>CM062812.1:591507165-592245147 GCA_031772625.1 Pinus tabuliformis | reverse complement strand
GCATTTAAGGTTTATATGAAGAACAGGGGATTAAATCATTAACCACTTACATAAATAGAGTAATAATATATATATATGGAATATTTTAAATTGAAAGTTATATTAATATAAAATTAGGGAAATATTACTGTGAATATATAATATATAATAGTTATGATAAGTTTTAGTACCTTGTAGTGATATGCCTTGATTGTAACTTTTTTAGTGGCTAGGGAAAACCTTATCCCTCGACAACCTTTGAAACTTTTTGAAAAACCTTTCTAGTAGTATATCTTCCTCCCTTGTGTCATTGAAGGACTTGTGTACCCTTCCTAGAGAAGGGACGTCATTAGCACTAGATTGTATTTTTTGCTCATTAATGGTCTCTTTGGTTCTATCACTTCCTCGAGCCTACGTTAAAGGCCCATAATCACCGTGAAGTTTTTGATAACCACAAGGAAGAACCCTATGCTACTATGTTTAGATCTTTTGCTGGTGGAAAATGCCTGAAGAAGAGTAAGTTTGTGAAAAGAGTTGAGTCATCCCCAAGTTGGATATGCCTCTAGGGTTGAAGAGGAAAGCCATAATGTTGCACAAGGAAGCTCTTATTGAAAAGTTGACTAGTCTTTTTTGCACCCTCAAGAAGTCCAAGCATGGATCTCAAAGCGCCAAGCTATTGTCCCATGTCAAATCTTTGGTTATTATTGTGGCCAAGATTATTATTTGTTTTTATTTGACAACAAGGAAGAACAAGATAAAATATTCAAATCAAGTCCCTGCTTCATTAATTCCAAGGGATAATTCCTTACCCATTAGACCTTGGACTTTGATCCATTCATGGAAATATCAACTATGCTAGTGTGAGTGAGATCACCACATCTCCCAATCCTTTTATAAGACAAAGATTCTCAAAAATAAATAGGAAACAATTTGGTTCATTATATAAATTGGGCTTATCTTAAAAGGAATATTTACTCTTGTGCTAGAATTTGGTTAGAAATAGATCTACAAAAGGGTATGCCAAAGGAAATCCAATTCAATATGGAGGGTTGGAGCTATGCATAGACCCTTGATGATGATTAAATTCTCTTTAGGTATAACTCTTGTCATGATTATAGTCACTTTGTAAAAGATTGTTAAAAAATCCATGGAACATGACACCATTTAAAGTGGGGCCTTGTTTCCTTAAACAAAGAACTTGAATCATATAAACAAGTATCTAGGCGGTATAAGAAGTTATAGCCCAAGGGATATTTGTGTGCAAAAAGACCTCCCAACCAACAACATATTTAGTGTAATTGAGCAAGAATGTGAGGAAAGAGAAATGGTGGAAATAAAATTGATCCACCAAATCAAGAGGAACCCACTAGAATCGAAACCCATGAGGACCAACTAGAAGTGGTAGAGAAAATTCCAAAGCCTCGGTCACTGTGTTCAATCAAAGCTCATATATTTCAGTATCAAACAATTTGAAGGCATCTACACTTATGGTTTTGACACCCTCCCTGTTACAAGTCATTTTGTCACATCCAATCAAATGGTCGTGAAACAGGATCAATCAACATCCATTGACACTTTGCATTCATCCCCAGCGAAGCCAAGAGCATCCTCTCTCCAAAAGTTCCAAGAATTCTGGGTTAAACAACTCAAAACCCTAATTTTTGGACCGATCACATTTAGCCTTCATGCAAATTGCATTGTTGCAAGTTGTACACAGAGAAATTACACTGACTAGTGCATGTTGCTTTCACTCCAAGTGCGATGGCCCTTGGAATTCAATAAAACAAAACAAAACAAAAACCAACAAAAAAAAAACTAATCTTCTCTTTCTAGAAGCTTCCCAAGTGGTTTTAACTATTTACTATTGGATTAGATCTCCAACTCCTACTCTTGAGGCCTTATCTCTTATCCCTATAACTTATCTTCTCTCTAATGTGGATCTAAGTCTAGAATGGTAAATAAAAAGCCACCTATTTTACCCTATAAATACACTACCTACCATAGACTCTAGGTTGGCTTTTGGAGACTCTTAGTTATGCCCTCATTTTATTGCTTTGTACCTAAGGATCCATCATCCATCCATGCATTTGAGTTATGATTGAAGGCTTGCTTTGTGGCAAAGGAAGGACAAGATAGTTGGGATACAACTACAAGTTCAAGATTTGAAAGGGTTGTATCTTCTCCTACATTCATTAATATAAAAAATGTTTTGTCTTCCTATACTTATGTCTCATTTATGCATATGTAGAACAATGTCTTCATGACTCATTGTTTAGAGATGTTATCTGTATATTTTGGTTCTCTTTCATGTTTTAATTGTTTTGTAGGTTCCATTTTTAGCATTTGGAGTTGGAGTTGGAGCTTACAAGCAAGGAGAAGAGGAGAGCTTGTGTTGGATTCTAGGTAAGTTTTTCTTCCATATTATAAACTCTCTAAGGAAAACATAAGTCGTTTTGTCTATGTTTTTTCTAGATCAAGCCACTAGATCTAGGGAGTTTGCTTCTGTCCACATAAGGAAATTATTCGTCAAACAACTTGGCAAACATACTAGGGAACGAGATGTTCCTTTAGTGGTTTCCTTTGCCTACTCTTTAAGGACCTTTGAAAATGACTCAATTTGACTTGTTCAAATAGTTATTAGTCTTAGAAAAGTATAATTATGAGCTTTCTAGGATTTGTTTTTCGTCTTTTGAGAAAAATCATCCCCAATGATTTTTTGTTCTGAGACAAAGCGACCTGGTGCACTTGTCTCTCTCTGTAAGTGTGATGAATCACACTGGTTATCATATATAGAATGTGATGGTCCTGTAGGATGAAAATATTTGCATTTTTATGTCTCTCTTAATTATTTTTTGATTGCAGTGGTTTTTCCTGAGTCTTTGAATTGGTCAATGTCTCTGTAAAACTAACAGCCCGTTTAAATTTGAGTGTGATTGTCTTTTTATGAGAGTTTGCTTGTTTTTGTTTTTTCTTGTCAATTAGGTTTTTTTATCACTTCTCTTGATTGTTGACTTGATAAAAGATTTTCATATTATAGTTTCAGTCTGTGTGAATTCTTTTGATTCAATAATCTAGTCACATTTCATTTTTCATTGCATTTGAAAATTGAAAAGTAAAAGAAAATATTTTTTTCATTTTCTTCACGTATTAGGGATTTGAATTGAATTGGAATAGTACATTTGAAGATCTTAATTAGGAAGTTCTTGTTTGTTGCATCATTATTTGAAACTTCTTCCTTCCCTTAGATAGATCTTCATTGAATGAAAAATAGTTCTTTTAATCATGCTAGTTGCATTATAGGTAGTTTAGGAGAATTTGTTTCATGAGCCTTGAAACTAAAACTTTAATCAAGATTAACTTTAAAATTTATTCAATTAACCTAAGGATCATTTGGAACATTAATGACACACATAGTGGTCTAGGCTAGAAGACGTGTTTCGGTGTCGTTAAACATAGGAGTTGTTGTTACTTGTCAGTGTTACATCCCGGCATGGTTGGTTTTCCACATACATTAGAGTATATCAGAACGTTCTTCCATGTACCTTCGAGTATTCAAGAGTATGCTCCACATACATCTGAGTATATCGAAATTCCCCCATCATACGGTTACGCATTAGAAAACACTACTACAAACTGCGCTTCCACGTACCTCTGGGTATATTTTGGAAGTCCCCACTAGGTGGCAATACTACCATAGGTAATTGAATTGGTTGCCTTGTTAATTATGATACACCGAACATATAATTCAGGGAGATTGCCTGCACATACCAACAATGGTATATTGCAATTCGCAGTGACTTGGTAATCCCTTTTAGCTAGTTACCCCTTTTTATTTTTCTAAAATTAATTAATCCACCATGGAAGAACACTTTGAACACCCCAGGCTTTCACCTAGAATGCAAATATTTCCTCCTCTACCTCCAAAGGCAACACATGGTCATCGTATAGACAAGAAAATGTAAATGACTGAACCTGGTGCATTGAAAGCTAGCCCTTCTGGAACCACTTATGAGATTAATCAACCAGAATCATCACTTCCTACCAAACCCGAAATTACACCTTTACAAAATGGTGAGCTTGAAGTAGTTGAAACTGAAACTCTTTATTCATTAGAACTTGTAATCATTGAACCTTAATTTGTATATTCAAACCCTTTACAACCTAAGGATATATAACTCTAGGAAACACAAATAACTAAACCAACTACTCCAGGAACTTATTCTTATTTTCCTTTACCTTTATCTCTACCAAAACCTATATTTTTGGGTCCTGACGGAGAACCACTTCCACCTAGTCTTTTGAGTATTGAGGAAATTCCTCAGAAAGAGTCTTCTCGACCTCGATCTCCTGTACAGTTGGCAAAGACTCCTCTTTATCAAGGTTTTCCTTTTGGTACCCCTGATATTCATTTCGAAACTCCTTTACATCAAACTCCTTGTTTTAATTCACCTTTGAACTTTTCTCGAAAAAATCCTTTGAGAAGTCCAACCATGTATGAGTCAACAACGATTTCTCAACCTATATTTGCTATCATGGGTGAATCGATTGAAGTTGCAACAACTTTTATGTTTTCCACTTCACTAGAACTCACCTGTATGGTGGTCCATAAGTGCCACCTGGCTACCATTCATTGTCTGGAACCTTTCTTGGTGTGTTAACTAGTCCTTGGACTTCTCATTTACCATCTTTATCTTGGATACCATGTGTTCCCTCCTTAACAAGCACCTCACAACTTAGTCAACCTATTTCACCCCAACCTCCTTTGGACCAGCAATATGGTGTGTTTCTAAATGGATTAGGACACCTACAATGACCTACTTTGTCCTATACCGGGTACCCTCACCCTGGGGGAAGTTGCCTCCGTTCACTCCTTATCCTTCAGTTGGGGGGACCTATTATTGGAATGTTCCCATCTACTGATCAAATGCTACAATTTGGTGCTTCGCCTTATTCGATTCATGTTCCTACGAGTGCCCCATTTCTAGGAATGGTTGCTCCTCCTTGGAATCCTACCTTTCCAATTCAACCTAGTTTGGTCTTAACTCAAATGTCAACCTCTCAACTGAATTCAAATATGCATTGGGTTCCTACTTGTCAATCTGTTCAATCCATACCTCAACCTACCTAATTTATGCTTCAAATGAGTCAACTTGTTCAGGTTGTATCCCAAATACAAACTCGTCAAACGGTACCGAGGATTTTTCAAATCTTGTCTACCTAGCCTATTCAAGGTGTATTACAAACTCCATTTAACCCACTTGGTCAGATTATTCCACAGATTCAAGTTAACCAACCTACTCAAAGCATGCCATATGTGTAAACCAATCAATCTAATATTGGAATGATGCAAATTCCATCTGGGAAATCATTCCAATGTATCCCACAAATTCCTGTTGGCCAAATAACTATACCATAAATACCTTATCAAGGCCAACAAATCCAAAGTCACCCTTTATAATCTTACCAAGTTTTTCATGGAACTGGGCAACCTGATCTCGGTTATCCTGTGTATCAAACTCCTCCTTATCCCGATGGAAAGCAAGTCCCCATATCTCAACCCATTTCATCGTATCCAGGATACCCTCCACCACCGATTAACTACACAATGTCAACCTCCTCAAATGGACTTTAATAGGAAATTTTTATTAATTGCAACATCAGAGTTACCAGATCTCTCCTGGTTAACGAATGATATAATTTAAGAGATCTGTGGCTTGTATCTTTTGAACCGGAGAATCCACAGTTTGAACATTTTTATACCAACGTTTCGAATCCCAAATGGGATCCATCATCATGATATAATTGTCATTCTCCTTGGTGGTCGATTATTCCAACCAAATTTTCGAGTGAGATTCTGAAGTTTAATGGAAACCCTGGAGAAGATCCATAAAATCACGTCATGACCTATCATTTATGGTGTTTGTCAAACTCCTTAAATGATGACTCCATTTGTTTACGACTTTTCCAGCAAACACTTACTAGTTCGACAGCTAAGTTGTATGTTGAATTACCTAGAGCCTCATTTAACAAATTTAATGCATTGGAAACCACATTTCTAACCCATTTCCAGTTAACCATCCATTATGAAACTAGTACTAAGCTTTTGACCTCCTTAAAGCAATTTGACTCTACTCATATATCCGATCATATACATGAGTGGAGGCGTCGACATCGTCTGGTCAAAACTTATATTCTTGATCAGTTATTTACAGAATGGTTCATTAAATCCTTTCTACCTTGTATAATTGAAGGCGTTGCCAAAGGTGGAGTTGTTACTGAAGAGCAAGTCATTGCTCGTGCTGAATATTCGGATTTAATTTACATTTGATCCATCACACTCTATGACAAGATACCCAATGCTCTGCAACCTTCAGATATTGTTCCACCTGCTCCTTCAAAGTAATCACATGTTTTTGATGATGTGATTGGCTTTGTTGGTCAACAGTCAATGAGCAAATCTTCTAATCAAACTAATTTGAAATCTTATCCAACTGTGACCAATCAAAGTCACTCTAATCATGCTCCTGTGAGTACAATTATAATTTACACTTATGTCACCAAACACCCTTGAACAGTCGCTTGCAGCCGCCAATTACAATTTACACAACCAATTACAATATACTATTCACACTATCATAACAGGAGCATCAACAAAAAATCCTTTTTATAAATTTAGTAAGTTTTTTTTAATCTAATTTATGTTGATGCTTTCTGGAATGTAATTTAAGTTAAAGTTCACTATATAAATTTAATTGGGTTTTTTTGGAAGTAAATTAAGTTGTCTTTTTTTTAATGTAAATTTTATATATATATATATATAATTTAAATTTATCAAAAGTTTAAATACACATAATGTTTAGAGAATTTTATTAATTAACCTAGATTAATCTTAACTCCGGATCTATCAAATGTCCCCTAAGGAATCAAATCTCTTGAGGTGAAAATCTCTTTTAGAGTGAAAAGAGATTTGATCCTTCTTAGGGCTTGGTAGATTGAGAGTTAAAATGGATCTACGTTGATTTAATTATTAGTTTTTAAATGAGCTACATTAGAAAACAATGCTAGTTAAAATGTTAACATTACAATATCTATATATATATATATATAGTTAGACATTACAACATATTTACCACATTGGATTGGAGAGCTCGTCTCTGTACAATGAACATTACAACATCTCCATCATAGTGGACTAGAAAGCACCTCTTCGCCCAATAAGTTTATTTTGGATTTTTGTTAGAGTGTAATTTTATAAAGGGAAAATGTAAAATGAGTCTATATATTTGGGTTATAATATTATGGATTTGTGTATGTTATAGTGAGTGATATTTATCAAATGAAAATGTGCAAATGGATTTTATGTGACTTTTTGATATTGGGATGTGTTATATGATATTTGCAAAACAATTTATATCCTTAATGAAGATGAAATTATATTCATACATCTTAAAATAAATATCAACTTTTAATTAACACAAGTTGAATAGTATGGTTGAAAGGTAATGTTTTTTACAAATTAGATTTTTTTTTTAATATTAGAGGAGAATTATAATATTTTACAATAGTTAAATATTATGCTTAATTGATGCATGAAAAATTCAAATCTAATGATCAAATGTTCAACTTAGTTCACATAGTTCTCATGTGGCCATATTCCTTCACCTATAATTATTGAATAGAGAGAGATATTGACTCTATGCAATGTTGACTTATAAAATTGGTGATGAAAATGAAGTTCATGCTCAATGGAACTTAATAGTGGACTTATATATTGAGTTGTCAAATGAATTTAACCATGCATGTGGTCATCATAACTTTTCTAACCACAATTTGCTCCCAAACATTATGGTCAGGAGGGGGTGCACTTATCAATGCTATCCATAAGTTTTAAAACTCAGTGAAAATAAAACAACATGTGTGATCTCCTTACATCTCCCAATGTGGTTTCAAGTGTATAGTTTAAAATCAACAAGCATGGAGGTTTATAGTTTGTCAAGCAAAGTGTTATGTTTAACCCTCCCAAAAGAGAACATCATCATGGTTACATAGATGAGTTGGACATAAGTCAATGGAACAAGCTTTTATCTTTTATTATTATCTATCTCCATCTTGGTATTCATTGATGGCAATAATTGTTTTTTTTATTAGCTAAACATTTTTTAGGGGAGTCATGAATCTAATATTTTTTTTTCTCCGTAAAACTGCACTAATTTATATTACAAAAACCAAAAATACATCCAAATTTACAAAAGGGCCGTAGCCTCGCATCTCCGAAGAGATTTTCCCATGATTAGCCATTCTGAGCAACAGGCAAAAAGGGACCAGTTTCTTCCTTCCGACATAACCAGCATGTAATCGACACAACAGGCTTTTGAGCCAACACAGCGGACATATAACTTGACACGATGGACCCATAACTTGACACAGTTGACACGTAGACTGACCTAGTAGACACGTAAACCTTCGCGGCGGACATTGACCCCATGACAAACAAACAGACAAAGAAGACAGAAAGAGATGGACTGAGAGTAGCGTTCCTGGCCATGAAGACGAAAGCTTCTGAGCTAATCCTCATCAGTGAGGTAAGGCTCATCCGTCGCCACGCCCTTGAGCTTCTTGTCATCCTCCACATCCGGGCGCGACATTCTCTGAGCCGGCTCACTGGGTCCGGCCTCTTCTGCTTGAACGGGTCGTCTCATATCCACTCTGGGAACCTGCATATCCACCCTTGGCACTGTCAGGTTGTCCCTAGGCCTCCGGAGATCGCTGCAATGCTCCACAGTGACTGAAACAATGAGCGTATTATTCTCCAGCATACAGGGGATGCGATATCTGACTGCTGGATGCTCCCTATGACCGCAATCCAGGATTTCTCCCCTATCTCTTTCAATGCTACGGCTGACTGTGTTGCTCGGGCTTCTGTTCTGCCCAGGAGGAATGTCCACAGAGGAGGAGGGTGAAATGGCGGGCCTCTGAGTAGCAGAGCGACCCCTCGAACCACCGCGGCGACTGCTCATCCTGAGCCTCTCAATTGGCATCCTGCGACTGCCTCCCTTAACCAAATCCCTCGAAGAAAGCTTACACCTTGCCAGAGTATGTTCTGTCGCTTCCAGAAGTTGCAGAAGCCGCTTGGAAGAATGCATGAATACAGCATGGGGTCCGAACTTATGGATCTCCATATTCCTTGTCCGAGGCTGCGCATTGAATGGCGCCTGAACCGGACTTGACATCCCAAGAAAAATCCCCTTCGCATTGAATGTCGCTTGAGCCGAACTGAGCCTCCCCATGGCTTCACCCTCCATCGCAGTTAATACCTCGGCCGGCTGATATATGGTGGCTTGTCCGGGCTGCCAGCTGCCCATGTGACAAGCCACCTGCCGTTCATGCGTTAAATACACCCGCATCCGGGGTCATGAATCTAATATTATGCAGTCACACAAAACACAATAGTTTTCTTAACATAATTTCCTACACATGTATTCCATGGAGCTTGAGCAACTCTCATTCATGAGAACCTGTACAAATAATTCTTATATATGATGACAAAAATGACAATTCTTAAAAGTTTAAAATTCTTGTTAAAATAAAAACCAATATTTAACTAATTGAAAACTCTTGGCATCATGTATTTTGATCCATCACATGTTAAGGTTCCTCATGTACAATAATATTCTTAAAAGTTAATTAAAACATTCATCATATCTTTATGAGGAATGAAACTTCATGTTGAGAAAAAGGAGAAATACTATACATTTTGGCATCTTCCCCTTTCTTAGTACAAGTCTTCAAGGATTAACTATTATAAATGAGGTATAGTTGCCTAAAAGAAGAAAATGTCACTTTTCAATGTCAATATGTTATTGGACTTTGTAAACAGTAATATATGGGATTTTTGTTTAATAAGAAATCAACCGTATAATATTCCATTTATATTATTAGAGTGTATAACAATATTTTTTATTATGTGTGAAGCATGTTATAAAGTGTTCAAAATTTTGTGGAGGACTAATGCCTAAAGGAAATATTTTAGTGATGGATTTTTCAAAATTATTTTTTTAATAAAAATTTAGAGTTGAACCAAAAGAAATTATTGCAATGCAATGAATAAAATAGAGTTAAAGTGTTGAGTCATTTTATTAATAACGAAATATTTGAACCAAAGTGGGTAGTAACATAGACGAATATACAACCATAAAAGGAACCCTTAACAAGCCAATGAGTGTTGAACAAGAACATATCTAGTCTCGTAGATATGAAATCTACAGCTACCCTCTTGCTATTACAAGTGTGTTTCCTAGACCTGGTTTTGATGTCCTCGAAGCTTCATTCCTAACTAATGTCTTCACAATCTTCTTGTAAGGATCCTTGATTATGGCTCCTTATTTTGCTTGTTATTCAAAATAAAATTTAAATCTCCTGAATTAATCATATTAAGAGGATTTGATATAACAACAAACTCTTTTGAACAAAGTACCTATAATTATAATTTTCCATGTAATTATTTGGAGCATATGAATTGTTTTGAGAGGTGAAATCGACATTGACTTACCTAAAAATTCAATATAATTTATAAATATATAATACCATTATAAACATATGGTACAATGATATGATATAATTGCATGACATCATGAGATACATTTGTCTTACATTATAATAAATTCAACACCCCTTAATCTTAGTTCTTTTGAAATCCTCCTTATGTATCTTAGCATTTTGTTTATTTCTTGAAGGAGAAGAGTTAGTGTAAGATTTTGTTTTTTAATTAAACATTTTAGACTCTTTATTCTTTCTTGGTCCACTAGGGCCCTTAAAATCCCTTGATAATAACTTCATGATTTGGGGGTTTGATTACTTTATTCACTAATTTTTCTTACTATTTCACATTTTCCATGAGCCTTGATTTTATTTACTTTAAGTTCCATAGTTTCATCTTTCTTTGCTTTTATCCTAGGCTTTTTATGCTACCTTTCATATTCTCTCAAAGAAGATGGGGTAATCTAGGACAATCAAAAAGGGTGAAAGCAAATGGCAAAGGAATATTCCATCCCTTCATAGGAGAGCTATGCATTTTTCCATCATTATTTGTGTTTCTTAGCAAGCCCTTGTGAGAGTGTCATGAAATGGCTACTTACGAGCAATTTTAGTATGGGAACAATATTTGCTAGGATGAATTTCCCCTTCTTACTCATTTTAATGTGTTGGTTTGTTTTATCAATTATCGTTTATTTATTTTCTCAACACCTCATACTTATTCTGAATACATAATACGTCATGAATTTTTCCACGAGTTTATGTATAAGTTTGTCCTTTGTCATTTGTGGACTTCTAACTTTTTAAAAGTCATCTCCTTATTCATTTTAGGACCTAGTTTAGGTTGTCATATTCTCCATATAAAATCATTGGAAAATGTTTGTACTCATAACAAAAGTCACATTTAAAATATATTCGCTCATAATCAAGTTTTTAGACATGGATCTAAGATCTTATTTGAATTTTAATCACGAATAAGCCACTTTCATAAATATACTTCAATAGACATTTGAGTGCATGCATATATCCATAATGGCTTCACATATGTTTATGTATTTTCCAAACATGTTTTTTGTTAGGGATAAGGTTGTTCATTCCATGGTTGTAAGGGAAGAAAAGTAATCTGAGATGAATGATTTGGGACTCCTTCTTCAAGGTCAAAATCCAATGACTAACATTTTTGGTAAAACCCATTATCTATGAGGAGAAAAACCCTCCTTCAATATATATATATATATATATATATATATATATATATATATAATATATATATATATATATAATTTAATTTCACTTCAAATAAAAATGAGAAACAAAAATATTTACAATAGTACAAGTGACTTCCCTTTCCTTGTGTGAGTGGAATCCATTGAGCTTGAAGCCATCCCTCAAATATTTTTGGACATGGCCATACCTTATTTACTTTCCCAAACAGGGGAATTTATGCAAATAAAAGGGCATTGGTTTAAGAAATCTCACATGTATCCACATAAGTCCTTCTCTTCTCTTTTCTTGACAGAAAAATGGTTGGTTTACTTCTTTAGTATGGTTATTTCGTTTTTTGCAATAAATATAGTTGTAACATTTAAGGTTTCTATTTCTTACCTTGCAGGATGGGATTAAGAAGAGAAGGGGATTAAATAATTATTCACTTACATAAAAAGAATATAAAAAGAGTAAAAAATAATGTAAAAAGTTGGAAAATTTAAAATTGATTTTTATTTATTTATTTATTTTTATTTTTTAACACAATCGGCTATTTTTTTTATATTGCAGAAAAGAAAAGGAGCGAGCTCCTTGTACATTCGGAAGGAGGCTGGTTCAAGTGTAGTGCACAAAATGGGAACGTAGTCCCAACATCCGCACTTGCAGCCTTAGTTCTATAGAAATCCAAAACTAGTATGGCATATTGCCTTACAAACTGTCCTAGGAGAAAACTGTATTTACACTGCATTATACGAAAGACAAGATCACCAGAACTGATTTACTGATTCCTCTTGCTGAGGGCGATGTTTCTTGTTGTTCCTGGTGGATGTTTCCCCTTGTCGGCTTTGATTAAGGTTCTTGATGTACTCGACTATTTCTTCAAGATGCTTACATTTGTCTTTTAGAACTTCTATTTCAGCTCTGTGTTTGTCTAAGTCCCTTTGCATGTACACATTGGTTGTCTTCATTTCTACCCTGAGGTCCTTTAAAGCTTGGTTAAACCTTCCAATCATGAACCTATTGGCCCTGCAAGTTGGGCAACTATCATTCTTTTCTGCTCTCTCTAACAGATTGCAAGCCATTGTATTGCTTTGAATTGTTGTAAAGGTTGTGTCTTTTTTTCTCCCTGTGATGACCCTCTTACTTTGATGTGCTCTGCTTGTTCCTCTGTTCTTGTTGAACAACGTGTTGGCTGATGGAGTCCACTTGATGAAAGATCCCCAAAGCTCTGAAAGAACCAAAAACTGGTCCTGCTTTGTGTTCCAATAACAGTCCAAGAAGTTGTCTTGAGATGAGTAGTTAGCCAAAAGATACTAATGATGCGAAAGGTAGGGGATGTATAGAGACTTTGACTCCTAGAAACCAGGAGACTGAGGACATTGAGGAGATGTAATTGCTCTCAAGATGAGGGTAATTCTTAATAACCGAAGCCTATGAATTAAATAGAGAAGAGCAGTGCTGAAGTGGAGAAGGGCTAATATGAGGTTCTAAGTGTTTGGATTATGAGCGAGAGAAACCGAAGGTGCAGTAAGCTGGGGGAGAGCTCTAAAAAGAAACTAAAGACAACAAGGTTATACCACTCTGAGGTAAATTGAGCCTGAATATACGAATTGAAGGGTCGGGAGGCAGAAGATTGTGAGCTGTTGGAATCTTCGGGATGGCAATGGGATCCTCGGGAGGACTGCGAGCGAGGGGATACACAGAAATCAGATCGAGTGTGGATAAGTTGGACTTTCTAGATAATGAAAATGATTGTGCTCTTTGACCAATTTATTGACCTTAGAGCGGAAGATTAACCTGCTACTATAGGTGAAAATCGTGATGTAGCTCACCTTTGCGCTTGTACAGCTACTCGTTGTAGAACACCTTGCACTTGTGTGAAATTTTTGATCCTGAAGCTTGTGACTGATATGACTAATATCATCTTTGCTCAGATGCGAAGGACGCCTGTGGTCCTTGTCAAACGTGCTATGAAGCTTTTTGGGGATTGAGTTGATTTTGTGCTCTGATTCTTGCAGATTACACTTGAGATCCACTGATAACAAATCTTTTTGTATTCTGTAGGCAATCTGAATTTGGGAATGAAGATTTGATCATCTTTATTTTTCCTTTTGTTATGCTTCTTTCCACTTTCTCCTTTCTCAGACCTCATCATAGTTGTGGAAATCATGGTATGTTTACTATATAGACTTCATTGTTTTCCTTGACAGTCCCAACTGATCTTGCAAGTGCTTTGTTGGCGTAGTTATCTGCTTCCTTGTTTTGATTTCTCAACACATGATTGAAAGTTGTTTTTCCCAAATTTTATATATTTGATCTGATCCTCTGACAAATTTTATTAATAGCGATATTATTGAAGTCATTTTCATTTACCATTGCTGCTATGATGATTTCCGAGTCTCCTATAATTATAGGATTCTTGATCGCAAGTTTTTTTAACAGTCTTGTGCCTAAGAGAAGGTTGTATGCTTCCGCCTTGTTGTTTGTCATTTCTCCAAGACTCCATCCATAAGTAATAATTGTTTTCCCGTTTGGATCTGTAATTACTCCGCCTACCCCTGCTTTTCCTGGGTTATTCTTTGATGCCCCATCGAAAAAAAGATTGAATCTTTTTTGTTTTTTCCTCCATTCTTCCAATTCTTTGTCGTCCAGCCTTAACTTCCAATTCTTGGCTGTGAGAGCTTTTTTCTTTTTTGTTGTTGCTTCTATCTTTTTTTCTAATATTTCTTTACTGTACCAATCTTTCTCTTCTTGCTGTAGGTTGTTCTGATCCACATTTGACATTCCATTGTAGCTTATTATTTCTGATACTAGACTCCAAGTTTTTGAAAGAATCTTTCCTATTCTTGGTTTTTGTTCTTTGAATATACATTTGTTTCTGGCTAGCCAAATTTTCCAGCACAGTGTTGAGGGGAGGCAATTCCAGATCCTGCTTATTGTGGCCTTGTTTCTCTTTGAATACGGGTAGCTCTTCTCCCAAGTTTTATAATGTGCTGACAACTGATTTGAAAAGTTTATATTTATTTTCAGCGAACTTGTTATCTGGGTCCAACATTCTCTAGCCACCCTACAATCCATGAAGAGATGTTGAATTGTTTCTTCCTCCATTTGACACATGACACATCTAGAAGGCCCTTATATTCCTTCCTTTTAAAATTTTCATAGGTTAGAATTTTCCCCTTAAGAAGAGTCCAAATGAAAGCTTTAATTTTAGGGAGGCATTCTGTTTTCCAAGTTACCTTCCAAAGACTCCAATGTTGTTGGTTTTTATTTTCTTGTAGGATGTTGTACCCGGATTTCACCGTGTATTCCCCTCCATTTGGGTCCCACACAAAGTCATCCTGATCCTCTCTGTTAATGGGAGCTGCTCCTGATAAGTGAGATTTTAGTTTCTCCCATTGACCTTTTAATCTTTTTGGAATTGTTGGTAGTTTCCATTCAAGTCAGTTATCATGGTCCCATTCAGAAATTGAATATAAAGTATTTATCCTTCTCTCTTCCATCCAACAATGGAGTCCTCTTAGATCCCGATTAAGATTTAGAGGATCTCTTCCCATTATTCGATCCTCCCAAATTGCAACTGTTTTGCCATTCCCTGGGTTTTTAGAAATTTGATCTCTAATAAGGGGAATTATCTTCTTTACAAGTTTCCAAACTTGTGTGCAAGGCCTGACTGGAATGGATTCAGTTATCAATTTTGTTCTATGATGATTTAGATATTTCATGGCTAGAAATTTTTCCCACCAGCATTCCTTTCCACTTATCATTCTCCAAATTATTTTTATCCCTAAAGCAATGTTCATTTGACCTGGTAGGTGGATTGCTAGACCTCCTTTTTCATAAGGGAGGGTGACTTGCTCCCATCATACTAGGCTGAATTTTTTATTCTCTTGTTTTCCTCCCTGCCATAGGAAACTTCTTATTATTATTTCCCTTTGCTTGTGCACACTTGCCGGGGCCAGAATGATCGCATATTGATAAATGGGAAGGGCTAAAAGAAGTGCCTTAATCATGATCACTCTACCTGCCAAATTAAGCCACATCACTCCCCAATTCTGAATTTTATCCTTCATCTTTTCCACTTGTTTGCTCCATAATTCCGCTTTTACATTTTCCTTAGCTAAGGGCAGCCCAAGGTATGTAAAGTGAGTCCATCTTTCTTGTATTGGAATTTCCAGAATTTGTGATATGTGTTGCATAGCTCTTGGAGAAGTGTTCCAGCTGTATATTCTGCATTTAGTATTATTTAACATTCCTCCAGAAGCTTGAAGAAAATCATCCAACACTTTTTTAAATATTCTTGCTATTATGCTTGATGCCCCTCCCATAAGAAGGGTGTCATCTGCAAATAGTGAGTGATTTATATTTTTAACCCCTCTTGCTATCTGTATACTTGTTATTTTTTTTCCCTTCTCTGATTTTCCAGCGCTGCACTTAAATTTTCTGCCATGATGATATAGAGGAATGGGGATAGAGGACAACCTTGTCTTAGCCCTCTTGTGCTCTGAAAATATTTACTAGGCCTTCCATTTATTAGAGGGGCTATCCATGGGGTTGATATACAAGCCTGGATAATCTCTATTATATCTGTTGAGAAGCCAAATTTTTTGAGTATTGCTGCTAGATAATTATGATTAACTCTATCAAAGGCATTTGCCATATCTAACTTTACTATCATTCCTTTCTCTTTCCTTTGAATGCTATTGTGAATAGCTTCCTTAACTATGATCACATTGTCTATGATTTGTCGTTTGGGAACAAAGCCGCCTTGATTTTCCGATATGATTTCCAGAAGAATTTTCTTGATTCTATTTGCAAGAATTTTGGTGATTATTTTGTAAGAAGAGTTGCAAAGAGAAATTGGTCTGTATCTATTGAAAGTTATTGGATTGGACTCTTTGGGTATGAGTGCCAAGAAGGAGGATTTTGTATTTCCTCCGATTTTTTTTGTTTGAAAAGCATTTTTGATCATTCTCATAAAATCTTTTTTAATAATATCCCAGTGTTGTCTATAAAAAGCCATTGTAAACCCATCTAGACTCGGAGCCTTGTCAGGGTGCAAACTCCAAACTGCTTCCCTGAATTCATCCTCAGTAATCTCTTTACTTATTTCTGCGTTTTTCTGGTCACTTATTTTTTTAGTTATGTGCTGCAAAAAGTCTTCATTAACTGCTTGCTGATCGTTTGTTGTAAGTAGATCTTTGAAGTAATTGTGAGCTGCAATTTTTAATTCTTCGGCTCCCTTTATCTCTTGCCCATCTACTTGAATCTGTTCAATCCGATTTATTTCCCTTCTTATTTTCATGGAATTATGAAAGAAGGTTGTGTTTTTATCTCCGGATTGCAGCCAGAGACATCTAGACTTCATTCAAATTTCTTCTTCTTCTTTTCTATTTTGCTTGTAAATTTCCAAGAAGATTTCCTTTTCTTGTAGATAATCTTATTTGCTTTCTTCTTTGTTTTCTTTTTCTTTATGAATGCTGCCCATTTTTCTTTTGTAAATCTGTTTTCCTAGCTTTGTTTCGAATGTCGTTTTCTCTCGCCCAAATTTTTAAATGCAGCTTTAAATTTTTTAGCTTTGTTTCCCAAATATAAGGGAGAGACCCAGTGATGCTTTTTGTCCAACTCTCTTTGATTTGGTTTCCAAATTCATCTTCGCCGTCCCAACTCGCATTGTATCCGAAAGGGAGTGGACCTTGATTTTCCAACTTACCCATGCTCAATACCATTGGCTTGTGATCTGAAGCTGATATGTGGATGATCTTGCTTTTCACAGAAGTGAAATAAATTGCTATGTTTTCTTGTACTAAGATTCGATTCAACCTTTCCTTGATATTATTCTTGCCTATTCTTTTATTACTCCATGTGTGCTTCCCATTACTTGGAGGAATGTCGATTAGTTTATGTTGTTCCATTATTTCTTCAAGGGCTTCTCTTGACGGGTCTGTATGATAGTTCCCTCCAAATTTTTCTTCAATGTTCCTTATCAGGTTTAGATCTCCTCCAAAGATTAAGTTCCTGTTTTGTCTTTCTGCTAGTTTTTCTTTTATCGAATTCCAACAGTGTTCTTTTTCTCTGTAGTGATTTGGAGAATAGACATTCATGAAGCAATACTGTTCTTTTGTGCTGAGATCTCTCAAATATGTTCTAATCCAATGTTTGCTGATTTTTTGGTTTATAAGTTCCCATTTTCTTTTTCCCCATATGGTGCAAATTCCTCCTGATGCTCCTGTTGCCTCTAACACTGTTCCATCATAATTTCTTCATTTTTGAATCAGTTTTTTGTTTTCTTGATTGCTTGTTTTGGTCTCTTGGATCATATATATGTCTGCCTTTTCTTTGATCAAAATATCTCTAGCTGCATTGGCTTTGAAAGTGGTACCAAGGCCGCGACAATTCCAAGAGACCACGACCATTATTTATTGTTGTGCTGGTGGGAACCTCCATTTCCTCTTTGCTGACTTTTTTCATTGTTTCCTGTATTTTTCTTAAGGAAGGATTCCATTGGTTGTTGAGTTCCTAATGCCATTTCTTTAGCCGCTACCTCGTCTCTGATTTCCCTTGTTGGATTTTCTTCCCACTTTTTTTTGTTGATCCAAAGTTTGGGGGTTTTATTTAGCTTGATTTCTAGTTAATATGCGGTCCACTGAGGGAGGAGGTAGAGGAGAAATAGGAATAGAGCAAGAGGGTATGTGGGCAAGAGAGTTGGGGTTAGATATTGGGGATCTGGGAGAAGGTGGATCATTAGGATCTTCCAAGGGCCCAAAGGGATTCGTAGATGTGTGGAGTGGAGAGATAACCTTTAATGAGGGTTGAGTAGTAGTCTCATTTGGTTCTTGAAGCTGGGGGGCAGTTGATATTTGCTGCTTATTGATGGGTTTTTTCCTTTTAACTTGTTCCCATGTGTTCTCTTGTTCTTCTACATTTTCAATATCTTTTTTTTAAGACATCTATTAGCAAAATGACCATACTCATGACATACCTTGCATTTGAATGGTATCTGCTCGTAGTCCAGCTGTTGTATGTGCATCCACTGATCTACCTTGATCTTTATTACCTCTGGGAGGCCTTTTCCAAGGTCTACTCCCACACATATTCTTGCACATGCATGCATGTTGTCCTTTGGTTTGCATTTGTCTATATACTTTCCCACTGCATTTCCTATAGATTTGACTGAATCATCTCCCCAGCAATGTAGCGGAAGGTGTGGTAGTCTGACCCAGACTGGGACTGTGCTTGGCACGTCCATTTTTGGATCAAAGTCTAGAGTCCACCGATTTAAATATAATCCTTTGGAATCCATGAAGTATGGTCCATTTTGAAGATCAAATCTCTGTCTTCCTTTGATTCGAAGAGGAAAGTATAATATCCCCTTCCACAAAATTGTATTGCCATTTTCCCCTGAATGGTTGCATTCCAATTTCTTTCGACCCATTTTTGCACTAATTTGGGTGATGGCCATAACCCTGTGAACTGCCCAACTAGTCCACGTTCTGCCAATGAAAGAGATGCTCTTCGAGGGAGAGCAGGTGGGAGACAGATCTCTAGTATTTCCTCAAGCTTCTTTACAAATTTGTTGATTGTTGGCATGTTCCTTGGAGCTCCGTTCGCAGCAATCAGGGACATGAATGCTTCTTCATTTTCTTCAGTTCCTTAGTGCTTGGAAGAGAGGGGATCGCCCTCCTCAGGGGGATGCATGATTAGAGAAGACTCAGCAGCAGGAGGCTGCCGAGAGAGGCCTGCAAAAACAAGGAGGTGACTAGGTCTGTGTAGCCTAGGCAGACTCATGTGCGTCAACCTTTGTATTTAGATTTAAAATTGAAAGTTATATTAACATAAAGTTAGGGAATATATTACTATGAATATATAATATATAATATTTATGATAAGTTTTATCACCTTCTAGTGAATTTGCTTGATTGTAACTTTTTCAGTGGATAGGGAAAACCTTATCCATCAACAACCTTTGAAACTTTTTGAAGAACCCTTTCTGGCAGTATATCTTCCTCCCCTTATTTCAGTTGAAGGACTTGTGTACCCTTCCTAGAGAAGGGACATCGTTAGCACTAGATTGTGGTTTTTCTCATTAGTGTTCTCTCTGGTTGTAATCACTTCCTCAAACCTACATTGAAGGTCCATAATCACCATGGATTTTTCGATAACCATAAGGAAAAACCCTATTCTACTATGTTTAGATATTTTTTTGGTGGAAAATACCTGAAGAAGAGTAGGTTTGTGAAAATAATTTAAGCCATCCCCGAGTCGGATATGCCTCTAGAGTTGAAGAGGAAATCTATAATGTTGCACAAGGAAGATCTTATTAAAAAGTTTATAAGAATTTTCTGGACCCTCAAGAAGTCCAAGAATGGATCTCAAAGCACCAAGCTATTGTCCCTCTTTCCAATGCCACAATAGTAACAATATGGGCACTACATGGGTACAACAATATAATAAGTGGGTTGTACTAATAACAATAAGGGGTTACACTAGTAATATAGGGGCCTAACATGCCCCTTTCCTTCAGAAAGCGTTGTCTCCAACGCTTGAGTAGTTCATGATGCTTCTGTATAAAATTCTTGTCCTCCCATGTGAAATCTTCAACGGGTAAGTTCTTCCACTTGATGAGATACTCTGAAATTGGTCGATTTCGTAGCTGTCGAGTTCTTGTTTCTGTGACTGCTCCAGGTTCCAATATGATTTTTCCTTCCTCTTCAATTTCTAGCAATATTGTTTGAATTGGGATCTTTTTCAACTTTTGAATAAGTGGCCATACTTCTTCGTCCTTCTTCCATTCATTCCTTGCTTCATTTATCCAATCTGGTTGGATAATAGAAATAGCACAAAACAATGCTTCCACATCCTCATCCTTGAAGAGTCTTCCCATTCGATAAGGTCGCCATTTTTTAAGTGCATGTAGTGTTGCCAACATTTCCTTCTCATAAATAGCTTGCTTGAGATGTAGTAGTAAAAATACCCAATCACCTACATCAAAACATTTTTCACTAGGATGTTGATCTACCTATTGTTTCGTTTGATTTGGCACCGAAGTGGCGTTATCCTTTAAAATTTGGAGAGCTTGTTGTTGATGCTCGATGTGATCTTTCACTGCTTGAACCTTTTTCTTCTTGATATGTCCTTCTATCTCTAGAGTTTGAGGAGTGGTAATTTCTTCCAATCCTTTACAAGATATGGTCGGATTCATTTCTTGATGCTCGATGTGATCTTTCACTTCTTGAACATTTTTCTTCTTGATATGTCCTTTTATCTTGATAGTTTGAGGAGAGGTAATTTTGAACAATGAATTAGAAGATATGGTTGGATTCATTTCTTCTTTCTCGATGTGATCTTTCACTTCTTGCACCTTTTTCTTCTTGATATGTCCTTCTATCTTGAGAGTTTTAGGAGTGGTAATTCTCGCAAATGCTTTACAAGATATGGTCTGATTCATTTCTTCTTTCTCTGGGGTGGGGTCCTGGCGTATATCTTCTTCTTTTGTTGTTTCTTGATCCTTTTCTTCCTCCTCTTCATATTCTATGTAAAATAATTTCTTCTTAGCACACTTATGACCTTTAGTGCATTTGCTATCACAATTGTAACAAAGCCCTTTTTCTCTTTTTTCTTCCAATTGTTGTGGTGTAACCCTTGTAGGTTGTGGAAGGCTAGGAGAAACAACACTTCCATATTTATAGTTGTGAGGGGTACACTTCCTGGTTTCCATAATTTTGCTTTCCACTATGTCACAAAGCCCTTTTACTCTTTCCAATTGTTGTGGTATTGCTCTAAAGAAGGTGTTGCTCTTTGTATCCTCGTAATGTGCTATCATTTCCTTCGTGAAAATTGACCACGTAACAAGTTGTTTACGAGAACAAAGCCCTTTGTACCATAAAAATTGATCTGGTTCTAAATTTGAAGATGCAATACATACCTTTTGTAACAGTTGTACACCATGTAGATCAAAATATTGCTCCATCTGAAGTATCCAATTTACCGGATCCTTGCCATCAAACTTCTTCATATTGCTTTTTCTTTATTTTAGGAGCTCGAGCTTGAAAAGACTGTAACTCTGTACTTTTGGATCTTTAAGTTATAAAATTGTGATCTGTAGTAGCCCTCTGTGTCCTCTTTTCAATGCCACCAGTCTGATCCAAATTGGATTCTCCAAGAAAGAGTTATGCACAATCTCCCAAGATGACCTGATTATAGACTAGTTCAGTAGAGAGAACTTGTATGACGTGCCACGAGTCACTGTTTCAACCTTTGGATCTGAAAAATGCATACAAGAAACTACATTCCATCCTCGTTTTGTACCTTCTAACGAAATTTCAATCCGATCCTCAGAGAGAAAGTTATGACGATTTTCCCCAGGTCACCTGTTTGGAATGTAATTCAGGAGTCTGCAAAAATACCAACTTCCTCAGATCATATCTCCGCAAATATAGCGTGAAAAGCTCTGAAATTCAGACCCGAGGTTCAGTGCAATTTCTTCTCAAATGGTTTTTTTTTTTACAACTTCTGAAACATCGCAGAAAAAAGTTATAGTGAAAATGCCACGAAGGCATGTTTGGAGCAGCGAAACCCTAGAATCCAAAGTTCTGATACCAAATGTTATGAAACCAGCTCAAGAAAAGATAGAAAAGATAGATCAACTCCTTAGAATTCAGCCTCTTCGAGGGGGAAACCTCCTTTACATTACATAAATGAACAATTCTTGGATGATACAAATGAAAAGACCTCCTTTCTATATATAGGAGTCTAAGGGGTCATAACATAATCAGAGCTGACATAACAATAATAATGTAAGGGCACAATAATAACAATAGTGGGCTTCTATGGGGCACAATAGTAACAATATGGGCACTACATGGGTACATCAATATAATAAGTGGGTTATACTAATAACAATAAGGGGTTACACTAGTAGTATAGGGGCCTAACATTATTACTATGTCCAAGAATTTTTTTTTTATTTGACAACAAGGAAGAATAGGATAAAATATTCAAATCAAGTCCCTACTTCATCAATTCGAAGGGATAATTCCTTACCCACTAAACCTTGGACTTTGATTCATTTGTGGAAATATCAACTATCCTAGTGTGAGTGAGATTTCCACATTTCCCAACCCTTTTATAAGACAAAGATTCTCTTAAATCCAATGGAAACAATTTGGATCGTTATATAAATCAGGCTTATCTTAAAAGGAATATTTACTCTTGTGCTAGAATTTGGTAAGAAATAGATCTAGAAAAGGGTATGCCAAAGGAAATCTAATTCAATATGGAGGGTTGGAGATATGCATAGACCCTTGATGATGAATAAATTCTCTTTAGGTGTAATTCTTGTCATAATTATTGTCACTTTGTAAGAGTTTGTTAAAAAATCCAAGGAACAAGACATCATTTGAAGTAGGGCCTTGTTTCCTTAAACAAAGAACATGATCCAAATAAACAAGTATCTAGAATGTATAAAAAGTGATAACCCAAGGGATATTTCTGTGCAAAAATACCTCCAAACCAACAACATATTTGGTGTACTTGAGTAAGAAGATGAGGAAAATGAAATGGTGGAAATAAATAAAACTGATCCACCAAATCAAGAGGAACCCACTAGAATCGAAACCCATGAGGACCAACTGGAAGTGGTAGAGGAAATAAAAGTCTCAGTCACTTTCTTCAATCAAAAGCTCATATATTTCAATATCAAACAATTTGAAGGCATCTACACTTGTGGTTTTAACACCCTCCCTATTACAGGTCATTTTGTGGCATCCAATCAAATGGCCTTGAAACTAGACCAATCAACATCCATTAACACTATTCATTCATCCCCTGCAAAGCCAAGAGCATCCTCTCACTAAAAGCTCCAAGAATTATGGGTTAAACAAATAAAAACCCTAATTTTTGGACCCATCGCACTTATCCTTCATGCAAACTACACTGTTGCAAGTTATACATAGAGAAACAACACTGATCAACGCATGTTGCTTTCACGACAAATATGATGGCCCATGGAATTCAGTAAAAATAAAAAATGATTTTGAATCTTCTCTTTCTAGAAGCTTCCCAAGTGGTTTTAACTATTTGTTGTTTGAATACATCTTGAACTCCTACTCTTGAGTTCTTATCGCTAGAAATTATCCTCCCTCTAATGAGGATCTAAGGGTAAATCCCAAACCGCCTCTTTTACCCTATATATTCACTGCCTCCCATAGAGTATGGGTTAGATTTTGGAGACTCTTGTTTATGCCCTCATGTTGTTTCTTTGTGCCTAAGGATCAATTATCCATCCATGCACTTGAGTTGTGATTGAAGGCTTTCTTTGTGGCAAAGGAAGGACAAGATAGTTGGGAGACATCTACAAGGTCAAGATCCGAAAAGGTTGCATATTCTCCTACATTCATTAATATAAAAAGTGTTTTGTTTTCCTATATATATGTCTCATTTCTGCATACGTAGATCAATGCCTTCTTGGCTCATTGTTTAGAGATATTAGTATCTGTCATTTCTATGTTTTGGTTCTCGTGCTTTTTTTAGTTGTTTTGTAGGTTCCACTTTTAGCATTTGGATTTGGAGCTAGAGCTTACAAGAAAGGAGAAGAGGAGATATTGCGTTGGATTTCAGGTAAGTATTTCTTCCATATTCTAAACTTTCTAAGGAAAACATAAGCCCTTTTTCTATGTTGTTTCTAGATCAAGCCACTAGATCTAGGAATTTTTCTTTTGTCCATAGAAGGAAATTATTCATCAAACATCTTGGCGACCACGCTAGGGAATGAGATGCTCCTTTAGTTGTTTCCTTTGCCTAGTATTTTAGGACCTTTGACAATGACACTTTTTGACTTGTTTAGACAGTTATAAGTCTTAAGAAACTATAATTTTTAGGTGGTAGTGTTTGTTTTTTTCCTTTTGAGTAAAATCAGCCCCAACACACATTTTGTTCTGAGGCAGAGCAACCCAAGCCACTTCTCTCTCTTTGTAAGTGTGATGACTCACATTGGTTGCCATATATAGACTGCGATGGTCCTGTAGGATGCAAATATTTGCATTTGTATCCCTTTCTCTTAGTTCTTTTTTGATTCCAGTGATTTTTCATGAGTCTTTCAACTGGTCAATGTCTATGCAATGTGAGTAGTCAGTTTAAATTTGAGTCTGATTTCCTTTTGATGAGAGTTTGATTGTTTTTGTTTCTTCTTGTCAATTAGGGTTTTTTATCACTTCGCTTGATTGTTAATTTGATAAAATATTTTCATATTACAATTTTAGTTTGTGTGAATTCTTTTAATTCAATAATCTAGTCTCATTTCATTTTTCATTGCATTTGAAAATTGAAAAGGAAAATAAAATAAAATAAAAAATCATTTTCTTCATGCATTAGGGCTTTGAATTGAATTGGAATATTACATTTAAAGATATTAATTAGGAATTTCTTGTTTGTTGAATCATTGTTTGAAAATTCTTCCTTCCCTTATATATATCTTGATTGAATGAAAAAGAGTTATTTTAATCATGCTAGTTGCATTATAGGAAGTTCAGGTGAATTCATTTCCTGAGCCTTGAAACTGAAACTTTAATCAAGATCAACTTTGAAATTTATTCAATTAACCTAAGGATCACTTCGAATATTAATGCACACATAGTGGTATATGCTAGAAAACGTTTTCCGGTGTCGTTAAACGTAGGTGTTGTTGTTACTTTGCAGCAGTACATCCCAATGATGATTGGTTTTTGACGTACATCGTAGTATATCAGAATGTCCTTCCACAAACCTTCGAGTATATAGGACTATGCTCCACATACATCTGAGTATATCAAAACACCCACATCGTACGGTTATGCATTAGACAACACTACTACAGACTACACTTCCACATACCTCTAGGTATATTTTGGAAGTCTGCACTAGGTTGCAATCCTGCCATAGGTAACCAAGCCATACGCCTTGTTAATTGTGATACGCAGAACAAAGCATTCAGGGAGATTTCCTGCACGTACCGACAATGGTAGGTAGAAGTTCACAATGACTTAGAAAACCCTTTTTCCTAGTTGCCCCTTTTTATTTTTATTTATGTTTTTATTTTTCTAAAATTAATTAATCCACCGTGGAAGAACACCCTGAACACCCCCGTCGTTCACGTAGAATGAAAATATTGCCTCCTCTACCTCCATGGGAAATACCTAGTTGTCGTAAGAATAAGAAAATACAAACTATTGAACCTGGTACATCGGAAGCTACCCCTTCTGGAACCACCTCTGGGATTAATCATCCAGAAACATCAATTCCTACCGAACCTGAAATTACATCTTTACAAACTGGTGAGTTTGAAGCAGTGGAAACTGAAACTCTCGAGTCATTATAGCCTAAAATCATTGAACCTATATTTTTAAATTCAGACACTTTACAACCTGAGTTTATATAACCTAAGGAAGCACAAATAACTAAACCAACTACTTCAGGAACTTATTCTTCTTTTTTTCTTCCTTTATCTCAACCACAACCTGTGTTTTTTGGTCTTGATGGAGAACCACTTCCACCTTGTCTTTTGAGTATTGAGGAAATTCCTCAGGAAGAGTCTTATTGACCTTGATCTCCTGTATGATTTACATAGAATCCTCTTTATCAAGGCTTTCCTTTTGGTACCCTTGATACTCATTTAGAAGCTCCTTTACATCAAACTCCTCGTTTTAATTCACCTTTGAACTTTCCTCGAAAAATTCCTTTGAAAAGTGTAACCGTGTCTAAGTCAGTGAAAATTCTTGACTTTTATCTTCTATCATGAGTGAATTGACCGAAGTTTTAACAACTTCTATGTTTGCCACTTCACTAGAAAATCATTTGTTTGGTGGTCTGTTAGTGCCACCTGGCTACAGTCATTGTCTGGGACCTTTTCTGGTGTGTCGACTAGTCCTTGGACTTCTCATTTACCATCTTCATCCGGAATACCATTTGTCCCTCCTTAATGAGTGCCTAGCAACCTATTCAACCTATTATGCCCCAACCTCCTTTAGAGCAGCAATATGGTGCATTTCTTAGTGGATTAGGACACCTATAACAACCTACTCCATCCTATACTGGGTACCCTCCCCTAGGGGGCAATTTCCTCTATTCACTCCTTATCCTTTAGCTGGGGGTCAACTTATTGTTAGAATTTTATCGTTTGCTGATCAAATGCTACATGTTGGTGCTTTACCTTATTCGAGTCCTCTTTCTATGGGTTCCCCATTTACAGGAATGGTTTCTCCTCCTTGGAATCCTACCTTGTCTATTCAACTTGGTTTGGTCTTAACTCAAATCGTGACCTCTCAACCTACTCTGGTTATGCCTCAGGTTCCTACTTGTCAATCTGTTCTATCCATACCTCAACCTGCCCAAGTTATGCTTCAAATGAGTCAACTTGTTCAGGTTGTAACCCAAATACAAACTAGTCAAATGATACCAGGTATTTCTCAAATTCCCTCTACCCACCCTATTCAAGGTGTATTACAAACTCGATTTAACCCACTTGGTCAAACTATTCCATAGATGTGAGTTAACCAACATGTTCAAAGCATGCCACAGGTGTCAACTAGTTAGCCTAGTATTGGAATGATGCAAATTCCATCTGGGCAATCATCCCAAGGCATTCCATAATTCATGTTGGCCAAACAACTATACCACAAATACCTTATCAAGGCCAACATATCCAAAGTCAGATTTTCCAATCTTACCAAGGTTTTCATGGAACTAGGAAACTTGGTCTTGGTTATCTTGTTTACCAAACTCCTCCTTATCTCGAGGGAATGAAAGTGCCCATAGCTCAAGCCATTCCATCGTATCCAAGATACCCTCCACCACCGGTTAACCTTTACCCACAAGGTCAACCTCCTCAAACAAACTTTAATAGGAAATTATTGCTCATTGCAATGCTAGAGTTACCAGATCTCTCTTGGCTAACAAATGGTCGGATTTGACATTATCCTTGGTGGTTGGCTATTCCAACCAAATTGTCAAGTGACATTCCAAAGTTTAATAGAAACCTTGGAGAAGATCTGTTAAATCACATTGTGACCTATCATTTATGGTGTTCGTCGAACTCATTAAATGATGACTCCATTCGTTTACGACTTTTCTAGTGAACTCTTACTAGTTTGGCAGCAAAGTTGTATGTTGAATTTCCTAGAGCTTCATTTAAAAACTTTAATGCAATGGAAACCATGTTCTAACCCATTTCCAACTACCCATTTGTTACGAAATTGGTACTTAGCTTTTGACCTCCTTAAAGAAATATAACTCTACTCATATATTTGATCATATACATGAGTGGGTGCGTTTATGTCGTATGGTCAAAACTTATATTTTTGATCAGTTGTTGGCATAATGGTTCATTAAATCCTTGTTTCCTTCTATAATTGAAGACATTTCCAACGACGAAGTTGTTATTGAAGAGCAAGTCATTGCTCGTGCTCAATATTTGGATTTAATTTACACTCAATATGACACACTCTATGACAAGATACCCAATGCTCCATGACCTTTGAATATTGTTCCACTTGCTCCTTCAAAGGAATCACATGGTGTTGATGGCATGATTGGTTCCATCAGTCAACAGTCAGTGAGCAAATTTTCTAATCAAACTAATTCGAAATATGCTCCAACTGTGACCAATCAAAGCGCCTCTAATCTTGCTCCTATGAGTATTTGTGAGATAAATGTTGTTCAAGCAACCAAAGGAAAATATCAGCAACCTAGAAGTAAGAAAAAGGGTAAAGGTAAGAACAAACAGGAAAACCCTCCATAGGATAAGCAGAAGAATCAGTCTCCTGACGAGAAGCATAAGCTGCATTACCCTTGTCTTATCTGTAATGACAAGCATTTCACCAAGGATTGTCCATGTCAAGCAGAAATCAATTGATTTTTGAAAGCTCCATCCATTGCACCTCCCACGTTGATAAATCCTTTCCCCAACCAGGAGATGAAAATGGTTTCCCAGGATGCATCCTCTTATTCCCAAAACACTTCCAACGTATTCATGTGTCAAAAATATGTCTCGGTGGCCACTAGAAACAAAGATTGTAGTAATCTGAATCCTTCAACTAGAAAGGCTATTGATCAACCTTCTAGTTCTACTCCACCCACATGTGGTCCTCTCCAAATCGAGAAAACTAATCTCGAGTTGAATATTAAACCTCCCAAAGGGGTGATTTGTAAATTATCGTTTAACCCCCATGTGAGAGCTACAAAAAACTATAATATAGCTGAAGATTTAACCCAATCTCCTTCAATTATGTCTACTCTCAAGGTTTTGTAGAATTGTCCTGCTTAGAGGAAATCGGTATTAGCATCCATTGGAGGAGTAGATCCTTCATATTCAAATCTCATTTTGTTCAATCACAAGAATTATACACCTAAACTTCTGCCCCAACTTTCATTTATGATTCAATTTGTATTTAGAGGGAAAAATGCCTTCCACACCATTGTGGACACAAGTGCCTCCACTTGCATCATGTTGATGTCATTTTGGAAATATTTAGGTACTCCTTCCCTTACTTAGTCACTGACAACACTCAAAGATTTTGACGGAAGAGGATTTAAACCTTACGAAAATATCAATTCCTTTCTAGTAGAATTAGTTGGTAAAACAGTCTCGGTAGAAGATAATGTCATCAATGGACAATTAGATTACAACCACTTACTAGGACGTACTTGTATTTATGCTATGGAAGTTGCGGTCTCATCCTATTTTCGAATGATTTCCTTCCCCTACCAGGGGGACATTGTGGCCATTGATCAACTTTCCTTTTTTGTTGTTGATTCCCAGACTATTGGAAACATCCCTCTTTTGGGAAAGACCCCACTACCTTTTGAAAATGTTGGTGTAGGATTATTAAAAGACTCATCCTTAATGGGAAATTTGACGCTTCCTCCTTTTGACATTCCCTCTACGGTGTCTCTTATCAACATGATTTCGTCTACTACTGTTGCATATGATCCTTGGATGGTGCTTGATAGTTCCAACATTGAAACTTTTGGCGACCTTATGTTGCTCAACCTCGTTGAGTTATCTTATGAGGCTATTCGCCTGGCCTTTTCAATAATTTTTTAAAACAATAACTTAGTTAACATGGTTTATTATTCCTCTCAAGATCCAGGTTTAGTTTCACATTTTGATCCTTTCGACGACACCTTTTCAACCGATGAAAGCATCATGATGTCAGATGAGAACCCTGGGACGATATTCATCATTGTTCATCTTTGTTGCCTTAACCCGACACTCTTGAGATTAATTTTCAAGACTCCCCCCCCACAAGTTTACTGAGGAACCGCATAATCCCATCTCCATTTATGAGGTGAATTCTGAGGAAAACCTGGCAAATATTGAGGACATATTCCCCTCGACATTTCAGTTAAGCTCGGGATTACTGAAAATGTCCATATAGTTGATTCTTTCTCTCTAAACGAGATTAATATTTACAAGGACATTTTTTAGGAATTTTGTGACGTGTTTGCTTGGACATATGAAGAGATACCAGGCATTGATCCCAATATTGTGGTGCACGAAATTAAAACATATATGAATGCTAAGCCAATTAGACAACGTTTTTGTCTGATTCACCCTAAGAAATATTTTCTGATTAAGGCTGAAGTTGAAAAAACTTTGGGTGTTGTTTTTATTTGTCTGTACCTTTAACCGATTGGATCTCAAAGATTGTTCCCATGATGAAGAAACAAGGTATGATCGAAGTGTGTGTTGATTATTGGGATGTTAATAAAGCTTGTCCCAAGGACAGCTACCAACCCATTTTATCAACCAAATTGTTGATGATTGCCAGGGAGTGAATTTCGTTTATGGATGGCTTCTCTAGCTATAATCAAATAAACATACTCCCATTTGACCAGCATAAGACTGTGTTCATTTGTCCATGGGGTACATTTTCTCATCACAATGTCCCTTTGGTCTAAAGAATGAAAGAGCAACTTTACAATGGGTAATGAAGTATGCTTTTACCTTGATGATTTTCTTGCTGACTCTAAGAGTCATTAAGACCATCCCATGCATATCAGAACAATCTTCTTACGATGTTGACACTATAATGTCCGACTAAACCCACATATATGTGTATTCAGTGTTCAATTTGGTTGACTTCTAGGATTCATTGTCCAAACAATGAATTTGCATTGATCCCCTAAAAGTCTAGGCAATCCTCGATTTGCCAACTCCTTCTCTCATTCAGTTACAATGCCTACAATGGAAGGCTAATTTTATACGATGTTCCATTCCTAACTATGAAAAACTTACCAAAGGGTTTACTCATTTATTGAAAAAAGGGATTCCCTTTCATTAGGATGATACCACTCAAAATGCTTTTGATGCCTTGAAGAGTGTATTAGCCAAAAGCATCATTAACATATCCCCTGATTATCATCGAGACTATTTCTTATGTCTTGTTCTAATTGTTACCACTATCACTATGGTATTGGTACAAGAGGATGACTTAGGTGACGAACACCCTTTTTATTACTCGAGCCGTAATTTGATCGATATTGAAGCCAAGTACTCCCATGTTGAAAATTTAGCTTTGGAAGTTGTCCAAGTTGTTCATAGATTTCACCACTATATTTTGCTTCACAAGATTCTTATGGTTTCTAATTGTAACCCTATGACCTATATCCTGTCACATCAATTACGGGGAAAATACTCGAAGTGGATCGTTATCCTCCAAGAGTTTGATTTGGATTTCATCAAATCCAAGTCTAAGAAATATCTAGTATTTTGCAAATTGATTTTTCGACCTTCCCTCTTGTATGTCAGAATCAAGAACTGCTGATTTTATCCCCGATGAAGCATTGTTTATGATCGACTCTTCTGATCCCTGGTATGGACATATCATAATTTATCTCCAAACCCAAACTTTATGACCTGAAACCACTCATTTTGATCAAAATCGTATTAGGTATCAGACTCGCCATTATATCATAATTGGCCACACCCTTTATCGACATGGTATCTACACGGTCTTCTGACAGTGCCTCACTCATGAGGAGGCTGAGAAAGCTTTGAATGATTCTCATGCTAGAGCGTGTGACGAACATATGTCTGGATATGCTATTGCCCATAAAATCTTACGTGTCAGTTACTTTTGGCCGATTATGTTCAGATATTGTATTGTAGTGGTCCAAAAGTGTCACGCATGCTAGATTCATAACCATAAATCTTGTGATCCACCTTCTCCTTTACATCCAATTGTCGCAAATGGGGCACTGACTTCATGACCTGTAACCTTGGCTCGACCGAGGGGCATGGTTATATAATCGTTGCAGTAGATTATTTTACTAAATGGGCCGAAGCGATGCCTACATATGACAACAATGACAAAATTGCTGCAATGTTCCTCTTTAATCACATTATTGCCATATTTGGTGTGCCACAAGCTATAGTCACAGACCATGGTAAACATTTTTGCAATTACATGATGTCCAAACTAACTGCCAAGTTGGGCTTACAACATGATAGATCAACTCCCTACTACCCACAGGCCAACGGTCAAGTAGAAGCCATTAATAAGGTTTTGAAAACAATGCTTCAACACATTGTAGGGATTCATAAAATGAATTCGCCTTCTATTCCTTTTTTCAGCCTTTTTGTCATACCACACCTCTGTCTAAAGCATGACTAGATTCACACCTTTTGAGCTGGTGTATGGTCTAGAAGTAATTCTTCCAATTGAATGTGAAATTTTGTCGTTGAAACTTGTCACTGAACTTCTTCCCACTACCTCTGTCAAAGAAGAACATTTTTTGCAGTTAGCTTGTTTAGATGAGACTCGACATAATGTCATGATGGCCAACGAGGCTCACAAAAAACATGTCAAAGCACAATATGAGCAAAATGTTAAACCTCGTGCCTTCTTGGAGGGTGGTCAGGTCCTTTTTTATGACCAAGAAGTCAATAAATTAGGAGTTGGAAAACTCGAACTAATATGGTTAGGTCCATATATAGTTAAACATATACTTGCAAAGGGGGCCTATGAGCTTGTAGACTTTGAAGGAATTCCTTAGTCGCAACCCCAAAATGGGTTGTACCTCAAAAGATACTATGCTTAGAAATTTTCTACATAGTCACTATGTACATACTATATACGTTTGTTGGTGTGTTCGTAGTGTTTTTTCTTGAGAGTTTTCTACCACCTCTATTTATCTTGGATTACATTTGATTTTCAGATTTCGGTGTTCCCTCAACAATATGTTGGTTATGCTGATGGTGCTAGTCATAGTACCCAGAACCTTTCCTCCAAAACATGGGCAATCTATGCTCTTAATGATGAGTTAATGAGCTTGCAAGGAATTTGCATCGATCGCTCAATTAATAATATCGTTGAGTATAGCTCAGTGATCAAACTATTATTTGATTCCATTTTTCGTGATATTCATCATTTAGTCGTCAGACTTAATTCACAACTCATGGTGCTACATCTAAATAATGTTTATTCAGTACAAATTCTAATTATGTTGCATATGTTTTTGAGAGTTCACCTTTTAGAGAGACATTTTGACTACATTTCATATCAACATGTCCCTCGAAGTATAAATACATTAACAAATGCATTGGCTAATCATGTTTTGAACAAACATTTGAAACATTTGTAAATATACAATCATCATCACATTTTGTACATGATAGCAGAATAAAGTAGAAAACATCCATAGATGAAATCCGTAAATATTGTTTGAGTTTTACAAAAATTGTGTTTGAGACACATATGGCTCATGGCCTACAATATCTGAATACATGCAAAAGACAAAATGTGACTTTAAAGCATAAGGTGACTATTCTCAGTGGAGATTGCAGTAACACACAACCGCACAGGAAACCTTGCGCAAAATTCGGTTGATCCGAGTTGGCACCCCTTGATCTGAACTTAAATAGTAGTGCAACAAATTACAGATATAACCATAAACATTGAGATGCAATAGAAATAACTCTCCATTTCATTAATATCAGATACTAAAATATGCTTACAAACATAATAGAAATAAGACTAGCTTGGGCGATGGTAGCTTATCTATGAGAAGAGATGTGGTGGCTACATGTCTCTGAACTATGTTACAATGAGGCTTGAAGGCCTATTTATTATTGAGAAATAATGGAAAACCCTAAACATCCAAAAACCTAACCTTAGGAGATGAAGCGCCAAAACTATGGGTCCCGTTTGTGTAAATTGGTACATCAACTTCCCGGGGTTGTAACTTTAGCATACGACCTCCATTTGACGCACACAATACCTCGTTAGAAATATATATAAGATAAATACAACTTTTGAGTGTCCAACATCGAGCAAAAGGCCATGTTGGCCCTAGTTTTTCCAAAAAATGTCGTTTAGGGCTTCAAAAGTTCAGGTCCCGAAAAACTGCCAAAAATAGTAAATTGTGCTACAATTAAGGAAACTAAAAAACTGAGAGAGACAGTGGTGGGGGTCCAAGTTGGATAGGTGTGTGGCCACCAACATCCACCTCGATCACCCCTATAGTGTATCTCTATAAACATATTGAGATATCATCAACCCCAATATCCGGAACAGGACTAGTCAAGCCGTCCACTTGGTGCACAAACTCAGCTAATGTCTCTGCCAAGTTTGGGTCTCCTAACTCCTCCATCCCCACCTCATTGAATCTAGCATGTCCCAGTTGTGGTCGTGCTCATCGATGAAGTGGGGACATGCCCACTGGTCTCACTGGTATGATATCTGCATGTAAAACTGATAGTTAGGCTCAAAGACATTAAAAACAAAAACAGATTGTAAAACTTAAAAAACCAAAAATATCCAAAATGACATTGCTTTTACCTACACCACTCCATTGCTTGCCTTCAGGTAAAAAGAGCTCTAGATCTCCACATAAATCATCTCCAGCATATGGGTAGTCCTTGATCATAATCAGTTGTTCCCACGACCATCTAAAGAAAGTAGGAGTGAATGTCATCATAGACCCTTTGTCATGTTGAGCCATTAAGTCTACCCATTGCCTCATCTGAGGCTCTCTAGGTCCAAGTAGCTCACAGGATATTTGTTGAGGTCACAGTAATGGTACCCTCTACAAATTGAATAACACTATGATAGAACCATACCCGGTCTTTTCTCTATTGAGTTGTTCCTTTAGATTGACCAAGACCCCCTCACACAAATTGAAGATCCTAGATGCCAAGTATTCTAAAGCATACTGCATTTGGAACTTGGTAGCTAAATGTAGAGGAGCACTATCAGCCAACTGAGTAATGGTAAATAGTATTGTATTAAGGAGGAGTTGAATAACATCCTTTATTTTGATTTTTCGATCCTTAGTTTCTTGAGAGCGAGGCTAACAATGGATAGCTATGTAATTCCTCATTGTCTCTCCACCTCTCCTGTATCCAGATAATGAAATGGGAGCCCCTCTACGTGATAACTCTGTTAGAAAATAGATGTCTTCAACATCTATAGTGACAATGTGCTCTCTAATCTAGAAATATCATCCTTGTACATCCCAAGCTTTTACCAAATATTCCAGCAATTCTAACTGGGCCCTCATGCCTGGAATCTAGAAGAAATTCAGTAGCCCATAATTTTTTAAAGCTTGCACTATTGCTTGATCATTTGCAACAATAATGTCTTGAGCCTGGTGCTCCCTTTATCTCCAACTTAAATCCATTTTTACTCCAGTAGATATCTACAAAATAACATGAAAAAATACATAAAATTAGCAATGTGAAAAGTTTTGGGAGAAAACTACTAAAAAACAAAATTTTGGAACCCTTATTGTGCCCATCGCATTGTTCATTCATGAACAAAGTGGCCCATCACACTTACCCTCCTTGGTAAGTGTGTTGGTTCACACTAATCAATGTAAAACAAGTTGACCCTTCACACCTATCGATATAAGAAGAGTGTGATGGGCCTAGGTCGAATTCCAAGTGACAAAAATTCAAAAAATATTCCCAAAAAATGCATCAAACAAGAAACAAAAACCGTCAAAATGACGAGAAAAGATAGACCTCTTACATGGAACTAATGGTGCTAGAAATGGTTGACCAGATTGGCTGCAATCACCTGCTGAAGATTCAAGGTAAAAACTACTCAAAACATGAAAAAGAAGTCAATTTATGCCTTCGCTGGACTCGTAAAACTATTAAACAATGTTGGACTTGTCAAGCATAACAAGACCGAACCATTCCTTCTCAAGGTTCGTTAAAAATACTCGGAAGGATTCATCCAAAGGATGAGCTTATAGATCAAGCCTATGTTATCCTCTTCAAGCTTGTCAAAAATAAATAGGTATTGGCTAGAAATGGTTGGGAAATTGGGAAAACAGGGCATTAAATGATCAGATCTTGGGGGGAGGCCCCCAAGATCTAAAAAATTAAAATGGATCTTGGGGGTAGGCCCCCAAGATCTAAAAAATTGAAATGCTAGAAAGAAAATGAGAGAACCCACAATAGCAAAACCACAAAGAAACTTTTTATTAAAACAGATAATAACTGTAAGGACTACATTGTGGTGGACAAACTGTCATTTTACAAAATGCGACTTGTTACTTATAGTATTTTTCAGTTACATTACCATGGGTCAATTCCATGAGCAAATGAATACCATGGGTGGATGTCAATTACAATACCATGGGTGGATAAATACCATGGGTGGATGTCGCAATACCATGGGCAAATACCATGGGTGAATGAATACCATGGGTGGATGTCACTTACAACACCATGGGTGGATGCCACTTACAACACCATGGGTAAATTCCATGGGTGGATGAATAACATGGGTCGATGAATACCATGGGTTGATGCCATTTTCATTTCGGATCATTCCTTCCTCCTTAAGAAGCAATGATCCCTATTGCATGAAGTTCCCTCCTGCAAAGCCTTTGTTGAATATGAAGAACCACTTAAGAGAAGGGTTTTATGTGGTTAAACCATAACCATGATGAACGAAGATTCGAGAATAGATATACCCTATAATTCTTGTGACCAACTGTGATACTGACAGTGTGCTACCTAGCAAATGGACTTTGATGAAGTGTGGGTTTGTGGATGACCCATAACCATGGTGAACAAAGATCTGAGGATAGAGATACCTTGTAATGCTTGTGACCAACTATGATACTGACAGTATGCGGCCTAACAAATTGACTTTGATGAAGTGTGGATTTGTGGATGACCCATAACCATGACAAACGAAGATCCGAGGATAGAGATACCCTGTAATGCTTGTGACCAACTGTGATACTAACAGTGTGCGGCCTAGCAAATGGACTTTGATTACAAGGATTTTGTGTGGCTGACCCATAATCGTGATTTTGGTTGTTGATGAGATAGCATGTGCCTACATAGCCTGGGGTGGGAGGGCATGTCTCCAAAGAACCCAAGCTGAATGCTGCTATGCTGAAATTGATGAATGTGAAGCAGGTGCCTACTAAAGTGGGGTGGGAGGGCACGTCTCCAAAGGGAACCTGCTTCGAATGCTGCTCTAGAATTAAAATGGACACAAATTGGTCAATATTACTTAGAATATTTATTATAACCCGTTTTTGGAAACAAAAGGACTATTTTTCATATTCCGTGTGGTGGAAATCCTTATCTAGACACTCTAGAATCTCTGATTCGTGTTGCAACTTTTCTGTCGTCACAAAAGTTCTTAAAAAATATTTGATTTTAAATCAGCAATATCTCCCACATCCAAACTCCGATTCGACCCATTTATTTTTGAAATTGAGCGATTTTTTGAGAGGAGCTCAGATCTACAATCACTTTTCTGAAATTCTCCACCAAAATTGCATAAAAATATAGGAGAGCTGCCGTCCACAAATTTTCCTCAAAAACATTTCTACAACATAAATGATTTTAAATTAGCGATATCTCCCTCATTCAAACTCCGATTCGGCTGATTTTTTTTTGAATTTGGGTATTTTTTCGCAAGGAATCTAGATCTGTTATTTGTTTTGTAAATTTTGCACCAAAAATTTCAGATCTGATTTGCAAACTTGCCTCCCAAAAACATTCCTGCAAAAAAATGAAAAAAGAAAAATTCTTCCCACTTGGCCCAAGAAAATGCTTTGTGGAGGACGTAGCACATGCCTAAAGTTTGTTGAATATTGCTGCAAATTTTGAAACAAAAATATGAATCAAACCTCATTCCCATGGAATCATACCCTGCTCTTATACCACTGATCTGGATCTTTGGGGGAGGCCCCCAAGATCTAAAAAATTAAAATGGATCTTGGGGGTAGGCCCCCAAGATCTAAAAAATTGCAATGCTAGAAAGAAAATGAGAGAACACACAATAGAAAAACCACAAAGAAATTTTTTATTAAAACAGGTAATAACTGTAAGGACTACATTGTGGTGGACAAGCTGTCCTTTTAAAAAATGCAACTTGTTACTTATAGTATTTCTCAGTTGCAATACCACAGGTCAATTCCATGAGCGAATGAATACCATGGGTGGATGTCACTTACAATACCATGGGTGGATGCCACTTACAATACGATGGGTAAATTCCATGGGTGGATGAATAACATGGGTCGATGAATACCATGGGTTGATGCCATTTTCCATTTGGATCATTAAACCTATTAATGGAAGAAAGTCACTCTTGAACATGATACTCTTTCACTTAATCTCTATGATTCCTTTAGGTTGGGGAATCTGCTTGCCTCTCTGTTGATCACACCTTATTGAAAGCCTTCATGATGGGTCTTTGAGTCAATGTTTCCAACTCATTATCAGTGTCATCGATATGTTCAAGAGAAAGTCCACCCTCAATAGACATATGCTACAATACCCTTAATCCTTACTTCATGTCTATCGCTCCTGGACTAGCTCGGCATCATCACATTCAGTCTCAAATCTTGATACCTGTTTCATGTCATTGATGAGGGATACATTAAGGCCCTCTTGCGATGGGTCGCTTCTTGTCAACATCAACACATTATCCAAGATGTTGACTTAGAAACTCCCTTCAGTGCCTTGGAGATTGTATACCTTAATGGAAAGTTTCCTTACTTTTGGCGATAGGTTCTCAACATTGGCCTTCGATCGAAAGATTTTGTGTGGTGTTCGACTTCAACCCATTTATTTGCACCACATATATTGTATTGTAGTACCTTGAGGGCCATTATCATTATCGATGGCTCCTCTCGCATTTGTTAATAACTTACATCATTGGTCGGTAATCATATGGTGTCTACCATGTTTGACTCCAACATATTTATTCACATGGTTGGACTCGTACTATCGATTGATGAGGTAGGAGACCTCAGATCTAGTTTCATCTATCCGGGATGCAATTTTAGGATTCATACAAGATTACAAAGTATGTTTTCTATGATCATTCAGAAAGTTATCCTAGCATGGGTCCACAATCTATCATCAGTGGACATGATTCTCATTATTGTACATGTACATGTAAATTGGCTTATATGCCGAGTATGGGTATTCTTACCTCAACAATGATATCATTATGATTATGTATTGTAACAAATAGTTGATGATCTCGACCAATCTATTCTTGATCCAAACTTGTCACATGGTAGAGCACCTCAGTCGTCAGCCACTACGTCTTACTTTATACTTTGGGGGGGAATTTGTTACAGGTTATTTTGTCACATCTAATCAAATGGACTTGAAGCCAGATCAATCAACGACCATTGACACTTTGCATTCATCCCCTACAAAGCCAAGAGCATCCTCTCTCTAAAAATTCCATGAATTATGGGTTAAATAAATGGAAACCCTAAGTTTTGGACCCATCACACTTAGCCTTCATGCAAACTTCACTATTGCAAGTTGTACACAGAGAAACTACACTAACCAATGCATGTTTCTTTCACTACAAGTGCGATGGCCCCTGGAATTTGGTAAAAATAAAAAATAATTTTGAATCTTCTCTTTCTAGAAGCTTCCCGAGTGGTTTTCACTATTTACTATCTGATTACTTCTTGAACTCCTACTCTTGAGGTATTATATCTTATCCCTAGAACTTATCATCTCTCTAATGTGGATCTAAGTCCTAGAATGGTAAATCCAAAACCACCACTTTTACCCTATAAATTCACTACCTCCCATGAAGTTTGGGTTGGATTTTAGAGACTCTTATTTATGCCCTCATGTTGTTTCTTTGTGCACAAGGATTCATTATCCATCTGTGCACTTGAGTTTTGATTGAAGGCTTGCTTTGTAGAAAAGGAAGGACAAGATAGCTGGGAGACATCTACAAGGTCAAGATCTCGAAGGGTTGTTTCTTCTCCCACATTCATTAATATAAAAAGTTCTTTACTTTCCTATACTTATGTCTCAATTATGCATATGTAGAAAAATTCCCTCTGATATTATTATGCCCATTAATATTTTCCCCTTATCCTTGTCTACTTGATTGGATCAACATGGAAAACACTGAAACATAAGGAACCGAGTGTAGGAATGAGGTTACTAGAATAGATACAAAGATCATGGTTCGACGCAAAGCTTTCCGTACACAAGTATTATATTTTCCATCAAAACATCATCGACCAAAAGGTGTAACCAAGATGAAGAAGAATGACTAAAAGTTAGCCAAATGTTGCAGTGTCATAAGGCCCTTTTCATTTTGCCACATACATTGGAACCAAAACACACTTACACACAAATCTTATACTCAAAATGAAAAGACAAACTAAAAATACTGAACATGACAAACAAACAAAACAACAAAGTATGTACATAGGGTAGGGAAGAACCCTAGATTGTCATTGAAAATACTATTTCAAATCTTGGCCATTTACAGGAAGAGAGTTAGTCTTCCCATCCAAAGATTGGAGGTGATAAGTGTGGTGGCCAAGTTTCTCATGAACAATGAAAGGTTTGATCCACATGGACTAGAACTTGGTGTGTTTCCCCTTCTCTTCGTGGGCTTTGTCTCACTTCAATACCAAGTCACCCACACTGAATTCCTTCTTCCCCATAGACTTCTTATCAAACCATCTCTTGATATGGTTCTGATGAAGAAAAAAAAATTTCTTTCTCTTTCCTCCTTTCTTTCGGTAAATTCAAGAGCTTGTTTATCCTACTCTGAACCAAAAGACAAGGCTTACCCTAAGACTCTTGTGATAGTTGAAGGGAAGGAAATTAAATGTTCAAAGGTAGGATGGCTTCTTTTCCATATACCAGAAAGCAAGGGGAGGTATTCAGAGAAGGTTTAGGCATGACACAGTCAACCTAGAGAGTGTTCACCAAAGCATTGTGCCAATTTCTCTGTTTAGAGAAGACAATCTTTTTTATGATGTGAATAAGCTTCTTATTGGTTGACTCGGCAAGACCATTCCCCTGTGGATAATAGTTAGTTGAATGTTTCAATACAATGTCATTTTCTAATGAAAAATCATAAAGTTTCAGCAATGAGAAGTATGTTACATTATCAAAAATAAGTGATGACAGAATTCCAAACTTGTTAATAATGTTCTTCTTGAGGAAGTTGATGACTTCTTGATCATTCACTTGCTTGAGAGGAACCGCTTTTGTCCACCACGTGAGGTAATATGTAGCAGTGTTGCTTCGATGAGTGTAGATGGATCTCATTGATAACATCTAAGGCCCATTTTTGGAATGGTTCTTCTACAACAATGGGCTACAATGGGGCAACCAACTTCTTATCTCAGCTAGCACATTTCTAACAAACCAGACACTTGCAAGCATAAGCATGGGAATCTTTAAAAAGTGTGGGCCAATAGAAAATGACCCACATAACTTTGCACAGTAGTGTCACCCATGAAATCTCCTCTGGCTAGTCCATCATGGAGGTCACACAATACCCTTTCTGAATCAGGTGCTTCCAAGCATCTGAGCAAGACCCCATTGTGATGCTTCCTGAAAAGCACCTCGTGTACCAATTGATAAGATATAGATTTCAATTTAGTAGCCCTCTTTTTTCTCACTAATAAATGAGAGGGAAGGGTACCATGCTCAATATATTGTCGCACATCTGCGTACCAAGAGGTAGATGCATAAGTGGGGGTAGCTTGTTTGATATTATACATTTCTATTTCCTACTCCCACCTAGAAGAATAATCTTCTAGTGAAGTGGTTTCTTTTGTTTCTAGCTAGCATAGACCATGGCCCTTAACAATGTGAACCGATTTGAACTCAAGATCGTATTCTTTCAAGCTAGTCATCTAGTTCACTGTTCTTTCACCCAACTCTTGTTGAACAAACAACTGGGTGTGGCACAAAGATAATAACATGATTCTTCAGAAGATAAGGCCTAAAGTGTTTTACCGTCTTGTAGACTGCATTAGCCTATTTATTGATGGCCAAATAATTAAGTTCAGGTCCTTGCAAGTCAACACTCATGAATGATATAGACTTCTCATTATCCTGATCATCCTTTTGTGTAAGAACGACAGAGAGAGAAGTATCATAAGCAAAGGTGTACAACATGAAATCTTTGTTGAAATTTGGATTGTATAATTTTGGCGCTTTTAAGATCACTTTCTTAATAAGGGTGAATGCTTCCTTTTCCTTTTTATCACATTTATAAATTTCATCCTTCTTTATCATCTCTTGCAATGAATTCACTATCTATGCGTAATCATAGATGAACTTGTGAAGGAAATCGACTTTCCCTAAGAAGGATTTGCATAGCTCTCTTTTTCACACGGAAGGGGACATGAGTAATAGTTTTGACCCATTCAGGGTCCACCTTAATCCCTCTCTTTGCGATGATATGGCCCAAGAGATTTCCCTTGGACACTGCAAAAATGATATTCTTGGGATTAAGAGATATCCCATATTTGCGACATGGATCGAAAATTTTCTTTAAATGGCGTAAGTGGTCAAATCTTCTTTTCAAAAATATTGTCACATCATCCAGGTAGACAACAATGCTTTGTCCAATTAAACCGTGAAATGTGATGTCCATAGTGCGTTGAAAAGTTGCACCTGCATTGATAAGTCCAAAAGGAATTCTTTTAAAATCAAATGTACCCCACTTGTCTCTAAAAGTTGTCTTATGTTTGTTGGGTTCTGACACCAAAACCTGGTTGTATCCCTAAAATACATCCAATAATGAAAACATTTTAGACCCCGATACTGTCTATAAAATATATTCCATCGATGTAACTGGATAATTGTCTTTGTCCGAGGTGCGATTCAGATTACGAAAATCCTTCCCCAGACTTCTTCCTTACCGAAACCAAATTTGAGACCCATGTTGAATGATAAACTTTAAAAATGATTCGAGCGTCCAACACCTTTCTCAACTCTTTCTGAATGAGGGGCTCAAGAGTCAGATGAACTTTCCGTAACTTCTGCTGAAAAGGCTTGGCCCCTTCCTCAATTGGAATCACATGCCAGATAACTCGCACATTGTAAGTCTTAAGATCATTGTATGTCCACGCGAAAACATCTTGGTACTGCTTAAAGAGGTTGATGAAAACATGTCACTCTTGAGGTGTGTAGCAAGTACCGATATTCACAAACTTTGGATCTTCCTCTGTACCAAGGTTTATCTGTTCGTATGATAGGGTCGAGCTATGAGTCTTTGTGTTGACTGGTCCCTTAAAGCGATTTTACAAATCGTACATCTTTTCCAATGACACCACACCCTTGGGAATGGGGTTTCCTTTGTTTGCTTGAGTTGCATCCTGCAAAGTTTTATCGTGTTCGTCTTCATCAATGGTTCTGTATTTGAATACATCAACATTCGTCATAAAATCCAGAATTTGTTGATCGTCATTGAAAATGCAAAAATTAGTGATATTATCTGGAACAGATGGCCTATAAATAATTTCAATAGAAAATCCATCCCTTAACAATGACAACCTAGCCATAGCATTTGCTAATGTACCTTCAAAAACGTTTCATATTCTAGGAATAGAAACAATATTAAAAACTTGGAATTGCGAAATTAGATGCCATACCTGTTTTTGATAGCTTTTGAGATTAGGTGACACACAGTGTATCGTATTGCATACTTGATGTGCGGTGATTTTAGTGTCACCTATTTCTTTGAGCACCTCAACTTTGAGGTTAATGGATTTCTTCAAACTTAGAATGAGTGCTTCATATTCTGCAACTTTGTTGGGGCACTCAAATTCCAAGAGGCAAGAGATCATATTTTTTCTCTATCGCGGGACTATTAAAATGCAACCAGCTCCAGAGCCCTCCTACATTTTCGAATCGTCAAAGTATAAGAGCCAAATGTTAGAAATGCTAGAGCTACGTCCTATACTACTACTATCTATATCTATTGTACAAAGGTCATTAGCACAAGTTATATTCCGAGGAAGGAGTTCCAACTGTGTATTAGGTGGGACGAGTGAAATATGTGTCAGAGAACATCTATGATCTGATTCTAGAAAACAATTTCCAAAAGTCACCTCTGCAAAACCCATTGGTTCATTTTTTCCCTCAAGTTGTGTCACAGTATGCTTCATGTAGGGCTCTCTTTCAACTCAAATCTGGTTATTTATGCCCTTGTATGGAAGCCATAAGTGAGATGAGTCTGTCACAAAGTATCCTTTGAGTTTTTTGGACTAATATCTGCTAAGCAGTAAGCCATAAGCTATGAGAATGTCCACAACTACGATATTTATACACTGGTGAACTCTATGATCAGATGAAAAATGAATAATAAAATTGTTGAGTTCACCAATTGTCTGGACAAATGATATGTCCAGTTGTATGATTTGTGCATTAGTTTTATCCCATTTAGCATTTATTTTCTTAACAACAGACAATGGCATAAAATTCGTGGATGCACCAAAATCAACCAAACACTTGTGAACATTATAATTAAATAATTTAAAAGTTAACAAAAATGGAGGGTAAAGAGTGTTAAAACTTAAATTTACAACATTTACAATATATTTTATCATTTCACGAGAGATACCAGACATTACCTGAGAAGCATAAACTTATTTACCCGTTGAAGTGTGCAATGAGAGTGCTTGGATAATCAGTTCTCGTTGTCCCATTATCTTTTAGAGCTTGAAGATTAAAATGTTAGCGCGAGCTATTTTCATATCTTCAACAATGTTATAGTCAATGCTTTTTTGTCTTAACGGGCTGTGCTGATGAATAAGGTGGTGTAACTTTATCCACTGCAACAAGAGTGGTGGACTTGTTCTTATTGCCGTTGGAAGTGTTCTTGGAAGAAGGAGCACTTCCAGACTTGTATTGCAAACTCCAAGCTGGATTAGAAGGTGGTAGAATCCTTTGCAACAACTGCTTCTTAATTTCCTTCTTATAAACAGGTCCCTTGCTCCTCAAGTTGTGTCATCCAACTTACTACTTGGGAGGAGTTTCACTCATTGATGGTTGATCGACACTCTATTTATCATTGTTGTATATGAATCTGAACATGTTCATTGACTATCAAACACCTGATCTTTCTTCGGTCACAACGGGTTCATTTGTTTCTTCACTTTGCTCAGGTTGCTCTTCCGCTAATAGGGTATCAACCAGATTAGCCATCATAATGTTCATGTTGTGGTTCCATTGTGGGCATATCTTTTTTGAATGTTTATGTTGGTGAAAAGTGCATAAATTATCCATTCCCAAGCTTTCGATATTGAACAATACATTATAAATTTTAGCATATTTGGACATCTAAGCAAATTTGGGCAATTTAGAGTTGTTGTTATTTTTAAAGAAAGGTGTCCTAAAATACTTGTTGTTGGTGGTGGATGCCTCACTTGAACTTGTCTTCAACTCTGATACTTTGTTCATGAGAAGCTTCAGAGACTTGGTCAAGCTTTCCACATCGAGAGATTCTTTGTCTTAGCCTTACTAGAAGAGGCTTGGTTTTTCTTTTCAACTCCTTTGGAGTCTTTGGGATCATGAGTGTCTTCAGTAACTCTAATAAATGTTGAGATTGCAACAAGATGATGGAGCTTAGTGAAAAGAGTCGCCTTCACTAAGTGGGCCCGCAGGCAAATTATGGCGCAAGTTCTATTTTTGGATCACAACAGGGATGATCACAGCAGGAGTGACCACAGCAGGAGTGACCACAGCAGGGATGATCACAGCAGGAGTGATCACATCACGAGTGATGAAAGTCTATTTTTAGACTGGCTGTCAAAAATAGAAAAGTCAAATATTATTGTCTCATAATAATATTTAGACTATAAACTTTATCTTATTCTCTTGGAGCACTTCAGTTTGAACCATATATTTGGCACATGTAGCTGTCAGAAGGAAATACGCTTTCTTTGTTGGTCAATTGAGTTGTTGCATGCATGACTTCAGTTAGAACTCAATCAGTTGAGTTTGGTGGAGTTGATGGAGTTGTGTTCAGTTTGACTTGGTTAAACTAGTTGTAATTAGTCTGACTGCAAATAGACTAATGATGAGTTGTTAAACTAATTATTAACTCATAATGCAACTAAAGAATACATCAGTTAACTCAGTTGCATGTTAGTGCATGTATAATTCAGCAGGGACAGGTGTTAGAGGATCAGATTGCTATCAGTTGTGACTATAGTTGTGCATGAGGATTCGCACAATCAAGGGATTGAGTATGCCAATGAGTATTGCCCAGTAATATAGCCTTTGCTCACGTGATTCCCAGTGTGAGTGATTCTTTTGAGGCAAATACGAGTTTGATTAAGCCATTCTCATTCATTCTTGAGCAAGTATTGTGCAGTGGAGGCAAGCAAGCAGTGGAGGGGATTTGGAGATCAGATCTGAGCTGTATTGTGTGTAACAGGTGGAGATAGTGCTGGATACTTGTGAGGAGTATTGACTGTTGTAATTTTACATGTTCTCAATCATTAATATACAGATAGTGTGGGGTTTTCAGCTGTAAGCTTTCCCCGGGTTACATACTGTGTTAGTGTGTGCATGCTCTTGATGTTTTATTGTTATTGATGCTGCTATATTGATGATCAACGTAGAGGAGCTTATGTATTGTGTATGTATTCCGCAATAGTACATGATCAGGATAATCTCCATTGAATATGTGTTTATTATTCAAAATTTCTACATGGTATCGGAGCTGTTGATCATCAGATCTACTATTCAGGAAGTGTTTACATTCTATTTCTTCAGGCAGAGTCTATAATCGGGCCAGGTAGCCTTTGGATTCATCCTTCCTTTGGAAGGTGAGATATCCAGTGAATTCCCATACAGTCAATCTCTGTACGAGAAATATTTTGTTCTCACGAATCTTAGATCTGAGGCGGTTGAGTTTGGAGCTGGTGGAATTCAAATTTGCAGCAGTGTTTTCTTGGTGTCAACGAGGCAATGTCTTTCAACGGATTGCGATTGGAGTATGCTCTTGAGGGCAGCTCAAACTATATTGCATGGAAGGACAGGATGGAGGCAGTATTGGATGATAACGGGCTGAAGGAGTTCATAGAGACGGATGTCCCAAAGCCTACTGATGCTACTCAAGCTGATGCTTGGCAAAAGAAGACCACAAAATGTCGAAGGATTCTATTGGAGGGCGTGAAGGATCACATTGTGTCCAGCCTGCATGGAAAGAATTCTCCATATATGATGTGGAAGGCTTTAACAGATCTATTCCAAAGCAAGAGCGATCAGAGGAAGCTGGCGCTCAAAGATAAACTCAAAAACATCAAATGTGAGAAGGGTGACAGTATGCCCAAGTATCTCGCGAAGTTCACTCAGTGTCGAGATGAGCTGGGAAGTGTGGGGGTTACTGTCGATGATAAGGACTTGGTGAGATTGGCTCTCCTTGGTCTTCCAAAGAGTTGGCATTCCTATCAGGACTCTGTCAATGGTCAGGAGAAATTGCCAGGATGGGAAAGACTGTGGTCAGATCTTGTGCAGGAGGAGATCAGGCGGAGTTCCAGGGACGGATCTTCGTCAAAGGGAGCTGATGAAGAAAATTGTGCTTTGGCTACCAAAGCAAAGAAATGGAAGAGCAAGAAAGCTTCTCAGTCTAGTGCGAAAGGCAAGAAGCGGGACATGTCCAAGGTGAAGTGTTTTCACTCTCACCAGCATGGACACTATGCCACTAATTGTCCGCAGAAGAAGAAGAACAAGCAGGCTGCTGGATCTACAGTAGGAGAGGCTCTAGCCTCGCAGTTTGAGCTTGATATTTCATTGATCGCATGCTTGGTTTCAAGTGTGATGGGATTGGTGTGGTTCTTGAATAGTGGTGCATCTTTTCACATGACAGGAGATCGAGATTTGTTTTCTGATCTGGAGGACAAAGATCTTGGAGTGCACATCGAGATGGGCGATGATGGTAGATACAGTGCGACCAGTATCGATACCATTTCCTTTGAGAGGGAGTCTAGTAAACCCTTCATATTGAAGGAAGTCATGCATGTTCCAGGATTGAAGAAGAATCTTATCTTTGTGGCAATGTTAGAAGACAAGGGGTATGATGTTGTTTTCAGCAAGGGAAAAGCTTTCCTATGCAACAAGATAACTGGTGAGACCCGAAAGATAGGGGTTCGAGTAAGGAACCTTTATCAGTTGCATGTAGATGGATGCGCAACAATGGCAGGCAAGGCAGAAGGATTGGTGAGCCGGGATGATGGCGAATTGTGGCACAGGAGATTAGGTCACCTTCACCATGGAGCCTTGAAGATACTGCAGCAGATCACTACAGGGCTTCCTAAAGGCACACTTGCACAGTCAGATCAGTGCAAGGGGTGTACTTTGGGAAAGTTTGTGAAAGCCACCTTTCACGAGAAGGATAGGTGCGCCATGATAATCCTTGAGAGAATTCACACAGATGTGTGTGGACCTTTCTCAGTTGCTTTGACAGCAAAACACATGTATTATGTGATTTTTGTTGATGATTTCTCTCGTAAGTGCTGGATCTTCTTCATGCAGAAGAAGAGCGAGACATATTCAAAGTTCTGTGAATTCAAAGCATTGGTCGAGAAGGAGTCGGGGAAGAAGGTGAAGGATTTTAGGAGCGATAATGGTGGTGAATACATCTCGGACGAGTTCAAGGATTTATGCAAGGTAGAAGGGATTCGAAGAGAGCTCATAGTTCCCCATAACCCACAGCAGAATGGGGTAGCTGAGCGGAAGAACAGAATGATTGTGGGTGCTACATGGGCAATGTTGCATGATCAGGGCCTACCCCTTCACTTGTGGGCGGAAGCATGCAATACAACAGTTTATGTGCATAACCGTTGTCCTCATAGGATACTTGGCATGAGCACACACGAGGAGGCTTATTCTGGTAAGAAGCTTGATCTTTCTCATTTGAGGAATTTTGGTGCTAATGTTTACATGCATGTGACGAAGGATGCCAGGAAGAAGTTGGAGCCGACCGCAGAGGTTGGGATATTTGTGGGGTACACTGATACACCCCACAACTATCATGTTTATTTGCCAGACAGTGGAAAAAATGTTGTGCGACGGGATATAAAATTTCAGGAGGAGAAAGCCATGAAGTGTTCGCTTGAGAGGGAGCTACACTTGCATGCAGATGAGGAGCTATTAGTTCCTAAGGATGAGCTTCAGGATGTGGATCAGCCACAGGACGAGGTTCATGGAGTGGAAGAGACCACTCATGCAGCGCCAACCATCAGAGGGCGAAAGCGCTTGACAGAAGCTGAGCGACTGGCTCAAGATGCAAAGAAAGTTGTAGGACCACCTACAGCCCAACACAAGCAGAGACAATGACCTGATCGGTACACTGGATACATGGCTCTTATGAGCAAGTGTGTTGTGACTGAGCCATCCTCTTTCGAGGAATCTGTGGAGGATCCCGCATGGGTAGACGCCATGGTGGAAGAATATTATTCTATTGTCAGAAACAGTGCATGGGAGATTGTTCCTAGACCGGAAGGGAAATCAGTGGTGGGTTCAAGATGGATATACAAAGTTAAGCAGGCAGCTGACGGGAGTGTGGAGAAGTACAAGGCAAGATTTATTGCTCGAGGCTTTTCACAGATAGAGGGGATTGATTATGAGGAGACCTTTGCACCTGTCGCAAGGTATTCTTCCATACAGATGATTCTTGCTCTCTTAGCGTAGATGGGGTGGCACATTCATCAGATGGATGTGAAGACTACGTTCCTCAACGGAGTCATTGAGGAGGAGGTGTACATTGAGCAGCCTGAAGGCTTTGAGGTCTTCAACAGCGAGTCACATGTGTGCAGGCTCAAGAGAGCACTGTATGGGTTGAAGCAAGCACCACGTGCTTGGTACACACAGATAGACAGCTATTTCACAGGACTTAGATTCTCCAAGAGCGAGGCGGATCCTAACCTATACCAGATTGTGGTGGAGGGTAAGTTGCTTATCATTGTACTGTATGTTGATGATTTTATTCTAACGGGTGATGAGCTGTTGATACTTTCATGCAAGGATCATCTTGCTAAGGAGTTTGAGATGAAGGACTTGGGCCTCCTTCACTATTTCCTAGGATTGGAAATATGGCAGTGCAGTGGTGGAATGTTTGTTTCTCAGGGCAAATATGCTCAGGAGATACTGGAGAAGTTCAACATGCATGGCTGCAAGCCTATTGATACTCCTCTTCCTGGAGGTTGAAGGAAGGAGGATGCCACTTCGGGAGAAGAAGTGGATGCCACTGTTTATCGACAGTTGGTGGGGTCGCTGATGTATTTGGTCAATACATGACCTGATATATGTTATTCAGTTAACCAGCTTTCACAAGCTATGGTTAAACCTACCAAGCTCTTCTGGAAGGCGAGCAAGCATGTATTGCGTTATTTGAGAGGCACATCGGGATATGGATTGTGGTATAGACAGGAGGATGAGGTGAAGCTATGTGGCTTCACGGATGTAGATTGGGCAGGGAGCCCAACGGACAGAAAGAGCACATAGGGAGGGGTCTTCAATATTGGATCGACAACAATTTCTTGGTACAGCAGGAAGCAGAGATCCGTGGCACTCAGTTCAGCAGAGGCCGAGTATATGGCAACAAGTTTGGCTGCATGCGAGGCTATATGGATGAGGAAGATCCTGGTTGGTTTGTTCGGTTCTCATTTGGATCCTACGGTGATTTACTATGATAACCAGAGTTGCATTAAACTCTCGGCTAATCCTATATTTCATCATAGATCTAAACGTATTGACATCAGGTACCATCATATCAGAGATTGTGTGCAGCGGAGGATCATGTTACTTTCATACATTCCAATGGAGGATCAGGATGCTGATATTCTTACGAAGGCTCTCACCAGGAGAAAATTCGAATACCACCGAGGCAGGATAGGGGTTGTTGATAATCCATATCTTGTCAAGAGGGAGTGTTGACATTGCAACAAGATGATGGAGCTTAGTGAAAAGAGTTGCCTTCACTAAGAGGGCCCGCAGGCAAATTATGGCGCAAGTTCTATTTTTGGATCATAGCAGGGATGATCATAGCAGGGATGATCACAGCAGGAGTGACCACAGCAGGGATGATCACAGCAGGAGTGATCACAACAACAGTGATGAAAGTCTATTTTTAGACTGGCTGTCAAAAATAGAAAAGTCAAATATTATTGTCTCATAATAAAATTTAGACTATAAACTTTATCTTATTCTCTTAGAGCACTTCAGTTTGAGCTACAGATGTGGCACATGCAGCAGTCAGAAGGAAATACGCTTTCTTTGTGGGTCAGTTGAGTTGTTGCATGCATGACTTCAGTTCGAACTCAATCAGTTGAGTTCGGTGGAGTTAATTGTGGAGTTGATGGAGTTGTGTTCAGTTTGACTTGGTTAAACTAGTTGTAATTAGTCTAACTGCAAATAGACTAATGATGAGTTGTTAAACTAATTATTAACTCATAATGCAACTAAAGAATACATCAGTTAACTCAGTTTCATGTTAGTGCATGTACAGTTCAGCAGGGACAGGTGTTAGAGGATCAAATTGCTATCAGTTGTGACTATAGTTGTGCATGAGGATTTGCACAATCAAGGGATTGAGTATGCCAATGAGTATTGCCCAGTATTTTCCTAGTAATATAGCCTCTGCTCACGTGATTCCCAGTGTGAGTGATTCTTTTGAGGTAAATACGAGTTTGGTTAAGCGATTCTCATTCATTCTTGAGCAGGTATTGTGCAATGGAGGTAGGCAAGCAGTGGAGGAGATTTGGAGATCAGATCTGAGTTGTATTGTGTGTAACAGGTGGAGATAGTGCTGGATATTTGTGAGGAGTATTGACTATTGTAATGTTACATGTTCTCAATCATTAATATACAGATAGTGTGGGGTTTTCAGCTGTAAGATTTCCCCGGGTTACATACTGTGTTAATGTGTGCATGCTCTCGATGTTTTATTGTTATTGATGTTGCTATATTGATGATCAACGTAGAGGAGCTTATGTATTGTGTATGTATTCTGCAATAGTACATGATCAAGATAATCTCCATTGAATTTGTGTTTATTATTCAAAATTTATACAATAAAATGCTAATATTTTTCAACCACAAGAGCTTCTACAAGGTTTAAGGCCAAAGTGTTATTCACATATATTTTAGAAAATACAAAAATGTTGGTCAGAAAGGTAGCTATGTAATAATCCTTAGTGATATCATCACGAGGTTGTACATCAACGGGGAACTTGTTCAAAAAGCGAGTAAATCTCTGATTAAAATATTTAACTCGTTCTTTGTCCCCCATTTTCAAGTTCCCAAGTTCTTTTAATAACATGGTGAGAGTCTTATCATCAGCAATTTTTTCCAAAAATAACTTCTTAAACTCCCTCCAGCTATGGATTGAATTAGTTGGAAGACTGTGATACCATATAGAGGCTCTACCTTCTAAAGTGTACGAAAAGATTATGCAAGCAACATCGTGGAAACGTACCTCAAGCATCCATAAATGCATGTAGAACTCGTACAGATGGTCTTCAAATTTGGTCTTCTTGTCCAGATCAAACTTTGACAACAACTTTTTTGAATGTTTCAGAATCTTGTGAAGATTTTTCGGAAGAATGAGTAGCCCTTGGGTCATCCAATCCAAATCTACATCAGCCATGTCTGTTATCATGTGAAAATCATACACTCATATGTACACATTAGAATACTCTCAAAGTCAGTGATCAACACATAGATAGGTTACATTTTCAGCTAGAAGCACCATGAAGACCAAAAATTAAAAGCTTTCCTAAGATTCAAGTTAAAAAATTGAACTGCGTGGTCTCGAAAAGTCTAGTCAACACCTCGGGCCATGAACTTGCTTGAGGAACATTCCAAATCTTGACATGATGGGCTGACAAATTCGACCCTTGAGCCCCAAGAAGCCTTTAAGGCAAGGAGATGGTAGCTCTCATCTTGTTTATGAGGTGAACCACCACATTTATGAGCCAAGGAGGGAAGGAGTGTCCAAAAAACTCTATAAATACAAGTTCATGGAGAGTTAAGAAACAAGAAGAAGTAGAACATTGTTATGTTGCCAAAATTCCTCCCTAGCAATTAAGCATTTCATTGAGAAAATAATTCCATCATTGAGAGTGTCTTCTATACTTCTTTGAGAGAGAGAGAGTTTGCAAGGAGATTGAGAAAGGGAATTCCTTGTTGAGGATTTTTTAGCAAAATTGCTCAAATAATTCTCTTCAAGTGTCACATAGTCATCAATTGTAACTCTTCTACTTTCAGTAGTCAATAAAGAGGACCCTTTTCCTAATTTTTTTTGATTTGTTTGCTTCATTAAGCTTGTTTATATGTTATCTAGTGTAGTTTTTAGTTTATTATTATTTCAAGCATTGTCTCCTTTATTTTCAAAATTTTGTTTATCCATGTTTTTCCTTTAACAACATCCAATTACTTGTATGCTCCTTGTAGGTAACAACCAACTCCAAGGACCTGTCTTTGGTACTCGCAAGCAACAAACACACCAATACAATATGGTGACTCCACTTGTTGCCTTTATTTGATCTAATGGTTGTTTTGCAAGATCTTTCTCTCTGCATTTTCACTCCATTGTTCCTCTATTAGTTTTCTAGAATTTTTGTAGCCCCCCTTGGACTTGTTTCTGGGTAGGAAAGACCTCTTCTTAATTTTTTCGCTGGTCATATGACTTTTATCGCAAACAAATGCACGGTTCACACACCTGTGCAGAGCATAACCCACATTGGTTACAAAGAGCTCAAAATTTTGCTGTAATTTTTATTTCATGAGTGATAGGAAACCTTTAGTGAACTGCCTTCACTTCTGCAAATTTTTTACATTTAGTTATATTGTTTAATTGCTTTACTAATCACTATTGGTAGGGTAATCACTTAGTCTTTAATTTCAAAATTTGCATTCCAAACATAGCTTAATGAGGAGAAGAGAAAGTGATCCACAAAAAAATTCAACTTATTTTTCTTACTTTACACATATTAATTAGGGGAGGAGTAAGTGGCCACAATCCACACATCTTTTCAACTAGTGTTGCTATTGTTTCACAAGTCAAGTAGCTTAATTAGGAGGATAGTAAGTGGCCCAAAATCCACATATATTTTTTACTAACCAAAGCATTTTTCCATTATAATTGGGACTAGGACCAAGTGTTATTAAAGAAATGGAATAGCCCCTACTTCCCTTGCATATTTTAGATGACATTGGGCTTGCATCTAAAAGATTTATTAACACACTTGGTTTTTCCATCTCCCATTTAGGCACAAATAGTATAATAGGAAGGAAGTAAGTGGCCCATTATCCGCATATTATTTATTTTAATGTAAGGAACAAGCACACCTTAGTGTAAGTAAGGGATTTATTAAAGGATAATCACATATCCACTTCTTTACACACTTTGTATGCTCTCTTTGTCACTTGCACACACATTGCACTCAACACATTAAGGGACTCTAAAAATTTGGCATCCAATTTCTAGAGCTTTTGTACTTAGTTTATTCTAGCTTAAATTTTCACACCATAAGTGAAGTAAAACTCCCTCAAAGCAACCATAATCTTGAACACATTAAATTACCCACAAGGGCCACAAAGTAATTTATATTTCAGGTTAGGACCACTAGGGGTAGGCATCCCACAAGCCTCCATGGTCACGTTACAATTTGAAACATAGAATTTTTCTTTTTGGGTGCTCCAAATCCTTCATCATCCCACGGAAAAGACTACCTGGGCACGCCAGAACTTGATTCATAGGGGGTTCGACTTAGGTCCCAGTGTGTGCAGTACTATATGAGGCTACCCGACCTATATTTTTCTGAAGAAAGAGAATTCATAATTTTCATTAAATCAGAAAATTACATGTTGTATATGCTGAACGCATATGCTGTAGTGTGGGTAAACCACTTACAAAAGCATTACTTCAAGAGAAGTATGCCGAAGAGCCCTCAGAGAGGGTAGCAAGTAAATGGGTGTGTAAACCCCAACAGGAGGATACCCCAACCCATCCCCCCCCCAAAAAAAAAAAAAAACACATAAGCTCCTGAGTAATGAGCAGAAAATTCGAAATGGCCGCCATGATAAGGAGGAGAGGCACGAAATGGAGGAGACCTCCTCCACCCCCTCAAACTCTGCTCCTGAAACCGAAGAAACCAAGGGAAGATACCACCCATACAACCTCAGAAACCAGAAGAAAACATCCAGGTACAGCCATGATGAAAGCGGCACGAATCGATGCAGAGAGAGACTCCACACCTCAGATCCCTCAACGCTCCATATAAACTGCAGAGGAAAACTAGCAAGCTGCCAAAAAAGGACCCAAAGCCTCAGCAAGGGAACCCATTAGGTCCCAACAAAGCAGATACGGGTCGATTCCGGGGGCAGAGGCGGCTAGGGCAGCCACCTCGCCCCCACGGAGAGTATCTAAAAACCCAACAAAACCCTCACACTCGCGCCGCGGCTCAGCTCAAGAACGCCCAAGTCCAAAAATCTTCCCGATCCGCCGCGCTGTCAAGAGTCCAAAGGAAACAGAGCAAATCCGCCCAGAAGAGCCGCCCGGAAAAAAGGACCGCTGAAACCTATAAGGTGCTTCGCAGCCACCCGATAGGTGCGATGGAGGACCCCGGATCACAGCTGATCAGTGCACAAGACAGTGGGCCACCGAGACAGGTACCACAGAGTCGAAAGGAGGGAGCAGGTGCCGATTGAAGCGCCGCCACAGACGATTCACCGCGCAAAAACCCCAACAGATAGCAGCACCTGCAGAAGGGTATGGCGACGATGTCAAAACGAGAGCGAAGGAAGGGTCGCCAGACCAGGGGCGGCCCGGCCGCCACAACCCAAACGACGGAAGCAGGGCAAGAAACCCTATCACCGCGCAGCTCCATCCAAAAAGGCTACCCGACCTATATAGTGCTTCATACTAACAATTGACTACTGTTGGGACTAAAATGCGGATGCAAATTAGAGTTTCATTTACTATAAATCCAGGAAAGTAAAACTTCAAGGAACATCCAATATATATGGACTTAGAGACAAACTAAACTAAGCTAGGTGAAGAAATGCCAAAGCTCCCTTACAAGAGGTTTTTCATTGGGATCTCCAACACCTATTTAGTCATTTAACAAAATGAAATCTAAAAATTAAAAGACATTATGACAAGTGTAAGAAATATTGAAGCTCCCTTATAGGAGACTATTCATTAATATTTCTAACCATCTTAATCAATAAACTAAGAAATGAAGGCATTTAAACATAATTCAAATTGATTACAGGAAATATTAAAGCTCTCTTACAAGAGACTATTCATTTATATTTCCAGCATCAAGATATTTAAACTAGTGAAATTAGAAACATAAATGAAAGCTTTATTATACCAAAGCAAGTATGCAAGTGAGGCAATGGGGGTCCTCCATAGCTCCACAAGCACACCTAGAAAGAAGTAAAATGTAGAAGAAAATCCAATCCACTTTATTTATCATCAATTGCAAATTGCAATTACAAGCTCCAAGCTCTACATTCCAAGAGATTCTAAATCTCCATTACAATCATCCTAAAATCTAAAATTACAAATGAAGGACTAAGTTTCTAAATTCTAAGGAAAAATTAAGATTACAAATGAAGGAGATAACACTCCTATTTATACAAAAGTTATGATAACAAACTCATAAATATGGATTCACTATTCCCTCTTCAAATCCACATATCTTTCAACCAATGGTGACACATAACCCTGTCCTCCATGATCTTCTCCATGAGGTCCATGATCTTATCCATGAGGTACATGATCTCCTCAAATTCGAATTTGAACATAGTGTGCCACATAAGGGTGCCTTAAAAGCTTCCTTTGTACCTACACATGTCAACAAACTCATTCTAATTGTTAGGTATAAGTATATGGATATTGTTTTCTAAAGTTTAACCTCAAATTCACTTAAAAATAGTAATAATTAATAATATTTTGAAAACACCATGGTAACCCATTTAATGATGAAAGTGAAGCTGATGTGATGACATGGTGGTGGAATAGAGGTGAGAAAATGTGTGAATGGAGAGAAAGTGGATGTTGAATGGAGTGAAAGTGGATGTATTTTAAGGATAATTCTTATGCCCAATATACCCCCAAACTGAAGGTATTACATGTCCTCATGCAATCTATTACATTACTATTGATACTTGAGCTTTGGCTTAGACTTTGCATGATATCATTTGCTTAACTTTTGCAAAGTGTGTTTGTTGAATTGCAACTTGGTTGGTTCTTGTGTTTCAAACGTATTTTCTTTGTTGCATTCAAATTCAATGTATGATCTTTGCATTATAATAATGTGATTTTTATTGCAAAGTATTTTTGTTGGAATGCATCATGGTTGGTTCTTGTGTAACAACTATGATTGTGTTTGCATCCAATTAGCTTTTAAGTACTTTTTACAAATCCATTTATATGCTCATGTAATAGTGAATATATTTTGAAGGTATGTGGGTTTTAGAATGTGATATATGAATATGGAAAAATATGAATGTGACAAAGTATGAATGTAAATGTATCTCCCCCCCCAAACTGATGGTTTTGGCAGGAAGTTTTTTTTTTTTTTCCAAAAATTATCATTCTAGCTTTCAAGGAATTAAATGGTTAAAAGTTAGAAAATACCATACCTCAACTTACCCTTTCAAAAATGGATGAGAGTTGTGCATGTGTGGCTGCAAGATTCTGATCATAGTCTTCTTCACTTGGTTGTAAAAATGGTGGATGAAGTCGAAAAAGTGAATCTTTTATTGTTGTTGTATCTGCTGCTGGATCTTTCGTTGTTGTTCGGAATCTGCTGTTCAATGCGGCTGAAAATGTATAAGGCTTGGAAGGTATACAAAATTTAGAATTTACACTCCCCCCCCAGCCTTATTTATTGACTTGTCCTCAAGTCATTTACATCAAAAAGTGAAAAGTAATGAAAGTAAATTTGATTCCTCTGATAATGCTTGGTCTTCAAGTCTTCAACGCTCTTTGGGACAATTCTTGTCATGTGAATAAATATTTCGGTATCGAACATAAAATGAAATTGTTTACTTAGTGGCAATTGATGGATGCCACTAGTCAACACGAGATCTCCCATCTTTGATGTGGATGAGAGTCAAGATGCTCCGAACACATATTTCTAAGTATGAATGAATTTGTTGTTGTCGAATACTTGGAAGATTCGACGAACAAGGGAACTTGGTGTATTCCCTTTGTTTATCGGCATGATAGCTTGCCCTTAAGGCATGCAAACTTCAAGGTGTTTAAAAAAAAAAAATTAGACTCAAGGACTATGGACTCAATGGTGTATGGAAGCAAGGTGTTTTTTACAAGGGTAGGAAAAAGAAATTCGACAATGAATATGTAAAGTGGAACAAAAATCTTGTAAATGAGCTTCGTTTCTTTAATTGGTGGGTTAAGATTGATGAAAATGTAATGAAGTGTATGTGGATTGTGAGAAATGGATAATGATTCTTGCTGGGAAAAATTGAGTTATAGCATGCAAAATCTCAAAAATAGCTAATCTGCTCCTTAATTATGGACTTTCTGCTAAAATAGCTGAGTTTGACAAATGTTGACCAGCCACCTGTAGACGTCGAATTCAAGTGTGGATAGGTATTTCACCATCCTTGTACATTTAGGAACGAACCCCAGCTCTTCGAGTTTGCTAATCTGTCATGCAACATGTCAAACTATTAAGCTATTAGAGGAAGTTGCAAGAACTTGTAATTTTCTAGAAATTTCGTTTATGTTCATGGACTTGTTCTTTAGAACTTCTCATGGAATTAGTCTTTTGAAGACCAATTGTGCGCACAATTATTTTCCTTAATGATCAGTTGATCATCTGAAATCTACAAAAAAAAAACTTGGCATAAAGAACATAAGTATGTTAAAAAAGAAATGGCCAATTCCTTGATGATTCTTACGCAAAAATTAATGCCAAATGAAACAATTTAAGGAGACTCAAAAGCGTAATTTTAGTCTAATTCCTGATGTTGATAACAGTCCATTTTTAATAAATACCCATGAAAAATAAATTACTTATGTCAGATGGTTCATGGAATGTGCATGGAACAAAGCTTGGCATTAGAGATTTGTTGTGTCCCTTTGAAATATGCACTTTTCATCATGGATGTTTGATATACAAGCTGGTATGGAAGCCATGAATAAGATCAACAACATTGTATGGCTCACATTGGAAAAATCCCTTGGATTTCCTCAAAAACATCTTGTTGGACACAATAAAATATAGGGTACTTTGGCACAACCTACACAAAAATCTACTTTTGAACATATGCATAGTTCATATTAAACAACTGCCCACTCAAACAATGACGGAAATTGATTAAAGCTTAGAGATGGTAAACATGTAATCAAAATTAAATATTTTGGTCATAGGTGCAATAGAATTGCACACTTATCTTTATGCTGGGACCAGAACTGGTATTGACTTCAATGCTGGTGACATCAAATCGGAAACTCTAATAGTCAATTATTAGTCCCTAAATATATAATTAAATTCCATGACCAAGGATCAACGTTCACATGTGGTAAATGAGCCATATAGCACAGCCGAAGAAACTATTTCCAAGCTGAACTCAATGAACAATATTGTAATCTGAGCAATGTTGAAAGGAAATTACTTGCCCTTTGCATTCATTTCAGTGAAATGCAAATCATATTTGTTTTGAAGTTGCCACAGGCCCCTAGATTTTAACCCCTGATAATTGAGAAAATTGTCGAGGAATAACTGTGATTCTATTTATTTGCTACGTTGAACCGTTCTATGAATTGCAAGTCTGATACTCAGGTTTTTGTTCCAGCAAATCGTTCATATTCATCAAATACTGATGCAAGGCACCAATTATGCATTTTACGTAAACATCCTACCAAACAACTTGTAGGGCGCTGCACAAAATCAAATTGTTAGCATGTCCTAAGTTTTGGAAAGAATATTATCAAATAGGAAAATGAAAATGCTCTTATGCACAACACACACATGTTATTGTTGCACATTATCAATGGTAGTCGAAAGAAAAAGAGAGAAAGGTCTATTGGCTAATGCAGTGATATACACCTTCCCTATTTTGCAATGAATTAATAGAGGATGGTTTCTTATATCAAGTAAAATATTTAATGCATCGCATATGTCATCCTCAGATATATCATTTTAGGCTCCGTTTTATTTTGTTTGCAGTTTGGGGGTCCTCCCATGACTTTGGGTTTCTTCCAATCGCCCAAAGATTCATGAGAACATGAGTATCCTTTGGGATTTCATAGCCCAATACATTGCAGGACTCGGTAGATAAGCAGTGGTACAATTTTAAAACTGTTTTTTTCTTCACGCAGTCATCAAAACAGGGTCTCGAAAAACCGTGGTTTCCTCTCAAACTGTTAGGAATCCAAGGAAATGATTTTTGGGTTATGTAATTCACTTCTGTTCCAGAAAACGATCATGTCTTCATTTTTCTAGATTTGTTTTGGTTTGATAACAAAACATGTTTCAAAATGACGTGTCAAAACTGTTGTGTCTTCTGGCAATGCTGTAACAAAATCAAATCAATTAGGTCACGACTCGATTCCAAACCCATCAATTCTTCTATAAATTGTGATATACATGGGAAGGATTTCAGTTCATCGAAAGGCTTGTTTGGTCACATGAAATGGGCACGTTGAGGTTGATTGGTATTAGCTAGGAAGGCTGATATCCGTCATGAAAAAAAACATGTTGCTCAGTGGTGGAACAACCTAACCTGTCCAGTTTACCAAAACGTGGAAACCGGTTCGACTGCTTCAATTCTTAATAAGGTGTCTGTATTACCTTTGAAGGAATTAAGATACAGATCTTAAAGTTATAGTTTAGAAAACTCTAAAACTTGGATGGGATTATTATCAATTCCCACAGGAAAGGAAGCGCTCATATTTCATATTTCAGGTGATTTTTTTCCAAATTCCTATGTATATAAAGAGCACGTTTTGCCAAAATAATTCAAGAAATATTGTAGCTCTATAGCAGCTTCTTTGGAATCTTAATCAGATCACCTTCTTTCATGTAGCATATCATCAATAATATGGACATCAGTTAGAAAACAGGTTCTAAGGTATCTGAAACCAGAAAAGTATGAAGGTAATTTAAATTCAAAACGTGTGAGGTCCAAAAAAAATGAGGCAATAGCAGGAAAATAGAGAAGTTGGAATGTGCAGAGAAATTGGAAGACTCAAAGTAATTTGTTTCACTCTTTTTACAGATGCAACCAAAACCGATTTGTGTATTAACTTGTCATTTGGCGAGCAGTTTCCATATCTCAAATACCAATAGCTTACTGAAATTTCCAAACTTTCAAGATCTCCGTTGTGAAAACGCATGATGTTATTGACGTCGACATTCAAAAACTTGAGATGGGGTAACAAAGTCTAGATTGATTGCCATCTGCGTGAAAGAATTGAGCAGATCCAATCAAGAAAATATCCCACAAGCTTCTCATCATAATCCAATTGTGAGAGATCCATTTGTCTTCATTTTAATTGATCTCCCTAACACCAATCTTGGTTTTTTTTTTCAAATTTTTTTTTTTTTCAAAAAAAAAAAAAACCAATCTGGGTCTTCGTTGTTTGATCTCATTCAACATACCATTCTACATAGCAAGAGATTTTTATTTAATTTTGAAAATAAATCATGAGATTTTTTGATCTTCCTGATCGCTCGAAGTGCAGGAAGAGAGCATACTAACCTACTGATTTGTTTTTATTTTTATTTTTGCAGGTTAGCATGGATGAAGTGTTATGGGAATGAGTACGCTAGGGCTTTGGGTCAGAACCTCAACAAAGCAAGAGTAATCTACAACAAGAAACACGCATACAACTCAAGCAACATGCTTAAATAAATAAACTATGTAAGGATGAACATACCCAAATGTCCTTCATTTGGGTAGTCCCAGCAGGGTTCAAACCCTCTGCAACTCCTGATGATCTTCAAATATGCAAATCAATCAATCCAAACATACATAGCAGCATATAGATGAATCATTTTAATGAAATCGACTTTATATCATATAAGCAAATGGTTAGTTATACATCAAAATAATCATTCATACATGAATTACAACAACATTTGATGCATAAACAAGGTTGATATCAAGAACAAGACAACATTTCTTTTTATTGTAGAAAACTATAATAAACACAGAAAGAGTTCACCTGACTCTCCTTCTTTCGGCTCCAAGCAGAACCATCCTCTAGGTCCATCCAGTCCCATTCTTCAACAACCTCCTTCCATAACCAATACCATGATATCTCAAGCAAGTGGGAGAATATCAACACTCAAGGAAACAAGGGTTTCCTGAACTTGGGTAAGTGCTTGAAGCACATGGATACTTCAGACTTGATTAGGGGATAATCTCAATATAGTAATTCTATCTCCTCTCTCCTCCTTAAGGCCTTCCCATTGAAGTCTATTTATACTTCTCCCAATTAGTTTTTTAGTTGGGAAACAGTTGGGCCACGGGCAATAGGAGGTAATCAACAGGTAAAACCTGTGAACTCCACCATAGTTAAGGAAATTTATTTATTTTTTAAGTGTTTTAACACATATATGCGGGTTGGGTATTGACTAACCTGCATGTACAGGCTTTTATCATAGGGAAAAGTAGCGTACAAGAAGTAAAACACTGTTTTTAAAATATTTGGACCAAGTATGGAAGGAGGGGTTGCCCTAGGCCACAAACCAAGCATCATAAATACCAAGGGTGATATTTGGAGCTATAACAGATGCCCCCTAATATATGAGGTCAGAAGGGGTACATGATGGCCGAAATGTATTAAGTATATGGAAAGGAAACTTGTCAAAAATTGAGAAGGACTTCACCAGATTTCAGCCTGCCAAGCCATCAAAAAGGAGATCAGAAAGAAACAACTGTCTGAGGTAGGAATACCCATGCTCAGAGAAAGTAAAGCATGTCCGCATATCAAGTACAAGTGGATCCACTATGTATACAAGTATAAAGAACTAAAAGTACATAATGGATCATCTGATCATGATCGAACAAGTACATATCTAAATATCACATATAAGAAGATGATCAATGAAGCTAAAAGATGAATCTCATCACTGATGTCAAACACTGATCCCAATACTACCAAATGAACATGATGGAATAAGATGATACTACATTGCAACTCGGATGCCAACATATAAGATGTCACTGTGAAGGACTGCAACATATAATGTGGAATGGTCTCGACTAGCAGCAACAAGAGCAACTGACAAGTGAACCAAAGAATGTTGATGCAACCCGAGGTCTTCATCTACCGCCATGGTATATTTCTACACAATGGGAATAAATGATCTGAAGTCGACCATGTGAGAAATCGTTTGATTACTGGTCATTGATGTATACCGTTAACAAATGCGAGACTACTCACTGATAATGATAATGAGAGTTAAGGTGCCCAATACAATCTAACAAGTGCGAATAAATGAGGTGGAGTCAAACACTTGGAAGAATCTATCAATCAGGGGACAATGATGGTTTCCCACTGTCGATAGCGAAGGATCTGCCACTGATGACTGCAAAGCCCAAGGTATTGCCAAATGGACTCTAGATCTTTGCCCCAGAGCAATGCGTCATAGTCGATAGGAAAAGATCCGCTAGAAGGAAGGCATTAAGGCATCCTTCATCGATCTAGCGTGAGTGTAACCCGTAGGCCAATAATGTGGAAGGAATCGGATGAAAAAATATGTAGTAACCCAATCGAAGTATGTTTCCAGCGTACACAAGATGTAGCTAGTGCACGATAGAAACCCTCTGAACCAACCAATAATGAAAGCTGATACAGAGGCGAGGAATCCACCAATAGGGTCAAATGGAAACCAAGACACTGCACGAATCCCAATGTGTGATAATGAAAGCTGATGTCAAACACAATGGAAACCACTCAGTCAAAGACCCATGATACTGATCGATGCTGAGCACAAGGTGACCTATCAATAATGGAAATAGGGCTAGGGTGCAGCTCTAGGCCTTCTGTCAGAGCAATATGTCGTCGTCGATAAGGACAAGACCCGCCAGCAAGAAGTCAATGGAGACCTTCTCAAATTAGCACGAGAAAAGGACCAATATAACTGATGTGATGACAAGCAAGACACTGACAACCAGGGATGGCCGACTAAAAAATAGGTCAAGAGACACTGCAAAGAGGATGACTCAGGCTTACTTCCCTTGAACAAAAGCACGACTCAATGATGACTATGTGGTAGCATATGATAACTCTGTATAAGTTCGTCATGCAGGAGGCATGAATGAACTCTCCATATGATTGGAAGAGATAACCAATCAGAGGAGAACTGACTCAATAACAAGGTTAAGGCGTACCTAAGTCAAACTAAATCCCGCCCAAAATGGAGGAGAGACTTTCTTTTGAGTGCTTTGTTCAAGGGCGACACAACTGACTCTAGCTGCCAACAATATATGGAAATGTTGTCTCATTCCCACTCTTTTTTGGAATATATAATTTTTTTGTCTTTTTCTTTAAGCTGGAAAAATAATAAAAGAATGTTATAGTACAGTGGAAAGAACGAGTGTTAGTGAAACAGATGATCTAGTTCCTAGGATGGAAACAATCCTATGCTCAATGCAGGGAGGCGAAACTGGTCAAGGACACTCAAAGGGATGTTCTTCCATGGGTCAAAGGGTGTGTCAAGTTGCAGAAGCTAAGGGATTGCAAGTTTGAGTTTGTAGAAGACATGGTCAAACAAGTGGCTTAAACACGAGTCCAAGTGAAGTCGGCTCAAGGCCAAAGGGTGCAAACGGTCAAAATGCAATGCAGTAGTACAACTCAACATAAATAATCCTCTAGGGTATAAGGCCAGAACAAAGTGAAGAAGCAAAGAGGAATGAGTCTTCAAAGCAAAAGTCATGGCGGGACTAAAGAGGACTCCCGAGCCTACTCAATATAACAGCATGGGCAAAAAATGTCAGTGAGGTGCTAACTATGATGCCCATGTAAAGGATGGGTCTACCATCATGTCATGATTTAAAAATTGGTGAGTGAACATGGTTTACTAACCATAACATGATGGGATTGACCCTATGGCAAGTGTATCGACAAATGGAGGCCAGTATGCAAGATGCAACGGAAAAATGGTTTTCCTAACCTATATGCCAGTGAGTAAACGATACCTGCCATGATGGGTCAACGGTCATCGAACCGATATGAAATTTCGAAGAAGCATCCAAAATTCCCTGAAAAAGCAACCTATTCCCGACAATCCAAGCTCACAAGTTAAAAGACTCATGAGATGAAAAAAATCAAGTTTTGAAAAAAATTGAGAATTTCAAAGCTTAGAAAATGACCTTTTGACTCACCATTTGTGTCATTTGTGTTGAGAGCAAAAGCTGTGGAGAAAAAAGAGCAAACTTGCCCCCCAAAGAATTGGACCATTCAAATTGGATCAAAACCATCAGGTAACCCTCATTTCAAGCTTGCATTACTTTGTGATTGTTTTTAGAAATTTTTATTAAGGTTTGACCGTAAGAATTTATGTTAAAAATTCCAACTCGGCATATACATGGGTTGGATGTTATCAACCAGCGTATATCACGGCCCTACACGCGACTGTGTGTAAAGGGAACCCGCGTATATGCAGTTTGAAATTTAAATACAAAAATCTAACGGTTGACACTTGATTTTTTTCAGGATGACAATCACATGAAGAGAGAGGGAACATACCACAATTGATAATGAAGTTATGAATGATCAACAGGCATTATATGCATTGAGGGGATGTGGCTTGTTGAAATTTTTCAAAATGCCCAGCATGAAAGCCAACACTTGTCTGCTTGAAACGTTAATCCACTGTTGGAGTGTCGAAGATGATGCATTTATGATTGATCATATACCTTTGAGGATAGAGGTGGAAGATATTTACTTTATCACGGGTCTCTCTCGGAGAGGAGAATTAGTACATTCAATGGGCTGGACATGAGATAGTCTTTCAGTGGAAGAGTACATACATATATACTGTCCTGGGCATCCAGAAAAAATTGGAAGTCAGATTCCAATAAAACATGTGGAGAGCTTGTCCCTGAGGATTCTATTGTTCACCATAGCCAGGATAAATGGATCAACCTCATTGCACTAAGCATCACGAGTATCCATGAGCTTGGCTGTGGAGTGTCTCACCACTGTTTTTGATTGGTGTACACCTATTCTTACCAATATGAAGAGCCAGTTGTCCTCTATTCAGAAAGGGTAGACCAAATTTTTTGGATATGTGACTATTTTATGCTCCTTCTGCTTCTGAAACGTGCCCGGGCTACGTCCCAAGGTATCAGTCTCTATCAGCAACCCCCCAGATCCTAGAATGGGTAGGTGGGCCGATATGATGAAACGCCTTGGAGGTGGGGACGTGCTGAGGACTACATTTGATGATGAGTTCTTCACTTGGTGGGAACAACAAATCATCGCTGTGGACGACTATCCCTATGCTGGCATGGATTTCTGGGGAGATCCAGAGTTAGTGCTGGCACCAAATGCAGCGTGGGGAGAGATAGGTAACAATTTTTTAAGTTTTATCAATTTTTAAGATTGATTTTTTTTTTTTTTAAATAATGACATAATGATCATGTTCCAGATGTGGGTCCGATAAGACCAGATGGATTTCCGCGGCACAGGCGTCGCAAAAGAGGTGCCTAAGAGGTGGCTGCTGAGATAGAGAGGGTCTCATATACAGTCCAAAGAAGCTTGGTGAGATTGACTCACTAGGTACCGATGGTGGCCATAGAAGACCTACCTGAGGAGATGCAACGTCGTGTGGTAGGAGTACCACGAGACTGGGTTTGCATCCTTCGGCGTGTGGCCAACACAGTGGTCACTTTCTTAGCCGCTCATCCTAAGTCGGGTCGATAGATAGACTGGACATGATTATGGGCATTTAGTCCCGATTTTGTATATTATTTTTGAAACACTTTATGTACACATGGGTAGTTTTATGATATATATATACAGTTCCAAATTTTTTATGTTTGTTTTTATCTTGATGAATGATTGATATGCCAATCTAATGCTTAATTAGTGATAGAATCTGCTAATGAATTTTCAGATCGTGGAATGTGAAAATAAGTAATAAAAATAAATGATCGTTGCAACACCCTCACTCTAAAAAATTGGCGATATAAATAAGGATCCCGAACCCGATAAATGTTATTTAATTGTGACACTATCGGCTGTGAGTCAAGATACACTACCAACGAATCAATTCCATAAGAAATAGATTCGGAAAGTAAATTAATAATGGCAATATATTTGACAATATTATTTGACGCAAAACCAATACATACTCCCCTTGACACCATCAAATGACCAGATGGATAATAAATCACCCAAGTTGCGGAAGCGAGATTCCAAGTGTGCTGATTAGCAGCATCGGCGAATCCGAAATAGACCAAGTCATTTATCAACACCTGCCAAAGCAAATAAAAAAAGTGTCAATAACACAAAAATTCCCAATAAAATATGTACAAAAAATACAAAGTATACAAAGAATCCATTGCTTGGCCATAACCTAAGCAAAGTGCTTCTTGAGGTAGAGCCCATTTCGGGTCTCCGCCACCTTGTTCCTTTCAAAATCTACTAATTCATAAGCCCCTTTTCCTAAAACTCGTTTCATTATAAAGGGACTATACCACATAGACTTGAATTTTCCTGCCCCCAAGGCATATTTATCTTGGTCATAGACCAAGACAAGGTCACCTTTAGAAAAGACTCGAGGACAGACAGCTTTATCATACTGGGTTTTAACCTTTTTCTTATGAGCCTTGTTTATTATGGCGGCATCTCTCGACGCTACTCATTGAGATGTTCCAAATGAACGAGGCACTCTTTGAGACTAGAGGTCTCTGGAAGAAGTTCAATAGCTAGCTTAAGGGATGGAATTTCACGTTCAATAGGAAAAATAGATTCTAGCCCATAAACTAACTGAAAAGGTGTAAAACCGGTGGCAGTCTTTACCAAGGTTCGATATACCCAGAGAGCTGGATACAACATGATATGCCAATTGGAGCGACTTTTGTCAATTGTCCTTTGCAGGATCGTCTTGAGGGACTTATTCACGGCTTCGACTTGCCCATTGGCATGAGGATAATATGGAGACGAATGCTCCTGTCGGAAGCCCAACTTAAGAGCCAATTCTATCATCAGTTGGTTCTGGAAATGACTTCCATGATCAGTGAAAATCTCTCTCGGGATACCAAAATGTGAAATAATTTGATTGAAGAGGAATAATGTTGCTGTCTCACTATCGTTTTTATAAGTAGGCATGGCCTCAGTCCACTTCGTAAAGTAGTTTATAGCCACTATAATGTACTCGTGTGTTACCACTAAAGGCGGATTACAAGTGGTAAAGTCCTTACCCCACTTTGTAAAAGGACCGACAGTGATAACAGGGAAAAGAGGAGCTAGATGCATGCGCATCTTCCAAGTATAGACTTGATAAGGGTGGCAACATTTGATCGCTTCAATACAATCTTTGAAAATCTAAGGCGAAAAGTAGCTAGCACGCAAGATTTTCTTGGATGTTGCAAGCCTAGATAGATGGCCACCACAAGCTCCAATGTGGCAATCATTAAGAACATACTTTGCTTCCTCTAAGGTTAAACAATGCCTAAGGATTGAATCAACCCCTCGGTAATATAATGTATCACCAATGATGACATAGTTCTTAGCTAGGTGACATAATTTTTAATGTTCATTCTTGGAGGAAGCAGGAGGAAACTTCGAAGTCTGGAGATAGATGATGATATCTCCATACCAGGGATCTTGTGAAGAGATGAGGAATAGATGTTCATCTAGGAAATTTTCCTCATAAACAATATCTTCTACACAAGGCATCTCGGAAATTAATTCCGCAAAAACTAATGGCTTATTAGACTTGGCTAACAAGAACTCAAGATCGAATTCTTGTAGAATAACAGTCCATCGATTATATTTGCCCCAAATCACTCGCCTATTGAGGACAAATTGGAAAGGATTGAACGCCACTAAGACGAATGTTTTGCATAGCAGAATATAATGATGAAGCCGCTGGATAGCATGGATAGCTGCCAAGGCCAATTTCTCAATTGGAGAATAGCGTAGTTCAGGGCCTACCAAGCCTTGACTCAAGTAGTAAATCATGTGCTCCATGAGAGCATCATCTTCCTGAACCAGAACCATACCTATGGTTGATTTTTCGACTGCAAGATATAAAAGGAAATCTCTACCATAATCCGGTGGAATCAAAAGCGGGGCAGAGATTAACGCCTGCTTCAAGGCATCAAAAGATATTTGTGCAAAGTCATCCCATAAAAATGGAACTTCTTTCCTCAGCAAACACATAAATCCTTTAGTTATCTCAACATAGTTTGCTATAAATCGTCTCAAGAAATTTGCCTTCCCTTGAAGACTTTGAAGTTGTCGGATGGAAGACGAGGGAGGCAACTGAATTATTGACTCAACCTTGAAGGGATCAACTCGAATCCATTCAGTTGATACAATGAACCCTAACAACCAACCATATGTAACCGCGAAAATGCACTTATTTGGATTCAACCGGATCTTGTAAAATCGACATCTCTAAAAAATTAACTGAAGGTGACTGGGATGATCGATTCTCTTTTGAGAGCGAGCAGCTAAATCATCCAAGTATGCTTCGATGACATGCTTGATGTCGTGGAAATCATAATACATGTCTCGCTGAAACGTAGCTCCAAAATTTTTAAGACCAAAAGGCATATTTTTGTATGCAAAGGTACCCCAGGGACAAATGAAAGTTGTCTTATACTGGTCTTCTGGATGGATAGATATTTGATTATAACCGGAGAATCCATCCATGAACGAGAAAATCTCATTACCCACACATTCATCAACTATCTAATCGATAAACAGTGTGGGGTAATTGTCTTTCGGACAAGCTTTGTTCAAATACCTAAAGTCAATGCACACACGGATCGTTCCTTGTTTTTTATCAACTAGGACTGGATTAGAAACCCAATCTGTTAGAGGAACGGGGTATATGAAACCTGCCTTGAGAAGCTTTTCTACTTCAACTTTAATAGCTGTTTCTTTTCTAGGATTGACTGGTTGAAGCTTTTGACGAATCATCTTAGCGTTTTCAAACGTCTTGATCTCATGCTGAACAATGTATGGATCAATACCAGGAATTTCTTCACAAGGTCAAGTGAATACATCCCGAAACTCTTTAAAGAGGTCGGTGTAATTTTGAATCTCTTCAAGGGAACACTTGGCTCCAATGAAGACATTTTCTATCACATTAGGGTTCCTAGAGATGTTTATGGGTATGGTTTTTGAAATAACTGACATATTATCTGCGCACGTATGTGTGCTTGTTAAGCCCCTATACTACTAGTGTAACCCCTTATTGTTATTAGTACAACCCCCTAATTATTTTGATGTACCCATGTAGTGCCCATATTGTTACTATTGTGCCCCATAGAAGCCCACTATTGTTATTATTGTGCCCTTACATTATTATTGTTATGTCGACTCTGATTATATTATGACCCCTTCGACTCCTATATATAGAAAGGAGGTCTTTTCATTTGTATCATCCAAGAATTGTTCATTTATGTAATGTAAAGGAGGTTGCCCCCTCGAAGAGGCTGAATTCTAAGGCGTTGATCTATCTTTTCTATCTTTTTGTGAGTTGGTTTCATAACATTTGGTATCAGAGCTTTGGATTCTAGGGTTTCATTGCTCCAAATAGGTCATCATGGCATTTTCGCTTAAATTTTTTCTGCGATGTTTTAGAAGCGAAAAAAGAAACCCTTGAGACGAAATCACACTGAACCTCAGGTCCAAATTTAAGAGATTTTCGTGCTATATTTGCGGAGATATGATCTAAGGAAGTTGGTCTTTTTGCAGACTCCTGGATTACATTCCAAACAGGTGACCTGGGGAAAATCGTCATAACTTTCTCTCTGAGCATCAGATTGAAATTTTGTAAGAAGGTACAGAAAGAGGACGAACTGTAGTTTCTTGTATATATTTTTCAAAGCCAAAGGTTGAAACAGTGACACGTGGAACTTCATACAAGTTCGCTCTTCTGGAAAGGTCTATAATCAGGTCACTATAGGAGATTTTGCATAACTCTTCCTTGGAGAATCCAATTTGGATCAGACTGGTGGCATTGAAAAGAGGACGCAGAGGGCTATTGCAGATCAATTTTAGAACTTAAAGATCTGAAAGTACAGAGTTATAGTTGTTTCAAGATCGAGCTCCTAAAATAAAGAAAAAGCAAGATGAGGAAGTTTGATGGCAAGGATTCGGTAAATTGGATACTTCAGATGGAGCAATATTTTGATCTACATGGTGTACCACTGTTACAAAAGGTATGTATTACATCTTCATATTTAGAACCAGATCAATTTTTATGGTATAAAGGGCTTTGTTCTCGTAAACAACTTTTTACATGGTCAATTTTCACAGAGGAAATGATAGCACATTATGAGGATACAAAGAGCAACACCTTCTTTAGAGCAACATCACAACAATTGGAAAGAGTAAAAGGGCTTTGTTACATAGTGGGAAGTAAAATTATGGCAACAAGGAAGTCTACCCCTCACAACTATAAATATGGAAGTGTTGTTTCTCCTAGCCTTCCACAACCTACAAGGGTTACACCACAACAATTGGAAGAAAAAAGAGAAAAAGGTCTTTGTTACAATTGTGATAGCAAATGCGCTAAAGGTCATAAGTGTGTTGAGAATAAATTATTTTACATAGAGTATGAAGAGGAGGAAGAAAAAGATCAAGAAACATCAAAATAAGAGGATATACGCCAGGACCCAACCCTAGAGAAAGAAGAAATGAATCAGACCATATCTTGTAAAGCATTGACAAGAATTAACACTCCTTAAACTCTCAACATAGAAGGACATATCGAGAAGAAAAAGGTGCAAGAAGTGAAAGATCACATCGATAAAGAAGAAATGAATCCAACCATATCTTGTAATTCATTGGTCGGAATTAACATTCCTCAAACTATCAAGATAGAAGGGCATATCAAGAAGAAAAATGTTCAAGAAGTGAAAGATCACATTGAGCATCAAGAAATGAATCTGACCATATCTTGTAAAGGATTGGAAGAAATTAACACTCCTCAAACTCTAAAGATAGAAGGACATATCAAGAAGAAAAAGGTTCAAGCAATGAAAGATCACATCGAGCATCAACAACAAGTTCTCCAACTTTTAAAGGATAATGCCACTTTGGTGCAAAATCGAATGAAACAAAAGGTAGAACAACATCATAGTGAAAAATGTTTTGATGTAGGTGATTGGGTATTTTTACTGCTACATTTCAAGCAATCTATTTATGAGAAGGAAATGTTGGCAATACTGTATGCACTTAAGAAATGGTGACCTTACTGAATGGGAAGATACTTCAAGGTAAAAATGGGTCATGATAGTCTTAAATACTTTTTAGAACAACTATTATCTTTAGAAGAACAAAAAAATGGGTCACAAATATGTTGGGTTATGACTTTGACATCATCTATAGAAAAGGGAAGCAAAATTTTGTTGCAGATGCACTCTCAAGAAAGGATGAGGATGTGGAAGCATTGTTTTGTGCTATTTCTATTATCCAACTAGATTGGATAAACGAAGCAAGGGATGAATGGAACAAGGACGAAGAAGTATGGCTACTCATTCAAAAGTTGCAGAAGATCCCTATTCAAACAATATTGCCAAAACTTGAAGAGGAAGGAAAAATCATATTGGAACCTGGAGCAGTCACAGAAACAAGAATTCGGCAGCTACGAAATTGATCAATTTCAGAGTATCTCATCAAGTGGAAGAACTTACCCGCTGAAGATTCCACATGGGAGGAAAAGAATTTTATACAGAAGCATCAAGAACTACTCAAGCATTGAGGACAAAACTTTTTGAAGGAGAGGGGCATGTTAAGCCCCTATACTACTAGTGTAACCCCTTATTGTTATTAGTACAATTCCCTTATTATATTGATGTACCCATGTAGTGCCCATATTGTTATTATTGTGCCCTCACATTAATATTGTTATGTCAGCTCTGATTATATTATGACCCCTTAGACTCCTATATATAGAAAGGAGGTCTTTTCATTTGTATCATCCATGAATTGTTCATTTATGTAATGTAAAGGAGGTTGCCCGCTCGAAGACGCTGAATTCTAAGGCGTTGATCTATCTTTTCTATCTTTTTGTGAGCTGGTTTCATAACAGTGTTGGAGCCAAAGGGTTTGAAACCATACAAACATCGCTAGTAATCAGATTGAAGAACTGGGATTCGACTTCCTGCGATGGGGAAGAAAATATGAACGATGGTGTAAATCTTCCCATGGTCGATATACACCCATCATTGCTTCTAAAATTGCTTCCTCAGATGGTAAAACCATATCTAAGCAATCCATAGCAGAAGTAGAGTCAAGCATCCAAGCTGGAGCCACATCACCATCTAACTCCTCCTCTGAAAAAAGAGTAGGATGGTCATCTGCAAAGTTAATGATAGGTTGATATCTAAGCTCTCCTACAGACATAGGGAATGCCATTCCACCAACTTTCTCTTCATCTAATGTGGTTGTAGGCAAAGGTAAGGTCCAAGGGTCTGAAAAATAATGAGTTCGAAAGAATTCTTCCATGAATACTCTTTGGAAGACGAAACGACATTGATTCTAGCTATAGGAGTGGGAAGTCAAATGTACCCATCAATGAAGAGTACATCCCAACTCCTAAATTCTTGATAAGTTGATGGGGGTTATCCATCAACGGAATAGTAGAATCCGAAGTTGCACGAGGGTCAACTGGAGAATAATCCAATTGATCAATTTTAACAATTCTCCCCTCATGAGGAAAACAAAGGATGCGAAACAGAGTTGAAACTATGGCGTCCATTTCATAAATCCAATTCCTTCCTAAATGGAGATTGTCATCTAGGTTGGCATTAATGATTTCTACTTCAATATTAACGACCTTTCCTCCAACACATATAGGAAAGGTCGGGATAATCCCATGTGGCCTATGAGAATGTCCTTCAAATGCTGTCAAGAGAGTAGGTGAAGGAACAACTAAAGGCGATCCAATGGCCTTCCAACATGACATAGACATTATGCATGTAGAAGCTCCCTTATCTATAACTGTTCAAAAAATATTAGTTTTCCGGTAAGTAGACTTTATTTGAAAAGCCATATGATGAGGAAGTGTCTTTTTGACATTGAGCATATCAAAAGTGAGCATTAAAGAATTGTTTGGATCGGCTGCCCTGATCGCTGAAAGCAAAGCACTTCGTTGAGTAGGACACGACTAGAGTACCTCTAAAGCAGACATAGCACAATGATTTTGAGCCATATCTTCTAGAATGGAGTAGTTCTAGGCTGCCCTAGCATTAGGGTTAATATTTGCGGGCTTGGCGTATCCTTTCGGTATCCGAGGTATACACTCCATAGAGGGTCGCTCAATATAAAGTTGATCCATAGTTCCGGGAACAGATTAATCCTTAGATGTTTCTGCTTCACCATAATCACATGACCATGTAGACACATGGACATTGGAACTCATCATGAAAACATTTGAGGAATTGTCTCCTTCCTGGTTTCCCCCTGCAGAGGTATCAAGGTTTGAGTTCGCACCAGCAAGTAACTGCTGCCCTTGGGGGAAAGGTTAGTTAAGACAGCTTGGGGCCTAGAAGACCCTTGCTACACTAACAAGTGCTGAGCATGTTGAATTTTCGGGCAGAGATGAGTCAAATGATCTCCACTTCATAACTTGTATGGAAATTTAATATTTTTCTTAGACTCTTTTCTACCCTCACCAGCACCGTTTTCGAGCTTGTTCGAATTACCTTTCCCATCCCGATTCTTCTTTTTACCTCGTCCCTTCTTCTTTCCATTGGAATTTTGATTTCCTTTGGGGTTAGAGGCCTGAACAATGTTTATGGAAGAAGGTTGGGAAGGCGAAGGAGTAGACAGTGCAACCTGATTAGAAGAAGTAGTTTGTAGAGACAACTACTGCAATTGGTTCAAAAGGTTCACCGCATTTGCATCGACCGATCCAACTATACCATCAGCGTGAGGGCTTGGCTTTAGTTTGGCTATATCAACCGTGGATCTAGGAGCATCGACAAGATTTTCTGAAGAGTCCCAGATTGAGAATATATCAGTTCTAACTGCTGGGCGCGAAAGATAGTCTGCTCTTCCGAATAAACGCCAGACATAGAAACATCCTTGGAGATCTTGGGTTGTAATGATTTTAAAAACCATTCGAGGTGGAATTCAAGTGGAATTTCAGCTTTGATAAACCTTTTTCTCTATCTCCATTCCTGGATATGATCCAAAATGTGAGTAGCCGTGTCCTGATGAAAATTGGCCAGAAGCTCAGTTCCGGCTTCGTAATGGACATGCAACTGAAAATGGTTTTAGAAAATGTTAGCCAAATCAACGAAAGAAGTAAAGGTGCCCCCTGGAAACTCTATATACCACTTAGCCGCATTCTCGGTTAAGGTGCACTGAAATAATCTCAACCTGATTGAATCATCGATCAGGGAGTTAGATGAGCACCATAAATGGAACATGGTTACATGGTCACCTGGGTCTTCACCACTCTTCGCTTCGAATTTTGGAATCTCCGATGGAATTTTGGTTGGGACTGGAGGCCAGGTCGGATTGTATCTTATTGGATCATTTGTCAAGTTAGTCAAGGTTGGCAGATTAAGCGTGGCCAGAAAAGGAAGTCATGGAGGACCTTGGGGATTCCACTTAGATGGGGTGGGGTTCCCAAAAGTCTGAAAAGAATGACCTGGATTTTGAAAGGCACCAAGTTGCCCAAAGTAACTGGTAGAACCTACTAAACCAAAAGGTGACCCTTGTGGTCCAGAAAAATTCAGAGTTTGACCAACTCCAACCGGAAATCCTCCGTAACTATTAAATTTCCCCCTAACGAAGTATTGTAAGGAGATGAAATCCCCTAGTAAGGGTTCCAAGCGTTAGATAAGGGTGGAAAACTTTGAAATGAATTAATCGAGGAATACGACACATTCCCTTGTTGGCCGAAAAACAAATTCCCAGTTCCTATCTCACTAACCGCAGGGTTTGTCCAACTCTGAAAGGGATTACTACCTTGACTTGTGAAAGGAAAAGGGATAGACCCTACAGTCAGATTGGAATGTGGTATATGAACACTTCCAAATGAGAAACCCTAAAAAGAAGTTGATCCACTCATCATGGACGCAGAGCCAGTTGATGGTACATTCAATGGAACTGAAGGAATACCTTGAGGGGGCATTCCAAAAGGGAAGAATCCAAAACTGGATGCATTGGCTTGAGAACTTCCACTCATGGATCGAATGGAAGTAGACCCAAATAAGGATGTGCCAGGAGTGTTAGAAGGGATGGAAATAGTTCCTCCCCCTTGCACAAATATGGGAGTCTGCATGCTTGAAACACTCGTGGTGGATGCCATGCTTCCAGCAATGATCATCGAAGGGATAGATGTGTGTGGACTTGGGCTCGAAGGCTTGTGAGTTGGAGTTCCAACGTATAACAATACGTCTAGATGATTAGAAGGGAGAGGATAATTCTGAGCCACAATCGACTTTGAAAGCTCTTCTACTTCAATACTATCTTCTGACTGGAAGAGTACTTGAGAAAGAATTGGTGTATTCCTCTCTAACTCTGTAGTAGTATCAGGTCTATCTTGTAAACTAATGCCCCCAAGAAGAGGATCAATCTCCGATGTGCCTGCTGCCACTGGTTGAAAACCACTGGCAGAATCGCTCCTACACCTTCTAGGAGAAGGCTCTGGACTCGTAGGTGAAAGCCCATGAAGTCTACGGGACCATCGAGGTAGTCGGTCAGCCACTTTGAATTATTTTTATAGGATCTACTTAAAGACTCAAGAAAATTGAAAGCTAGGTCGATTAGGAGCACAAAACACACACTAAAAATGTCCCTAAAGAGATCAGCAATCAAATAAGTTCCAAGTATTTCTGCTCCGGGTGATTAAGTCCAGACACCAAAATACAAGAAAGTTAATAATAAGGGCCTTCTTAAAATAGATTGGGGTAATTATGCTCTAGGTCTACTAGCGAAGGTATCAGAGGTAGTTACACTGACCTCCAGACGATAGCCTTTGCCGGTGCAAGCCCCTAAGCTTCACAAGGGTGCCCTCCAGAAGTACAATTGAACGTGATGCAATGTCAACCTCAGGTGCCACGGGATTCCCCTCTGCAGCCACCTGTGTAGATCCCTAGGATAGGCAACTAAAGGCACCAACTCGTATCAGAAGCCGGGCGGAACAGTCATGAGGTAGTATCCGACAAGTAAGAGATGAGGTGTCTCTCGTCCTTATCTTCACGAACCCTCTCGCTTAACTCCTAGTCACGGAGCTTTCTCGGTCTCCCTAATGCTATTGGATTTCACTCTTTAATCAAACTCCTATGTTTTACAATTTAGAGTGGCCTTGGAGAGTTTACTTTCCTCTCGCCTAAACCAAGGCCCTAAATAAACCTAAAACTTGTTGGTGTATTCTGATTGACAATACAAAAAGTTATAGTTTATTTTATTAAGCACTTGATTTTAAGTGGCTATTCTTTTAAGTCAAAGGGACAATATGGAAATGAAATCGATGGTGTTTGTATGACGCAAAAGAAATTAATGAAAAAACTAACTTATTAGAAATTCACTTGTTTGTTCTTTGATGAAAAGCAATTTCTACTTGGGTTCTAAGAAACTTCTATAAAGCAAAAAACTTTTTCCTTTTCTTTTCTTATAGCAAACTTCACACTCACAAAAACTAAAAAGACTATTGATGCTTTAATAATGAAAAACTACCCTAATGAAAGGTGTACATGATAATGCAAGATTCTAGATTACTCTAAAAAGAAATGAAAGCAATTGTTTAAAACTTTTAATAAGCCAACTTAAGTGTTTGAAGAGAATGCAAGTTTCAAATATAAATTTTCTTCCAAATAAGAAAAGAAAATCTAGAAAAATCACAATTCACTTTCACAAAACCAAAGAAACCGAAATCAAACTTGGAAAAAGAAAGCAAAAACAATGTTTTTTAAGAACTTTTCTTTTTCAAGAAGCAATGAAAACAACTTTTCAAAAGCACTCAAAATGCCACCAAAGACTCAAAGATTAAAAACAAAGCACAAGGAAACTTTGTAAGTTACCAATTCAACACGAATGAAAACTTGAACAAAAAGGGTTTCAACTTGCACTAAACAATCCAAAAGCAGCAAAAGAGCTTTGAAAAATTGACCAAGAAGTCAGGAAAGAAACACTTTCAAATTCATCAAAAAGAAACTTTCGAAAAGCAAGAAAATGTGTATGGCCACAAAAATGATGGGAAGTAAAGCAAGTAGACCAATAATGAAGTTTGACACAAAGATTGAAAACAATCTTCTGTTCTAGAAAACCAGAACAATCAAGAACCTCTATAAGAAGTCTTGTGTGTTCAAACACAAATAATAAAGCTCACTCAAAAGAAAACCTAGGCCAAAAATATTAAAAGCAGACGAGAATTCAAAACAGTAAGCTCAATGAATAATGAAATTCTAAAGAGAGAAATTGACCACTCAAAAACCACACAGACCAAGAAACAAACCTTTCTGGGCAGAAATTTTTGAAAAAAGCATGGAAAAAATGGTATACGCGACTGTGTTCTAGCACAGGTGCGTATACATACGCTTCGGACAAAAGAAACTCACATATACACGGTTTCACTTCACAGAAACAAGCGTGTGTATGCTTCTATAAACAAGCAAAGATGCGTATACTAACTTTTGCAAGAAAAATAAAAAACAAGGCCTGATGAAAAACATCAGACTTGGGGTTTGAGTTCCTATAGGGGCAGGCAATACTGTCACAACAAGCAAACCAAGAACTGAGCCCTGATTGACATTGAACAACCCAAACTAGGAATAACAAGATTTTTATCCCCAGCGGAGTTGCCAATTTTGTTACGGGAATAAGTACCCTAGGGCTTTGGGTCAGAACCCCAACAGAGCAAGAGTAATCTACAACAAGAAACACACATACAACTCAGGCAACATGCTTAAATAAACAAACTATGTAAGGATGAACATACTCGGATGTCCTTTGTTTGGGTAGTCCCAACAGGGTTCAAACCCTCTGCAACTCCTGATGATCTTTGAATCTGCAAATCAACCAATCCAAACATACATAGCAGCATATAGATGAAGCATTTTAATGAAATCGACTTTATATCATATAAACAAATGGTTAGTTATACATCAAAATAATCATTCATACATGAATTACAACAACATCTGATGCATAAACAAGGTCAATCTTAGGAACAAGACAACATTTTTTTTTTATTGTAGAAAACTATAATAAACACAGAAAGAGTTCACCTGAGTCTCCTTCTTCCGGCTCCAAGTGGAACCGTCCTCCAGGTCCGTCCAGTCCTAGTCTTCAACAACCTCCTTCCATAACCAATACCATGATATCTCAAGCAAGTGGGAGAATATCAACACTCAAGGAAACAAGGGTTTCTTGAACTTGGGGAAGTGCTTGAAGCACAGGGATACTTCAAACTTGATTAGGGGATAATCTCAGTATAGTAATTTTATCTCCTCTCTCCTCCTTAATGCCTTGCCATTGAAGTCTATTTATACTTCTCCCAATTAGGTTTTTAGTCGGGAAACAGTTGGGCCACGGGCACTAGGAGGTAATCAATAGGTAAAACCCGTGAACTTTGCCCATATTTAAGGAAATTAATTTTTTTAAAGTGTTTTAACACATATACGCGGGTTGGGTATTGACTAACCCGCGTGTACACGCTTTTATCACAGGGGAAAGTAGCGTATAGGAAGTAAAACACTGTTTTTAAAATATTTGGAACAAGTTTGGAGGGAGTGATTTCCCTAGGCCACAAACCAAGCATCACAAATACCAAGGGTGATATTTGGAGCTATAACATGAAGTGGTTCATGTGAATTTATTCATGAGAATTATTTATGATTTTTTTATTATTTTTATTTTTTGAAAAAAGGGCTAAAAGAAAACTTAACGAGATCTCATTTTATTTGTCTAATCTATTGTACCTTTAACTTGAAAGATTTTTTTATTTTATTTTATTTATTTCCTGGGTAAAAGAATGCTTCCAGTGAAGCCACCTACGAACTAAAAATTCGAAAATGCTCACATCAAGATTTACAATTTTTACCTTATGATTTGCAAACATGTGAGTAACCGTCTTATTCTTGGAGTTGGCGCAAGGTTCTTTTGAAACCAATCTTTGATATTGTTCTTGCTCTCCAAGAAGTACCTGTTTAAAATCTTCAAATTTCTCATCCGTAGATGGATTAGTAAGAAATGGGGGGTTTAAAAAGACTGAATTTGAAACTAACTAAGTACGAAAATAAAAAATGCTCAAACTTGAACTCCATTATGAAGATCCTGCTGTCACCAGGTTTCACAAGTTAGTCCATAAAAAGAAATTGCAATAAAAATAACTTCCTAAGTCTATCTCCAAATCATCCTCCTCGGTAGTGGCGCCAAAATGTTGGGTCTAAAATGCGGATGCAAATTAGAGTTTCATTTACTATCAATCCGAGAAAGTAAAACTTCAAGGAACATCCAATATATATGGACTTAGAGACAAACTAAAATAAGCTAGGTGAAGAAATGCCAAAGCTCCCTTACAAGAGGTATTTCATTGGGATCTCCAACACCTATTTAGTCATTTAACAAAATGAAATCTAAAAATTAAAAGACATTATAACAAGTGTAAGAAATATCGAAGCTCCCTTACAGGAGAATATTCATTAATATTTCTAACCATCTTAATCAATAAACTAAGAAATGAAGGCATTTAAACATAATTTAAATTGATTACAGGAAATATTAAAGCTCTCTTACAAGAGACTATACAATTATATTTTAGCATCAAGATCTTTAAAATAATGAAATTAAAAGCATAAATGAAAGCTTTACTATACCAAAACAAGTATGCAAGTGAGGCAATAGGGGTCGTCCATAGCTCGACAAGGACACCTAATTGTAGAAGAAAATCCAATCCACTTTATTTATCATCAATTGCAAATTGCAATTACAAGCTCCAAGCTCTACATTCCAAGAGATTCTAAATCTCCATTACAATGATCCTAAAACCTAAAATTACAAATGAAGGACTAAGTTTCTAAATTCTAAGGAAAAGTTAAGATTACAAATGAAGGAGATAACACTCCTATTTATAAAAAAGTTATGATAACAAACTCATAAATTTGGATCCACTATTCCCTCTTCAAATACACATATCTCTCAACCAATGGTGACACATAGCCCTATCCTCCATGATCTTCTCCATGAGGTCCAAGATCTTATCCATGAGGCCCATGATCTTATCCATGAGGTCCATGATCTCCTCAAATTGGAATTTGAACATAGAGTGCCACATAAGGGTGCCTTAGAAGCTTCCTTTGTACCTACACATGTCAACAAACTCATTCTAATTGTTAGGTATAAGTATATGGATATTATTTTCTAAAGTTTAACCACAAATTCACTTAAAAATAGTAAGAATTAATAATATTTTTAAAACACCATGGTAACCCATTTAATGATGAAAGTGAAGCTGATGTGATGACATGGTGGTGGAATAGAGGTGAGAAAATGTGTGAATGAAGAGAAAGTGGATGTTGAATGGAGTGAAAGTGGATGTATTTTAAGGATAATTCTTAGGCCCAACAACTGCCAAGAAGCTAAAGACTCAATTACCCCCGTGGGATGAAGGTATCCTAGTGGCCAATTTTAGGGCATATTTCCTTATAGGTGGAGGTGCAGGAAGCACTAAACCCTGTTCATTACCTTGGTTGATTCTTTTGGCTGCTGGAAGCTTCACCAACTCTTTCGAAACATGGCCCTAGTACCTATCAAAAAAGATATATTCGCAAGGGCTAGTTACTTTGAGAGTGGAAAGGATGCATAGGTCTTGTTAGGAATTTTTATCATACACAAAATAAACAAAGACCTTTTTTTTGTTTGATTGATCACACAACATAGCTTAAAGGGAAAATAACCATTTATTTTTCGCTTTGTTTTATGTATGTGATTTATTTGCTTTAATACATATCCTCCCTCACCACAAAAGTAAAACAAACTCCATTTGACACCATAGGGGACCCAACGGTACCTTGTCACTCTAGGCACTTCTAAAAAATCCCCCATTATCTGGAGGTGTGCCAAGTATCTCACCATTTCTGTGTAGAAGACATCACACAACCACTATTATTGGTTCATCCTTTACTTTGACAACTTTTATTGGGACCCCTCCCCCTCAAAGTACTCCTTTCACTACCCCTCAGGGGAGTCCACACACCACCCCTCAAGGGAGTCCACACACCACCCCTTCGGGGAGTCCACACGCTACCCCCTCCCCCTCCCCCCCGGTAGTCCATCTCACACTTCCCAAAAGGGAACTCCTTTGTACATTGTAGTTCAAAATTGTTTTACGATGTCAAACAACACCAAAGTCTCGTTTCTAACTTCCTTAAATCTCCCAGATCTAAGAAAATTGACAAATGACCCCATTGCACTTAGTTAGAATTGGCCCCCTGTGCCAGCAAAGTTACCCTCAAATACCAAAATTCAAAGGGAAATAAGGGGAAGATATGGGAAACCACATAATGATCTTTCATCTTTGGAGCACATCCAACAACATCACATATGACTCAATTTGCCTATGACTTTTTCAATGCACGCTCACTCAGCCTACAATGAAATGGTACATAAGCGAAGCATCTGGTTCCCATGGGACCTTTAACTCTCTAGGTAGGTCATTTCTCACTTTCTTCCAGCTCCCAATACGTCATGATACCAGATTGGAGCTACTCAACCATTTCTGATAAATGTCTGCCATACATATCTCAGACCATGTCCATGAATGGTGGAAATTTCGTAGCCTATGCAAGGTGAATGTAAATAAGGACCTACTCCTCGACTTATTTTTGAAATCTCTTACGTCAAATATCTCAAAAGATATGGCTTCCACATTCCCATAAACAAAAGAAGTGGTAGTCAGTAAAGATCAACAATTTGAGCTCATTTATACTCAGTCTGGATACCTCTATCATGTTCCACTTGATGCCCCTCGCCTACAGTCCTTCAGACCAGAGATACTAGGAGCATCAAGTGTTGCAAACGGATTGATTGGAACCATAGCCCAAAATCAACCCAAAAACACTTTGTGGCGGCTTGAAAATGTGTATAGTGGCCCAACCACTTACCATCCATATAGTACCCCACCTGCAGTACAACCACCATCCAACACGGGATACTATCCCAATCAGCTTGCACCCTCGTAGAACCCTACTATGTCGAGTAACCAATACTCTACCATGAAAAGTGGTCAATACTCTCCCATGCAGGGTGTTCAATACCCTCCCATGCAAGGTGTTCAGTACCCTCCATGTGCCGCAAAGGTGGTTTCCACCTCCCAAAGAACTTACACCAACCTAGGACAAGGGAATCCTTACTTCCCATTTACAACAACCCAATAGAGTAACCCTACAACAAAACCTAACGTTGGGGATAATTTTGTGTAACCTTATTTTCTGCAACAACAACAACCTTTTGAACAATTTAATATGGCAAACCTACCGAATGCGAACAAAAAGAAAGCAAAGAACAAGAAGAAAGGGGAACTTGGGCAGGGGGAAACAACAAAAAACAACCCTTGCAAGCACTAGATGGGGGAAACCCCCCTAACTGGAACCAAAACAAGGGTCATAACAACAACAACCCACAAAAGTAGAACAAGAAACCTAGTCTAAGGAATAATCATGGTTGTGATATTTGTGGGGAATATGGGCATTATGATTATTTCCTTTAACTCCCCGAGTTGAAGAGGATGAAAGATGCTAGGAGGCGGGGGGGGCGCACAGAACTGACAACTTGCAATTATGTAGAATCCCTTCCCCCACTAGGGAGTGGTGAATACCTAGCATGAACCCTCCCACCAGCAGTATTATAATCCTCTTGGAGGAAGTTCCAAAAATCCCACCAATCTTGACATTTTCGTAGCTGGAGAAGATGTTCTCCTGTAAACACAAAACCATGATTACAGATCCCCTCCAGAAACCAACCCTTCCATAACAACCACCGTTCCAACTACGGTACCTTTAATGTTACCTCAAACCTTGTTAGAGACCATTCCATAAATCGTAAAAGGGCCACTACATTGAGCGGGACATACCTCAAAGATTGCTCATAGTTACAACATCGCAGATGATCTAGCTCAATCCCCATTAGCTATGTCAACATTGGAAGTTTTACAGAGTTTCCCAACTCAATAGAAAGCCCTTCTTTCCGCGTTAGGTGCAATTGACCCAGTTGATTCTCATTTGATGGCTTTCGATTTGGATAATGCTACTCCCTTTCTTCCATCGATAGTCACCTTCCAGATTCCAGTCACAATTCATAATATCAACATCCATCGTTGCATCGGTTATGAGGGGGAAACCAAATGTATCATGCCCAAATCAGTTTGGCAGAAACTAAGGTCCCCCGAGCTCAAAGCATCACCCATTACACTCAGAGCATACGACGGGTGCCCCTCGGCCCCCGTAGGACTTTTTCAAGACGTTCCAGTAGAGCTTGTCGACAAAATTGTTCTCATAGATATAGAGGTTCTTGATTCCCAACTAGATTACAATATCCTGCTAGGTCATAGCTACATGTAGGTGATGACTGCAATAACATATTCAGTGTTTTGTATCATGATGTTCCCCCATGATGGGAAAATCGTTATAATAGATCAACTCACATACTACGAGAAAAGGACGTCCTCCACCCTCGATTGTGTATTACCTTTCGTAGGATCCCACATAGAGGTGATCACTTCTTTTACTGAAGCAGGACCAGGGATATTCAAGGCATCATCACTCCTTGGCACATACCCTAGTGACCCACCTTTAATTGAGGTTGCCCTCACAACCCCAGTGTGTATGATGAGTTTGTTAAACACACCTCAACCTCAGGAACTAGTTCCAGAAACCCCGAGTGTTGCGACTACTGACTCAACGTTCCTACCATACACAATCACTCAGACACCTTTCTTTTATGTCCCACCTGGTTTTGTCTCGAACCAATTCGTGGAAACACTTACATATCCAAATATGGCTTTCACGATACTTGTTTGGTATTTGGCCCCATAGGCCATGTCAGCAAAATCAGGTATTACCTTGATAATCATCATTCTTGTAGCCACCCCTCAGGAAGATACCTCAAAATTAGCTACACCTGCGTCGACACCAACAAGTGGCATAAAAAGGGACAAGCAGAAAGGGAAGAAGGTGGAAGCCTCAACCACTTCCTCGTCTAGGGTACCACCACCTTGTGCATTATGTGAAGTATCTGGGCACCCTCCCAAATTGTGTCCAGAATTAGAGGAGTTAAAATCTCTTTTTCATGCCCCAAAAATGTTAGTAGCCTCACCTCCACCTTCATGAGAAAAGGCCACACCAACATGTAATAATGAATTACACACCAACGATGCATGCGCTATATGTGTAGAGTATGGACATTACACACATCACTAAATTCCTCATTATCAAGATGCATTGGGAGCCCTCGCTCAAGCCAATACTGTGACACCATCACCTCCCACCGTGCCAATGGTAGATGATGGGTCCAAAACCATTTATTATGTCTTTGAGGAAGAAGTTGCGGGCCCTATTCATCCTTGCACCCATTGTCACTCTACCTCTCGCCCCCGCCAGTATCTAGAAGGATGACAAATATGCCTAAGACAATATTGCCAAAACCTTCCCACCCCTGCGCCCTATGCGACAAACTAGGCCATTTGATTAATCAATGCTGAGAATTGAGCAAAATCAGAGATGTTTTTCTCTTATTGGTCCATATTCCTTGACCTACCTGCTCAAACCATTCTAGACACATGCACAATCATTGTCGCATTTGTTCCCAAGTTCATCATACACAAAACTGTCAATACCTCCTGCGATTTCAAGTAGCAAGAGAAGCCTTGCGTCAAACTGAAATTGAGATTACAAATCCTCCTCCCATCGCTGATACTAAGATCCAGAGTTGGCTCGCACCCTTAAATGCCCCACCTCATGACACCAAACATCCATTGTCATCAAGAACTATGAGAAATGTTGATACACACACCATTTATTACATTAGTACACACATGCAACATTTGTACCAACAACTTTCATAGTTTAGACACATGTTCTATGTTGCAAACATTTGGACAACTTAGCATACGACACCACCCATTTCAGGTAATCCCTGAACACCATCCTCACATAGAGGAAGATGCCTTGACCCCTAGGATGCCAACATTATCTCAAGAACCCTCTCTCACTCATCACCAAGCCACAATCATGGAAATTCTCCCACCACCTGGTGCTGATGACACTCAACACCACATAGGATTCATTTCCTCGACCGTAGGAACCCTAATTCACATTGTATGCTCATCATTTCTTGGTGTCAAGAAAGCTTGGTCCACTGCAAAGGTATTACCACCACTAACTATGCAAACCCATCCAATATGTAGATTGTCAACATCGTTGGGTTCTACGAAAACAACCACTGAGTCATTCTCTTGTTTGTCAACCAACACCGCTAGGTCCCAATCCCATCCTCATGACTTCCTACAACCTCTATCACCATTAGAAAATATTTTTCACTCAGATGAAGATATTTTGGAGGCCTTGATGGAACCAAAGTGTCCTTGGGATGCCATGCATCATTGCTCTTTCTTTTTACCTGAGAAAGTATTCTCACCTATTGATGCACCAAGTCACACTATTTGTACAACAGAAACAAATGGCTTCCCACCACCAAGACAAGTAGATTGGTTCAAAAATCCCATTCATACACTAGATGTAATTGAGGAAGGGAATATGTATAATATATCACCTATAATTAAGGTAGATATTTCCACCAAACCTGACATAGTTGAAGAAATCTCGTTGGGGGTTGCATGCTCCCCAGACGAAGTGGCCTCATACATAGCCCTCTCTCAAGAATATATGGACATTTTTGCATGGTCTTACTTGAAATGCTAGGAATTAGTCCTAGAATCGTGGAGCACCACATTGACACATCACCTAATGCCTACCTTGTTAGGAAAAAATAGCATCAACTCCACCCTTCTAAAGTATAAGGGATTAAGTAAGAAATCGACAGGCTTCATAAGGCCAGTTTCATATACCCTATCACTTACACATCTTGGGGTTTCTAACCCTATACCCATCATGAAGAAACAATGCACCATTCGAGTTTCTATTGACTTCAGAGATATGAACAAGGCATGTCCCAAAGACAATTATCCTACACCCTTCATTAATCAAGTAGTTGATGCATGCACCAAACACAAAGTCTTATCCTTGATGGATGGCTTCTCAGGGTGTAGCCAGATTAAAATACAACATATTTATCACTACCCCATGGGGCACATTCTCCTATCGAGTAATGCCCTTCGACCTTAAAAACACTGGTGCCACCTTTCAGTGATCTATGAAAATCTTCCATGATTTTTCTCATGTTATACTAGCCCATGTGGACGAACTTATAGTGCAATCCAAAAATCACTCTGTAACAACCCTAGGTTAAAAGTTCATGTAATAAAGTTAATAAAGGAAAAATAAGACCAAGGTCATGGGACACATATTCCAAGTTAAATATTTGGAAAACATCCTAGTGGGAATCACTTGTTGTTTATTATGGCTAAGGAGAAATTGAAAAAGGGATTTGAAAAGGCTTTGAAAAGGATAAAAGGAATTATTGGCATTTTATTTATGAAAATAAAGGAAAATAGGAGAAGATGGAGGTGAAAGGTCACAGGTTGCATGTGAGTAGGAAATTGAAGGAAAATGAAGAAATTAGAGGCATTAATAATAAAAAGGTTTATGAGGATGAGTTCACAGCTTTTTCTAGTCTAGCTTTTGGCTGGCTATCCTTTTGTCAGTTGATTTTTGGAATTGGCTTCAGAGAGGATAAGAGCACCAAGAGGAGAAAGCAAGAAAGCAAGCAAAGGAAAGCAATGGAAGGACAAGGAAATCAAAGGAAAGAAAGGATCAAGTAAGGAAGGGTTGGATCAAGCAGATTCAACGGGAATACTTGCAGGTGATAGGTTGCATGTATGATTTCCTAGCTGGTTTTGGCATGCATGTGTTTATTTGGTTCATTTGATGTCATTGGCATGGAATTTTTCAGGTTCGATAGTGGTCTCAGTGTTACCTTTCCATTTCCGGATAGCCATGGTGTCATGGGATTAATTCTTGGTTGAGATTTGGATTACTGAAAGTTTTTGGATCCGGGTGAGGTGGTCTCAGGAAAATCCCAAAGGTTGGAGGTGGAGATGGTTTTCACCAAGAAGCCCTCAAGAGGAGGGTAGAGACAAGAAAATTCCTCAAGGGATGGTGAAGGACTTGATGGGCCTCCAAATTAGGCGTAAATTAAGTCCCATCTAACCTTTCTTAGGCACATAAAGTCTATATTAAACCTCTCCTTCTACATTTAATAATGTTTTTTAAGATTTAATATGTTCATAGGAAGGTTTAGAGGTAACTACATATTATGTGCCTATATTATTTATTTTTGCAAAATATTGAGAGAAAATGGAGTAAATTCTGAATGAGATAATATAGGGACTTGCTCCCTACTACAGGAGGATCAAGATTGGATAATAAATAAACAATATATTATGAAATTATTGCACAAATTATGGAGCTCCAATGATTGAGAAAATCTAAGAATGTGCTCCCTATCATTTAATGCAGATTCCTAGTGTTGAGAACTAGATCCACTATTTGAGGGATTTTGGAGGGGAAAGCTTCCTCCTTTCAAGGAGAATGCTTCCTCATCATTTTGTATAAGTACCAATTCGAATTGGCCTACAGGGGCATGTATTTATTAGCCTTCTTGTGGAGAAAACTTGTTATTTAGCAATTCCACTTTCATTTCTAGCAAGGATGTACTTGGATGGATTCAAATAATGAAGTTTGGTGCCATTTTTAGCTTCTAAAGCTTGGTTTCCTACATAGGACTCTGATTTTCCTTGGGCTGGGCCATTTGAGGAACCTCATAGCCCTCTTGAACAATTTATTTATTTCCTTTAAATTCCTTTTTCAATTGCATCTTTTATTTTTTCATTTACTATTCATGCTTCTTTTGTTGTAGGTTACATTGGTTTTTGTTTGTTTGTTTTGTTTGGTATTGTTTTGTATTGTTTTGTTTTGTTTTGTTTTTTTATCAGGTTATTTATAGATTGACAAGCATGATGCATCCTTAGAACAACTTCAAAAATTCATATTTAGCATTGAGCTACTTGGATTGGTCTACTTGTTCACAAATCTAGAATTTCTGGAAATCCTTTGTAGCAAATAGTAGTAATTTTCTACTATTTTTTAGAACGTGTTAATGAGATTCATTTTAGTTGATTCCACTTGTATTGTGTCATAAAAAATTAAAGTTAATAACAAAATTTACACTATATAATTGTCACTTGATTAGGTTAAGCATTTGGTAGGTTAACTAGCTCACTAGTTCTTGAATTTCTAGTTTTTAGAGTAGTAATTTTCTACTATTTTTTAGCACGTGTTTAAAGGGGTATTTTGGAGTGATTCCACTTGGAATGGAGTCTTGAGACATCCTACTTAATAATTAATATTTTCCCATCCCATTTTCATTTTATTTACTTGGTCATTTAGCAAGTTATCTCACTCTGGTAGAAAAGTAGGGCCTCTTGTAGCACCTCCTATAGCACTCATGTAGCACGTGTAAACTTGACCATATTTGGTCCAAAATCTTGGTTTTTGTCTCTTATGCTTGAATAATGACCCCTAGGCTCTAAATACATGATTGGGGAAGAATAAACACAACTTATGACTTTCCTTTTTACAAAGTAGATTAGGCCTATTTCTTTGAATTCATGCTCTTAGGATTTCAATTACAATTGTTGTTCTTGCATAGGATTAGTTTCTTTTCAAGGCAAAATTTCACATTACGCAATTAGACTAATGATTCACATTGTTGCAAGTAGCACAAGGTTTAAATTATGCAAATAGACAAGTACTTTTCATTCCTACAAATGGCATAAGCTTTACATTCTTGCAATTAGGATTAGTGCTTACTTTTGAGCAAGTAGCATTTCCATTTCTTGCAAATAGAGAAACATTTCCATTTATGCAATTAGTTTAGGCTTTGATTTCATGAAATTCACTCCATTACATCATATCAACAAAAGAAGGACACATTATATGCTGCAAATATAGTTTCGACACCTCTTAAGTTTGTACGAACCCCAGGTTGATAATTTAAGTTGGTAGCCTTGTGAGTTGCAGCATTCTTGTTGCAATAATGGGGCTCATCACTTTTTGCTGTCATTGGCGGGGAGGTGTCAAAGTATGCATTTTTTTCTTCCATATTTGATTAATTTCTTTTACTTTCTGCAAGAACAAAAATTTCATTAGGCATATTTCATTTCAAAGACAAAAAAATTGCATTGTATTAGCAATCTTATTAAAAAAAATACTTCTCCAACACCAAACCCCGCCCCATTTGATCACGTGGTGCATTAAGAACCACATTACCATTCACTTTTGCAGGTAGAAGAAAAAGAGGTGGCAGAGAAGGTAGAAGAAATAGATAGAGATCATGGATTTCCCATTCAAGATACTGATATCAATGTTCATATCCCTCCATCTTTCCTTCCCAACTTCCATGGTATGAGGTGAAAGGATCCAAAAACCTTTCTCTTTGAATTTTAAATCCTTTGTAGATATTATGGTTACTTATTAAACACTCAAAAATTGTTTCTGGCAATATTGAAAGATAGAGCTTTTAAACAGTTTATGAGTTTAGGGACTAATTCAATAAGATCATGGAATGATATGCAATATATATTTCTAGGAAAATATAAAGATCATGATCTTAAAGAATAAATCTTTAGAATGACACAAAAATAAGATGAGAGCCTTGACGATCTAATAGAGAGATTTATCTATAATGTTAAGAGGGAAAAATTGCATCATTTAGGATTTGATACACTAAAAGACCTCTTACATAGAACAATTAGGGACAAGTGGATTGATCTCCTAGATATCATGAGTAATGGTGATGTATACCAGTTATCATTTGAATAAATTTGTGAAATATGCAAGAACATATCAAGAGCAAGGGCAAGAGTAAGTAAATCAAAATCAAGATTAGTAAGTCCATCTCAACTTGGAAATTTGCTTGATAACTTTAAAAGATAAATTCTTAGAAATCTAAGTGAACAAGTATAAATATTAAGAATGCAAAATGAACAAAAATAAGATGTTGATATCTGTGTTTTCCATGCAGAATCACATGTTATTAAATATTTCCCATCATTACTGAGGTTGAAGGAAGTTTACCAAGAGGACAAAGGAGCAATTCAATCACCAAAGCAACTATGTTATGTAGCTCAAAGAATACCATGGCACCCTAATCAACCTGATATGATGCAAGAACCTAATTCACAATTTCAAGGTTATGCACATCCATCTCAAAGTAATTGGAACACACCCTTTCCTTGGAAACCTTGGCCATCTCAACCCCAAAACAAATCTTGGCAACAAGGTTAGCAAGGAACTTATGGGAGAAATCCACAATATCTTCAATATTTTTCTTAGTATCCTCCATACCCAACTCCATGTTATCCCTACCATCCACCTTCGCCACAACCACAACCTAAACCACATCCATCTCAAAGATCCACTCCCACTCAACTACCTATACCACCATTTCCAAACCTACACAAGGAAGTAGCTCAGTCCACTTATAATGCTAAGGTACATTACTTCCAAACAACTCCTCTTGATATAAATGGTATTCATATTAGCTTAGGAAGAGTATTGAAAAAAAGAGATTCTCTTGATGTTATTGAAGGACAACATTTAGAAAAATAAGATTCAAATGAGGAGACCAAAGAATCATGGGTTTCACTTGATGAAGAGTAGACATCATAATGAGAGATTGAGAAAGTTCCCTCATGTTTACCATCAGATCCTCCATATGTTCAAGAGAACAATCATCAAAATGAGGAAGATTTAAATGTCATGGTAGAAGAGGACACAGAAAGAGATCCAAATGTGTAAGTGGACCAATGACATCACAACTATATCGAAATATGGTTCCAGACAATCATTAAGTTGCAACAACACACTCTTCTTCAACAATTCTGATCTCATTTAGTCAAAGAAGTTGGTATCTCATATTGAGATACATGTCAAAGCATATCTTTAGAGCCTACAAGTGATTTTATCTGCCAGCTTGATGTGCACATGGATCCATTCGAAGTATTCCTATAGTTGATATATATATATATATATTTTCAAGTAGAGTAGGATAGAAAAAAAATGGAAAAGAGAGAAAAAAGGAAAAGAATAAAATATCACGTGAAAACCTATTTTGAGGCACCTGAGATTGGCTAACTGGTTGAAAACCTCCTTGAGGCAGTCAATGGGTTGGAAAGAAAAAAAATTCTCGTGGGATACTTGCATGTCTAATCAATACCATGTTCCTTCCTGTGATAATCTCATCATGCTATTATATGAGTCACTGGTTCATCGTAGCTAGGGCTCACGATTACATAATTTAATATATAATTGATACAATGACCCAATGTTCATGCTCGAGAGTGGTGATTCATAGTTAAGGAAAGTCCAACATGATTTTACCACACCTCCCTTTTAGAGATAGTAGGACCCTTTAGAGTTTGATGAGTTTACCACACCTTCATTTTAGAGATAGACCTTCCTTTTAGAGAGAGTAGGAATTATTTTTGACTAAAGGAAGGATTTCTTGCTCGAGATTAGGAAGGTGAGGAAGACAGAGCCTAGAAACATGAACATTTTTAAGCTACTTGAAAATAAAACAAATTGTTTTCTTATTTTGCTCTTCTTATCTACCATCAGGGGTAGGGGACTCGAAATAGAGATGGATTTGGTGGTAAATTGGAGAGTGATAAGGTGGCCTTGTCGGGAGTAGTTGGTAATTTAACTAGTGAAAGGGTGAAGCCCAGTAGCTTTGTGATATGAGGTCCTCCCATAAGCATAGGAAAAGTAGAAGTGGAACACTTGACTTGACCTTTAGGGACCAGTGGATTCTTTATCCTTCTATACTTAATACACTTGGAATGACTAGGAAGAAACAACTTTATATTCACCTTCCCAACCTTAATAGAAGAGAAAATTAGGTCCAAAATTCTAGGCAAATTCGTACCTCCTCTGGAACTCGAGTGTGGGAAAATGGAGGAAGTTGTGGGCCCCATCTTCTCTTCCTCAAGGAGTGTTTAGGTATCCCAATCCCTGAGGGAAGGAAGCAATCTCTGCCAACTAGTGGTGATTGGAAACGAGTTTCCCTCCCTGGGGGATGGATATTGAAAGGGGTTTCATAGTTGAAGCATCAAACTCTCATATGATATTTCATAAAAAAAAGCTAGCACTAAAGGTAATGGAATCTTGGATTCACAAAGCTTGGTTCAACACTACAAAGGGAAAGGAACACATTTATCCATATGGGAGGCAGGAATGGAATATTGTTAAAATTGGCAACTAGGGCCAAACTCCATGTGGGTCATCTTATTCATGGCTGATAATATTTTTATTAGATTCCTCTCGTTGAGAGGTGTAGGATTTATCTAAAGATCATCCGATTCCAATAAGTATTTATGGAGATATGAATTTATTTTGATTATGGAATAATTATCAAGCCGACCAGCAACTCGTGTAGGCTCAAAATCCCAACAGTCACATCTATTCAATCATCAGCAGTTATGTATAAATATAGGAGGTCTTTTCCTCTTTTGGACTCACTCAACTCATCACATCTCTCTCTCTTCTGCATATAAAAGGGGTTGTTCTCCTACTGCGCAGAAAGAGACTCTTCTCTCACACGTGTGGAAGGAAGGTGTAGAATTTGGGGCTACAACTGCAGATCAAAAGTTTGACCATTGTTGACCAAAAGACTCCCTCCTTAGAACTACGCAGTAGGTGCATCTGGATCTCCTCTAAAGGCCACATTTTTTGGTGGTGGAATCAAGCCGATCCGACGGTCGATTTGCAAGATATTGTCTGCCTTAGTTTGGCTGATCTAGGTTTTGCTGCTGCTGATGTAAATTAGATTTATGTACTATTTCTCTCTGCTGAATTATTGAAGATAAAAGAAGATTTGATCAAAGGGTTTCCCCATATTGGGGTTTTTCCCTGGCTAGCTGCCACATCTTGTGTCTCTCGTCTTGGCTTGTTTTCTGTCGATCGTTTAATGTTCTATCTGCACTTTACTTTATGTACATGTGATTGCTAATCTATGGATAATAATAAGAAAGATAAGTAAACTGCTATAAGCATAGAACATACCATAACTTAACATGGTATCAGAGCTAAGGTGAAGACAAAGCCCGAGCAAGAGCAAGAGCAATCACCAAAGAGAAGATTGGCAAGGCTATCCAAAAAGAACTATGGGGTCCTCAACACTCTTTCCTGCCAAAGACAAGCTCCGTGAGAAAGCTGACTATCATGGATGGAAGATATCTATCGATCTAACCTTAGAATATCAAGGAGTGTTGGACCATGTGAGAGGCAATATTGTTGAGCCTCCATCAAATGCACCCACTGCTGCGAGGAACAAATGGAAAACCGGTGAAGTCAAAACAAAGAAGATCATCCGGGACTCTATCGACAAGTGCTTGGTGGCCTACATCTCCGACCTGAACACCGCAAAGGAAATCTATGATAGACTTGTGAGTTTATTTAAAGTTAATGATGCAAATCAAGTTTTGTTTCTTAGAAATAAGCTGAAGGAAATTAAGAAGGGAAAAGATGAGAGTATGCAAGCACACTTCTTAAGAATCACCAAGATCTGGAACGATCTCCTATCTATTGGGGAGACTATCTCTGATAGGGAAATGGTACTCACAACTCTTGGAGGATTACCATATGAATGGTACGTGTTTAAGACTACTCTTCTGAACAATAATGTAATTCCTGGTTTCAAGGAATTAATGGCTAGATGCATTCAAGAAGAAACAAGGGTAGAAGAGAAAGAAATGCCCATGCCTAAAGGTCCTCCTGCCGCTTTTTCTTCTCATGCTAAGAAAATAAAAAAATCTGGGACTAAATAAAAAAGAAAGGCTGGACCTAAGGGTGGAAGAAAAGGATGATGTTACATTTGCGATAAAGCAGGTCACTATGCAAGGGAGTGCCTTGGTAGAAAGGACTCACACCAGGATGATGATCAAAATCCCTCTCAAGGAAATCAAAGGAATGGAAAATTTAGTAGCAAAGGTAAAAGGAGTGCTGGTAATCAAGGAAGAGGACAACCATTCAAGAAGGCTAGAAATTTCAGGTATGAATCCAACATTGTTGAAAATAAGTAGGATGAATATTATCTACCAGCTGCTCTATCTACCTCTGCTCCCTCGGAGTCAATAGGAATTTGGCTCATTGATAGTGGTGCCTCAAGGCACTTCACTGGTTACAAAGATGTTCTCCATAATCTAATAGAGAAAGAAACTAACCTGGAAATTGTCCTTGGAGATAATATGAAATATCCCATGAAAGGTGTAGGCAATGTCTCTCTTCAATTGAATCAAGGTAATACGATCCACTTACAGGATGTATTATATGTACTTGACCTCAAGAAGAACCTGGTGTCCATCTCGGCAATGGAAGACAAAGGGTACAAGGTGACCTACAGCGATGGCAAGGTACGTGTATGGAAAAATAATGTTAAAGATGCCTTCACTCTTGGGTTTTGAGTTGATTCATTATATCAAGTCGATGGAAGTCCGCTAGGTTTCATGTCTTGTGACACATCTCTTTAGTCTGAACTTTGGCATCGGAGGTTTGCCCACCTTCATTATAAAGCTCTACCTGATGTAAGACAAATGGTAATAGAGATGCCCGAATTCCAAGTTTAGAAAGAAGGTGTATGTCTGGGATGTGCCAAAGGAAAGCTCAAAAGGGGACCATTTCCTAAAGCCAAAGCAAGACCTCTGATATATTACAATTGGTTCACTCAGACATATCTTATATGATGCCTATGATCTCCTTGGGAGGATATTTATATTACCTTACTTTTACAAATGACTATTCTTGAAAGACTTGGATATAATTCTTGAAGAAGAAGGATGAAGTGTTCTCTTGGTTTCGACACTTCAAAGCCTTGATTGAGAATCAAACTGAAAAGAAGATCAAGATCTTAAGGACTGATAATGGGACTGAATATGAATCTAATGAGTTTCATGACTTTTGTAAAGAGGCTGGCATCAAGAGGGAGACTACTACACCATATAATCCTGAACATAATGGTGTGGCGTAAAGGAATAACCGTATGATTGTGGAAGCTGTCTGTGCCATGCTCCATGATCAAAGACTTCCGAAGTTTCTATGGGCCGAAGCTGCAAACACCACTGTATATGTACAAAACCGATGCTCTCATCAAGCATTGGGTTCCAAGACTCCTGAATAAATGTTCACCAGTAAGAAACCTGACGTATCTCATTTTATAATTTTTGGAAGCCCTGTATATTTTCATGTGCCGAAAGAGAAAAGGAATAAATTGGGTGCATCTAGAAAGAAAGGAATCTTTGTAGGTTATGGTGAAAATACTAAGGGCTATAGAATCTATGTAGCCAATCAAAAGGAAGTTGTGATTAGTCATGATGTCACCTTTGAAGAAGATATGTCCCTCAGTAAGGTGGACAATCTTTTGACTTTGAGGAGCTCTCAAGAAGTCGACACTAGGGAACCGAAAGAAAAGGATGATGAAACAATGCCTGATGTGGAAGAACCCATGGATACTATTGATCCACCTAAGCCTTCCTCTTCTAAGAAGAGGCCCTCTTGGCTTAGGGGGCTACTCGATGATGCTGAAGGACACATTGCACCCCGAGGAACCTTCCATGAAAGTAAGAAACCCAACAGGTATCAGGGATACCTGACCATCATGAGCACAATCATACAAAATGAGCCTTCATCATTCTCAGATGCCGTCAAGCATGAAGTATGGAATGATGCTATAACCTAAGAATATGAGTCTATTATGAAGAATGAGGTCTGGGAAGTAGTTCCCAAACCCTAGGAAAAGATAGTTGTCACTTCTAAATGGATTTACAAGATAAAGCATGTAGCAGATGGAAGTACGAAAAAATATAAGGCTCGTTTTGTCGCTTGTGGCTTCTCCCAGAAGGAAGGTATAGACTATGACGAGATATTTGCACTTGTTGCTAGATATACCACCATCTACTCGATCATTGCCCTTGTAGTTTCACAAGGATGGAACCTACATTAGATGGATGTCAAGACCGTGTTCTTGCATGGTTCGATCAAAGAAGAGGTCTACGTGGAGCAACCCGAAGGATTTGAGATATATGATTGAAAATATCATGTATGCAGGTTGAAGAAGGCTCTCTATGGGCTGAAGCAAGCACCCCGAGCATGGTATGAGAGGATCGACAACTACTTGATGAAGCTGGATTTCACTAGGAGTGAAGCTGACCCTAACCTCTACTTTAACGTTGAAGATGACAAACCTCTCATACTAGTGATGTATGTGGATAACCTCTTCCTAACAGGTGTAGACCCTTTCATTCACAAATGTAAGAGGGAGTTGGCTTCTGAATTTGAAATGAAGGACCTAGGATTGATGTGCTATTTCCTAGGACTTGAAGTCTGGCAGAAGCCAAGGGAAATTTTCCTATCTCAAGGAAAATATGTGGTGAAGGTATTGGAAAGATTCAGTATGGTTGAATGCAAGCCTGTAACTACCTCGATGGAGCTTGACTTCAAGAAGTTAAGCGATAGTGCTGCTGGACCTGTTTTACGAAATGCTATTGAGTATCGACAACTCGTAGGAGCATTAATGTTCTTAATGAACTCCTGTCCAGATATATGCTTTGCAGTCAACACATTAAGTCAACATATGGTTGAAACTCATCACATACATTGGATTGGTGCCAAGAATCTGTTAAGATATCTTCGTGGCACAATTACATATGGGCTAAGATACACTGCCGGAGATGTGAGACTACTTGGATACACAAATGTTGATTGGGCAGGCAATGTGGTGGATCGTAAGAGCACTTCTGGGTGCTGTTTCTCCTTGGGATCTACTTTGATATCCTGGATGAGCAGGAAGCAAAAGTCGGTGGCTTTGAGCACCGCCGAGGTAGAGTATATTGCTACTAGCATGGCCTCCTGTGAGGCAGTCTGGTTGTGGAAGCTCTTCAATGAGCTATTTGGATTTACACTGGATACCACCGTGATCCTATGTGACAACTAGAGTGGGATTCGTTTGTCAGAGAATCTCGTATTTCATGATCGCTCCAAGCATATCGATATCAGGTACCACTATTTTCGAGATATGGTGTAGCAGAGAGCTATAAGGCTCCAACATATCGGTACAGATGAACAAGTCGTCGACATTCTGACAAAGCCCCTAGGAAAGGTCAAATTTTTTATTTTCAGAGAATGACATGGTGTCATTCAAAAACCCTCTGATGAGGGTCTAGTATGATGTATGGAGCTCTTGTAGCTCCCCAAGGGGTTTGGGGTAGTTCTTGGAGTGACATATGACCACAGGGTAAAAGAATCAAAACTTTCCCTATAACACCCTGTGGTGACTAAGTAGAAGGATGATTAGTTCTCTTGTGAGGTCTGGATGATGTGTTCTCCATGAAAATTGTGTAGCAGGATGATTAGTTTTAATGTGAGGACATGATTGATTAGTTCTCCTCTCAAGGCATCCTACCCATGCAGTTTGGGACTCATGGGAAGTACCTCTCATCTGATCAATGAGTAGGGAAATGAGGATAGGGACCATAGTAGTGCCGATGGACGCATCACTGTATCTACCGTACTCCCTATGCTAGGATGACCTTCATTGACCTAGGATCAATGATACTGGTTTGGGACTAGTGGTAGGAGTTTTACCCACTATGATGTTGACTTCAGGTCAGTTGAGACTGGTCTGGGACTAGTGGTACATACTCTAAGACTGACTTCGGGTCAGTGAAGGATTAGTCTGGGACCAGTGGTAGGAGTGGCACATACTATGACGCTGACTTTGGGTTGGTCTGGGACCAGTGGTACACACTCTGAGACTGAATTTGAGTCAGTGGAGGATGATACTAGTCTGGGACTAGTGGTGGGAGTTGTACCCATTATGACGCTGACTTCGGGTCGGTTGAGACTGGTCTCGGACCAGTGGTACATACTCTGAGACTGATTTTCAGTCACTATGATACATCCTCAATCATTTCTTCCTCTTCATGATTCGGACAAAGCAGAGTAGAGTAGATCATAACAGGGCATAACAGAACAGAATAGAACATGCAGTATAGAGCAGAGTAGAGTAGGGGTCAAGCTATACAGGGCAGTGCATTTGATGGATGAATAATAGCAACTGACAGACAGATTGCAGATGGAGTTCTCCCAAGTTGAGAGGGAGTGTTAAAATTGGAAACTAGGGCCAAACTCCATGTGGGTCATCTTATTCATGGCTGATAATATTTTTATTAGATTTCTCTCGTCGAGAGGTGTAGGATTGATCTAAAGATCATCTGATTCCGATAAGTATTTATGGAGATATGAATTTATTTTGATTATGGAATAATTATCAAGCCGACCAACAACTCATGTAGGCTCAGAAGCCCAACAGTCGCATCTATTCAATCATCAATAGTTGTGTATAAATACAGGAGGTCTTTTACTCATTTGGACTCACTCAACTCATCACATCTCTCTCTCTCTCTCCTGCGCAGAAAAGAGGCTCTTCTCCTACTGTGCAGAAAGAGACTCTTCTCTCACACGTGTGGAAGGAAGGTGTAGAATTTGGGGCTGCAACTGCAGATTAGAAGTTTGACCAGGGTTGAACAAAAGACTCCCTCCTCAGAACTACGCTATAGGTGCATCTGGATATCCTCTGAAGGCTGCATTTTTTGGTGGTGGAATCAAGCCAATCCGATGGTCGGTTTGCAAGATATTGTCTGCCCTAGTTTGGTTGATCTAGGGTTTGATGCTATTGATGTAAATCAGATTTATGTATTATTTCTCTTTGCTAAATTATTTAAGACAAAAGAAGATTTGATCAAAGGGTTTCCCCATATTGGGGTTTGTCTCTGGCTAGCCGCCACTTCTTGTGTCTCTTGTCTTGGCTTGTTTTCTGTCCATCGTTTAATGTTCTATCTGCACTTTACTTTATGTACATATGATTGCTAATCTGTGGATAATAATAAGAAAGATAAGTAAACTGATATAAGCATAGAACATACCATAACTTAACAAATATTAATAACGCAAACACACCTTAGGCCAATATCCACCATAAGTATTTTACCTATTCCTGTTATTTCTACGTAAAGAGAAGGAAGGATAAGTACTCCAATAAGCCTTTAGGGAGAAATGTAGCCTCTATCCTTCTATCCTTACTACACTTGGCCAAACCGGGAAGAAAGAGCTTTAGATTCACGTTCCCAACCTTAATAGAAGAGAAACTTATGTCCATAAGTCTAGGAAAATTTTTACCACCTATGGAACTCAAGTGTGGGAAAATGGAGGAAGTTGCGGGCCCATCTTCTCTTCCTCACGGAGTGTTTGGGTATCCCAATCCTTAAGGGAAGGAAGCAATCTCTGCCAACCAGTGGTGATTGAAAATGATTTTCCCTCCTCGAGGAATGGATATTGAAAGGGGTTTCATAGTTGAAGCATCAAACTCTCATATGATATTTCATAAAAAAAAGCTAGCACTAAAGGTAATGGCATCTTAGATTCACAAAGCTTGGTTCAATACTGCAAAGGGAAAGGTACTCATTTATCCATATGGGAGGCAAGAATGGAATATTAATAACGCAAACACACCTTAGGCCAATATCCACCATAAGTATTTTACCTATTCCTGATATTTCTACCGAAAGAGAAGGAAGGGTAAGAACTCAAATAAGCCTTTAGGGAGTGGTGGAGTCTCTATCCTTCTATCCTTAATACACTTGGCCCGGCTAGGAAGAAAGAGCTTTAGATTCGCCTTCCCAGACTTAATAGAATAGGAAACAAATAGAAGAGAAACTTAGGTCCACAAGTCTAGGAAAATTTGTATCCCCTCTAGAACTTGAGTGTGGGAAAATGGAGGAAGTTGTTGGCCCCATTGAATGTTTGTGTGATGGGTTACCTTGTTGGCTATGTGTGGTGGCCAACAAGTCTTTTTATACCTTAAATCCAGGTTCACTAATCTATTTGTGGCTAGGTAGGATCAATGCTAGCCACCAATGCCATGCCTCTAAGGTCTACAAACTACCTCCTACTTGTGATGGCCACCAAGCTCTATGTCAAGCACAACAATGTTTCCACCGCCTTCACCATCAATTATTCAAAACAGGGACTCATATCCAATTTGGTCATGCTCAAAGATCTATGAGATTAGGTGTTGAAATAATGGAAGACCAATCATTTTCTTTGCATTATGAAAGCTGGTGAAAAAGATAGTGAACATGCAATAAATTGAATACATCTTGAAGATGATACAAAATTTTATGGTTAAGTGGAAACCTTCCATTCACAACTAGATATATATATATCCATGAATACATACTCCATGATCAAGTTGACCTGCAAGGGTTGAATCATTAGTACAATGAGTAATTTTGTCGCTATCTATGGTGATTTTGTGGTTCTAGTTCTCCAAAATTGGCCATGTTAATCCACACATATATATATAGTAACAACAAAGGAATATAGACAAATAAGAGGAAGACCCATTCTCATGGACAGATGCATATTCAATTGGTTGTAGTAATATTATGGAGGTGCAACAAATGATCCAGATTTAAACAGGAACGCAACAAATTACAGATATAACCATAAATACTGAGATGCAACAGAAATAACACTTCATTTCATTAATATCAAATATTGAAATATGCTTACAAACATAATGTAAATAAGACTAGCTTGGGCGATGGTAGCTTATCTTTGAGAAGAGATGTGGCGACTACATGCCTCTGAACTGAGTTACAATGAGGCTCAAGGGCCTTTTTATTATTAAACAATAAGAGAAAACCCTAAACAACCAAAACCCTAACCCGAGGAGATGTAACACCAAGAGTGTATGGGCCCCGTTGGGGTTAGTTGGGTAGCCAACTTCCCGAGGTCGTAGCTTGGTCATATTATCTCCGTTTGACACATATGATACCTCATTAGAAAGATCTCTCCGAGAAATGCAACTACTAATGTGATTAATTTCAAATTCCTAGATGAATCTTGCCAAAAAAATGTCGATTAGGGCCTCAAAATGACTCCGAAAGTTCAAGACCCGAAAAACTGCTAAAAATAGTAAGTTGTGCTACAATTAAGGAAACTGCAAAAACTAAAAGAGGTAGTGGTGGGGGTCCACGTGGAATAGGCAGGTGGCCACCAACATCCACCTGAATCATTCCTCCTCCGTTAGGAATCAATGGCCTCCATTGCGTTGAGTTCCTCCATGAGATGAGCGAACTTTTATTGAACTTGGTCCTTGGTGAGTCATTTGCCTTGGTGCAGGAGTTGGCCAGCTTTGACAACTCGATACAGCTGGATCTTTTGCTGGCGAGTGTTCTTGATTTACGTGTCCATGATCCAATCAGTTGCAGCTTGTTCCATGCAGTCTGGATTTAACTTTGTTGGTGTGAGTTTTTATGCAATGTCGAATGTGTCCAGTAATGGTGGAAAGTATGGCCAAAGGCGAACCACATTGAACAATAGGTGTAAGCCAAGGAATGGGGGAATGCTAATCTCAAAAGAATTATCTCCCATAGCCTTGGTGATGGTGTATGACCCATATCAAAGTAGGTGAATCTTGCGGTGGGGCCCAACGAGGCGTTCCTTCTGCAAATGTAGTCAAACTTTATCGCCCACCTGGAACTTGTGTGGCACCCGATGTTGATCATGTCGCTGCTTGTATTTAGCATTGGCTTTGTCCAATATGTCATGGACCCGTTGGCAGATGTATTGAATGTGCTCAATGAAGTTATTTGCCTTGTTTGGTTCGAACTGGACATGAGCCGAATCTGCCTGGGTCGTTGCGAATGGTATGGCCACATCAATGGGACATAATGGCCGGAATCCCAAGCCCACCTGAAAAGGGTTATGGCCAGTAAAGATGTGGAGAGCCTGGTTATAGTTGTTCTGGACATAGCGGAGGCTCTCATCCCATGTGCATGGATGATTTGAGTTGTACATGCGAAAAATGTGTACGATCATCTTCTTGATGACCCATGTCTGGTCATCAGTTTGGGGATGGAAAGTTGTGGACTTAGTGAGCTTGGTGTCCAGCATCGACTAGAGATTGAAACAAAATGTACTCAGGAACTTGTTGTCCCGATATATGATCATAGACTATGGGATCCCAAAGTGTACCCACACTTGTTCAAAGAAGAGTTTAGCAATGGCTTCTGCTGTGATATTCTACTTGCAGGCCAACATAATGGCCATCTTTGAGAATATTTCGACGACCACAAAAACACAGTCACTGTCATGCTTAGTAGAAGGAAGGCACGACATGTAGTTCATGGAGATGGATTCCCAAGGTCGACTAGGGGTAGGCAACGAAGTATATAGGCCTTACTTCTTGATGGTTGATTTGGCAATGGTGCAGGCAGTGCAGGATCTGATGTACTTCTCGACATCCTGTCGAAGATTCAACCAATAGAAATACTTTTGCAGTACCGCCACCGTTTTCTCGACCCTGAAATGCCCAATTACCGGATTGTAGTGCACTTCCCAAATCATCTTGGCACGCTCGCTTGAAGGAACACAAAGGTGTCCCAGGTGGCATAACAGAGAATCTTGGAGGTAAAAATATGGAACTTGCTGACCCTCCAAAAGTGTATGGCATGTGTGGCCGAATTTGGGGTCACTTTTGTAGAGAAGTGGCCAGCCAAAAATCTCTTGCCCACAAGAGTTGAACACAGTGGTTAATGTCATGATTGGTAGTCAGCTGAGGAAATCTGCAACATTGTTGGTGCTATCCTTCTTGTACATGATATTCAAATGGAATTGTTGCAGGTATGTGGACCACTTCTGATTGCGATCATTCTGCAACTTCCCTTGCATCTATATGAACTGTAGAGGTTGGTGGTCTGTGTGGATGACTGTTTCCTTCCCCAAAATGTAATGCTTCCATTGTCGGCAGGCCTTCACAATGGAATACATCTCTTTTTCATAACTGGGATACTTCCAGACTGTGTCTGAAAGTGTCTCACTGTGATATGCCACTGGATGGCCCTATTGAGTGAGGACTGCCCCAATAACATAGTCAAAGGCATCTATCTCGATCTCAAATGGTCGTTGCAAGTTTGGTAGTGTGAGCACTGGTGCAGAGCAGAGGCGATGTTTCAATCCTAAAAATGACTTCTGTTGAGATTCAGACCAAAAGAACTTTGCTTTTTCTCCTCCCTTGGTGACTTGACTCAAGAGCCAAGTGATATGAGAGAACCCCAACACGAACCTGTGGTAGAAATTGGCATGACCTAGAAAGATGCGGAGCTTCGTCATAGTGGTTAGTTGTTAGGTCCCTATGCTACTAGTGTAACCCCTTATTGTTATTAGTACAATCCCCTTAGTATATTGTTGTGCCCATGTAGTCCCCATATTGTTATTATTGTGCCCCATAGAAGCCCACTATTGTTATTATTGTGCCCTTACATTATTATTGTTATGATCAACTCTGATTATATTATGACCCCTTAGACTCCTATATATAAAAAGGAGGTCTTGTCATTTGTATCATCCAAGAATTGTTCATTTGTGTAATGTAAAGGAGGTTTCCCCTTGAAGAGGCTGAATTCTAAGGCGTTCAACTATATTTTCTATCTTTTTGTGAGTTGGTTTCATAACATTTGGTATTAGAGCTTTGGATTCTAGGGTTTCGCTACTCCAAATAGGTCATCGTGTAATGTTCACTATAACTTTTTGCTGCGATGTTTCAGAAGCGAAAAAAAAACCCATTTGAGACGAAATTGCGTTGAACCTCGGGTTTGAATTTCATAGCGTTTTGCACAATATTTGCGGAGATATGATTTGAGGAAGTTGGTCTATTTGTAGACTCTTGAATTACATTCCAAATAGGTGACCTTGGTAAAATCCTCATAAGTTTTGTTTTGAGCATAAGATTGCAATTTCGTAAGAAGGTACAGAAAGAGGACAGACTGTAGTTTCTTTTGTATATTTTTTAGACCCAAAGGTCAAAACAGTGACACGTGGCACTTCATACAAGTTGGCTCTCTGAAAAGGTATAAAATCAAGTCATCTTGGGAGATTGCGAAAAAACTATTTCTTGAAGAATCTAAATTCGATCAGACTGGTGGCATTGGAAAGAGGACGTAGAGGGCTACTGCAGGGCGCAATTTTAGAACTTAAAGATCCGAAATTGCAGAGTTACAGTCATTTCAAGATCGAGCTCCTAAAATCCAGAAAAGACGATATGAGGAAGTTTGATGGAAAGGATCCAGTAAATTAGATACTACAGATGGAGCAATATTTTGATCTACATGGTGTACCATTGTTACAAAAGGTATGTATTTCATATTCATATTTAGAACCAGATCAATTTTTATGGTATAAAGGGCTTTGTTCTCGTAAAATACTTGTTACGTGGTCAATTCTCATGGAGGAAATGATGGCACATTATGAGGATACAAAGAGCAACACCACAACAATTGGAAGAAAAAAGAGAAAAAGGGCTTTGTTACAATTGTGATAACAAATACATTAAAGGCCATAAGTGTGCTGAGAAGAAATTATTTTAAATTGATTGTGGAGAGGAGGAAGAAAATGATCAAGAAACATCAAAAGAATAGTATATACACCAGGAACCAACCCCAGAGAAAGAAGAAATGAATCCGACCATATCTTGTAAATCATTGGAAAGAATTACCACTCCTAAAACTCTCAACATAGAAGGACATATCAAGAAGAAAAAGGTTCAAGAAGTGAAAGATCACATTGAGAAAGAAGAAATGAATCCGACCATATCTTGTAATGCATTGGACGGAATTACGAGTCCTCAAACTATCAATATAGAAGGACATATCAAGAAGAAAAATGTTTAAGAATTGAAAGATAACATCGAGTCTCAAGACATCAATCCGACCATATCTTGTAATACACTGGAATAAATTATCACTCCTTAAACTATCAAGATACAAGGGCATATCAAGAAGAAAAAGGTAAGAGTGTTGATCAATTCAGGCAGTACCCATAATTTTATTGATTGTAAGATAGCCAAGGAATTGAATTACTTCCTATATCCAACACCGGAGTGTCAAGTGATGGTTACAAGTGGAGGAACCATAAATTGCTCTGGAAAGTGCCATAATATCAAGCCATCCATGGGAGAATATGTATTGAATAGTCCAATGCTTTCCATTCCAATGGGTGGTGCTAATGTTTTACTAGGAGTCCAATGGCTACAATCTTTGGGTACGATAGCTTTTCATTTTCAAGAACTTTTCTTGAAATTTTTTTTGGAAGGAAAGGAAGTTGAATTGAGGGGTATCAAAGGAAAACCTAGAAAGGTAATCAACTCTAACAACATGATAAAGCTTCTAAATAAAGAAATACTGGGTGTAATTGCACAATTATGTTCACTAGAGGATCCCACATTGAAATAATGTATTTCTCCAAATCTCCAAAACATTTTGGACAATCATTCCAAGGTATTTGAGACTCCCAAAGGTCTCCCACCTATTCGTGATCATGATCCTGCTATTCATTTGATTCCACAAAGTGTTCCTCCAAACATCAGGCCTTACATATATCCATATGCCCAAAGGAGTGGAAACTCATTCAAAAGTTACACTAGATCCTAGTTCGAACAATATGGCGAGAACTTGACAAGGAAGGGAAAATCATATTGGAACCTAAAGAAGTCATAGAACCAAGAAATCGAAAGCTATGAAACAGATCAATTTCAGAGTATCTCATCAAGTGGAAGAACTTACCCGTTGAAGATTCCACATGGGAGGACAAGAATTTATACAGAAGCATCAGGAACTACTCAAGCGTTGAGGACAACACTTTTTGAAGGAGAGGGGTATGTTAGGTCCCTATACTACTAGTGTAACCCCTATTTGTTATTAGTACAACCCCCTTAGCATATTGTTGTGCCCATGTAGTCCCCATATTGTTATTATTGTGCCCCATAGAAGCCCACTATTGTTATTATTGTGCCCTTACATTATTATTGTTATGTCGGCTCTGATTATGTTATGACCTCTTAGACTCCTATATATAGAAAGGAGGTCTTGTCATTTGTATCATCCAAGAATTGTTCATTTGTGTAATGTAAAGGAGGTTGCCCCCTTGAAGAGGCTGAATTCTAAGGCGCTCAACTATCTTTTCTATCTTTTTGTGAGTTGGTTTCATAACACTGGGGCTGACCAATCCTAAATGACTTGGATCTTGGTTGGATCCACATCCACCCCCCTTTCATCAATAATGTATCCCAGATACTAAACCTGGGTCATGCCAAAAGTACATTTCTCCAAATTGGCACACAACTTATGTTGCTGCAGTGTTTGGAGACCCCGTCAAATGTGGTGGAGGTGTTCTTCCCAAACTCTGGCTGAAGATCAGGATGTCATCCAAGTATGCCACTACAAATGAGTTGGTCTATGGCCACAAGATGTCATCCATAAGTATAATGAAGGTTGCAGGAGCATTCGTCAACCCGTTTGACACGTACAATACCTCGTTGAAAAGATCACTCCAAGGACTACAACTGTTGATGCGATTTCTTTGAAATCTTTGGATGAATCTTGCAAAAAAAATGATGTTTAGGGCCTTAAAACGGCTACGGAAGTTTAGGACCCCAAAAAATGCTAAAAATAGTAAGTTTTGCTACAATTATGCAAAAAAAAATCAAAAATAAAAATAAAAAAATTATGCAGGTGGCCACCAAAATCCACCTGGATCATTCCTCTCCCCTTAGGAAGCAATGACCTCCATTGCGTTAAGTTTCTCCATGAGATGAACTTCTATTGAACTTGGTCCTTGGTGAGCCATTTGCCTTGGTGAAGGAGTTGGCCGACTTTGAAAACTCGATATAGCTAGATCTTCTGTTCGCGAGTGTTCTTGATCTATGTGTCCATGATCTGATCAGTTGCACCTTGTTCCATGCAATCTGGATTTACCTCTGTTGGTGTGAATTGTTATGCAATGTCGGATGTGTCCAGTAATCGTGGCCAAAGGCAATCCACATTGAACACTAGGTGCAAGCCAAGAAATTAGGGAATGTTAAGCTAAAAAGCATTATCTCCCATAGCCTTGGTGATGGTGTATGGCCCATATCCAGCAGGCGAATCTTGCGGTGGGGCCCAGCGAGGTGTTCCATCTGCAAATGTAGCTAAACTTTTTCACACACCTAGAACTTGTGTGGCACTCGATGCTAATCTTATTCCCGCTTGTACTTAGCATTGGCTTTGTCCAATATGTCATGGACATGCTGGCAGATGTGTTGAATGTGCTCAATGAAGCTATTTGCCTTGTTGGCTTCAGACTAGACATGGGCTGAATCTGCCTGGGTTGTTGCGAATGGCATGGCCACATCAATGGGACATAGTGGCTAGAAATACAAGTCCACCTGAAAAGGGTTGTGGCCAGTCAAGTTGTGGAGAGGCCAGTTATAGTTTTGCTGGACATAAGGGAGGCTCTCATCCCATGTGCGTGTATTCTTTGATTTGTACATGCGCAAAATGTTTACGATCATCCTATTGATGACCTATGTCTGGCCATCATTTTTGGGATGGAAAGTTGTGGACTTAGTCAGTTTGGTGTCCAACATCGACCAGAGATTGGAACAAAATGTACTGAGGAACCTGTTGTCCCGATCTGAGATGATAGACTGTGGGATTCCAAAGTGTACCCACACTCGTTCAAAGAAGAGTTTAGCGGTGGCTTCTGATGTGATATTCTTCTTACACGCTACCATACTGGCCATCTTCGAGAATCTTTCGACGACTACAAAAACATAGTCATTGCCATGCTTAGTAGAAGGAAGGCACGACATGTAATCCATGGAGATGGATTCCCAAGGTCGACTACGGGTAGGCAATGGAGTATAGAGGCCTTGCCTCTTGATGGTCGATTAGGCAATGGCGCAAACAGTGCAAGATCTGATGTACTTCCTAACATTCTATTGAAGATTCAGCCAATAGAAATACTTCTGCAGTACTACCACCATTTTCTCGACCCCGAAATGCCCAGTGACCTGACTGGAGTGCGCTTCCCAAATCATCTTGGCACGCTCGCTTGAAGGAACACAAAGTTGTCCCAGGTAGCATAACAGAGAATCTTGGAGGTGAAAATATGGAACTTTCTCACCCTCCAAGAGTGTATGGTATGTGTGGCCGAATTCCAAGTCACTTTTGTAGAGAAGTGGCCAGCCAGAAGTCTCGTGCCCATAAGAGTTGAGCACAGTGGTTAACGCCATGATCAGTGGAAGGCTGAATCAATCTGCAACATTATTGGTGTTGCCCTTCTTGTACTTGATATTCAAATGGAACTGTTGCAGGAATGTGGACCACTTCTGATGGCAATCATTCTACAACTTCCCTTGCATCTGTATGAACTGTAGGGGTCGGTGGTCTGTGTGGATGATTGTTTCCTTCCCGAAAATGTAATGCTTCCATTGTTGGCAGGCCTACACAATGGAATACATCTCGTTTTCATAAGTGGGATATTGTTGGACTGTGTCTGAAAGTGTCTCATTGTTATATGCCATTGGATGCTATTGTTGAGTGAGGACTGCCCCAATAGCATAGTTAGAGGCATCTGTCTCAATCTTAAATGGTCGTTCCAAGTATGGTAGTGCGAGTATTGGTGCAGAGCAAAGGCGATGTTTCAAATCTGTGAATTCCTTCTATTACATTCATACCAAAAGAATTTTTCTTTCACTCCTCCCTTGGTGACTTGACTCAAGGGCCAAGTGATATGAGAGAACCCCAACACGAACCTGCAGTAGAAATTGGCAAGACCCAGAAAGTTGTGGAGCTCCGTCAAAGTGGTTGGGGCTGGCCAATCCCGAATGACTCAGATCTTGGCTAGATCCACATGCACCCCCCCCATTCATCAATAATGTATCCTAGATACTGAACCTGGGTCATGCCAAAAGTACATTTCTCCAAATTGGCACACAACTTGTGTTGCCACAATGTTTGGAGAACCTGTCGGATGTGGTGGAGGTGCTCTTCCTAGCTCTGGCTGAAGATCAAGATGTTATCCAAGTATACAACTACAAATGAGTTGGTGAATGGCCATAAGATGTCATCCATAAGCCTCATGAAGGTTGCAGGAGCATTCGTCAACCCAAAAGGCATAACCAACCATTCGAAAAAGCCCTCCTTGGATTTGAAGGCAGTCTTCCACACATTAGAGGGTTCGATTAGTACCTAGTGATTTCTGGACTTCAAGTCGATCTTTCTGAAATATTTTTTCCCCTTGAGTTGGTCCATAAGGTCATCAATCCATGGGATCGGGTACCTATTCTAAATAGTGATCTTTTTTAGTGCCCGATAGTTAATACAGAGTCTCCAAGTCCCATCCTTCTTCTCTACCAACACGATCAGGCTCCCACATGGCGATGAACTTGGTTGGATGTGACCTTTTTGCAGCAGCTCTTGAATTTTCCTCTTGATTTCATCATTCTCTAGAATGTAGCACCGATAGATTGATCCATCGGGCAACAACGCACCTGGGGAAAATCGATGGAGTGCTTGACTTGACAGTGCAAAGGAATCCCTGCAGGGGAGGTGAAGATGTCCTAATACTCCTTCACGACCTTGTCCATTTGTTGTTGTCGTGTTGAGGGGCCCTATCTAGAGGTCGTGGCCACCTTCTTCTTCTTTCCCTGAGGGAGTATCATCAAGAAAACAAATTTCCCAGTTTTGGAAATGAGCTTACTGCATTGTTTTGCAGTAACCGGAGAGATGGTGGTAGGCAGTGCTACCTACGGTATCCTGTACAACTTATTTCCCAAGGTAACAATAACAGCGTGAGGCCTTGACTCATACACAACATGTCACTTACACAAGTATGGTTGGCCTAATAAAAAATCACAAACATCAAGGGGAGAAATGTCACATAATACCTTATCCGTGAAGGGCTTGATGTTGTATGGAAGGCGACAGTGTTGGCTCATGTGAAGATCCTGTCCTTGGTGAAGCCACCCAATGGTGTATGGTTTTGGGTGTGTTGTGGTCGATAAGCCCATCCGCTTCACAAACTCTGCTGCAATGAGGTTCTTTTGGCTCCCGTTGTCGACAATGAACTATAGCGGGGAACCCTTTATCCACATCTCAGAGTGGAAGAGACACTCCTCCTCCTTTGGATCTTCGGGTTCCTCTTTCTGGATCTTCATGGTGGCAATGGTGGCATTGGGCTTTGCATCAATAATCTGCTTCCCTTTTTCATTACCCTTGTTGGGTTCTAACTCAGATTTTGAACATGCATCTGATTTCGAAGCCTTCAGCTCAGCCACCAGTGACTGCTTGGCCTGACAATCACTTGTGTTGTGAGTCGAGCTCTTATGGAACTCACACCACCTTCTAGTGTACTTCTTCAGCTTCACAATGTTTTCCTTTGCTTGTGGCTTTGGCAGGTTAACCCGATCCGTCCCACCTTGGCTTTGTTCTTTGTTCTGTAGTTAAGGGGCCCCTTTCCCTTGCTTCAGATTCGTAGATCCAAAGTCTTGTTTCTTCTGTTTAAACTTTTGCTCGATCTTGACGGCATATTGGTACGTCATGCCAAGCGAGGAGATGTCTAGGAACTCCATCTCGTCCTGGATGTATCTATGTAGGTAGCCTCAGTACTTAAGTACCAAATGTTTCTCAGAAAACATTGTTAAATTCTGACACATTTTGGTCCCTTCCCTGCCGTAGCGTGGTCCACTTTATGTATTTGTCCTCATAGCTCCCGACAGGGTAGTACTTCTCCTTGATGTCGTCCCGAAATGAATTCCAAGTGGGAGCGGCTAAAAACAGTGAGGTCGTACTTTCATCCTTCTGCTCACAGTAGGTTTCCCACCAGTCCTTGACATGGGGTGCGGATTTTAGAAGAGGAAAAGTAATCTTTTCCCAGTTGGAAAAATCATGAACAAAAAAATATCCTTGTAGCAGATTTAACCATTTATCTACGGTGTTTGCATCTATTTTGCCCTGAAATATGGGAATGTAAAAGTTTACTTGTACCTTAAAAGGAGTGGAGCCTCCAGAGTGGTTGCCGGATGTGGATGCGCCATCGGTGAGAAACCATTGAATGATCTGGGAAAAGTTATCCATCATCGCATTCCTTTGTTTCTCGAGGGCCTCCTCGAGCAATATTTTGATATGATCTCTTGCTCCCTTGTCTTTCTTTTCTTCCTCCACGGTCGGACGTCGGGGTTTGCGAGGCTGATCTTACAAAGGTTCAACCAGATTGAGCCCTAACTCGTTATATCTCGACCTTGTTGGGGACAACAAAAAAAACAAAGAAAGAGAAGACCGCTCTGATACCACTGATCCAGATTTAAATAGGAACGCAACAAATTACAGATATAACCATAAATACTGAGATGCAACAAAAATAACACTTCATTTCATTAATATCAAATATTGAAGTATGGTTACAAATAGAATGTAAATAAGATTAGCTAGGGCGATGGTAGCTTATCTCTGAGAAGGGATGTGGCAGCTACATGCCTCTGAACTGATTTACAATGAGGCTCAAGGGAATTTTTATTATTGAACAATAAGAGAAAACCATAAACAACCAAAACCCTAACCCAAAGAGATGTAACACCAAGAGTTTATGGTCCCGTTGGGGTTAGTTGGCGAGCCAACTTGCCAGGGTCGTAACTTGGTCATATTATCTCTGTTTGATGAATATGATACCTTGTTGGAAAGATCTCTCCGAGAAATATAGCTATTGACATGATTTCTTAGATATCACCAACTGAATCTTGCCCAAAAAACATCGCTTAGCATCTAAAAATAGCTTCGTAAGTTCAGGACCCGAAAAACTGCTAAAAATAGCAAGTTGTGCTACAATTAAAAAAATTGAAAAACTGTAAGAGGTAGTGGTGAGAGTCCACGTGGAAAAGGTGGGTGGCCACCAACATCCACCTGGATCATTCCTCCCCCCTTAGAAAGCAATGGTCTCCATTGTGTTGAGTTCCTCCATGAGATGAGGGAACTTCTGTTGAACTTGGTCCCTGGGGAGCCATTTGCCTTGGTGCAGGAGTTGGTCAGCTTTGATAACTCAATACAACTGGATCTTCTGCTCGCGAGTGTTCTTGATCTACATTTCTATGATCCGATCAGTTTATGCTTGTTCCATGCAGTTTGAATTTAACTCTGTTAGTGTAAGTTGTTCTGCAATGTCAGAGGTGCCTAGTAACGGTGGAAAGTATGGATGAAGGCAATCCACATTGAAAATTGGTTGCAGGCCAAGGAATGGGGGAATGCTAAGCTAAAAGGAATTATCTCCCACAACCTTGGTGATGGTGTATGGCCTATATCGAAGCGGGCAAATCTCGCGGAGGGGCCTAGCGAGTCATTCCTTTTGAAAATGTAGCCAAACTTTGTCACCCACCTGGAACTTGTGTGGCACCCGATGATGATCATGGCGCTACTTGTACTTAGCATTGGATTTTTCCAATATGTCATGGACCTGTTGGTGAATGTGTTGAATGTGCTCAATGAAGCTATTTTCCTTGTTGGCTTCGGACTGGACATGAGCCGAATCTGCTTGGGTCGCTACGAATGGTATGTCCACATCAATGGGACATAGTGGCTGGAATTCCAAGCCCACTTGAAAAGGGTTGTGGTCAGTCGAGCTGTGGAGAGCCTAGTTATAGCTGTGTTGGACATAGGGGAGGCTCTCGTCCCATGTGTGTGTATGCTTTGAGTTGTACATGCATAGAATGTGTACGATCATCCTATTAACGAACTCTGTCTGGCCATTAGCTTTGGGATGGAAGGATGTGGACTTAGTGAGCTTGGTGTCCAGCATCGACCAGAGATTGGACCAAAATGTACTGAGGAACCCGTCGTCCCGCTCTAGGATGATAGTTTGTGGGATCCCAAAGTGTACCCACACTCCTACAAATAAGAGTTTAGCAGTGGCTTCTACTATGATATTCTTCTTGTAGTCCTCCATAATGACCGTCTTCGAGAATCTGTCGACAACCACAAAAACACAGTCGTTGCCATGCTTAGTAGAAGGAAGGCCCGACATGTAATCCTTGGATATGGATTCCCAAGGTTAGCTAGGGGTGGGTAGTGGAGTATAGTGGCTTTGCTTCTTGATGGTCGGTTTGGAAATGGCCCAGCCAGTGCAGGATCTGATGTACTTCCCGACATCCTATCAAAGATTCGGCCAATAGAAATACTTTTGTAGTACAACCACCAATTTCTCGACCCAGAAATGTCCAACGACCCAACTATAGTGCACTTCCCAAATAATCTTGGCACGCTCACTTGAAGGAACACAAAGTTGTCCCAGGTGGCATAACAGAGAATCTTGGAGGTGAAAATCTAGAACTTGCTGACCCTCCAAGAGTGAATGGTATGTGTGACTGAATTCGGGGTCACTTTTGTAGAGAAGTGACCAGCCAGAAGTCTCGTGCCCATAAGAGTTGAGCACAATGGTTAACTCCATGATCGGTGGTCGGCTGAGGCAATCTACAACATTATTGGTGCTACCCTTCTTGTACTTTATATTCAAATGGAACTGTTGTAGGTATGTGGACCACTTCTGATGGCAATCATTATGCAAATTCCCTTGCGTCTGTATGAACTGTAGGGGCCAGTGGTCTGTGTGGAATGATCGTTTCCTTCCCCAAAATGTAATGCTTCCATTATCGGTAGGCCTGCACAATGGGATACATCTCTTCGTCATAAGTGGGATACTTTTGGACTGTGTTTGAAAGTGTTTCATTATGATATGCCACTAGATGCCCCTGTTGAGTGAGGACTAACCCAATAACATAGTCAAAGGCATCTGTCTCGATCTCAAATGGTCGTTGCAAGTATGGTAGTGTGAGCAATAGTGCAGAGCAAAGGCAATGTTTCAACCCTATGAATTCCTTCTGTTGAGATTCAAACCAAAAGAATTTTGTTTGCGCTCCTCCCTTGGTGACTTGACTCAAGGGCCAAGTGATATGAGAGAACCCCAACACGAATCTGCGGTAGAAATTGGCACGACCTAGAAAGCTGCGGAGTTCCGTCAGAGTGGTTAGGGCTGGCCAATCCTAAATGAATTGGATCTTGGTTGGATCTACATGCACCCCCCGTTCATCAATAATGTATCCTAGATACTGAACCTAGGTCATGACAAAAGTACATTTCTCCAAATTGGCACACAACTTGTGTTGTCGCAATGTTTGGAGAACTCGTCGGAGGTGGTGGAGGTGCTCTTCCCAAATTTGGCTGAAGATCAGGATGTCATCCAAGTATACCACTACAAATGAGTTGGTGAAGGGCTACAATATGTCATCCATCAACCTCATGAAGGTTTTAGGAGCATTCATCAACCCGAAAGGCATAACCAACCATTCGAAAAGGAACTCCTTGGCTTTGAAGGCAGTCTTCCACACATCAAAGGGTTGGATTGGTACCTGGTCATATTTAGACTTCAAGTCGATCTTGTCGAAATATTCCCCCCCCTTGAGTTGGTCTAGAAGGTCATCAATCCGTGGGATCGGGTACCTATTCCAAACAATTATCTTGTTCAGTGCATGATAGTCAATACAAAGTCTCCAAGTCCCATCCTTCTTCTGTACCAACACGATCAGGCTCCCACATGGCGATGAACTCGGCCAGATGTGACCTTTCTGTAGCAGCTCCTAAATCTGCCTCTTGATTTCATCGTTCTCCAAAGTGGAGCACTGATAGATTGGTCCATTAGGCAATGATGCACCTGGGGTCAGATTGATGGAATGCTTGACCTGACAGTGTAGAGGCACCCCTTCAGGGGAGGTGAATATGTCCTCGTACTCCTCCACGACCTTGTCCACTAGTTGTTGTCATGTGTAGGGGCCCTGTCTGGAGGTCATGGCCACCATCTTCTTCTTTCTATGAGGGTGTATCATCAGGAAAACAAATTTCCTAGTTTTGGAAATGAGCTTACTGCATTGTTTTGCAGTAACCAGAGAGATGACAGTAGGAAGTGCCACCTCCGATATCCTGTACAACTTATTTCCCAAGGTAACAATAACAACATGAGGCCTTAACTCATACACATCATGTCACTTCCACAAGTATGGTTGGCCTAATAAAAAATTACAAATATCAAGGGGAGCAACGTCACACAATACCCCATCCGTGGAGGGCTTGATGTTGTATGGAAGGCGGTACTGTTGCCTCATGCGAAGATCCCGTCCTTGGTGGAGCCACCTAATGGTGTATAGTTGTGGGTGTCTTGTGGTTGGTAGGCCCAACCACTTCACAAACTTTGTTGCAATGAGGTTCTTTTGGCTCTTGATGTCGACAATGAACTGTAGTGGGGAACCCTTTACCTAAATCTCAGAGTGGAAGAGACACTCCTCCTCCTCTGGATCTTCGGTTTCCTCCTTTTGGATCTGTTAGCGCTTGAAATTTCACCTCAGGCTGAGAAAGGCAAATCTCAAGGCTACATCAAACCATTCAGCCTCGTAGCTAGCCCTACGGGGCAGGAGAAGGCTCTCTCCGGTCAATCTCGGTAAATTCTCAATAGAAAGAGATGACCAATCAAGGTAACACTGATATTAGGCTAGTAAACTGATTTGAAGGTTGATTTGGGGGTTTTTGGTGGCAAATTGAGGAACTGCAATTTAGGGTGCGGGGATTGGACACAGTTTCTGCAGGGGGGTCTTTGGGGCAAGGTAGGAACCTGTCTTGATGTCTTTAGCTGAAAGGGATGATTAAGAAGAAAGATGAGAGGGCTAAAGAGAGCAAACAATGGATTTGAATTCTCTTTAGACAGCAGAAAACATAGAAATTAAACAAATTTAAAAGCAAAGCATGGCTAGCATGAATTCTAACTTTATCACTTCATTTGTTTAATATGCAGCAGTACAGAAAGGAAATGAATCACATAACAAAGCTTACAATAACATGTAGAAACACACCATCAACACATGAGTCCACAAGAATCCCAATGATGACTGCAAAACCCTGGTCTTCCTTAGCCAAAAATTGCAGAGATACAAGTGAAATATACAATGATAGCTCCTCCCTCAAGAGTCCAACCATGAAAATGAGTAAAAGAGTGCATAATATAGATGATCTAACCTCGTTCCCCACCTCTAGGGGTCGAGCTCCCTTTCCTAGGAGCTGTTTCAACTACTTCTAAACTGAGCACTAGATAATAGGCAATCATAACAACTTGCCTCTATAAGCTAGGAAACCTATCCATACATTAAATATTTACCATTTACATTCAAGAAACTTCTAGAAGTGTTAAAGAAGAGTAAAAGTGTATTTGAGTCATGATAATTACATAAAAATCCATCATCTAGAACCCCAAAAAGTCAAACTAGGTGAAAACAGTGATTTTCTGACTGAACTGGCAAAATCTGGCACAAATTCCTCAACGGGTCGCACACACTTTCTCAACGGGTCGCGCACTTTGGAGCTCTGTTTGGAGGCCTTCCCGGTGTCAGAATCAAGTTCAGGATAGATCGTTGGAAAGGTCTCTAAGTCTACTTTCCAACCCAACCAAAATTTTTGGATTTAGAGGTCATTTGCCCAGTCAAAAGTCAATTCTCCCAAGACTACTTCTCCAGCTCAAAAAAGGGGCAGAAAGTCAAAATTTGGCTGTATTTTGACCTTTTGGAGGCCCAAAACTCCATGAAAACTCAAGTCCATCCATAGGCATGTGTAACTTTGCATGAAAAATCCAAAAATGTTGAGTTTTTTCAAAATGGAGCTACGATGACAAAGGGTCTCACCGGGGGTGAGACCGTTGAGAAGCCAAAACCTGTAAATTTCCCAAAAATACCAAAATTACCCAAAATTCTCCAAATTTTTTGGGATTTGTGCTGTAGATGATGCTAGTTAGTGCCATGATCCTTGAGGGATGCCTCAGCCAAGATACAGAGTGGGTTTGGCCTCCTTCTCCGTTTTAGTGCCTCGGTCAACTGCCTTTGAAACACTTTCATTTTCGCCTTGTAAAATCCACTCCTGCAAATCGGTCAAAGAGGTGGTCTCCTCTCGCTTATGATGACTACCCTTTCCACCCTTATGAGGCCTCCTCTGTACCTCAAACTCTGAAGCTGATACCTGGTCATCACTTTGCTCATAGTCGGTCATCGGTTTCTGACATGGTTTTGGGAGCAAAGTGGCTGAAATGTACTGGTGTTTCTGCCTTGTAAAATGCTGATTTGTATGCTGTTTCAAGGGGAACAAGGAATATGAAGGGAATTTTAGGGGAGGGATCTTTTAACAAGGAATGGGAATATATAAATATAACAAGGAATTTTTAAGGGAAATGTTGCAAATCATTATGCATATAGGAATACATTTTTATAATTGGGAAATCATTTGCAAAGATCATTGCATATGGGAAAAGAGATGAACATATAAGTGTGAGTGAAAGGGAAAGGAGGGAAACAAACCAAAGGGAAAAATAGCTTGAAACAACACAAACTCTAGCACAGTTTGCTCATTAACATTGCAGCCATATAATGTCTTTTCACTTGCATAATTTGAGGTTAAAATACAAGCATGAGGGCTTACATTCATCACCAACCACAAAAATGATGTGTAAAGAGCCTACCTTGAACAAATTTGATGACTTGGAGGAAGATTGGGCAATTTTTTGAAGTTTGCAGCAAGACAGCTAAACGGGTCGCGCACCTTGCCCAACGGGTCGTGCACCTTGCCCAACGGGTCGCGCACCTCTGGCTCAACGGGTCGCGCAGCTTGCAGGAGGCTTTTGGAGGCCTTCCCGGTGTCGGCATTGGGCACAGGATAGCTCGTTGGAAAGGTCTTTGAGTCTAATTTCCAACCCAACTAGAATTTTTCAATTTGGAGTTGATTTGACCTATCAAAAATCAAATCTCCCAAGACTGGTCAAAACGTGCCAAATGAGGCTGCCTCAAGGAAGAGTGCTGTTGCAGTCAACTTTTGAATGCCTTCATCAACCCCAAATTGAGCTCATGATAGCTCATTGGAAAGATCTTTGTGTCTAGTTATCATGTTACCCATCAAGAAAATAATTTGGCCAACCCAACTAGGAGAAAACTTGATTTTCCCAAGGTCACTCCAGAGGTGTCTTTGATTCTCCTGAGGCAACGGTATTCTTGACATTTCTCTCAAACAATGACACCTGTGAAAAAAGTGAAGGAGGTTTTTCTTCTTTGGCATGTTATGGAAAAAAACCTCTCTCATTTCCCCAAAATTTATCTTTTATTGCTCTGAAACATCATTGAGTGAAACTGTCCCGATGTGTGAAACAAGGAATTTTGCCGAAATGAAGCGAAATGAAGGGGATAGGGGGCTTCTAAATTCTTGGGGAAATTTTTGGAAGTAGGGAGGGATGTTAGGAAGAAGGGGAAAGTGAAATCTCAGAGATTGAGTGAGGGGAAGGGGTCCAAAAGGGCAAAACACAGGCCCAACCTAGAAATTGCCAAGTTGTAGCTAGAAACTAGGGTTTGTGCAAAAATGAGGAATTTGGCGGATCTAAGGGATGGGAAGTGTTTTATAAGGTACTTTAAGGATAGGGGAAGGTGTATGAACATCAGGAAACAAGTTTTGCCGATGATTTGACCGTCCAAGAGAAATTGGCTTCAAAACCCTAGGAGAGGGAAATGAACTTTGTCTAGGCACAACTGAAGCATGAACAAGATGTAAAATGACTCATTCGACACTGACATGATAATGAAAACCCTCTGAATGATGATAGGCTCAGCTGAATGATGACATGGACTGACATTTGGGAAAACCCCAGGGCTAATGCCTAGTGACCAAATTTTTCTTGAAAACTCTTTGAAATGACAAAATTTGACCTTGACACTTCAAAATCACTTTGTAAGAGCACGTTTGATCACTGGAGGAAGGCTGGAAAGAATGACACTAACATTGGCTCCAATGGGGATGGTAGCTCCTTGGAGGTGCCAAGAACCTCAGACCTCTAGGAGAGCAAACCAGTGCTTGCAACCATTGGGCGATGGAGTCATTATTTCGGCAAACGACACAAGACTTTGACTCATTTATTGAATGAAAACTTGACTGAAAACTGACTAAAGCTTAACTGAAGCTTAACTCAAACCGACTCGATGGCAAGCTGAAATAAGTTGAAAAAAATCACTCAATAGACCAAACACAAATGACTCATGACTGACTTAACTAAAACAAGAGAAGGGCAGCAGTCCATCAAGATGTGAAATCATGATGACAACCACCGGTGTTTCTTACAAGACTATATACATCAAACTATATCGAAATGCCAATGCAACCAATAAAGTAGATGCCTTCTTGATTGATTCTCCTGATTAGATCTTTTGGTCAACAATACAAACCTATCACTGGGCATCCAAAAACATAGTTGACCATATTCTCCTTCATCACTGAATTCTGCAATAATCACCTTCACTGCTGACTGTAACAAATCTGCCATTGGATCCTGGAAAACATGAAGTCTTGACATTGCCACCTCCTGCTGAAAGAACAAGGTGTCTTTTGCTTCAAATTCTGATCTGTCTTCATCATGTGCTTCGGTAAAAGTATGCTCATGGGCTTCAAAAAATTCTGAACAAGTAGGTGAGCAGATCTCCTCTTGAAAAAACATTTCAGCATATGAAACATATGAAGAATCTGAAAGGTACTCCTGTATGCTATGATTTTCGATAGTCAGATAATATGGTAGGTGATCTTCAAATGATATGACAGCCGGATTATCATCTTTGTGAAGGAAAACATTATCTATTTGCTGATCTACAAGACAATCATCTTTTTCAACAGAGGAAGAAGCTTCCCCAACACTTTCCTGACTATGTGTGCATTGCAAATCTGCTGTAGCTTGACCTTTCAAAAGCTGATCTATCTCCTCTTCAGACAAAGGAGACAATGCCTTTTGTTTTCTTCTGCTTAAACAATAATTATCTTCATATGACAAGGCATTCAAACTATCATTTATTACTGAGCTATTGAAAGGAGATTCATCACTTACTTGCACAAAGGTCTCACCTTGCTTTTCATGAACATCTGAATCCAAAATTCTGTCTATGATCTCAACAGCAGAGCTCTCTTTGATGGGCTTCAGCACAAGATATGCTTGGTCGTCATAATTTGAATCTAGTTCTGAAGTAGCTGACTGAGCATTATCACAATCTACAATCTGGTCTTCTTCTGTGGGCAGATCTGAAACAAGCTCTTCTCTTTCATCAATTACAGCCATATGACCATCTTCAACCTGCTGATCTTGACAAATATCCTCTAAGATTTCTGTGTGCTGCTGAAATGGATTCTCATACAAAGCCTCCATGATCTCAACATCCATAAAATTATCATCTTCATAATATTTCTCAAGGCTTTCAATAAAACCATAAGCATGCTGGCAACAGTCTTGAACCAAATTTAATGATGGATAAGAGTCCTTATATCTTTCAATGAACATAGCATGAAAATCCTTTAAACAGTAAATACAAGCAGGTGGCAAACTTTCATACCATGATTGGGCTTTACCTTCCAGAGTGGCCAAGAATATCTTCATCAAGCAATCTTCAGGAAAATCCACCTTCAACTTGCGAATATGCATGTGAAATCTAACTAGATGTAAAGCAGCATCCTTCTTACCATCATCATTAAATGTAGGCAAATTCCTTGACCAATCTACCTTCGGAATTTTATTCGGAAAACCTGGAATGTGATCACGGCTCAGGGGAGCATATCTTCTTGCAATCTGATCCATCTTGAAAAGCTCAAAGCCACTGATCTTCCTGCAGTGAAGTCACCATGAAGCATTGATCTCTGAAGTTTTCAGTGAAGGAGTCGCCAGTGAATGATTTCAGCCTTGTCAGTGTCTGATCGTTGTCCACTATCAACAATCAGATCTGAACTTGATACATGTACTGGGGTAAAGTGTCAATGAAGCGCTAAGTTCACAAGCTCACGGAGATTGACTGAAGCAGCGTTTATCTACTAACGCTGATGTAAAACAAGAGCGTTTTCGAAGGCTACCTGGCATAACTTCAGGCTCCGTCTAAGACTTATGAAATAACACATCAATGAGCAAAAGATCAGTCTGTTCTCCCCAGCGGAGTCGCCAGTATGTTAGCACTTGAAATTTCACCTCAGGCTGAGAAAGGCAAACCTCAAGGCTACATCAAACCATTCAGCCTCGTAGCTAGCCCTACGGGGCAGGAGAAGGCTCTCTCCGGTCAATCTCGGTAAATTTTCAATAGAAAGAGATGACCAATCAAGGTAACACTGATATTAGGCTAGTAAACTGATTTGAAGGTTGATTTGGGGGTTTTTGGGGTTTTTGGTGGCAAATTGAGGAACTGCAATTTAGGGTGCGGGGATTGGACACAGTTTCTGCAGGGGGGTCTTTGGGGCAAGGTAGGAACCTGTCTTGATGTCTTTAGCTGAAAGGGATGATTAAGAAGAAAGATGAGAGGGCTAAAGAAAGCAAACAATGGATTTGAATTCTCTTTAGACAACAGAAAACATAGAAATTAAACAAATTTAAAAGCAGAGCATGGCTAGCATGAATTCTAACTTTATCACTTCATTTGTTTAATATGCAACAGTACAGAAAGGAAATGAATCACATAAAAAAGCTTACAATAACATGTAGAAACACACCATCAACACATGAGTCCACAAGAATCCCAATGATGACTGCAAAACCCTGGTCTTCCTTAGCCAAAAATTGCAGAGATACAAGTGAAATATACAATGATAGCTCCTCCCTCAAGAGTCCAACCATGAAAATGAGTAAAAGAGTGCATAATATAGATGATCTAACATCTTTCCCCACCTCTAGGAGTCGAGCTCCCTTTCCTAGGAGTTGTTTCAACTACTTCTAAACTGAGCACTAGATAATAGGCAATCATAACAACTTGTCTCTATAAGCTAGGAAACCTATCCATACATTAAATATTTACCATTTACATTCAAGAAACTTCTAGAAGTGTTAAAGAAGAGTAAAAGTGTCTTTGAGTCATGATAATTACATAAAAATCCATCATCTAGAACCCCAAAAAGTCAAACTAGGTGAAAACAGTGATTTTCTGACTGAACTGGCAAAATCTGGCACAAATTCTTCAACGGGTCGCGCACACTTTCTCAACGGGTCGCGTACTTTGGAGCTCTGTTTGGAGGCCTTCCCGGTGTCAGAATCAAGTGCATGATAGCTCGTTGGAAAGGTCTCTGAGTCTACGTTCCAACCCAACCGGAATTTTTGGATTTGGAGGTCATTTGCCTAGTAAAAAGTCAATTCTCCCAAGACTACTTCTGCAGCTCAAAAAAGGGGCAGAAAGTCAAAATTTGGCTGTATTTTGACCTTTTGGAGGCCCAAAACTCCATGAAAACTCAAGTCCATCCATAGGAATGTGTAACTTTGCATGAAAAATCCAAAAATGTTGAGTTTTTTCAAAATGGAGCTACGATGACAAAGGGTCTCACCGGGGGTGAGACCCGTTGAGAAGCCAAAACCTGTAAATTTCCCAAAAATACCAAAAATACCCAAAATTCTCCAAAATTTTTGGGATTTGTGCTGTAGATGATGCTAGTTAGTTCCATTATCCTTGAGAGATGCCTCAGCCAAGATACGGAGTGGGTTTGGCCTCCTTCTCCGTTTTAGTGCGTCGGTCAACCGCCTTTGAAACACTTTCATTTTCGCCTTGTAAAATCCACCCCTGCAAATCGGTCAAAGAGGTGGGCTCCTCTCGCTTATGATGACCGCCCTTTCCACCCTTATGAGGCCTCCTCTGTACCTCAAACTCTGAAGCTGATACCTGGTCATCACTTTGCTCATAGTCCGTCATCGGTTTCTGACATGGTTTTGGGAGCAAAGTGGCTGAAATGTACTGGTGTTTCTGCCTTGTAAAATGCTGATTTTTATGCTGTTTCAAGGGGAACAAGGAATATGAAGGGAATTTTAGGGGAGGGATCTTTTAACAAGGAATGGGAATATATAAATATAATGGGGAATTTTTAAGGGAAATGTTGCAAATCATTATGCATATAGGAATACATTTTTATAATTGGGAAATCATTTGCAAAGATCATTGCATATGGGAAAAGAGATGAACATATAAGTGTGAGTGAAAGGAAAAGGAGGGAAACAAACCAAAGGGAAAAATAGCTTGAAACAACACAAACTCTAGCACAGTTTGCTCATTAACATTGCAGCCATATAATGTCTTTTCACTTGCATAATTTGAGGTTAAAATACAAGCATGAGGGCTTACATTCATCACCAACCACAAAAATGATGTGTAAAGAGCCTACCTTGAAAAAATTTGATGACTTGGAGGAAGATTGGGCAATTTTTTGAAGTTTGCAACAAGACAGCTCAACGGGTCGCGCACCTTGTCCAACGGGTCGCGCACCTTGCCCAACGGGTCGCGCACCTCTGGCTCAACGGGGCGCGCACCTTGCAGGAGGCTTTTGGAGGCCTTTCCGGTGTTGGAATTGGGCGCAGGATAGCTCGTTGGAAAGGTCTTTGAGTCTAATTTCCAACCCAACTGGAATTTTTTAATTTGGAATTGATTTGACCTGTCAAAAATCAAATCTCCCAAGACTGGTCAAAAAGTGCCAAATGAGGCTGCCTCAAGGAAGAGTGCTGTTGCAGTCAACTTTTGAATGCCTTCCTCAACCCAAAATTGAGCTCATGATAGCTCATTGGAAAGCTCTTTGTGTCTAGTTATCATTTTACCCATCAAGAAAATAATTTGGCCAACCCAGCTAGGAGAAAGCTTGATTTTCCCAAGGTCACTCCAGAGGTGTCTTTGATTCTCCTGAGGCAACGGTATTCTTGACATTTCTCTCAAACAATGACACCTGTGCAAAAAGTGAAGGATGTTTTTCTTCTTTGGCATTTTATGGACAAAAACCTCTCTCAATTTCCCAAAATTCATCTTTTATTTCTCTGAAACATCATTGAGTGAAACTGTCCCGATGTGTGAAACAAGGAATTTTGCCGAAATGAAGCGAAATGAAGGGGATAGGGGGCTTCTAAATTCTTGGGGAAATTTTTGGAAGTAGGGAGGGATGTTAGGAAGAAGGGGAAAGTGAAATCTCAGAGATTGAGTGAGGGGAAGGGGTCCAAAAGGGCAAAACACAGGCCCAACCTAGAAATTGCCAAGTTGTAGCTAGAAACTAGGGTTTGTGCAAAAATGAGGAATTTGGCGGATCTAAGGGATGAGAAGTGTTTTATAAGGTACTTTAAGGATAGGGGAAGGTGTATGAACATCAGGAAACAAGTTTTGCCGATGATTTGACCGTCCAAGAGAAATTGGCTTCAAAACCCTAGGAGAGGGAAATGAACTTTGTCTAGGCACAACTGAAGCATGAACAAGATGTAAAATGACTCATTCGACACTGACATGATAATGAAAACCCTCTGAATGATGATAGGCTCAGCTGAATGATGACATGGACTGACATTTGGGCAAACCCTAGGGCTAATGCCTAGTGACCAAATTTTGCTTGAAAACTCTTTGAAATGACAAAATTTGACCTTGACACTTCAAAATCACTTTGTAAGAGCACATTTGATCACTGGAGGAAGGTTGGAAAGACTGACACTAACAGGATCTTCGTGGTGGAAATGGTGGGGTTGGGCTCCGCATCAATAATATGCTTCCCTTTGTTATTCCCCTTGTCGGGTTTTGACTCGGAGTCAGAACATGCATCTTATTCTGAACCCTTTAGCTTGGCCACCAGTGACTTCTTGGCCCGACGCTCACTTGTGTTGTGAGTGGAGCTCTTATGGAACTCACACCACTTTACCGTGTCCTTCTTCAGCTTCGCAATGTTGTCCTTTTCTTGTGGCTTTGGTGGGTTATCTCAGGCCGTCCTGCCTTGGATTTGTCCTTTGTTTTGCGGTTTGGGGGCACCTTTCCCTTGCATCAGATTTGTAGATCTAAATCTCACTTCTTCTGTTTAAAATTTTGCTCGACCTTGATGGTGTATCGGTACGCTGTACCGAGCGAGGAGATGTCCAAGAACTCCATCTTGTCCTGGATGTATTTGTGTAGGCAGCCTTGGTAGTACCAAATGTTTCTCAAAATCCTTGATACCCACCTTCATGCGAAGGGTATGAAAGACATTGGTAAATTTTGGCACATCTTGGTCCCTTCCCTGCCGCAGTGTGGTCCACTTTATGTATTTGTCCTCATAGCTTCCGACAGGGTAGTACTACTCCTTGATGGCATCCCGGAACGAATTCCAAGTGGAAGAGGCCGAAAACAGTGAGGTCGTGCTTTCATCCTTATGCTCACAGTAGGTTTCCCACCACTCCTTGACGTGGGGGCGGCTTTGAGAAGAGAAAAAGTAATCATTTCCCAGCTGGAAAAATCATGAACAGAAAAATATCCTTCTAGCAGATTTAACCATTTATCTAGGATGTATGCATATATTTGGCCCTCAAATATGGGAATGTCAAAGTTGGGGGAATGCAAAGAAAAACAAAGAAAGAGCAAACCGCTCTGATACCAATGATCCAGATTTAAACATGAATGCTACAAATTACATGTATAACCATAAATACTAAGATGTAACAGAAAAAACATTTCATTTCATTAATATCAAATATTGAAATATGCTTACAAATAGAATGTAAATAAGACTAGCTCAGAAGATGGTAGCTTATCTATGAGAAGAGATGTGGTGGCTACATGCCTCTAAACTGAGTTACAATGAGGTTCAAGGGCCTTTTTATTATTGAAAAATAAGAGAAAACCCTAAAGAACCAAAACCCTAACCCCAGGAGATGTAACACCAAGAGTTTATGGGCCCCATTGGGGTTAGTTGGGCAGCCAACTTGCCGGGGTCATAACTTGGTCATATTATCTTTGTTTGACGCGTATGATACCTCTTTGGAAAGATCTCTCCAAGGACTACAGCTACTAATGCGATTTATTCGCTAGATGAATCTTGCCAAAAATACGTCGTTTAGGGCCTCAAAACAACTTCGAAAGTTCAAGACTCGAAAAATGCTAAAAATAGTAAGTTGTGCTAAAATTAAGGAAGTTGAAAAACTGAAAGAGGCAATGGTGGGGGTCCACGTGGAATAGGCGAGTGGACACCAACATCCACCTAGATCATTCCTCCCCCTAGGAAGCAATGGTCTCCATTGCGTTGAGGTCCTCCGAGATGAGGGAACTTCTGCTGAATTTGGTCCCTGGTGAACCATTTGCCTTGGTGTAGGAGTTGGTTGGGTTTAACAAATCGATACAGTTGGATCTTCTACTAGTGAGTGTTCTTGATATACATGTCCATGATTCGATTAGTCTCATCTTTTTCCATGCATTCTGGATTTAACTCTGTTGGTGTGATTTGTTCTGCAATGTTAGATGTGTCCAATAATGGGGGAAAGTATAGTTGAAGACAATCCACATTGAAAACTGGGTGCAGGCCAAGAAATGGGGAATGCTAAGATCAAAAGCATTATCTCCCATAGCCTTGGTGATGGTTTATTTCCCATATCGAAGCGGATGAATCTTGCGGTGGTGCCCATCAAGGTGCTCCTTCTGCAAATGTAGGCAAACTTTGTCACCCACCTGGAACTTGTGTGGAACCCCATGCTGATCATGCCACTACTTGTACTTATCATTGGCTTTGTCCAATATGTCATGGACCTGTTGGAGGATGTGTTGAATGTGCTCAATGAAGCTATTTGCCTTGTTGGCTTCAGACTGGACATGAACCGAATCTGCTTGGGTCGCTAAGAATGGTATGGCCACAAGTCCACTTGAAAAGGGTTATGGCCGGTCGAGCTGTTGAGAGCTCGATTATAGTTGTGTTGGACATAGGGGAGGCTTTCATCCCATGTACGTGGATGATTTGAGTTGTATATGCGCAGAATGTGTACGATCATCCAATTGATGACCTTTGTCTGGCCATCAGTTTAGGGATGGAAAGTTGTGGAGTCAGTGAGCTTGGTCTGGTGTCCAACATCGACCAAAGATTGGACCAAAATGTACTGAGGAATCTGCTGTCCCGATCTGAGATGATAGACTATGGGATCCAAAAGTGTACCCACACTCGTTCAAAAAAGAGTTTAGCAGTGACTTCTGCTGTGATATTCTTCTTGTAGGCTGCCATAATGGCCATCTTCGAGAATTAGTCGTCAACCACAAAAACACAATCATTGCCATGCTTAGTAGAAGGAAGGTCGGACATGTAATCCATGGATATGGATTCTCAAGGTCGACTAGGGGTAGGCATCAGAGTATAGAGGAATTGCCTCTTGATGGTCAGTTTGGGAATGGCACAGGTAGGGCAGGATACGATGTACTTCCCGACATCCTTTCGAATATTCGACCAATAGAAATACTTCTGTAGTACTGCCATCATTTTCTTAACCTCGAAATGCCTAGCGATGTGAGTGTACTGCACTTCCCAAATCATCTTGGCACACTCGCTTGAAGGAAAACAAAGGTGTCCCAGGTGGCTTAACAAAGAATCTTGGAGGTGAAAATCTAGAACTTGCTGACCCTCCAAGAGTGTATGGTATGTGTGGCCAAATTCGGGGTCACTTCTATAGAGAAGTGGCTAGCCAGAAGTCTCGTGCCCACAAGAGTTGGGCACAGTGGTTAACGCCGTGATCGGTGGTCGGCTGAGGCAATCTGCAACATTATTGGTGCTGCCCTTCTTGTACTTGATATTCAAATGGAATTGTTGTAGGTATGTGGACCACTTCTAATGGAGATCATTATGCAACTTCCCTTTCGTCTATATGAACTGTAGTGGTTAGTGCTCTGTGTGGATGACTGTTTGCTTCCCCAAAATGTAATGCTTCCATTATTGACAGGCCCACAATGGAATACATATCTTTTGTCATAAGTGGGATACTTTCAGACTGTGTCTGAAAGGGTCTCATTATGACATGTCACTAGATGCCCCTGTTGAGTGAGGACTGCCCCAATAGCATAGTCAGAGGCATCTGTCTCGATCTCAAATGGTCATTGCAAGTATGGTAGTGTGAGCACCGGTGCAGAGCTGAGGCGATATTTCAACCCTGCGAATTCCTTCTGTTGAGATTCAGACCAAAAGAGTTTTGTTTTGGCTCCTCCCTTGGTGACTTGAATCAAGGGCCAAGTGATATGAGAGAACCCAAACACGAACCTATTGTGGAAATTGACAAGACCCGGAAATATGCAGAGCTCCATAAGAGTGGTTGGGGCTGGCAAATCCCGAATGATTTGGATCTTGGCTAGATCCACATGCACCCCCAGTTCATTAATAATGTATCCCAGATACTGAACCTGGGTCATGCTAAAAGTACATTTCTCCAAATTGGCACATAGCTTGCGTTTCCGCAATGTTTGGAGGACCTGTCGGATGTGGTGGAGTTGCTCTTCCCAACTCTGGCTAAAGATCAGGATTTCATCGAAGTATACCACTACAAATGAGTTGGTTCATGGCTACAAGATGTCATCCATCAGCCTCATGAAGGTTGCAAGAGCATTCGTTAACTCGAAATGCATAACCAACCATTCAAAAAGGCACTCCTTGGATGTGAAGGTAGTCTTCCACACATCGGAGGGTTCAATTGGTACCTAGTGATATCCAGACTTCAAATCTATCTTGCTAAAATATTCCCCCCCTTGAGTTGGTCCAGAAGGTCATCAATCTGTGGGATCGAGTACCTATTCGGGACAATGATCTTGTTCTGCACCCGATAGTTAATACAAAGTCTCCAAGTCCCATCCTTCTTCTGTACCAACACAATCGGGCTCCCACAGGGTGATAAACTTGGCCGGATGTGACCTTTCTGCAGAAACTCCTGAATCTACCTCTTGATTTCATCATTGTCCAAAATGGAGTGTCGATAGGTTTGTCCATTGGGTAATGATGCACCTGGGATCAGATCGATGGAGTGCTTGACCTCACAGTGCAGAGGCACCCCTCCAAGGGAGGTGAAGATTTCCTCGTAATCCTCCACGATCTTTTTCATCTGTTGTTGTCGTGTGGAGGGGCCCTATTTGGAGGTCGTGGCCATCATCTTCTTATTTCCCTGAGTGTGTATCATCGAGAAAACAAATTTACCTGTTTTGGAAATGAGATTACTGCATTGTTTTGCAGTAACCAGAGAGATGGCGATAGGTAGTGCTACCTCCATTATCCTGTACAACTTATTTCCCAAGGTAACAATAACAACGCGAGGCCTTGACTCATACACAACATGTCGCTTCCACAAGTATGGTTGGCCTAATAAAACATCACAAGCATGAAGGGGAGCAATGCCACATAATACCTCATTCGTCAAGGGCTTGATGTTGTATGGAAGGCGACATTGTTGGCTCACGCGAAGATCTCGTCCTTGGTGAAACCACCTAATGGTGTACGGTTGTGGGTGTGCTGTCATCGATAAGCCCAACCGCTTCACGACCTCTGCTACAATGAGGTTCTTTTGGCTCCCGCTGTCGATAATGAACTGTAGTGGGGAACCCTTTACCCACATCTCGGAGTGGAAGAGATGCTCCTCCTCCTCTGGATCTTCGTGGTGGCAACGGTGGCGTTGGGCTCCGCATCGATAATTTGCTTCCCTTTGTCATTCCCCTTGTTGGGTTCTGACTCAGAGTTGGAACATGCATTTGATTTCAAAGCCTTCAGCTCGGCCACCAGTGACTACTTGGACTGACACTCACTTGTGTTGTGAGTGGATCTCTTATGGAACTCACACCACTTTCCCATGCCCTTCTTCAGCTTCGCAGCATTGTCCTTTGCTTGTAGATTTGGAGGTTTATCCCCGACCATCTCGCCTTGGATTTGTACTTTGTTCTACGGTTTGGGAGCACCTTTCCCTTGCTTCAAATTCATAGATCCAAAGTCTCACTTCTTTTGTTTAAACTTCTAATCAATCTTGACAGTGTATTAGTATGCCGTGCCGAGCGAGGAGAGGTCTAGGAACTCAATCTCATCCTGGATGTCTCTATGTAGGCATCCTCGGTTCTTAAGTACCAAATGTTTCTCAGAAACCTTGATACCCAAATTTGTGTGAAGGGTATCAAAAACATTGGTAAATTATGGCACTTGGTCCCTTCCCTACCGCAGTGTGGTCCACTTTATGTATTTGTCCTCATAGCTCCCGACAGGGTAGTACTTCTCCTTGATGGCGTCTTGAAACAAATTCCAAGTGGGAGCGGCTGAAAACAGTGAGGTCGTACTTTCATCCTTATGCTCATAGTAGGTTTCCCACCAGTCCTTGATGTGGGAGGTGATTTTGAGAAAACAAAAAGTAATATTTTCCCAACTGGAAAAATAATGAATAGATTTTACCATTTATCTGCGGTATGTGCATCTATTTGGCCCTCAAATATGCGAATGTCAAAGTTTACTTGTACCTTAAAAGGTGTGGAACCTCTAGAGTGGCTGTCGGATGTGGATGCAGCGCCAGTGGGAAACCATTGAAGGATCTGGGCAAATTTATCCATCATCGCATTCCTTTGTTTCTTAAGGGCCTCCTCAAGCAATATTTTGATAGTATCTCCTGCTCCCTCGTCTTTCTTTTCTTCCTCCATGGGCGGTCGTCGAAGGTTTGTGAGGCCAATCTTGCAAAGGTTCATCAAGATCGAGCCCTAACTCCTTATATCCCGACCTCGTTGGGGACATGCAAAGAAAAACAGAGATAGAGCAGACCACTCTAATACCACTGATCCAGATTTAAACAGGAATGCAACAAATTATGGGCCCCAATGGGGTTAGTTTGGTAGCCAACTTCCCGGGGTCGTAAATTGGTCATATTATCTCTGTTTGACGCATATGATACCTCGTTGGAAAGATCTCTCTGAGGAATACAACTATTTACCCAATTTTTCTAAAATTGCATAAGGAATCTTGCCAAAAAAACATTGTTTAGGGCCTCAAAACGACTTCGGAAGTTCACAACCTGAAAAAAAACTAAAATAGTAAGTTGTGCTATACTTAAGGAAAATGAAACACTGAAAGAGCTAGTAGTGGGGGTCCACGTGGAATAGGCGGGTGGACACCAACATCCATCTGAATTAACAAAGTACCCAACAATGTTGCATATAACTTGTGCCCATGCCATATGGCTACATAGATACTCTTGGAGGAAGAGCATGACCTATACAACTACCAATAATCTAAATGGGCATGATACAAGACTCCATTCGAGATTTTTTAGGGTGGTAAGGGCTCACCATAAATTCCATACACCACTCCTAAATAATGCCAACAACTTGCAAACAAAATACTTGCCCAATTCAAGGATTGAAAAGTAGCAACTCACCAACGGAAGGTAAAAATTAAGAAAAGTATGCAATGATATAGGTTATTCAAACATTAAGCTTATGATTTCTAATCCCCACAATCCACTCCAAGGATAAGAAGAGAGTGGAATTATGTGTATAACCCAATAATTAGAGACGACTCCAAGGTTAAAAGAATGTGCACTAGGTTTATAGTTCTTTGCATTTTAATTGGTGAGAAAATAAACCATCACACAATTGAGAGAGGTTTTATTCTTCCAACCAAGCTCAATGTTCAACAACCATTATGTGTCATCAAAGATAGAACCAATGAATTATATTACTACATAAGTCTATAATTTAGTAATAATGTGCACATTACCTTAGAATTGAAGCAAGTAATCAAGGTTCAACTTATAAACCTAGTTCATACAACAAATGAAACACACCATAAGACAAATATTTCACCCTAGAAACCCAAATGGGAAATCTAACTTCAAATGGGTCATAGTTTCTTCATTTTGACAATATCTGATTATAATGCTCCTAAGGCTCTCTCTGTCTCTTTCTCTCTACCAAAATAATCCATTGAGAATAAAATACAATAAAAAATAGGGAGATAGGAGGTAAAATAAAGTCAACAAACATGACCCTTTGTTTCTCATTCCTCAACCTTCTCTCCTAATTTTATTTTTTTAATTCTTTCATTTTTCTATTTCATTCTTATCTTATTCAAGTTATACATTTACATTATTCAAGTTATATATTTATATTGATTCACAATGTTTTCTAACTTTCATACCATGCCTAATTAATTTTGCAAATATTGAGTGTTACACCCATTTCATAACCATTTTAAATCATATTATCATAAGATTGTTGACATTGAGAGTTAATTTATCCTAGAGAGAGTGAGAGAACCCATTGCCCATGTCATTCTAGAGCCTAGCAATTGTGTAAAATTTACTATGGCTGGGAGGTAAATTGTCTAAATTGTTCCCTCACAACCATTGTTCCCATGTTAATTCTTATTTTCATTTTCTTTCCTACATATTTATTGAAAAAAAGAAGAAGTTGGGAGCTCTAGAATGTGTCTGTCAGAATGTTTGGAATGTTGAGATGAATATTTGGTGTGTTTGTAAAAGTGTTTGGATGTTGTCATGAATATTTGGTGTTAATTGTTTCAAGTAATTTTATTTGGAAAGGCTTATCTACCTCGTGCTTATGTTAGATAACCCATGTTAAATTTTGTTGTTGTAATGAGTTTTCTTGGATATTTGTGAGTTAAATTTCCTTATTAGATAAGCACTTATAGCCAAATTTTTTCATGGTTGTCTTCATGTGAAATTCCATTTCTACTCAAGTTTATCAATTGTTATAGTAGTTAGTAGACCAGTGATTTTGGGACGAATTTAATGGATGCCATATAATATGTACCTCATTCCCTCAATGGAGTTCACAGACAATGTCCATGAACTTTCTCTACAATATTTTTGATTTCAAGAGCCAACACATTCTCATCTTACCTCCTCGTGGTAAAAGAGTATAGTGTGTGAATCAAAACCCCACAACTGGGAACCATTTCTATGGTTCTTACACTAATCCATCATGAGATGAAGGTGAGTTATGGACTGTAGAAGCAAGTGTGAGAACAACAAAGTGCAAGAATGATGGCATTATAATATTATTGCAAACTTCATTGTCCTCTCGAAGATATCATTGATTAACTTTAGAAACATCTCTCAAGTCAGAAACCCAAAATTATGCAAAAATATATGGCAGGGGGTCTTGGTGGATAAAATATAAACGTCGGGCAAAGATTTCTACTACTCACGACTTCAATCTTTAATTAGAATCTTCATGTCAAGATAAAATGCAATGCTATATATCTCATTTACTTGGCATTGCCTTCAAAGGATCTTCATGATGATTTAATAATGCCTCACAAATCATCTATAATAATTCTTATAATCGTGTCGAAAAGGTAAGCCACAAGAATTAGGGGAGTTTTGAGGTCTAAAATGGGCCTCCTAAGGAAATTATAAAATAATAGTGGAAATAATAAAATAAGATTTGATTACATCATCAAATTTTAGAGGGAAAAAAGAAAAAACTATTTTTCCAACTCGTATTTTCAACTTATCTCCCTATAGGTTTACTTAAATTTTGAGCAACAACATTCTTTGGATGCATAATTTGATTCCGCATCCAAGGAGTACCCATGTTACATACTTTCGATGGACCCTGCTACATGGAAAATGAGAAATATATTTAAAATGTGATTGCAATCACGTTTTTTCATGTATTTATTATTTTTTGTGTAGCAGGGTCCATCGAAAGTATGCAACATGGGTACTCCTTGGACGTGGAAGTTAATTTTTCATCCAATGAGTACTCCCACTCGAAATTTGAGTAAAACCTTAGGGAGATAAGTTTAAAATACGAGTTGAAAAAATAGTTTTATTATTTTTAATCTTTTTACTCCAAAAATGGTGAATCATCCCCATGGTTGACATCATCATCTTGAATCCTATTGGTTCTTATAAACTTTATTTTGGTTGTACATTTTTTCTTAGGAGGCCCATTTTAGACCTCAAAATTCCCCTAATGTTCCAAAAGTTGGTACTGAAAAAATAGATATGATCAGTTTTGGAACTCATGTTGTCAGATATTGGATTTCCCCTTCAAATAAAAACCATTTAAATGCAGAATTTTTTGCATTCTTCAGCATATATAATTTTACATTTGCTTACACCCCGATCTGGAATGTGTTTGGAATCCACAAAGGAAAAAAATATGCATATTAAAAGTTTCCCTTTTTATAGGTCACAAGTACTTTTAAGGAATAAATTTTCATTTAAGATTTTAATACAATTTGCAGACTTGTATACTTTGATAAGTTGACAAGCATTCTTATTTGTGTGATTTTCCAAGTTACATGGAGAATGAAAACAAGTTACGTGGAGAATGAAAAATAATAGATAATATTACACTTGCCACAGAATGGAAACTAATGACCCTTGACATCAGTTCCATCTTGTTTTTGGGCAGAACAAGAGATCAATCTGCTCAACTGGCGATAGAATCAGAACCATATACTGCATAAAAGTCAACTTATTAAAAATGGTTTGATGCTGCAACTGGTGTTCGCCTCTTACTAGTCTTGATGTCCTTAATAGGTGCAACACAAAACTCATCTTTAGCTTGTACAACCTTGATTATTACTAGTTCCTAAAACTTCTAATACATATCTGGACAATACAAGAGATAAATATTACAGTTAAAATTAACTGTATTAATCATTTAGTGAATAAGAACCTACCTTCAACATAATCCTCTACTCCAAATACTACAGATCCTGCTACCAGTGATTTGGCTCCAACTTCAATAACCTAAATTAGAGAATGATTAGTAAAATCTGCAAATGCAAATAAACATAAGAAGAGAAAAGTAGCCTCTGAGAAAAATCCCTAATCAACAACAATATAAAAAATTTCATACCCACCTTGTAGACATTTGGAGTAACTGAAATGTTAGTTTATGATTATTAGGTTGAAGGATATCTAGTGGCCTATAATGCCACACAAATCATCACAATAGAGGCAACATTAGCATAATGAACTTGAGAAGGTTCGTCCATTTCCTTACTCTATCTGCACACATTCTCCTTAGGTCTGAGATTTTATTGAATTGACTTTCTATAAAGCTTTGCCCACCAAAGTCGGGATTGACTGACCATAATTAAGACCAATAATCACAAGCTAAAACACAATGTCATATTCATTTGAACTCTTAGATGTGCTTGCTGCAGCACATTCAAGTTTTGAATTTTCAACACATCACCTTTCTTATTCTCTTACATAACCACACATTAGTGCACACATGCAAAGAATGTGCATTACTCAGGTAAACAAATAACAAATTTCAATAATGAGGTGACAAAATGTTGCAATAAGCTACAATTGAAAAGTTTATTGGAAGGCAAGTTCAATTGTTGATCGCAGAAACGAAATTGGGCAAAATAAAACCCTAGTGTCAAGTAATGTTTAACAATACAAGATTAAGTCAAATACAAATCAAATTCACCATACTACTTATAATAGATATTGTACTAAATTAGAACTATTTCATCCAATTTATTAAAAAGTTATGCTATATGATACCAACAATTAATTTGTTACAAAATATAGCATATAATGTTTAGATACTAGCGAAAGAGTTGCATTAAATACCATTCCATTGCTTGTGTAAATACATATGGAAGTGCAATTTTGAATAAATTGTTTATTAGCATATTTTGCAAACATAAATAGTATATAAATGTTATATTTTTTAACAACAATTTGTGAATTTTCCATTAAAACTTACCATCAAGCACTTAAGTGGGTGTGACACTTGGCAGTCCCTACTTGGCCCGATCTTGACCAACTAGGGCGTGACACTTGGAAGGCCTTGGTTGGCCCGATCTCTAAAAACTAGGGTGTGACACTTGACAAGCCTTGGTTGGTCGATTTCGAGCAAATATGGTGTGATACTTGGCAGGCCCTAGTTGGATCGATCTCGACCAACTAGGGTCTGACACGTGGCAGTCCATGGTTGGCCCAATTTCACGAAAACAAGGCGCGACACTTGGTAGGCCCTGGTTGGCCTGATCTCAACCAACCAGGGCTTGACACTTGGCAGGCCCTAGTTGGCCCGATCTCGGCCAATCGGGGCGTGACACATGGCAAGCCCTGGTTGACTTCATCTCGTCCAACCAGGGTGTGACACTTGGTAAGTCTTGGTTGACCTGATCTCGGCCAACTAGGGAATGACACTTGGCAGTCACTAGTTGGATTGAACTCAACCAACCCAGGAATCACATTTGGCAGTCCCTAGTTGGCTCAATCTCGGCTAACCAAGGTGTGACACTTGGAAATCCCTGGTTGGGAAAATCTTGGCAAACCAAGGCATTACATTTGGCAAGCCTTGGTCGACACCATCTGGGTGAACTAAAGCATGAAACTTGGAATGCCCTTGTTGGCCCCATATGGGACAACTACGATGTGATAGTTGGTAGGCCCTAGTTGGCATGATCTCGACTAACCAGGGCATGACGCTCAGCAAGCCTTGGTTGGCCCCATATCGGCCAACCAAGGTGTGATGCTTGACAGGGCTAGTTGGACAGATCTTGACCAACTAGGGCATGACAGCTGGCAGCCCCTGGTGGCATGCCCTGGTTGGCTAGTTCTCAACCAACCAGGGCGTTACACTTGGCAGGCCTTGGTTGGCCCCATCTGGGCCAACTAGGGCATGACACTTAGTAGACCTTGGTTGGCCATTTCTCAGCCAACCAGGATGTGACACTCGGGAGTCCCTAGTTGGCCCGATCTTAGCCAACCAGGGTGGGACACCTGGAAAGACTTGGTTGGGCCCATCTCGACCAACCAAGGTGTGACACTTGGCAGGCCTGGTTGGAAAAATCTCAGACAACTAGGGCCTAACACTTGGCAACCCCTGGTGGCATGCCCTGGTTGGCTAGTTCTCGACCAACTAGGGCATTACACTTGGCAGGCTTTGGTTGGCCCCATCTGGGTCAACTAGGGCATGACACTTAGCAAGCCCTGGTTGGCCAGTTCTCGGCCAACTAGGGTGTGACACTTGGGAGTCCCTAGTTGCCTCGATCTTAGCCAACCAAGGTGTGACACATGGAAAGACCTGGTTGGACAAGATCTAGCCTACTAGGGCCTGTTAAGTGTCATGCCCTGGTTGGTCAGATATCGGCCAAATAGGGCCTTACACTTGGCAGGCCATTGTAGGTTGGATCTTGGCCAACTAAGGCGTAACACTTGGCAAGCCCTGGTTGGTCAGATCTTGGCCAACTAAGGCCTGACACTTGGGAGACCCTAGTTGGCTAGATCTTGGCCATCCATTCCCTAACACCAGGGCATGACACTTGGCAGGCCTTGGTTTCCCCCATCTAGGCCAACCAAGGCAAGACACTTGGCAAGCCTTGGCTGGCCCCATTTAGGATAACCAGGGCGTGACACTTGGCAAGCCATAGTTGGCCCCATCTCGACGTACCAGGGTGTGAAACTTGGCAAGTCCTGGTTGGCCCAATCTGATCCTACTAGGACATGACACTTGGCAACCCCTGGTTCATTGGATCAACACCAACCAGGGTATGACACTTGGCAGCCCCAGTTGGCCATATCTCAACCAACCAGGGCATGACACTTGGCAGGCCCGTTTAGCCAAATATGAGACGAGGAAAGAAAGAAAGAAGGAACAAATAAGTAAAATGTCTAGATGTCCATAATGCCATTTCCATCTTCTACACCCATGCTTCCTTCGTCTAACCACCAAACACCGCCTCTTGTGAGTGTTGACAACACTTAGCCTCTCGTTCAAACCCCATTTGGCTGATTATTATTTTTTTGGTGAATATCTTGGAGGGAGTTTCAAACTATGAAGGTTCGCCATTTTGGAGATATAGAGTTAAGGATGACTTTTGCAGGAATTTGTATACATTCAGTGTTATGTAATTGGTCATTGGTTTTCTGTTATAATGGAACTAATCACTCCTAAACTAAGAAGTTGTTATCGTTTCTTTCCCTAGTGAAAGCACCTTTTTTTTGTAATCTTGGCAGATCCTTTCTATTCCTTTTCAAAAAGTAGATAAAGTTTACATAAATATCCAACAATGTTAGATGGCCTCAACCCGCCCACAGGGAAACTAAGTTTGTTGGCCATCTAACCGCATTGTAAGCCATCCAAAATTTAAAGGTTCTCAAACTGTCTAGTAGTGTAATGTAGGTCTAAATATCCTTGTTTGTCCTAATATCTATATAACTAAAACATAAGCATAAAGACTATAAACCATCATGTGAGCTACACAAAATTTTCAAAAAGAAGAAAAAAGACCATGCTAATCAAACTATTACTCATTAGAGGAATCAATAGGCACCAAATCTTTAGTGCCAGAACTTGTTGACGGTGCTGGACCCGCCAACATTCAGGGGATCACCCTTGTATGAAGTCCCAACTAGACCTGACACCGTTTGGTGTGGGAGTCCCATCCAGTATGATGGCCCCGTTGCCAATATCTTAAGAATTTGCCTCAACTCTTGCTTGTCAGCATAAGAGAGAGGTTCGCTTTGTCTTCAAGAAGTGAGGTTTGCGTTCTTAGTGAGTGTAAGTGTATTTGTGCCAATGGTTCTTTCAATGTAAGGGGAAGAAGGTGAAGGTGAGTTCCAGGTTGAAAGGCATCAGTCCCAACTAGGCTAGGAACACACAACACAAAGGACATATAAAGCTTCCGATGGGGCAGTCCACTTAGATGGGGCAGTCCACTTAGATGCGGCAGTGAAAACATATAAGGTAAGATAACATGTACAACACTCACGGAACAGTCTGAATGAGTGCAACGGTTGTTACATCAAGGTTCATGTGAAAGGTTTGTCTGATGTCCGATAGAGCAGTTGACATGAATGGGACAACAATAACAACATATACAACACATTTCCGTTAATAGATTATGCATTACAAAAAATGAATCAGTTTAGATGTAGAACACAGGTTAAAGAAACATGCATTACAAGTGTTAAAGACCAGTCTTACAACAAATACAATACATGTGTGAAAACGTGTTGGCATGTTAACAAGATTTTGAATTAAGAGAAAGTTCCAAGACACATCATTACACCATACATCACTAACCCATTCAGCGGGGCGTTGGAGCCACTACTTACTCCTAAAAGAAAAGATTACAGACTCTCTTGGCTATGTGGGAGAAGCTGAGATGAAAATTCCTTTCATGTACAAATGAGGGGGGTATTTATAGCCAAGTGTGAAACTGACCCTTGTGGCTGTTCGACTACCCTCATGATCTTGGACTTGGACTTGGACTTGCACGTTACATCACATTGATTAACAAGAAGCCCATAGAGGAGATGTGAGCAACATGACTCATGAGTTGACTCGACATGACTTGAGATGACAATGATGGTACATTCGTGTTGCTGCTGGAGTGCATGTCGAGCTACAGTGTTACTAAGTGATGGATGTCTTCATGGCTCCCGGCAACTACTGATGAAAACTACACAAGAGTCACTAAGGGATGGAGATAGACAATCTGAGTCAACAGTGATTGTCTGCAAGGTATGGCTCGGTTGGGAGGAAAAATTGCGCAAATTTTGGGAGGGATAGTCCGGGCTACAAGAGGGCGAGGCAGGCATGCTCTGCGTATTTTCCATAATGAATAGTTAGCAGGGGCTGGAAAACCAAATTTGCGCAATTTTCCAAAGTAACGGGTAGGGTTGGATGAAGGGTCAGCAGGTAGGAATTGTGTAGTTTTTCTGGGGAACTTCTCGAGAGACTGGCAGCCAGAAGTCCGCAATTCTCAGAGGGAACTTCCAGTTGGCTGCTGGGGTCACTGGCAGCCAAAACTATGCAATTCCCAGAGGGAAATGCCAGTTGGCTACTGGGGTCACTGGCAGCCAAGACTGCGCAATTCCTAGAGGGAACTACTAGTTGCTTGCTGGGGTTACTGGTAGCCAAAACTGAGCAATTCCCAGTGGATACTTCCAGTTGGCTGCTAGGGGATGATAGCTCGGAAAACTACACTGAGGCTAGGAGGTCGACCTACTGATCATCTCTTCGCAATTTCTGAGCTGAGTTGACTAATGGGTAGCGGAAGGCCTGCTCATGACTCATGAGTAATGCGTAATTTCTGAGATGAAAAATCAGTCGACTCTTTGGATGACTGACTGAGAGAACTACACAATTTTCTGAAGGAGATAGGGATAGGCACTTGGTGTTTGTCTGGCTTGTTTGTGCAATTTTATCAATCAGTTGAATGGGTGAGGTCGATGGCCTCTGCACAATTTTTGAGGCGAGCTAGTCTCGGGGTGACTCCTGGGTGGCTTGATTGAGCTACTTGAGGGAAGTGCAACTTGAAAGGATTGGCTTGGTGCTTTTGTGTTGTCCTGGTTGACAGTCGATCGAGTCGAAAGTAGGGTGATGGTCTGATTGTTAGTGAGGAGTATGGTCATCAGAACTTCAGGAAAATTGACTAAGTGTGTGAACAGTCGAAAGATGCATAAGTGGTCATACAAACACACACTCACATGACTTGACGACGAAACGACCAAACCATTCAGATACACATATTCAACATGAATGACCGACGGTGCAAGCGACAAGTGCGACACTCGTGTTTGATCGTTCATGATCGAGACGACGCTTGTGCGACAGTGAATGTGACTTTGTGTGTGAGTGCAACAGATGCTTTCATGGAAAACACAAAAAAAACACATATGAAGCAAAGAATTTGAGCATAACCAAAACATGGTCGGAAGCATGACTTAGATATCAACATTCAAGGACTTCAATGCAATAAACAAGTAAGGTGAATGTAACGACTCACACGAGCTCATGAAGTGAACTCGTGTGTGTGCAGTTCATCAAGTGAAAATCTTCAAGGGAGGCTCCGAAATTGGTAGAGGCCAAAATTTTGGAGGGTGGTTGTAGCCGCTACAACACTTGGCGACACACTGGTAGAACTCCATTTTCTTATTTTCGGTTCATTGCTAGCACAGGGCCTTGGTCTTTTGGGAAGTATTGAATTGTTGTGCGGGTTACCTCAGTTTCCCTACTTACCCCATGGACATACATGGTTCACCTTTTACCAACTCAGTCGAACACAATCAAAAGTTCAGCTTAGATCTCAGTGTTTCGAATCTGGGAAGGGTAGTTTAACTTGCGAGTTGAAGATTTTCATAGTATAATTTTTCATCTTTGGTGTTGATCCACTGCCAGTAGGCCTAGACAGTACCTCAACAGAGTCACGTAGGAACACACACATTTCTCCACTGCCAGCGAGCCTGGTTAGTAACATGGTGGAGTTTCATGCTTCACCTCTCTGCGTAGGAAGCCTTTCTCTTCTTTTACCTTTGTAATTTTTTTCAAGAGGACTATGCATAAGTACTTATTTATTTTTGTGGCAGAAGATGGATCCCAACTTATTGAGAGCATAAGAGGTTGTTCCTTTAGAGAAGCATGTAATACATCTGACATAGGTTTGCTCGTTTAGATTTTCCCTTCTCTGTTTCTACTAGTTGGATGAGCTTAAACATAGAGAGCAGAAGGCTGAGTACAGGCATGGGGCTTCCTAATGTGGACACAGGTTCATGGTTGGACCAAAGCTTCCCTTACAGACGATTCGTATTTTCTGTAAGGACTTCATCGACCGGAGGTTGTAACCAACCAAAAAGAAGATGGACACAAGACTGGCCAAGTGCTGCAGCGTCACAAGTCTCTTCAAATTTCAGCCACATACTCTATTCAAAATCCAAAACTTAGTAGTTGGCAACACTTATTTTTGGAAACAAAAATAGTAATATATCAAACAAACAAAACGAACATGAACAAAAATAGTAAGCATAATCAAACAAGGCAAAAGCAAAGATAATAAGTAAAACAAATCAAATGAAAACAACAAGTAGCAAGCAGACTATGTACATGGCACGACGTGGCCTGACCTATTGAAAATAATGCTTGAGACCTTGGCCATTGGGAGGAAGGTAATCAATCCTCCTGCCTAGTGATTGCAAATGATACGTGTAGGGGCCAAGATTCTCGTAGACCAGTGCAAGTCCACCGGGCTCCGCTATCAGAACCTGGTGGCATTCTAGAAGAGCTTCAAATAAAGACAACACCATTGTTTCAGGTACTGTGTGCAACATGGGCTTGGATGATGGCACAGGGTAGTTATTTTTATTCCAGGAGGGGTTCAAGTTTCTGAAGTCAATGTGTAAGCAGATTTTCCCAAATTTCTTGTGTGCAGGATTTAAATTAGAAAACCAAGTATGATGACGAACTTTGCAAGTAATCCAAACACTTAAAATGTTAGTCAATCTTTTCGGTGAAAGGAGTACAAACAACATGTATGTGTTACCTGTTCTTTGCTGCAATGGCTTGTCTCCTCCTTTACCTGGAATCTCATGTTGGATTTCTCACGTGCAATGGGTACTCAGGTCATCATCTACTCGTGCAGACCCATCCCGATACTGTTCGATCAAGCAGTCAATTATTGGTCGCTACTACAGTATGTAGCTTGTACCGAGATTGGCCATCTTCGGATCATGGTAGATTCTCGGGTTGCTTTGTTCGTTCGTAGTGTTGGTCCTTCATGGGTTCAACATGAGTGCTTCATACTCAACATCATTGTTTGTGGCTTTGAACTTTAAAAAGATAGAAATCATGTGTTGTTCATTGTTTTGGATGACTGAGAAACACTTGGTCCTTGAGCCATCATATGTTCCCAATTTGTCAAGACTCACGACCGACAACTTGTCTGTACACGGACCATTTTGCATGTTGGTACTGCTGCTAATACTACTGCTACTATCGAAGAAATAAATTGTACAAGTTTCATTACCATCAGTTGGGCAAGGAAGGAGTCCCAACTGCGTGTCTGATGAGGTTGGAGTTGGCCGTGCAGGATAACACTCCAATGTCTTTTCTAGGAGGAAGTTTCCAAACATGAGTTCTGTGAATGCCAATGGTTTGTTCTCGTTGTTAGGGGGAGTGACATTATGCTTCATGTACCTCTTAGATTCTACCCGGATTTGGTTGCATTTTCCCTTGTATGGAAGCCACATGTGAGACTAGTTTGTAGCAAAATATCTGTCTAGCTTGCTGGACCAATCTCTGCTGAGTAGTAGACTGTATGCTTCTGAGATGTATACAACCACTATGTTGATGCATTGGTGGACTTGACTGTCATGAGATAGCCAGATGATTATGTCTCATAGTTCATCAATGGCTGGTACCGATGTTCGATCAAGTTGGATGATTCATGCGGATGTTTTTCTCCATCGTGCATTAATATTTTTCTCAATGGAGAGTGGCATGACATTGACTGCCGCACTGGAATCAACCCAATAGTTATGAACATTGCAGTTGAAAATTTGAGAAGATAACAGGAATGGGGGGCAACCTGAGTGTGTTCCTTCCATCCAGAGTCTACTGAGCACAGTGGAAAGTGATTCGGGAGGTGTGCTTTCTCCCTTGCAGGTAGAGGTTGTGTTGTCTATTGTTGTCTGTCCCAGTGCACGCAACATGATATCTCGCTGAATCTAGATCTTAGCCAACTCAAACAAACTGATGTTTGCTCAAGTTTTCTTCATGTCATCAACAATGTTGTAGTCCAGAGGTGGTAGACTTACCAAGGTGTCCGAGGTAGAATAGATGTTCGTGTTGTCTGACAGAGTGTTTTGCAGTTTGCTGCTCATGGAAGTACTCTTGCCTGCCGCTGCCTTCCCGAACTTGTCTTATGTTTTATGCTTTGGGGTGGCCAGTGGATCAACCCTCCTTATCAGCAGTCTGATCTTCTCTTGCATTACCCCAAGTGTAGGGGGGAACCCATTTACTCCTAATATTGTAACGATCATTTTGTCTTGGGGGATGCTTCTTGGTGTTTGTCTTCGGCACTGCTTGCGAGCACTGATATGCATTCACCACATGCCTAGAACTTGATGCTTCAATAGGTGCAATACCTTCATCATAATCTTTGTCATCCAACTGCTTCTGCATACTGCTCTCTGCATCGAGTGTATGACTGTATACCAAGTTTGCGACTCGCTTCTAGTCTGAACAGAAGTTCTCGGGGTGATGTTCTTCGTGGAACGAAAAAAATTGGGGATCTGTGCACTGATTGACATTGAACACAAAGCTTTGCACTTTTCTTGAGTGGACCAATTGTTTCCCGATGAGTTTCTTCCATGTATCTGTCTAGGTGGATAGCTCCTTGAAAATGTGTCTATTTTCTGTTGTTTCTCTACCCTTGCTCGCCATCGCTTAGGACTTCCTGCTCTTATCTTTGGAGTCCTTTGTTGGTTCATCATCCTTGACGAGTCCAATCACACGTAGGTATTTTTCGACAACAATAGCCTCTTCGCAGTTTTCCAAGAGTGTTGGTTTTGCAGCTTGCTTGACGAACTGCAGAATGTTGGTCAGCAATGCAGATGTGTAGTAATCAACAATGATGGAGTCAAGAGGTTTGGTGTCCGCTGTAATTTTTTTCAATATTCTTGTAAACCTATGGTTGAAATCTTTTACCTTTTCTTCCTCCTCCATCTTCAAGCTACCCAATTTTTTCAGTAATATAGCTGAGGTCTTCTCATCAACAAAATTTTCAAGGAACATGCATTTAAATGCACTCTAGTTATGTATGGAGTTTGGTGGAAGGTTGTGATACCATGTAGATGCTCGACCATCCAAATTACATGGGAACAACCTACAAGCTACGTCGTCATGTCGTACCTCAAGGGTCTGCGGCTGCAGGTAGAAGTTGTCCAAATGATATTTTTCCTTCATCATGCTGTCAGGGTCGAACTTGATGTTCATTCTCTTTGTTCGCTTCAACATCTTGTGCAGAACAATTGGGAGAGCCAAAGATCCCTGAGTCATACACTCAAGATTTGGGTAAGCCATCTCTTCTTCTTCTTTTTCCTCTTCCTCTCTTTCGGATTTTGATGGTTCCAGCTCTGAGTCTGTTGGTTCGTCTCCACCTCCACCTCCTCTGTTGCCTTCCCCTTCACCTCCTATACTAGAGTCTGATCCCAATATTACAAGAGTGTCTTGTAGAAAATTTGAATAATATAACACTTATTCACAAAGATTATCCCTATTATACACTATTTGTGGAATACATGCATAATACATAACCTCCTCTACGTTGATCATCAATTTTTCGGAATTAAAAACAATGAAACGTCAATCACATGCGCACATTAACACAATATGTAATGGGGAAAGCATACAGCTGAAAACCCCGCACTATCTGTATATTATAATGATAGAGAACATGTAACAATACATAGTACAATACTCCTCACAAGTACTCAGTACTATCTCCACCTGTTACACACAAACTAGCTCAGATATGAATCAAGTCACAGGTTCAAATCTCCTCCTCTGTCTGCCTGCCTCTACTGCGCAATCCAATGTGAGAATAGGAATGATCCAAGCTCGTTTTCCTTTGCTTGTACTGCCCAATCCTCATTGGCAATCTCCATCAATGCATGTGCAAATCTCATGCATAGCTATAGTCACAACTGATAGCAGTCTCACTCTTTCACCCACCTCTAACACTTGTCTCCACTGAACTCATCACTAATGTATTCTGCAGTTAGACTAAATACAACTAGTTCAACCAAGTCAAACTGAACACAACTCCATCAACTCCTCAATCAACTCCTCAATCAACTCCACCAAACTCAATCACTTGAGTTCTAACTGAAGTCCATCATGCAATAGCTCAACTGACCCATAAGAAAAGTGTATTTCCTTTTGGCAATTGCATGTGCCACATCCGTAGCTCGAACTGAAGTGCTCCAAGAGGATAAGATAATGTTTATAGTCCAAATATTATTAAGAGCTAATAATATTCGACTGTTCTATTTTTAGCTTGGTAGTCTAAAATAGACTTCGCCCATATGTCTAAAAATAGAAGTCCATCTATTTTTACCAACATGACCAATCATCTACAAATAGCATCCTGTAACTCATATACCATGATCCATATGTCTAAAAATAGACATAGTATAAAAATAGACTTTGCGCCAAAAAATAGCCTGCGGGCCCACTTAGTGAAGGCGACTTCTTTTCACTGAGCTCCACCATCTTGTTGCATTTTCAACACTCCCTCTCAACAAGATATGGATTTTCTGCAACCCCTATCCTGCAACTCTGGAATGTTTTGCATGCAACAAATTTTCCCGGTCCACTTGCTCCAACAACACTTGAAACAAAAACACTCCCAACTGACCACTCTGTTGGGCTAGGAACATACTCTGATGCTAAAGCTCTACCTGATACTGACAAGTGCTCCCTCTCTGAAATATGCGCTACTGCAACATCTCCATGCATCTCACACCATTGCACACCTCTCTTTGCCACCTAGCACTGTGAAAAACACTTGTGCCTCTCGCATTGCTGTAGCCTGCTAGCTATGCGCTGTCCTAGGATTCCCTACACTGTTGCTCTCTCTGCTGCTCTATCCACATCTATCTCTACCCAATCAGTCAGTTCCTGCTACTCCACATTGGGGCTCCCGTAGCAAGGTCTCATCCAAGAGGTTGGGTACCTCAAGGATCCTGCCCCTCCTCCTTGGGACGATCACTCTATATCGCCCCACCTCCTTCCTGGAGGTATGGCTGCATGTGATCTCTCAGCCCACCTGGCTTGAAGTTTCCCCCTACTGGAGGTCTCTACATGAGTAGATGTCTCTACTCGATCTCCTCTGAGCTTCCCTTGTTGTGGCTGCTCCACAACCTCCTGAAGCTGCTGCACCAATCGTGGCTCCTCCACAATCGTCTGAGACTTCTTCTGGCTCTGCATGTTGAGAGGTAATATACGCTCCCTCTCAACCACCAAGTCTCGATCAGTTTCCTCGCGGCTCAAGGATTTGCATGCATCTTGAACCTTAAGAGAATACAGGTTCTTGACCCGTGAACCAATCTGCTTCACCTGTCTAGTGATGATGTGTCCAAGGAAAACCTTTCCCTTACTGAAGACTACATCATATCCTCTGTCTTCCAGCATCGCGATCGGCACCAAGTTTCTCTTTAGTCCTGGTACATACTTGACATCATTCAAGGTAAGGCAAGCTCCATGCTCCCTCTGAAAAATAACCGTGCCTACACCTGAGACACTATACTTCTCATCATTACCCATTGCTATGAGTATCTGGAGATCTTTCTCCTCCAAAGTACTGAACAAACTCTTGTCACTGGTCATGTGGAAAGAAGCTCCACTGTCAAGAAACCAACCACTTCCCACCATGGATGAAACCATGCATGGAAAGAGTGTGAAATCAAACTCAAACTGTGAAGCAAGTGCCTCACCTTCAGATCCTTCCCCGAATCCCTTCTTGGATTTCCTTCGTGGACAATTTGCAGCATAATGGCCCACCTCATGACAATGAAAGCATCGCACTTTCAATTTGTCAACCTTCTTCCCATCATTGGAAGAACTGGATTTGGAAAGAGAACCCTTCTCCTTCCCCTTCTTTGCTTTGGTAGCTAAAGCGCAATTTTCTTCATCAGATGCCTTTGATGAAGATCCGTCCCTGGTATTCCGCCTGATCTCCTCTTGCACAAGATTCGACCAAAGTCTCTCCCATCCTGGCAATTTATCCTTACCATTGAAAGAGTCCTAATAGGAATGCCAAATCTTCGGAAGACCAAGGAGAGCCAAGCTCACCAAGTCCTCATCATTGACAGTCACCCCCACACTTCCCAGCTCATCCCGGCATTGGGTGAACTTCGTGAGATACTCGGGCATACTGTCTCCATTCTCACACTTAATGTTTCTGAGTTTATCCTTGAGCGCTAAATTCCTCTGGTCGCTCTTGCTTTGGAACAAATCTGTCAACGCTTTCCACATCAAGTATGGAGAAGCCTTTCCATGCAGGCTGGATACAATGTGATCCTTCACGCCCTCCAACAGAATCCTTCAACACTTTGTTGTCTTCTTTTGCCAAGCCTCAACGTGAGCAGCATCAGTAGGCTTTGGGACCTCAGCATCTATGAAATCCTTCAACCCATTGTCATCTAACACCGCCTCCATCCTATCTTTCCATGCAATATAATTTGAGCTGCCTCAAGAGCATACTCCAATCGCAATCTGTTGAAAGACATTTCATCTTTCACACCAAGAAAACACTGCTGCAAATTCGAATTCCACTAGCTCAAAACTCAATTGTTTCTGATCTAAAATTCGTGAGAACAAAGTATTTCTTGTACAGAGATTGACTGTATGGGCTTTTACCGAATATCTCACCTTCCAAAAGAAGGATGAATCCAGAGGCTACCTGGCCCGATTACAGACTCTTCCTGAAGAAATAAAATGTAATCACTTTCTAAATAATAGATCTAATGATCAACTTCGCTCTGACACCATGTAGAAATTTTGAATAATATAACACTTATTCACAGAGATTATCTCGATTATACACTATTTGCAGAATGCATGCATAATACATAACCTCCTCTACGTTGATCATCAATTTTGCGGAATTAAAAACAATGAAACATCAATCGCATGCGCACATTAACACAGTATGTAATGGGGAAAGCATACAGCTGAAACCCCCGCACTATCTGTATATTATAACGATAGAATGTAACAATACATAGTACAATACTCCTCACAAGTACTCAGTACTATCTCCACCTGTTACACACAAACTAGCTCAAATCTGAATCAAGTCACAGGTTCAAATCTCCTCCGTTGTCTGCCTGCCTCTACTGTGCAATCCAATGTGAGAATAGGAATTATCCAAGCTCGTTTTCCTTTGCTTGTACTGCCCAATCCTCATTGGCAATCTCCATCAATGCATGTGAAAATCTCATGCACAACTATAGTCACAACTGATAGCAGTCTCACTCTTTCACCCACCTCTAACACTTGTCTCCACTGAACTGTCCATGCACTGAGTTAACTGATGTATTCTTTAGTTTCTTTATGAGTTAATAATTAGTGAATTAATTAATAATTAATTCACATCACTCATCACTAGTATATTCTGCAGTTAGACTAAATACAACTAGTTCAACCAAGTCAAACTGAACACAACTCCATCAACTCCTTAATCAACTCCACCAAACTCAATCACTTGAGTTCTAACTGAAGTCCATCATGCAATAGCTCAACTGACCCATAAGAAAAACGTATTTCCTTCTGGCAGTTGCATGTGCCACATCCGTAGCTCGAACTGAAGTGCTACAAGAGGATAAGATAATGTTTATAGCCCAAATATTATTAAGAGCTAATAATATTCGACTGTTCTATTTTTAGCCTGGCAGTCTAAAAATAGACTCCGCCCATATGTCTAAAAATAGAAGTCCATCTATTTTTACCAACATGGCCAATCATCCACAAATAGCATCCTGTAACTCATAGACCATGATCCATATGTCTAAAAATAGACATAGTCTAAAAATAGACTTTGCGCCAAAAAATACCCTGCGGGCCCACTTAGTGAAGGTGACTTCTTTTCACTAAGCTCCATCATCTTGTTGCATTTTCAACATGTCTTGTTAGCCTTACCAAAAGACGAAGGTTCCTCTTCATCTTCATCAGCTTCTGCCAAACCTTCAAGTGTGGCAAGGACTGCTTCTTCCACTGATGACACAACAACTCCCGTGGGAGTGGCTTTTGACTTGTTTAATGCGTATGGAAGGTGTTGTATGCATGGGATCATTCTGACTGCTTTCTCGAAATGGCGAGTGATGGGACAAATGGAACGAAGGTGTTGATATGGAATCTCGTGTTCAATTCTAGGAGGTGAGGAGTAACCATCTGCATAGTCGTGTGTAGGTGAGAGGAAGTACGAATTACTGCCTTGCCTAGATGGCTGATGAGTAAGTGTGAGGGGAATTTCAGCCATGTACAACTGGCTACCCTCCTTCTAGCGCCAAAAATGTTGATGGTGCTAGACCCGCCAACATTCACGGGATCACCCCTGTATGAAGTCCCAACCAGACCTCACACCATTTGGTGTGGGATTCCCATCCGGTATGATAGCCTAGTTGTCAATGTCTTAAGGATTTGCCTCAACTCTTTCTTCTCAGCATAGGAGAGTGGTTCACTTTGTCTTCGAGAAGTGACGTTCGTGTTCCTGGTCAGTGTAAGTGTACTTGTGTTAATGGTTCTTTCACTGCGAGGGGAAGAAGGTGAAGGTGAGTTCTAGGTTGAAAGGGATCAGTCCCAACTCGGCTAGGAACACCCAACACAAAGGACATACACAGCTTCCAACAGAGTATTCCACTCGGATGCGATAGTCACAACATACAAGGTAAGATAACACGTACAACACTCACATATTAGTCCGAACGAGTGCAATGATTGTTACAACAAGGTTCATGTGAAAGGTCTGTCTGATGTTTGGTAAAGTAGTTGACACAGACGAGACAGCATTAAAAACATATACAACACATTTCCATTAATAGATTATGCATTACAACAAATTAATTAGTTCAGATGTAGAACACGGGTTAAAGCAACATGCATGAGAAAGTTCCAAGACACATGTTACACCTACATCACTAACCCCGTCAGCGGGGCGTTGGAGCCACTACTTACTCCTCAAAGAAAAAATTACAGACTCTCTTGGCTATGTGGGAGGAGCTAAGGTGAAAAGTCCTTTCATGTACAAATGAGGGGGGTATTTATAGCTAAGGGTGAAATTGACCCTTCTGGCTGTTTCACTACCCTCATGACCATTTGACTTCCATGAATTTTCGACTTACATGACTCTATGCTTAACAAGTGGGTCTCTTGGACTTCCACGTTACATCACATTGATTGACAACAAGCCCGTAGTGGAGATGTGGACAACATGACTCATGACTTGACTCGACATGACTTGACATGAAAATGCTGGTACATTCGTGTTGCTGTTGGAGTGCATGTCGAGCTACAGTGCTATTGAGTGATGGATGTCTTCATGGTGTATCATAGCTTCACCTCTGCATGGCGAAGTGCGTAGAGTCTTCGATGGTACTTGGTTCACTTGATGAAGCTTTTTCATGATGTTCATTGCTTTCATGCTGGAAGGCTTGATAGGCTCACTTGTTCACGAAGGTGTATATTCATGGCGTTCGTTTGCTTCGCATGCTTCATTCGTTCGTCTGTTGGTGAACCTGTCCAACTGCATGTGCTCCCCTTAATTCATCCCGTTTGTCGTCTGACATGTTTGTTGGTGTACCAGTACCTATAATCACTCATGACGAGATGACATCAAATCCAAAACCTCCTAGTATAACATGACACATGATCATTCAGATACAAATGATTCGGATAAGTAGCAGGGCTGTGATGCGGGATGATGGCTTCGAGAAACTGCTGATGAAAACTACGCAAGAGTCACTGAGGGATGGAGATAGACAATCTAAATCGATAATGACTATTTGCAACTTTTGGCTCGACTGGGAGGAAAAATTGCGCAAATTTTGGGAGGGACAGTCTGGGTTGTAGGAGGGCAAGGCAGGCATGCTCTACGCATTTTCTAGAATGAATAGTCAGCAGGGGCTAGATAGCAAGATTTGCATAATTTTCCAAAGGAATGGGTCAGGTTGCATGAAGGGTCAGCGGATAGGGATTGTGCAGTTTTTCTGGGGAAATGCCGGAGAGACTGGTAGGCAGAATTGCACAATTCCCAGAGGGAACTGGCAGTTGGCTGCTGGGGTCACTGGTAGCCAAAATTGCGCAATTCCCAGAGGGAACTACCAATTAGTTGTTGGGGTCACTAGCAGCCAAAACTGTGCAATTCCTAGAGGGAATCGCCAGTTGGCTGCTCAGCCACTGGCAGTAGAAATTGCGTAATTCCAGGAGGGAATAGGCAGTTTGTTGCCAGGAGCTGCTGGATGGGAAAACTACACTAAGGTCAGGAGGTCGACCTACTGATCATCTCCGCACAATTTCTGAGTTGAGTTGATTGATGGGTAGAAGAAGGCTTTCTCATGAGCATTGCGCAATTTCTGAGATGAACAATCGTTCGACTCTCCGGATGGCTGACTGGGAGAACTGCATAATTTTCTAAAGGAGACAGGGAAAGGCATTTGGTGTTTGTCTAGCCTATCTGCACAATTTTCTCAGTTAGTTGAATAGGTGAGGTTAATGGCCTCTGCACAAGTTTTGAGGGGAGTCAGTCCTGGGGTGACTGTCGGGTCCGACTGTCCGGGTGGCCAACATGAGAGTTAATTGAGCTTCTTGCGGGCAACGTAGCTTAAAAAGATTGGCTTGGTGCTTCTGCGTTGTTTTGGTTGAGAGTCGATCGAGTCAAAAGTAGGGTGATGGTTTGGCTGTCAGTGAGGAGTCTGGTCATCATAACTTCAGCAAAAATGACTAAGTGTGTGAATAGTCGAAAGATGCATAAGTGATCATATGAACACACACTCGCATGACTTGATGACAAAACAACCAAACCATCCAGATACACATATTCAACATTACTGACTGACAGTGCAAGCAACAAGTGCGACACTCGTGGTTGATCATTCATGATCGATATGACGCTTGCGCGACAGTGAATGTGACTCCGTGTGTGAGTGCGACAAATGCTTTCATGGCGAACACAACAAACACATACAAAGAAAAGACTTTGAGCATAACCATAACATGGTCGCAAGCATGACTTAGACATCAACATGCAAGGACTTGAATGCAATAAACAAGCAAGGTGAATGTAAAGACTCACACGAGCTCATGGAGTGAACTCGAGTGTGTGCATTTCATCAAGTGAAACTCTTCAAGAGAGGCTCCAAAATTGGTGCAGGCCAAAATTTTGGAGGGTGGTTGTAGCCGCTACAACAGAACCCAACAACTTCGTCTGAGGGAGACATGGGATGTGCTTCTCAATCTAGCTAAGGAAAACATTTTGGAGCCGATTTTCGCACTGGATCAATTGAAATTCTTTGTCAATTCCCTGTAACTCAGACTCTTGTTTGGGTGACCCAATAAAACTGGATCTTATTGTTTTTTCCACTATGTTCTTCGTAGGCCAGTAGAGATAAACTGTCTGTTGGTACTAAGTGTATCTTTCACAAGAGTGACCAGGTTCCGAGACTATATGCTTCCATTCCTCTAGGCCTATATCATAGTAATCATCTTGTTTCTTAAGCTTTGTTTCCCGATTGGAGATCAATTGACGAACAGGTGGAGGTGTAGTGCTGAAATATACCTGAGCAACTTCTTGGGAATTCCCCACCGATCCTCGACGTCCTCTGCCCCTAGCTGAATCAGGCTAGGGTTGGCTGTCACCTTGCCCTCAAGAATTGTTGCAGCTCAGGGCCTGGTCCCCCCGACCATTATTCCTTTTCTAGGAGGAGGGATGAGCCATGAGAATGGCTTGCAAACCACCCAACAAAGTATAATGTCGAAACCAAGAAAACCTAGAAATACCCTTCCTAGCACCAGACCAGGCTGAAACCCTATCCGCAAAGAGGTTGGAAGGCAAGAGAACTTTACCAGACCTGAAAATATTTAACCCTGAAAAAATGAGCAGGCATAATACAAAGCAACAATAAGCAACTAAGATTAAAGAGCCATATTACTCCACAACAGTGAGCTAGCTGTAACCCAAAGGGCTAAACTTGAATGCCTTTCAAGCCATGAAGCCCTTTGAACACATTTCTCTCTGTTGGGCAAGGTAGTGCTTTACATAATTAACCCAGATCACCCAAAGATGTTGGGTTTGCTTTAATGAAGCTAATTTCTAAAAAATCCATAAACCCATAACACTAAATGAGCCCCCACAATAATTTCTGACTACATAGCCATCAAAGAAAGCAGAATTCTGAAGAACACATAAAGATTGGTAGGGGATATAGGGCATGGAACTCGTATAGCCATTCTTTCTTCAATAACAACCCAAGAACCCTCAAGACTAGCCACACTTATCAATTTAGAAACAACCATCATGATATTCGTGCAATGATAGAGAACCATGCTAAAGGGGAGAGAATTAGAAGTAACTAAGAGATCATAACCGCACCAAACATTTATCGACTAAGAGGCAAGGAAGTGCAAGAGCCACCTATCCACAACCACGCATAGGGCCTGGAGGAGCCTCTTACTTGGAGCTGACAAGCGCACAGTAGTTCCGAAACAAGACTTCAAATCCAAATTTGGTGATCGAAACCTATACCTTCCAAATATCTTAACATCACACATCCCCACCTTTCGCATGCAGAGAGGTAAATGAGAGTAGTCACCTGGCCACCTTACCTTTTCCATCATTATTACTTTATTCTTGGCTCGGTTCCCACCGAGACCATTACACCTACTCGCACCCTGATCGGGGACTAATAAAAGCACCTTTTTTATACACAATTGAAGGACTTGTGTACCCTTCCTAGAGAAGGGACATCATTAGCACTAGATTGTATTTTTTGCTAATTAATGGTCTCTTTGGTTGTAATCACTTCCTCATACCTACGTTGAAGGTCCACAATCACCGTGGAGGTTTTTGATAACCACAAGGAAGAACCCTATGCTACTATTCTTAGATCTTTTTTTTGGTGGAAAATGCCTGGAGAAGAGTAAGTTTGTGAAAAGAGTTGAGCCATCTCTGAGCTGGATATGCCTTTAGAGTTGAAGGGGAAAGCCATGATGTTGCACAAGGAAGCTCTTATTGAAAAGTTTACTAGTCTTATTTGCACCCTCAAGAATTCCAAGCATGGATCTCAAAGCGCCAAGTTGTTGTCCCATGTCAAATATTTGGTTATTATTGTGGCCAAGATTATTATTTTTTTTATTTGACAACAAGGAAGAACAAGATAAAATATTCAAATCAAGTCCCTGCTTCATCAATTCCAAGGGATAATTCCTTACCCACTCGACCTTGGACTTTGATTCACTCATGGAAATTTCAACTATGCTAGTGTGAGTGAGATTTCCACATCTCCCAATCCTTTTATAAGACAAAGATTCTCTTAAATCCATAGGAAACAATTTGGGTCATTATATAGATTGGGCTTATCTTAAAAGGAATATTTACTCTTGTGCTAGAATTTGGTTAGAAATAGATCTAGAAAAGGGTATGCCAAAGGCAATCCAATTCAATATGGAGGGTTGCAGCTATGCATAGACCCTTGATGATGATTAAATTCTCTTTAGGTGTAACTCTTGTCATGACTATAGTCACTTTGTAAAAGGTTGTTAAAAAATCCAAGAAACACGACGCCATTTGAAGTAGGGCCTTGTTTCCTTAACAAATAACATGAATCATATAAACAAGTATCTAGAAGGTATGCGAAGTGATAGACCAAGGGATATTTGTGTGCGAAAAGACCTCCCAACCAACAATATATTTGGTGTACTTGAGCAAGAATATGAGGAAAAAGAAATGGTGGAAATAAATAAAATTGATCCACCAAATCAAGAGGAACCCACTAGAATCGAAACCCATGGGGACCAACTATAAGTGGTAGAGGAAATTCCAAAGTCTCTGTCACTCTCTTCAATCAAAAACTCATATATTTCAGTATCAAACAATTTGAAGGCGTCTACACTTAGGTTTTTGACACCCTCCCTATTATAGGTCATTTTGTCGCATCCAAACAAATGGCCTTGAAACGGGATCATCAACATCCATTGACACTTTACATTCATCCCCCGTAAAGCCAAGAGCATCCTCTCTCCAAAAGTTCCAAGAATTTAGGGTTAAACCACTCAAAACCCTAATTTTTGGACCCATCACACCTAGCCTTCATGAAAATTACATGGTTGCAAGTTGTGCACAGAGAAACTGCACTAACTAGCGCATGTTGCTTTCGCTACAAGTGCGATGGCCCTTGGAATTCAGTAAAAATAAAAAATAATTTCTAATATTCTCTTTCTAGAATTTTCCCAAGTGGTTTTAACTATTTACTGTTGGATTAGATCTCGAAATCCTACTCTTGATGCCTTATCTCTTATCCCTATAACATATCTTCCATCTAATGTGGATCTAAGTCCTAGAATGGTAAATCCCAAACCACGTCTTTTATCCTATAAATACACTACCTCCCATAGATTCTAGGTTGGCTTTTGGAGACTCTTAGTTATACCCTCATGTTGCTGCTTTGTGCCTAAGGATCCATTATCCATCCATGCATTTGATTTGTGATTGAAGGCTTGCTTTGTGGAAAATGAAGGACAAGATAGTTGGGATACATCTACAAGTTCAAGATCTAAAAGGGTTGTATCTTCTCCTACATTAATTAATATAAAAAGTGATTTGTTTCCCTATACTTATGTCTCATTTATGCATATGCAGAACAATGCCTTCTTGACTCATTGTTTAGAGATGTTACTATATGCTATTTGTATATTTTGGTTGTCTTTCTTGTTATAGTTGTTTTATAGGTTCCACTTTTAACATCTAGAGTTGGATATGGAGCTTACAAGCAAGGAGAAGAGGATAACTTGTGTTGGATTCGAGGTAAGTATTTCTTCCATATTATAAACTCTCTAAGGAAAACATAAGTCATTTTGTCTATGTTGTTTCTAGATCAAGCCACTAGATCTAGGGAGTTTGCTTCTGTCCACAGAAGGAAATTATCCGTCAAACAACTTGGCAAACATACTAGGGAACGATATGTTCCTTTAGTCGTTTTCTTTGCCTACTCTTTTAGGACCTTTGAAAATGACTCAATTTGACTTGTTAAAACAATTATTAGTCTTAGGAAATTATAATTATGAGCTCTCTAGGGTTTGTTTTTCGTCTTTTGAGAAAAATCACCCCCAATTTTTTTTTGTGCTGAGACAAAGTGACCTAGTGAACTTGTTGTTCTCTATAAGTGTGATGAATCACACAGGTTATCATATATAGAATGTGATGGTCCTATAGGATGCAAATATTTGCATATTTATGCCTTTCTGTCAATTATTTTTTGATTGCAGTGATTTTCCTTGAGTCTCTGAACTGGTCAATGTCTCTGTAAAACCAACAGTCCATTTAAATTTGAGTGTGATTGCCTTTTGATGAGAGTTTTCTTGTTTTTGTTTGTTCTTGTCAATTAGGGTTTTTTATCACTTCTCTTTATTGTTGATTTGATAAAATATTTTTGTATTACATTTTCAGTCTGTGTGAATTCTTTTGATTCAATAATCTAGACGCATTTCATTTTTCATTGCATTTGAAAATTGAAAAGGAAAAGAAAACAAAATTTTCATTTTCTTCATGCATTAGGGCTTGGAATTGAATTGGAATAGTACATTTGAAGATCTTGATTAGGAAGTTATTGTTTGCTGCATCATTGTTTGAAACTTCTTCCTTCCCTTAGATATATCTTCACTGAAAAAAAAAATTCCTTTTAATCATGCTAGTTGCATTATAGGAAGTTCAGGTGAATTTGTTTCACGAGCCTTGAAACTGAAACTTTAATCAAGATCAACTTTAAAATTTATTCAAATTCCAAAGCCTCGGTCACTCTATTCAATCAAAAGCTCATATATTTCAGTATCAAACAATTTGAAGGTGTTGTAGCAGCTACAACCACCCTCCAAAATTTTTCCTTAGCTTCTTTTTGGAGCCTCCCTACCAACCATCCTTAGCAACATGTCTTGCATTGTCTAGGTACAAATGCTTCAATAGAGTTTCAGTGTCTTATCAACTTATGTTTTCTAGCTTGTTTACCTTCCACCCGCAAGCTGACATCCCGAGACTTGGTCATTTTCTGGCTATTGTGCTCACTTGGAAAATTGTGTAGAACTGGAGGTGAACCAGCCTTCCTCTCCAGAATTGCGCAAAACATCAACGCAACCTTCTTCTCTCTATAAATGCGTGGAGCAAGTAGGCAACCTTCCCTCTGAAAATTGCGTAGAGCATCCCATCACTAGGCTTGCTCTCAAAATTTGCGCAGATCTGACTGACAACCTTGGCTTCAGTCCAGAAATTGCACAGAGCATGAGGGGCAGCCATAGCCACTCAGCCCAGAAAGTGTGCAGAAGTCACTCCAAGGCTCGCAGTCCGTTGAATGTGCTCCCAAGTTGACCGACAACCTCCTGCCAAGTGTCACTTTATCCTAGATTTGTCGCATGCGTGTCATAAACCTTGATCTTATCAAAACTATTTATTTGACGCTTCAGAGCTCATTCTTCACTTTGATCTTGGAGCTCTGGCATTCCCCATCACATCTAGGAGCATTCGGCACACTTAGGTCAACTTTTTTTGGGTAAGACCACTTTTCATGTCTTTTGTTTCTTTTCTTTCACGTTTTGTATTTCAGTTTTTGTGAGTGTTGTTTGGTTGGTTTTGTTGAACGCTTGCTGTGTTTTTAATGCATGTTAGCTTGTAGAAGCACTTTTTCAAGTTTTTCATTGCATCTCACTGTTGTCAGATGCATGGCACAGTTTCTTCACTAATGGTTGTCGTTGTGATGACAAGCTTCACTCACAAGAGGGCCTTCATGTATCCACCATCAATGACATGAAAAAGGTATCAAGATTTGAGACAGAATGTGATGATACAAAGCTGGTCTAGGAGTGATAGACATGAAGTCAGGCTTAAGGGTATTGTAGCAGATGTCAACTGAGGGTGGACTTTCTCTTGAAAATATCGATGACATTGATATGGAGTTGGAAGCATTGACTCAAAGACCCATCATGAAGGCTTTCAATAAGGTGTGATCAACAGAGAGGCAAGAAAATTCCCCAACCCAAAGGAATCACGAAGATGAAGTGAAAGAGTGCCATGTTCAAGAGCAACTCGTTGCCATTAATAGGTTTGATGCATGTTTTCCCAATTTCCCAACTGTTTCTAGCCAGTACCTCTTTATTTTTGACAAGCTTGAGGAGGATAACATATGATTGATCTATAAGCTCATCCTTAGGATGAATCCTTCTGAGTATTTTTAACAAACCCTGAGAAGGAATGGTTCAATCTCGTTATGCTTGACGAGTCCAACATTGTTTAATAGTTTTATGAGTCCAGTGAAGGCATAACTCGACTTATTTTTCATGTTTAGAGAGTTTGAAAAAGGGGCGATAAAGAAAACTCCAAGATGTTCCTTTTTGTAAATTTGTCTCTTAGGGCCGAAAAGGCGTAAAATAATACCCAGGATAACCTTTTAGCAATGTTCGACTAAAGTATTCCTTTTTCGTAACTAGCCCATCCAGTCCAGAAAAGGCCTAAACTTATATTGGCAGACGTCTTTTTATTTACTCTTACGAGTTCGAAAAGACAAGTACTCGACAATCTTTTCATGTTTTGGAAGTCTAAAAAGAGCTTAAAGAGGATTCCAGGAGGATCCTTTTTTGTAAGTTTAACAAGCCCGAAAAAGCGATAAAATACACTCATTCATCAAAATGACTTGTATTTTAAATGTAACATGCATTATGCCCTTCATTTGTCATTTATCCCGCTCATAACACTAAAAAAATAAATAAATAAATAAAAAATTAGATGATATATGGTAAAATTAGGTTTAAAACATTAAAAAACTATTAAAATAATGACTTATTTTGACCTGAAAGTGTAAAAAGTAATTTTATTTCTTACCATTGTCATTTTACCAATTTGAGAGAGTTTTAAGTGGTTTTTACCTTGAATCTTTAGCAAGTGATTGCAGCCAGTCTATCCTTTCTCGTCATTTTCACGGTTTTTGTTTCTTTTTTGATGCATTTTTTGGGAAGATTTTTTGAAGTTTTGGCACTTAGAATTCGCCCTAGGCCCATCGCACTCTTCTTATATCGGGAGGTGTGAAGGGTCAGCTTAGTTTACACTGATCAATGTAAACCAACACACTTACCAAGGAGGGTAAGTGTGATGGGTCACTTTGTTCATGAATGAACAATGCAATGAGTGCAGTAAGGGTTCCAAAATTTTGATTTTAAGTAGTTTTCTCCCAAAAGTTTTCACATTGCTAATTTTATGTATTTTTTCATGTTATTTTGCAGATATCTACTCAAGTAAAAATGACTTTAAGTCGGAGAGAAAGGGAGCATGAGGCTCAAGACATGATTGTTGCAAATGATCAAGCAACAGTGCAAGCTTTAAGAAATTGTGGGCTACTGAATTTCTTCCAGATTCCAGGCATGAAGGCCCAGTTAGAGTTGTTGGAATATTTGGTAAGAGCCTGGGATGTATGGGGACAATATTTTAGGATTGGAGAGCACATTGTCACTATAGATGTTGAAGACATCTATTTTCTAATAGGGCTCTCACGTAGAGGGGCTCCCATTTCATTATATGGATACAAGATAGGTGGAGAGACAATGCGGGATTACATAGTTATCCATTGTTAGCCTCGCTCTCAAGTAACTAAGGATGGGAAAATCGAAATAAAGGATGTTATTCAACTCCCCCTCAATACAATCCTATTTACCATTACTCGGTTGGTTGACAGTGTTGCTCTACATTTAGCTACCAAGTCCCAAATGCAGTATGCTTTAGAATGCTTGGCATCTATGATATTCAACTGGTGTGAGGGGGTCTTGGTCAATCTAAAGGAACAAATCAATAGAGAAAATACTAGATGATTGAATAACTTTGGGTATGGTTCTATCATAGTGTCATTCACTTTATAGAGGGTACCATTACTGCGACCTCAATGTCTTGTGAGCTACCTAGACCTAGAGAGCCTCAGATGAGGCAATGGGTAGACTTAATGGCTCGACATGATAGAGGGTCTATGATGACATTCACTCCTACTTTCTTTAGATGGTTGCTGGAACAATTGATTATGATCAAGAACTACCTGTATGCTGGAGCTTATTTCCGTGGAGACCCAGAGCTCGTTTTACCTGAAGGTGACCAATGGAGTGGCGTAGGTAAAAGTAATGTCATTTTGGATATTTTTGGTTCTTTAAGTTTTACAAAAAAAATAAAAATGTTTTTAATGTATCAGAGACTAATTACCGGTTTTACATGAAGATATCAGACCAGTGGGCACGTCCCCACTTCATCGATGAGCGCGGTCGCAACTGGGACATGCTAGAGTCGATGAGGCAGAGATGGAGGAGTTAAGAGATCCAGACTTGGCAGAGACATTAGCTGAGTTTGAGCACCATGTGGAGGGCTTAACTAGTCATGTTACAGATACTGGGGTTGATGATAACTTAATCTATTTATAGAGATACACTATAGGGGTGCCAACTCGGATCAACCAATTACTGCACAAGGTTGCCCGTGGGGTTGTGTGTTACCGTGATCACCACTGAGATTAGTCACCTAGGGATTTAAAGCCACATTTTGTCTTTTGCATGTATTCAGATATTGTAGGCCATGAGCCATATGTGTCTCAGACACAATTTTTGTAAAATTCAAACACTATTTACAGATTTAATCTATGGATGTTTTCTACTTTATTATGCTATCCTGTACAATATGTGATGATGATTGTATATTTACAAATGTTGCAAATGTATGTCTAAAACATGATTAGCCAATGCATTTGTTAATGTATTTATACTTCTAGGGACATGTTGATATGCAATGTAGTCAAAATGTCTCTCTAAAAGATGAACTCTTAAAAACATACGCAACATAATTAGAATTCTTACTGAAAAAACATTATTTAGATGTAGCACCATGAGTTGTGGATCAAGTTTGACGACTAAATGATGAATATCACGTGAAATGGCATTAGACAATAGTTTGATCACTGTGTTATACTCAACGATATTATTAGTTGAGTGACCGATGGAAATTCCTTGCAAACTCATTAACTCGTTATTAAGAGCATAGATTTCCCATGTTGCGGAGGAAAGGTTTTGGGTACTACGGCTAGCACCATCAGCATAACCAACATATGGTTGAGGGAACACTGACATCTTCAAATCAAATGTAATCCAAGATAACCAGAGGCGGTAGAAAACTTTCAAGAAAAAACACTACAAACACACCAACAAACTTATACAGTATGTACACATTGACTATGTAGAAAAGTTCTAAGCATAGTATCTTTTGAGGTACAACCCATTTGCGGTTGTGCCAAGACAACTCCGTCAAAGTCTACAAGCTCACAGGCCCCTTTTTCAATTATATGTTTAACTATATATGGACCTACCCACATTAGTTCGAGTTTCTCAACTCCTAATTTATTGGCTTCTTGGTCATACAAAAGGACCAGATCACCCTACAAGAAGGCACAAGGTTTAACATTTTGGTCATATCATTAGGGGAATTTTGAGGTCTAAAATGGGCCTCCTAAGAAAATTATAAAATAATAATGGAAATACTAAAATAAGATTAGATTACATCATCAAATTTTAGTGGGAAAAAAGGAAAAAACTACTTTTTCAACTTATCTCCATATGGATTTACTCAAATTTTGAGTGGGAACACTAGTTGGATGCAGAATTTGATTCCTCCTCCAAGGAGTATCCATGTTGTAGACTTTCGATGGACCTTGCTACACGAAAAATGAGAAATACATGAAAAACATTATTGCAATCACGTTTTTTCATGTATTTCTCATTTTTCATGTAGTAGTGTCCATCGAAAGTATTCAACATGGGTACTCCTTGGATGAGGAATTAAATTTTTCATTCATTGAGTACTCCCACTTGAAATGTGACTAAAACCTTAGGGAGATAATTTTAAAATACAAGTTGAAAAAATAGTTTTGTTATTTTATTATTTTTTTACTTTTTTACCCCAAAAATGGTGATTCATCCCCCATGGTTGAAATCATCATCTTGAATCCTATTGGTTCTTATAAAGTTGATTTTGGTCATACATTTTTCTTAGGAGGCCCATTTTACACCTCAAAAGTTCTCTAATGTGTGCTTTGACACATTTTTTGTGAGCCTTGTTGGCCATCACGACATCATGTTGAGTCTCATCTAGAGGAGCTAAGTGCAAAAAATGTTCTTCTTCGGTAGAGGTAGCGGGAAGAAGTTCGGCAACAAGTTTCAATGGTAGAATTTCACATTCAATTGGAAGAACAACTTCCAGACCATACACCAGCTAAAAAGGTGTGAATCCAGTCATGGTTTAGACAGAGGTGCGGTATGACGACAATGTTGAAAAAAAATAATAGTAGGCCAATTCGTTTTATGAATCCCTACCATGCATTGAAGCATTGTTTTCAAAACCTTATTAATGGCTTCTACTTGACCGTTGGCCTGTGGGTAGTAGGGATTTGATCTATCATGTTGTAAGCCCAACTTGGCAGTCAGTTCGGACATCATGTAATTAAGAAAATATTTACCATGGTCTGTGACTATAGCTTGTGGCACACCAAATCTGGAAATAACGTGATTAAAGAGGAACATTGCAGTATTTTTTCCATTGTTGTCATATGCAGGCATCGCTTCAGCCCATTTAGTAAAATAATCTACTGCAACGATTATGTAACCATGCCCCTCAGCTGAGTCAGGGTTACAGGCCATGAAGTCAATGCCCCATTTGACAAAGGGTCCAACAACGACAATTGGATGCAAAGGAGAATGTGGATCACAATATTTATGGTTATGGATCTAGCATGCGTGACACTTTTGGACCACTACGATACAATCTCTGAACATAATCGGCCAAAAGTAACCAATGCGTAAGATTTTATGGATGGTAGCATATCCATACATATGTTCGTCACACGCTCTAACATGAGAATCATTCAAAGCTTTCTCGACCTCCTTGTGAGTGAGGAATTATCGAAAGATCATGTAGATACCATGTCGATAAAGGACATGTCCAATTATGATATAATGACGAGCCTGGTACCTAATATGATGTTGATTAGAATGAGTGGTTTCAGGCTAGAAAGTTTGGGTTTGGAGATAAATTATGATATCTCCATACCATGGACAGGAAGAGTCGATCAGAAACAATGTTTCATCGGGGATAAAATCATCATTTGTTGATTTTGTTGTATAAGAGGGAAGGTCACAAATCAGTTTGACAAAGACTATAGATTTCTTAGACTTGGATTTGATGAACTCCAAATCAAAATCTTGGAGGATAACGATTCACTTCGAGTATTTTCCCCGTAGTAATTGATGTGACAGGATATAGGTCATAGGGTTGCAATCAGAAACCATAAGAATCTTGCGAAGCAAAATATAGTGGCAAAATCTATGAACAACTTGGACAACTTCCAAAGCTAACTTTTCAACATGGGAGTACTTGGATTCAATATCGGTCAAATTATGGCTCAAGTAATAAACAGGGTGTTCATCACCTAAGTCATCCTCTTGTACCAATACCATAGCGATAGTGGTAACAGTCGCAACAAGATACAAGAAATAATCTCGATGATAATCATGGGATATAGTAATGATGCTTTGGGCTAATACACTCTTCAAGGCATCAAAAGCCTTTTGAGTGGTATCATCCCAATGAAAGGGAACCCCTTTTTTCAATAAATGAGTAAATCCTTTGGTAAGTTTTGCATAATTAGGAACGGAACTTCGTATAAAGTTAGCCTTCCCTTGTAGGCATTGTAACTGAATGAGAGAAGAAGGAGCTAGCAAATCAAGGATTGCTTGGACTTTTAGGAGATCAATGTGGATTCCTTGTTTGGACAACGAATCCTAGAAGTCAACCAAATTGAACACAGAAGACACATAAATGTGGGTTTAGTCGGACATTATAGTGTCAACACTGTAAGAAGCTTGCTCTGAGATGCATGGGATGTTCCTAACAACTCTTAGAGTGAGTAGGAAAATCATCAAGGTATGGTTGCACGCTATGCTGAATATCGTGAAAAGCATAATTCATTGGCCGTTGTAAAGTTGCTCTTGCATTCTTATGATCGAAATGAACTTTTTCATAAGAAAACATACCTTGTGGAAAAATCAACGCAGTCTTATGTTGTTCAAATGGGAGTATGTTGATTTGATTGTAGCTAGAGAATCCATCCATAAATGAGAAAATTTCACTCCCAGACAATCATCAACAATTTGGTCGATAAAAGGGGTTGGGTAGTTGTCCTTGGGACAAGCTTTATTAATATCCCGATAATCAACACATACTCGGATCATACCCTGTTTCTTCATCATGGGAACAATGTTTGAGATCCAATCGGTTAAAGGAACAGGATAAATAAAAACAACACACAAAAGTTTTCAACTTTTGCCTTAATCGCAAAATATTTCTTAGGGTGAATCAGACGTAAACATTGTCTAATTCGCTTGGCATTCGGATATGTTTTAATTTCGTGCACCAAAATATTAGGATCAATGCCTGGTATCTCTTTGTATGTCCAAGCAAACACGTCACAAAATTCTTGGAAAAGGTCCTTGTAAATATTAATCTCATTTGGAGAGCAAGAAGCAACTATATGGACATTTTCAATAATCCTAGGCTTAACTGAAATGTCGAGGGGAATAGTGTCCTCAATATTTTCCAGGTTTTTCTCAGAATTCACCTCATAAATGGAGATGGGATTATGAGGTTGCTCAGTAAACTTGGGGGAGAAAAAGTCTTCAAAATTAATCTCAAGAGTGTCGGGTTAAGGTAATAAAGACGAACGATGATGACTATCGTCCCAGGGTTTCTCATCTGACATCATGATCTCCATGATGCTTTCGTCGGTGGAAAAGGTGTCATCGAAAGGATAAAAATGTGAAACTAAACCTAAATCTTGAGAGGAATACTCAACCAAGTTTACTAAGTTATTGTTTTCAGAATTTTTTGAATAGGTCAGGTGAATAGCCTCATAAGCTATCTCAATGAGGTCGAGCAACATACAGTCACCAAAAGATTCAATGTTGGAACTGTCAAGCGTTATCCAGGGATCATATGCAACAATAGTAGACGAAATCATGTTGATAAGAGACACCGTAGAGGGAATGTTAGAAGGAGGAAGTGCGTAATTTCCCATTAAGGATGAGTCTTTTAATAATCCTACTCCAACATTTTCAAAAGGTAGTGGGGTCTTTCCCACAAGAGGGATGTTTCCAGTAGTCTGGGAATCAACGACAAAAAAGGCAAGTTGATTAATGGCCACAATGCCCCCTGGTGGGGGAAGGAAATCATTCGAAAATAGGATGAGACTACAACTTCCATTGCATAAATCCAAGTACGTCCCAGTAAGTGGTTGTAATCTAACTGTCCATCGATGACATTGACTTCTACCGAGACTATTTTACCAGCTAATTCTACTGGCAAGGAATTAATATTTTCATAAGGTTTAAATCCTCTTCCATCAAAATATTTGAGTGTTGTTGGTGACTAAGTAAGGGAAGGAGAACCTAAATATTTCCAACATGACATCAACATGATGCAAGTAGAGGCACCTTCGTCTATAATGGTGTGGAAGGCATTTTTTCCTCTAACCATGACTTGAATCATAAATGCAAGTTGGGGAAAAATTTTAGGTGTATAATTCTTGTGATTGAACACAACAAGACCTGAATATGAAGGATCTACTCCTCCAATGGCTGCTAATAACGATTTCCTCTGAGCAGGACAGTTCTACAAAACCTCGAGAGTAGACATAACTGAAGGAGATTGGGCTAAATCTTCAACTATATTATAGTTTTGTGTAGCTCTCACATGGGGGTTAAATGATGATTTACGAATCACCCCTTTGGGAGGTTTAATCGTTAGCTCAAGAGCATTTTTCTCAATTTGGAGAGGACCAGACGTGGGTGGAGTAGAACTAGAAGGTTGATCAGTAGCCTTTCCAGTTGAAGGATTAAGATTACCATAATCTTTGTTTCTAGTGGCCACTGAGACATATTTCTGACACATGAATACGTTGGAAGTGTTTTGGGAATAAGAGGATATGTCTTGGGAAACCATTTTCGTCTCCTGGTTGGGGAAAGGATCTGTCAACACGGGAGGTGCAGTGGATGGAGCTTTCAAAAATCGATTGATTTCCACTTGATGTGGACAATCCTTGGTGAAATTCTCATCATTATAGATAAGACAAGGGTAACGAGGCTTATGCTTCTCGTCAGGAGACTGATTCTTCTGCTTATCCTATGGAGGGTTTTCCTTTTTGTTCTTACCTTTACCCTTTTTCTTACTTCTAGGTTGTTGAGATTTGCCTTTGGTTGCTTGAACAACATTTATCTTGAAAGTACTCACAGGAGCAAGATTAGAGGGGCTATGATTGGTCACAGTTGGAGCATATTTCGAATTAGTTTGATTAGAAGATTTTCTCACTGACTGTTGATTGATGGAACCAATCACGCCATCAACACCATGTGATTCCTTTGAAGGATCAAGTGGAACAATATCTGAAGGTCATGGAGTATTGGGTATCTTGTCATAGAGTGTGCCAGATTGAGTGTAAATTAAATCCAAATATTGAGCACGAGCAATGACTTGTTCTTCAATAACAACTTCGTCATTGGAAATGTCTTCAATTATAGAAGAAAACAAGGATTTAATGAACCATTCTACCAACAACTGATCAAGAATATAAGTTTTGACCAGACGAGGTCAATGCATCCACTCATGTATATGATTAGATATAGGAGTAGAATGAGATTAATTTAGGAGGTCAAAAGCTCAAAATTATACTTTCCCAAGACTGATAACTGTCTAAACAATTCAAAATGAGTCATTTTCAAAGGTCCTAAAAGACTAGGCAAAGGAAACCACTAAAGGAACATCTCATTCCCCAGTATGGTCGCCAAGTTGTTTGACAAATAATTTCCTTCTGTGGACAAAAGTAAACTCCCTAGATCTAGTGGCTTGATCTAGAAACAACAAAGACAAAAGGGCTTATGTTTTCCTTAGAGAGTTTAGAATATGGAAGAAAGACTTACCTGAAATCCAACGCAAGCTCTCCTCTTCTCCTTTCTTGTAAGCTCCAGCTCCAACTCCAAATGCTAAAACTGGAACCTGCAAAACAACTAAAACAAGCAAGAGAACCAAAATATACAAATAACATATACTAACATCTCTAAACAATGAGTCAAGAAGGAATTGATCTACATATGCATAAATGAGACACAAATATAGGAAAACAAATCACTTTTTATATTAATGAATGTAGGAGAAGATACAACCCTTTCAAATCTTGACCTTGTAGATGTCTCCCAACTATCTTGTCCTTCCTTTGCCACAAAGAAAGCCTTCAATCAAAACTCAAGTGCATGGATGGATAATGGATCCTTAGGCACAAAGCAACAACATGAGGGCATAACTAAGAGTCTCCAAAAGCCAACCCATACTCTATGGGAGGCAGTGAATTTATAGGGTAAAAGAGGTTGTTTGGGATTTACCTTCTAGGACTTAGATCCACATTAGAGGGAGGATAAGTTCTAGGGATAAGAGATAAGACCTCAAGAGTAGGAGTTCAAGATGTAATCAAATAGTAAATAGTTAAAACCACTCAGGAAGCTTCTAGAAAGAGAAGATTCGAAATTATTTTTTATTTTTACCGAATTCCATGGGCCATCACACTTGCATTGAAAGCAACATGCACTGATCAGTGTTGTTTCTCTATGTACAACTTGCAACAGTGCAGTTTGCATGAAGGCTAAGTGCGATGGGTCCAAAAATTAGGGTTTTGATTTGTTTAACCCATAATTCTTGGAACTTTTAGAGAGATGATGCTCTTGGCTTTGCAGGGGATGGATGAAAAGTGTCAATGGATGTTGACTGATCCAGTTTCAAGGCCATTTGATTGGATGTGACAAAATGACCTGTAATAGGGAGGGTGTTAGAACCACAAGTGTAGATGCCTTCAAATTGTTTGATACTAAAATATATGAGATTTTTATTGAATACATTGACCGAGTCTTTGGAATTTCCTCTACCACTTCTAGTTGGTCCTCATGGGCTTCGATTCTAGTGGGTTCCTCTTGATTTGGTGGATCAATTTTATTTATTTCCACCATTTCATTTTCCTCATATTCTTGCTCAAGTACACCAAATATGTTGTTGGTTCTGAGGTATTTTTTCACACAAATATCCCTTGGGCTATCGCTTCTTATACCTTCTAGATACTTTTTTATATGACTCATGTTCTTTGTTTAAGGAAACAAGGCCCTACTTCAAATGATGTCTTGTTCCTTGGATTTTTTAACAACCTTTTACAAGGTGACCATAATCATGACAGGAGTTACACCTAAAGAGAATTTATTCATCATCAAGGGTCTATTCATAGCTCCAACCCTCCATATTGAATTGGATTGCCTTTGGCATACCCTTTTCTAGATCTATTCCTAACCAAATTCTAGCACAAGAGTAAATATTCCTTTTAAGATAAGCCTAATTTATATAATGACCCAAATTGTTTCCTTTGGATTTAAGAGAATCTTTGTCTTATAAAAGGATTGGGAGATGTGGAAATCTCACTCACACTAGGATATTTGATATTTCCACAAATGAATCCAAGTCCAAGGTTTGGTGGGTAAGGAATTATCCCTTGGAATTGATGAAGTAGAGACTTGATTTGAATATTTTATCTTGTTCTTCCTTATTGTCAAATAAAAACAAATAATAATCTTGGCCACAATAATAACCATAGATTTGACATGGGACAATAGCTTGGTGCTTTGAGATCCATACTTGGACTTCTTTAGGGTGCAAAAAATTCTTGTAAATGTTTCAATAAGTTCTTCCTTGTGAAACATTATGGCTTTCCTCTTCAACTCTAGAGGCATATCCAACTCGGGGATGGCTTCAACTCTTTTCACAAACTTACTCTTATTTAGGCATTTTCCACCAACAAAATATCTAAACATAGTAGCATAGGGTTCTTCCTTATGGTTATCGAGAAACTCCATGGTGATTATGGACCTTCAATGTAGGTTTGAGGAAGTGATTACAACCAAATATAACACTAATGAGAAAAAAACCACAATCTAGTGCTAATGATGTCCCTTCTCTAGGAAGGGTACACAAGTCCTTCAACTGACACAAGGGGATGAAGATATACTGCCAGAAAGGGTTCTTCAAAAACTTTCAAAGGTTGTCGATGGATAGGGTTTTCCCTAGCCACTGAAAAAGTTACAATCAAGGAAATTCACTAGAAGGTGATAAAACTTATCATAACTATTATATATTATATATTCATAGTAATATATTCCCTAATTTTATATTAATATAACTTTCAATTTTAAATTTTCCAACTTTTTTTACATTATTTTTTACTCTTTTTATATTCTTTTTATGTAAGGGAATAATGATTTAATCCCCTTCTCTTCTTAATCCCATCCTGCGAGGTAAGAAATAGAAACCTTAAATGTTATGACTATATTTATTGCGAAAATAAAAAAAAAAAAAATAATAATAAAAAAATTAATTAAAAAAATTAAAAAAAAAATCAAATAAAAAATAAAATAAAAATAAAATAGATAAATAAATAAATAAATAATAAAATAAAAATAAAATAAATAAATAAATAAATAAATAAAAAACAAAATAATAAAATAAATAAATAAATAAAATAAATAAATAAATAAAAAATTAATAATAATAATAATAAATAATAAATAATAAATAAATAAAAACTTAAAACTTAAAAATTAAAAATTAAAAATTAAAAATTAAAATTAACCTTAAAATTAAAATTAAAAAATTAAAATAAATAAATAAATATAAAATAAATAAATAAAAATAAAAATAATAATAATAAAAAAATAAAAAATAAAAATAATATATATATATATATATATATATAAAAGGGTAAAAAAATAAAAATAAATAAATAATAATAACCATACTAAACAGGTAAATCAACCATTTTGTTTGCCAAGAAAAGAGAAGAGAAGGACTAATGTGCCTACATGTGAGATTTCTTAAACCAATGCCCATTTTTTTGCATAAATTCCCTTCTTTGGGAAAGTAAATAAGGTATGGGTTTTACCAAAAAAGTTATTCATTGGATTTTGACCTTGAAGAAGAAGTCCCAAATAATTCATCTCGGACTACCTTTCTTCCCTTACAACCATGGAATGAACAACCTTATCCCAAACAAGAAACATGTTTGGAAAATACATAAACATATCTGAAGCCATTATGGATATATGCATGCACTCAAATGTCTATTGAAGTATATTTATGAAAGTGGCTTATTCGTGATTAAAATTCAAATAAGATCTTAGATCCATGTCTAAAAACTTGATTATGAGCGAATATATTTTAAATGTGACTTTTGTTATGAGTACAGACATTTTCCAATGATTCTATATGGAGAATATGAAAACCTAAACTAGGTCCTAAAATGAAGGGGATGGCTTGAAAAAAGTTAGAAGTCCACAACAAACAAAGGACAAACTTATACATAAACTCGTGGAAAAATTCATGACGTATTATGTATTCAGAATAAGTATGAGGTGTTGAGAAAATAAATTTATGGAAATACAAAGGACTTAAAAAAAATATAAGATGAAAGAAACGATAATTGATAAAACAAACCAACACATTAAAATGAGTAAGAAGGGGAAATTCATCCTAGCAAATATTGTTCCCATACAAAAAATGCTGGTAAGTAACCATTTCATGACACTCTCACAAGGGCTTGCTAAGAAACGCAACTAATGATGGAAAAATGCATAGCTCTCCTATGAAGGGATGGAATCTTCCTTTGCCATTTGCTTTCACCCTATTTGATTTTCTTAGATTACCCCATCTTCTTTGAGAGAATATGAAAGGTAGCATAAAAATCCTAGGATAAAAGCAAAGAAAGATGAAACTATGGAACTTGAAGTAAATAAAATCAAGGCTCATGGAAAATGTGAAATAGTAAGAAAAAATAGTGAAGAAAGTAATCAAACCCCAAAATCATGAAGTTATTATCAAGGGAGTTTAAGGGCCCTGGTGGACCAAGAAAGAATAAAGAGTCTAAAATATTTAATTAAAAAACAAAATCTTACACTAACTCTTCTCCTTCCATAAATAAACAAAATGCTAAGATGCATAAGAAGGATTTCAAAAGAACTAAGATTAAGGGGTGTTGAATTTATTATAATGTAAGACAAATGTATCTCATGATGTCATGCAATTATATCATATCATTGTACCATATGTTTATAATGTTATTATATATTTATAAATTAGATTGAATTTTTAGGTAATTCATTGTCGATTTCACCTCTCAAATAACAAATTCATATGCCCCAAATAATTACATGGAAAATTATAATTATAGGTACTTTGTTCAAAGAGTTTGTTGTTATATCAAATCCTCTTAATAAGATTAATCTGGGAGATTTAAATTTTATTTTGAATAACAAGCAAAATAAGGAGCCACAATCAAGGATCCTTACAAGAAGATTGTGACATTGGATAGGAATGACGCTTCGAGTACATCAAAACCAGGTCTAGGAAACATAATTGCAATAACAAGAGGGTAGGTGTAGATTTCATATCTGCGACAGCACTCATTGGGTTGTTAAGGGTTCTTTTTATGGTTGTATATTTGTCTATGTTAATACCCACTTTGCTTCAAATATTTCATTATCAATAAAATTACTCAACACTTCAACTCTATTTTATTCATTGCATTGCAATAATTTGTTTTGATTCACCTCTAAATTTTTATTAAAAAAATAAACTTGAAAATTTTGAAAACTCCATCACTAAAATATTTCCTTTAGGCATTAGTTCTCCACAAAATTTTAAACACTTTATAACATGCCTCACACATAATAAAAAATATTGTTATACACTCTAATAATATAAATGGAATATTATACGGTTGATTTATTATTAAACAAAAATCCCATATATCACTGTTTACAAAGTCCAATAACATATTGACATTGGAAAGTGACATTTTCTTCTTTTAGGAAACTATACCTCATTTATAATAGTTAATCCTTGAAGACTTGTAGTAAGAAAGGGTAAGATGCCAAAATGTATAGTATTTCTCCTTTTTCTCAAATATGATGAATGTTTTAATTAATTTTTAAGAATATTATTGTACATGAGGAACCTTAACATGTGATGGATCAAATTACATGATGCCAAGAGTTTTCAATTAGTTAAATATTGGTTTTTCTTTTAACAAGAATTTTAAACTTTTAAGAATTATGTCAATTTTGTCATCATATATAAGAATTATTTGTACAGATTCTCATGAATGATAGTTGCTCAAGCTCCATGGAATACATGTGTAGGCAATTATGTTAAGAAAACTATTGTGTTTTGTGTGACTGCATAATATTAGATTCATGACTCCCCTTAAAATGTTTAGTTAATAAAAAAACAATTATTACCATCAATGAATACCAAGATGGAAATAGATAATAATAAAAGATAAAATCTTGTTCCATTGGCTTATGTCCAACTCATCTATGTAACCATGATGATGTCCTCTTTTGGGAGGGTTAAATATAACACTTTGCTTGACCAACTATAAACCTCCATTCTTGTTGATTTTAAACTATACACTTGAAACCGCATTGGGAGAAGTAAGGAGATGACACATGTTGTTTTATTTTCACTGAGTTTTAAAACTTATGGATAGCGTTGATAAGTGCACCCCCTCTTGACCTCAATGTTTGGGAGAAAGTTGTGGTTTATGGTTAGAAAAAGTTATGATGACCACATATATGGTTAAATTCATTTTACAACTCAAGTCCACCATTAAGTTCCATTGAGCATGAACTTCATTTTCAACATCAATTTTATAAGTCAACATTGCATAGAGTCAATATCTCTCTCTATTCAACAATTATAGGTGTAGGAATATGGCCACATGGGATCTAAGTGAAGTAAGTGAACATTTGATCATTAGATTTGAATTTTTCAGGCATCAATTAAGCATAATATTTAACTATTGTAAAATATTGTAATTCTCCTCTGATATTAATAAAAAAATAAAAATAAAAAATAAAAAAATCTAAAATGTAAAAAACATTACCTTTCAACCATACTATTCAACTTGTGTTAATTAAAAGTTGATATTTATTATAAGATGTATGAATATAATTTCATCTTCATTAAGGAGATAAATTGTTTTGCAAATATCATATAACATGTCATAATATCAAAAGGTCACATATAATCCATTTGTACATTTTCATTTGATAAATATCACTCACTATAACATATACAAATCCATATTATTATAAACCAAATATACAGACTCATTTTACATTTTTCCTTTATAAAAATTACACTCTAACAAAAATCCAAAATAAACTTATTGGGCGAAGAGGTGCTTTCTAGTCCAGTATGATGGAGATGTTGTAATGTTTATTGTCCAGAGAGGAGCTCTCCAACCCAGTGTGTTAAATATTTTGTAATGTTTAACATTTTTATTCCATCAAAATAAAAATAAAATAAAACAAAAACATAAAATTCTAGGACTCAGTATGGTAGAGATCTTGTAATGTTAACATTTTAACTGGTATTGTTTTCTAATGTAGCTTATTTAAAAGCTAATAATTAAATCAACCTAGATCCATTTTAACTATGAATCTACCAAGCCCTGAGAAGGATCAAATCTCTTTTCACTCTAAAAGAGGTTTGCACCTCAAGAGATTTGATTACTTAGGGGACATTTGATAGATCCGGAGTTAAGATTAATCTAGGTTAATTAATAAAATTTTATAAACGTTATGTGTATTTAAACTTTTGATAAATTTAAATTATAAATTTTTTTAATTATATAATTTAAATTTAATAAAATAAAAAAAATAAAAATAAAAAAAAGACAACTTAATTTACTTCCAAAAAAAGCACTTATTAAATTTATACACCAACCTTTGTAATTTATATTCCTCACCAACTTAAATTACATTCCCAAAAAAACCCAACTAAATTTATATATTGAACTTTAACTTAACTTACATTCCAAAAAAAAACTTTAAAAAAGCACCAACTTAAACTACATTCCATAAGAAAACTTACTAAATTTGTAAAAAGGATTTTTTGTTAATGCTCCAGTTTTAATAGTGCGAATAGTATATTGTAATTCGCTGTGTAAATTGTAATTGGCAAGCTGCAAGCGACTGTTCAATGGTGTTTGATGACATAAGTGTAAATTGTAATTGTACTCACATGAGCATGATTAGAGTGACTTTGATTGGTCACAGTTGGAGAAGATTTAGAATTAGTTTGATTAGAAGATTTTCTCACTGACTATTGACCAACGGAACCAATCACACCATCAAAAACATGTGATTCCTTTGAAGGAGCAGGTGGAACAATATCTGAAGGTCACAGAGCATTGGGTATCTTGTCATAGAGTGTGTTGGATTGAGTGTAAATTAAATCCAAATATTGAGCACGAGCAATGACTTGTTCTTCAGTAACAACTCCACCTTTGGAAACGTCTTCAATTATAGAAGGTAGCAAGGATTTAATGAACCATTTTGTAAACAATTGATCAATAATATAAGTTTTGACTAGACAACATCGACGCCTCCACTCATGTATATGATCGGATATATGAGTAGAGTCAAATTGCTTTAAGGAGGTCAAAAGCTTAGTACTAGTTTCATAATTGATGGTTAATTAGAAATGGGTTATAAATGTGGTTTCCAATGCATTAAAGTTGCTAAATGAGGCTCTAGGTAATTCAACATACAACTTAGTTGTCAAACTAGTAAGAGTTTCCTGGAAAAGTCGTAAACAAATGGAGTCATCATTTAAGGAGTTTGACGAACACCATAAAATATAGGTCATGAAGTGATTTTATGGATCTTCTCCAGGGTTTCCATTAAACTTCAGAATGTCACTCGAAAATTTGGTTGGAATAATCGACCACCTAGGAGAATGACAATTAGATCATTCGTTAACCAGGAGAGATCTGGTAACTCTAACCTTGAAATTAATAGTAATTTCCTATTAAATTCCATTTGAGGAGGTTGACCTTGTGGATAAAGTGTTGAAAATAGCAACAAGAAATGTTAAAAATAACATCCAAAAATTCCAATTTAATTTTTCCTTGAATTAAATTGTGAATTAATTTGTAAATTATTTTCTCATAGCAACTTGTAATAGTTAACTAACTTAAGTTGACTTAGTTAACTTAGGAATTTCAAGTTGGAAGTCTTTCTGAAGTCATGTATATGTTCTCCCTAAGTTTTAGGGGTCCAGGATGAGTTTATTTGAGTTGTAATTAGATAAATCGGTTTGACTGAGTTATAAACAGTTAAACTAGTTCTAATGGTTGGAGGAACTAGTAGAGGATTGGTAGTGATTTGGTGCACTTGTGCATCCTTAGGTGATACTCTAGCTAACTGAAGATTCACTCATGAGAAACTCATGCATTTCAATTCAGAGGAAGACCCAGTTGAGACAAGAGTGTAGGGACAATGTACTATCAGTTGTATGATTTTTCGAGTTGTATAGATCATGCATGCAATCAGTTGAGGACCTATGTTTGGATTGCGCAGTTATGAAGTGAGGATTTCCCTTTAAATACAGGCTAATTCTCTAAGGAATTTTGCAAGGAATTAGGAGCTTGAAGGCTAGGAATTTGGCTAAGTATTGGCCAAAGGAAGTCATCAGGCAAAGGATAGGAAATACTTGTGTAGGTTGAGCTCAAGGTTGAGCAGAGCATATTGTATTCATCCAAATTCTTTGACCAAGAACGCAAGGAAATAGGGGCTTGGAGAGTTGCATAATAGGCTAAGGATTTGGCTTGAGCTAGCTTGTGAGTTGAGAGTTGATTATACTTGTGCAGGGATTGTTCTTGTGAGAACAAGCATTGTATTATCATCTTGGATTTCTGATTAATGCAATACATATAGGCGGGGTTTTGAGCAGTGGATTTCCCTAGGAAAAATTATTTTGTTATGTGCCATTGATTTGTCTTCTTCTTGTTCATATTGTTTTCATCGATCTATTGGCTTCCATTGGTTGAAAGTAGAAGTAGATTATTGTCCTATGCTTTAGTAAATTGCATGAGCTTGTGAATCTACAGGAAATTATACATGGTATCAGAGCTAGATTTGTAGAAATTTCTACATGGTATCGGAGCTTAAGAAAGTATACTAGAGGAGATTTTGAAGTTTTTGAGTTCAGGGTTACAGGTGAAATTCAAATTTGCATTACATACTTTAGGATCAACAGATGGCGTTCTACGATTTGTGGATCGAGTATGCCTTGGATGGAAGCTCGAATTATATAGCTTGGAAGGATAGGATGGAGGTCATGTTGGAGGATAATGGCTTGAATGAATTCATTGATCAAGACATTCTGAAGCCACCAACATCAGATGCTAAAGATACGGAAGAATGGAAGAAGTATGTGGCAAGGGCGAGGTGAATTATCCTTGAGGGATTTCGAGACCACGTTATCTCAAGTCTCCATGGCTAGGAAAATTCGTATGCTATGTGGAAAGCATTGACATACCTGTTTCAAAACAACAGTGACCATAGGAATTTGGCACTAAAGGACAAACTTCGAAAAATCAAGATGGAGGCGAGTGACTCAATTCCAAATTACTTGACCAAGTTCACTCATTGTCAGGATGAGCTTAGAAGTGTTGGAATCACTATTGTTGAGGATGATATGGTGAGCCTAGCTCTTCTAGGACTTCCCAAGAGTTGGCATAGTTATCAGGAATATGTCAATGCGAGGGAGAAGCTACCATGTTGGGAACGACTATGGTCGGATTTGGTACAAGAGGAGTTTCGACGGAACACCAGAGATGGGACCTCTTCCAAGGAAGCAGAAGAGGACTTTCCCTTACCGAGTTAGGAAAAGAAGGCCAAGGGAAAGAAGTCCCAAGGCGATGTGGGCGGAAAGAAGATGGAATTGTTGCAAGTCAAGTGTTTTCACTGTCATGAGCACATGAACTATGCCACAAATTGACCACAGAAGAAAGCAAGCAAGAAGGAGCATGCAGTAGTTGCAGCAGCTGAAGCTCTAGCTTCACAATTCGAACTTGATTTCACTCTCATTGCATGCATGGCCAACACTGTCATGGGAGGCGTGTGGTATCTTGACAGTGGTGCCTCGTTCCATATGATGGGGAACATAGATCTCTTTAGTGATTTTGAGGAGAAAGACCTCAAGCAGAGCATAGAGTTTGGAGATGACGGGAGGTATAGAGCTACTAGGATCAGTACGGTTACCTTTCAGAGGGAGTCTGGCTCCCCTCTCAGGATCACAGATGTGATGTATGTTCCAAGACTAAAGAAGAATCTTGTTTCAGTCACAGTATTGGAAGACCATGGCTATGATGTGATTTTTAGTAAGGGAAAGGTTTTCCTTAGACACATCACCATGAGACAAGTGAAACGGATAGGTTCATGGGTCAAAAAACTGTATGCTCTTGAGGTACAAGATGCATGAAAACCTTTGAGGAGCAAGGCAAAGGTTAGAGACTTTGTGGTTGAGATGGAGATTGAATTACCTCTCAACATGCAGCCCCAAAAGAAGCCTCAGAAGCAGTCTCAGGCAATTGTGGAGCAGCCCCGATTGGAGAATTAGAGAGGAGACCGAGTGGAGGCATCTACTCAAGTAGAGACCTCCAGTAGGGGGAAATTTCGAGCCAAGTGGGAAAAGGGAGAACATGCATCCATACCTCCAAGTGTGAGGTGGGACGGTGTGAAGTGATAGTCCCAAGAGGGATGAAATTGGGTAGGCTCCATTGAGAGGTTTTATCTCATGGATCGTACCTTGCTATGGGAGACCAAAGTATATAGTAGTGGGAGGAATCAATAGTGATTGATGCAATCAGAGATCAAAGTGACAGAGGCTAGAGCAGTCAGATAACTGAAGAGCATAGAGAAGAGTTGAAAAAAGTGCAGAAAGGCAGAGTCAGTAGAAAAACAGATTTTTCAGTCAACAGAGGTAGTAGCAGTCAAAGACTTTGGTGACAGATGCATCATACTAATTCAAGTTGGATGGTTTTTCAGTTTCAGGAGTTGTTGTAGAAACAACACTAGAGAGAAGTGTTGCATGCAGAACATTCCAAAGGTTCAGGATTGGGATAGAGTTGAATTCCTTTCTTGTTGAGAGGGAGTGTTGAAAATAACAAAAAGAAATGTTAAAAATAACATCCAGAAATTCCAATTTAATTTGTCCTTGAATTAAATTGTAAATTCTTTTCTCATAGCAACTTGTAATAGTTAACTAACTTAAGTTGACTTAATTAACTTAGGAATTTTGAGTTGGAAGTATTTATGAAGTCATGTATATGTTCTCCCTAAGTTTTAGGGGTCCAGGATGAGTTTATTTGAGTTGTAATTAGATAACTCAGTTTGACTGATTTATAGACAGTTAAACTAGTTCTAACGGTTGGAGGAACTAGTAGAGGATTAGTAGTGAGTTGGTGCACTGGTGCATCCTCAGGTGCTACTCCAGCTAACTGAAGATTCACTCATGAGAAACTCATGCATGTCAATTTAGAGGAAGACCCAGTTGGTACTAGAGTGCAGGGACAATGTACTATCAGTTGTATGATTTTTCGAGTTGTACAGATCATGCATGCAATCAATTGAGGACCTATGTTTGGATTGCGCAATTATGAAGTGAGGATTTCCCTTTAAATATGGCTAATTCTCTAAGGAATTGTGCAAGGAATTAGGAGCTTGAAGGCTACGAATTTGGCTAATTATTGTCCAAAGGAAGTCATCAGGCAGAGGATAGGAAATACTTGTGTAGGTTGAGCAGAGCATATTGTATTCATCCAAATTCGTTGACTAAGAGCACAAGGAAATAGAGGCTTGGAGAGCTGTAGAATAGGCTAAGGATTTGGCTTGAGCTAACTTGTGAGTTGAAAGTTGATTATACTTGTGCAGGGATTGTTCTTGTGAGAACAAGCATTGTATTATCATCTTGGATTTCTGATTAATGCAATATAGATAGGCAGGGTTTTGAGCAGTGGCTTTCCCCAGGAAAACTTATTGTGTTATGTGCCATTGATTTGTCTTCTTCTTGTTCATATTATTTTCATCGATCTATTGGCCTCCACTAGTTGAAAGTAGAAGTAGATTCTTGTCATGTGCTTTAGTAAATTACATGAGCTTGCAAATCTATAAGAAATTCTACATGGTATCTGTTAACCTTGAGGTGCAGTGCTGCTATTTTGAAGACTAAAGGAGGGAAATGGTTTATTCTGTTGTCGTGGAGAGGTTCCCATACAGTCCATTACCTCACTTTTCACACTCATCCACTCCCATCCACGTTCACTCATGTCCTAACCCAACCCTCACATCATAACAAAACTCACTTTCACCTTGGCCTTACGTGAATTAATCCATTCCCCCCCTATGTATTATTATTTTTCAGAGTGCATGAAAACATTTACTAATGCGAAAAAGCCCCCGAAAACCTTACCTTTCCATCCATATGCGCCTCTTTGCACATTTCTCGAGGTCGTCCCATACCTTTGTGTCCCCCGTCGTCGATCTTCCCACTGATCTAACGGTCCACAATTCATCCGACCAACTTTATACGCTCACCTGCTTCGACCGATCACCACCATTAGATCATTTCCGCCAGATCTCATGGCTATCGCGCATATCACTCGAGCAAACAAGAGAGAGGGATACCTGCCCGATAAAGTGGTTTCCTCTCTCTCCTCCGCTGCTATGTGGCACCCGATGAATGGAATCAGTTGAGCTCTGACCTTTACCACTTACCGCCTGATGACCGCCCGATATGGACCATTTCCGCTTGAGTAAACCACTCCCAGGGGTTATCCTTCGAGCACCTCCTCCGCCTGATAGCTGTTCAATCTACCCATCTAAGATCTAACGACTTGGACTTATTTCGCTCTCGCCACGACTTCAAGCCTCTGGCGATTGATCTCCTCCGCCCATTCCTCCCGATCCAACAGCCCTCATTCACGATCACCATAGTTCATCCACAGTCGCCTGACCAACATCCCGACCGTCGATCCACACCATCCAACAGCCCACGTACCCCCGTACTCCACTTCTCACCAGTCACCCAGGGAGGAAATTTGTTGGCTTTGTCAGTGTTTTTGACAGTCAGACAGTTGAAATGAAATAACATAATGCATGGCCGAAATGGGAAAAAAAACAGCACGATGTAGCCAAACCAACAGAAATGATCATGGAACATCGTTGGAACGAGTGAACCACCTGACAGCGCGCTGAAATTACCAGAATTTGATTACCGTGTTTTTTAGAAACAGATCTCTCTGAGCTCATGTTTGTCTAGTTATGGAATCAAGTAGTTAGAAGACAGAGGGGATAGATTAAGACATCTCGAGCCTCAGAGAGTTCGAGAGTATTGTAAAAAGCCTATAAATGGCTAAAAGTTAGAAGTAATAGGGGTTCAAATTTTGGAGACTGTGGATACTCTGTTCCTCCCAGCGTCTCATCTTCATTCCAGTAATACAAGCTTCTTTTGTTGTTACATGTTCAATTGCCATCTTCTCCTTTGTTCTAAGCTTGCACTTGAATAGGTTATTCATGTTTTCTTCTGTGTCTAATGCCAAATAACTGTCATCTTATCTCTGCATTGATAAATTAGGTTTGCAAGCTTCATTTACTCTTTGTAGCTAGCCATTCAAATGTGTTTATGTATGTATCTGCCAGTACAATCAGGATTCTCCATCTATTCATTGAATCTATAAACTATTGAGCATTAGTGGTTGAAAGCCTTGTCAAGCTGAGAATGTTCATGTATGTCTTGAGTGAAAAAAGAGTTGAAACAGTCATCTGAATTGATCGAAACCCCAATCGATTCCAATAGTTCAGAGAATGATATTGAAGATTTATGTGTTTCCAGGCATCTCCGACCTACAACCTAGGAGAGTTTCATGGAGTGCTAACATTAATTGGCGTCGTTGTTGGGGAGAGGAGACTGAAGCTCAGCTTCCTTGGGGGATGACACAGATCCAGCTTTGATGATAGACAAAACCTGGACACTATTTGGGTTGTATTCATCTATCTAGCGACTCTACTAGAGGAGGAACCTCTTGGCGACTCCACTCCATAGTTCTGGCTCAGTTTGTGAGGCATACTCAGAGAAATCCTCAGAAGCCACAAGCTGACCCAGTACCTAACCCTGAAAAAATCATCAAAGGAAGAAAGGTTTCGAAGAAATGAGCATCAGGTTCAGGTAGCTCTAAACAATATTCTATATCTCTTCAAGAAAATCCTGTAATAGAACAAATACATGTTGAGAGTATAGCATCTAATACTAGCAGTGAAGAAAAAATCTCAGAGATTCATAGAACTCCTTATCCTTTAGGTTCTTCTTTCATTGTAAGGCCTCTCCTCCTATCCATCATACTCCTTTAATCCTATCAGTCACTCCTCAACCCTCTATCATTCAGACTTCCAGTACCCTTATAGCCACCATAGCTATGGCAACACCTACTAAAATGGAAAGAATCATAGCTGCTAGGTATGGACCTCTAGTACTTCCCACTCTGTTAAATGCCATGCATACTAGAGAATATCAGAAGTATATGCCTAAGTTCACTGGGACTGAAGGTGTTACAGCTGAGGAACATCTTGAATCATTCTATAGCTATGCTGATAACCTGGATATTAGTGAAGTTGATGTATGGATGAGAGTCTTTGTCCAAAGTCTAGATGGAGAGGCTAGAAAATGGTTCAGAGAACTGACCCTAAGGTCTATAGCAGATATTGCGGCTTTAGATGATGCTATCCTAAAGCATTGGGGGGATAAGAAGGATCTACTCTACTACCACACCGAGTTTGGGAACTTAAAGAGGGAAAATGGTGAGTTTTTGTCTAATTTTAATAAGAGGTTTAACTGCATGTACAACAAGATACCAGCTGAAGTAAAACCCACCACTACCTCAGCTAAACTCACCTATGCCAGTGCCTTTAGTTCTGACTTCTATCTACTGTTGAGGGAGAGACAATGTGCTACCTTGGCTGATATGTAGGATGCAACCTTGGAAGTAGAATCAAACATCATGGCTACATAGAAGCTCAAGGGGAATGTTGATAGAAGGAGATAGAGGGGCGAACATTCATCATCTTCAGATCCCAAGATAGATAAAATGACCAAGATGATAGAGTCATTAACCTCTGAAATCTCCAAATTAAAGGTTGAGCGGCACCCTGGGAAAGGAAGAGTTCCCAATACCTTTGCTCCTAGAAATCCAAATCCATATAGAAGAGCTAATGAGCAGTTGCAAATTCTACAAAGAAGCTAAGATTCCAATGAAGACCAAAGGGTGAAGACCCCTTTCTAGAATGTAGTCATGGAAGAAGAGCAGTTCGAAGAAGATGATGAGATCCATTGTATAAAAGACAAAGGCAGTGCCTCCTTTTTTACCTTAGCTGCCTATGAAAAGTCATTATTCAATGACCAAATCAGCCAAGAGTGGGATGGTGGAGTTGTTCTGCAAACTGATGATCAACATAGATGTGATCTGAGGTTGAAGATGAATAATGCCAAGGAAACTCCTATTCAGAGAGTTGTTTTCCCTGCAATACAGCAAGCTAATAAGCAGAAACGACCAACAGTTGATCCTGTTGTACCTCTGAGATAGTAGTAGGTCAAGCTATCAATGCCAGAGCATCTAAAATAATTGTTTTGGGGGTTTTTGGTTTTAGTTTTGGAAGGCCAATGAAAGAAGATAGATGTACGACTGAAGTAATTAACCCTTTGGGATATATTAATAATTCATCAAAGGGATACTATAAAGCATTACACATTGATATAGATCAAAATAGTGGTGACTAGAAGACAACAAAAAATATGATTATCACAGTTTCCAGACTGTAAAACAGAACAATCATAAGTTGGAAAACCTTCTGAACTATGTTCAAAAGATTCAAGGTAGTATACTTAAGCTTACACAAGATGCTGATGATTTATTGATTAGAGGGGATTATGTTAAGTTATGGTATGTTCTATGCTTATAACAGTTTACTTCTTTTTCTTCTTATATTCCACAGATTAGTAATCAAATGTACATAAAGTAAAGTGCAGATAGAACATTAAATGATCGACAGAAAACAAGCCAAGACAAGAGACAGAAGATGTGGCGGCTAGCCAGGGACAAACCCCACAATGTGTGGGGAAACCCTTTGATCAAATCTTATTTTATATAAAAATAGTTCAGCAGAGAGAAATAGTACAATAACTTTTAAATTTATATCAGCAGTAGCAAACCCTAGATCAGCAGCATCAACATTAGTGGCTTCATCATTAAACTAGGGCAGACGATATCTCACAAACCAACCGTCGGATCGACTTGATTCCACCACCAAAAGTTGTGGCTTACAGAGGAGGTTCAGATGAACCTACAATGTAGTTTAGATGAGGAGATATTCTAGTCCATGCAGGTCAAACTTTACTTCTGCAGTTGCAGTTTCAGTTTCAGCAGCCAAGGCAGTTGATATCTTGCATACCGTCCGTCGGATTGACTTGATTCCACCACCAAACGTTGCAGCTTTCAAAGGAGGTTCAGATGAACCTATAACATAGTTCAGATGAGGAGATCTTCTAGTCCACGTAGGTCAATCTTTACTTCTACACTTGCAGCTTCAGTTTCAGCAGCTTCTGGCTTCACATGTGTGAGGGAGAGACCCTTTTCTATGCAGTAGAGAAGAGACTCTTTTCTGTGCAGTAGAGAGAGAGAGATGTGATGAGATGAGTGAGTCCAAATAAGGAAAAGTCCTCCTGTATTTATACACAACGTTGGTGTTTGAATAGATGCGACTGTTGGGCTTCGGAGCCTACATGAGTTGTAGGTCGGCTTGATAATAATTCCATAATCAAAATAAATTCATATCTCCACGAATACTTATCGGAATTGGATGATATTTATATCAATCCTACACCTCTCAATGAGAGGAATCTAATAAAAATATTATCAGCCATGAATAAGATGACCCACATGAAAATTTTCCCTAGTTGCCAATTTTAACACTCCCTCTCAACTAGGGAGAACTTCATCTGCAATATGTCTATTGGTCGTTACTATTCATCCATCAAATGCACTACCATGTACAGCCCGACCCTTGACCTGCTCTACTCTATTCTGTATGTTCTTCTTTGTCTTGTTCTGCCTTGTACTGATCTGTACGGCTCTGCTCTGTTATGCGTTGCTCTGCTTTGTTCTGTTCTTCTCTGCGTTTGTCTGAATTATGAAGAAGAAGAAATGATCGAGGATGTATCATAATGACTCAAAGTCAGTCTTAGAGTATTTACTACTGGTCCCAAACCAGTTTCAACCAACCCCAAGTCAGCATCATAGTGAGTACAACTCCACTAGTCCCAGACCAGTATCATCCTCCACTGACTCAAAGTTAGTCTCAGAGTGCGTACCACTGATCCCAGACCAGTCTCAGCTGACCCGAAGTCAGCTTCATAGTAAGTACCACTCCTACCACTGGTCCTAGACCAGTATTGCAGTCTTAGAGAGTGTACCACTGGTCCAGGACCAGTCTCAACCGACCCGAAGTCAGCATCATAGTATGTACCACTCACATTGGTCCCAGACCAGTACTGCACTGACATGAAGTCAATCTCAAAGTATGTACCATTAGTCCCAGACTAGTCTCAACCGACCCGAAGTCAGTGTCATAGTATGGTAAAACTCCTACCACTGGTCCCAGACCAGTATCATTGATCCCAAATCAAAGGAGGTCATCCTAGAATAGGGAGTACGGTAGATACAATGATGCATCCATCGGTACTACTATGGTCCCTGACTTCATTTCCCTACTCATTGATCAGATGAGAGGTACTTCCCATGAGTCCCAGACTGCATGGGTAGGATGCTTCGACAGGAGAACTAATCAATCCTGTCCTCACAGGAGAACACATCAATCCTGTCCTCACAGGAGAACACATCAATCCTGCTACAATCACTATGGAGAACACATCAATCCAGGCCGCCATGGAGAACACATCAATCCAGGCCTCACAGGAGAACACATCAATCCTGCTACAGTCGCCATGGAGAGGACATCAATCCAGGCCTCACAGGAGAACACATCAATCCTGCTACAATCGCCATGGAGAACACACCAATCTAGGCCTCACAGGAGAACACATCAATCCTGCTACAATCGCCATGGAGAACACATAAATCCAGGCCTCACAGGAGAACTAATCATCCTGCTACATAGGAGAGTGAATCATCCTGTTCCATAAGAGAGCGAATCATCTTGTCCCACACGAGAGCGAATCATCTTGTTCCAGTGCACACCACAAGGGGAGGCTGAGTCACCCTTGTGGTCGTATGTTGCTCCAGTAAGAACCGCAAGCCCTCAGAGCTCCCAAAGCTCAATGTATGCAACATGCAGGACCCTTGTACAAGGGTTTCTTGATGAATCTAAGTCATTTGGGAAAATCACATATTAGATCTTTCCTTGGGGCTTTGACAATGTGTATCAACCTGTACATCATCTTAATGCGATGGATCCTCCTTGCTCATCGACTTACCATATCCCAGATGATGTCTATCTGTTGGAGCAATTGACGAACACGGGATTCCTCAATAATCAAATCCCACCTCTGGTTGTTACGGAGAATCACAATGGTATCCAATGTAAATCCAAATAGCTCACTGAAGAGCTTTTGCAACCAGACTGCCTCATAGGAGGCCATGCTAGCAGCAATATATTCTACTTTGGCGGTGCTCAAAGCCACAGACTTTTGCTTCCTGCTCATCCAGGATATCAAAGTAGATCCCAAGGTGAAATATCACCTAAAAGTGCTCTTACAGTCCACCACACTGCCTGCCCAATCGGCATCAGTATATCCAAGTAGTCTCACATCTTCGGCAGTGTATCTTAACCCATTAGTAATTGTGCCACAAAGATATCTCAGAAGATTATGGCATCAATCCAGTGAGGCTCAACCAAATATGAGCTCACAATGCTAACTGCAAAACATATGTTCAGATGGAGGTTCACCAAGAACATCAATGCGAATGAGTTTATGAAACTTAGAGGCATTTCCCAAATCTGGTCCGACATCACTACCATATAACTTCTAAAAGTTAAGATCCTCTAAGTAGTCACAGGCTTGCAGTCCATCATAACGAATCTTTTCAATATCTTTACCACATATTTTCCTCAAGATAGGAAAATTTCCCTTCGCTTCTGCCACACTTCAAGTCCTTGGTCCTTCATTTCAAATTCAGAAGCCAACTCCCTCTTACATTTGTGAATGAGAGGGTATGCACCTGTTAGAAAGAGGGCATCCACATACAACACCAGTATGAGAGGCTTGTCATCTTCAACCTTAAGGTAAAGGTTAGGATCAGCTTCACTCCTAGTGAATCCCAGCTTCATCAAGTAGCTATCGATCCTCTCATACCATTCTCGAGGTTCTTGCTTCAGCCCATAGAGAGCCTTCTTCAAGCTGCATATATTAGATTTTCAATCATAAATCTCAAATACTTTGGGTTGTTCAACATAGACCTCTTCTTTGATCGAATCGTGAAAGAACACGGTCTTGACATCCATCTCATGTAGGTTCCATCCTTATGAAGCCACAAGGGCTATGATCAAGCGGATGGTCGTATATCTGGCAACAGGTGCAAATATCACATCATAGTCTATACCTTCCTTATGGGAGAAACCACGAGCAACAAAATGAGCCTTATACTATTCCGTACTTCCATCTGCTACAGCTTTATCTTGTAAATACAGTTTGAAGTAACAATTGTCTTGTCCTGGGGTCTGGGAACTACTTCCCAGACATCATTCTCCATAATGGTCATAGCATCCTTCCATACTTGATGCTTGACGACATCTGAGAATGATGAAGGCTCATTTTGTATGATTGTGCTCATATTGGTCAAGTATCCCTGATACCTGTTGGGTTTCTTACTTTCACGGAAGGTTCCTCGGGGTGCAGCATTTCCTTCAGCATCATCAAGTAGCCCCCTAAGCCATGAAGGCCTCTTCCTAGAAGAGGAAGGCTCAGGTGGATAAATAGGATCCATCGGTTCTTCCACATCAGGCATTGTTACATCATCTACCCATAGAGACAACTTCCACAATCATACGGTGCCACACCATTCTACTCTGGAGTATGTGGTGTAGTAGTCTCCCTCTTAATGCCAGCCTCAGATATTCCTGAGTGAACCAACTGTAATATATCGGAGGTCTTGCTTAGGCTTGAGGGGAATGGTCCCCTTTTGAGCTTTCCTTCATCACATCCTGGACATGCACCTTTTTTCTCTACTCGAAATTCGGGCATCCCTGTCACCATTTGTCTTACACCGAGTAGAGCTTTATAATGAAGGGGGGAAAACTTCTGATGCCAAAGTTTGGATTGAAGAGATGTGTCATAAGACATGACACCTAGCAGACTTCCATCGAACTGATATAATGAATCAACACGAAACCCAAGAGTAAAGGCATCTTTAACATTATTTTTCCATATACGTACCTTGCCATCGCTGAAGGTTACCTTGTAGCCTTTGTTTTCCATTGTCGAGATGGACACCAGGTTCTTTTTGAGGTCAGGTGAATTTAATGCATCATGGAATTTCCAGCCTTCTTGAATGGTTGTCCTCTTCCTTGATTCCCAACTCTCCTCTTACCTTTTCTATTGAATTTTTCATTCCTTTGATTGCCATTAGAGGGATTTTGATCATCGTCCCGGTGTGAGTCTTTTCTATCAAGGCACTCCCTTGCATAGTGACCTGCTTTATCATAGATGTAACATCGTCTTTTTCTTCCATCCTTAGGTCCAGCATTTCCTTTTGATTTAGTCCTTGAATTATTTATTTTCTTAGCATGAGAAGAAAAGGCAGCAGGAGGACCTTTAGGCATGGGCATTTATTGCTCTTCTAGCCATGTTTCTTCTTGAATGCATCTAGCCATTAATTCCTCGAAACCAGGAATTACATTATTGTTCAAAAGAGTAGTCCTGAACATGTACCATTTGGATGGTAATACTCCAAGAGTCGTGAGTGCCATTTCCCTATTAGTAATATTCTCCCCAATAGATAGGAGATCGTTCTTGATCTCGGTGATTCTTAAGAAGTATGCTTGCATACTCTCATCTTTACCCTTCTTAATTTCCTTCAGCTTATTTCTAAGAAGCAAAACTTGATTTGCATCATTAACTTTTAAATAAACTCACCAGTCTATCGTAGATTTCCTTGGAGGTGTCCAGATCAGAGATGTAGGCCACCAAGTGCTTGTCGATAGAGTCCCGGATGATCTTCTTTGTTTTGACTTCTCTATTTTTCCATTTGTTCCAGGCAACAACGAATGCATTTGATGGAGGCTCAACAGTATTGCCTCTCATATGGTTCAGCACTCCTTGGTCCTCAAGGGTTAGATCGATAGACATATTCCATCCGTGATAGTGATCTTTCTCACGGAGCTTGTCTTCGACAGGAAAGAGTGTTGAGGACCCCATCGTTCTTTTAGGATAGCCTTGCCAATCTTCTCTTCGGTGATTATTCTTACTCTTGCTCGGGCTTTGTCTTCACCTCAGCTCCGATACCATGTTAAGTTATGGTATGTTCTATGCTTATAACAGTTTACTTCTTTTTCTTATTATATTACATGGATTAGCAATCAAATGTACATAAAGCAAAGTGCAGATAGAACATTAAATGATCGACAGAAAACAAGCCAAGACAAGAGACACAAGATGTGGCGGCTAGCCAGGGACAAACCCCACAATGTGTGGGGAAACCCTTTGATCAAATCTTCTTTTATCTTCAATAATTCAGCAGAGATAAATAGTACAATAAATTTGATTTATATCAGCAATAGCAAACCCTAGATCAGCAGCATCAACATTAGCGGCTTCATCATCAAACTAGGGCAAACGATATCTCACAAACCAACTGTCAGATCAACTTGATTCCACCACCAAAAGTTGCGAATTCTAGAGGAGGTTCAGATGAACCCACAGCGCAGTTCAGATGAGGAGATCTTCTGGTCCACGCAGGTCAAACTTTACTTCTGCAGTTGTAGTTTCAGTTTCAGCAGCTTCCAGCTTCAAAATAGGGCAATCGATATCTTGCAAACCGTCCGTTGGATTGACTTGATTCCACCACCAAAAGTTGTGGCTTTCAGAGGAGGTTCAGATGAACCTATAGCACAATTAAAATGAGGAGATATTCTAGTCCACGTAGGTCAATCTTTACTTCTGCAGTTGCAGCTTCAGTTTCAGCAGCTTCTAGCTTCACATGTGTGAGGGAGAGACCCTTTTCTGCGCAGTAGAGAAGAGACTCTTTTCTGCACAATAGAGAGAGAGATGTGATGAGATGAGTGAGTCCAAATGAGGAAAATTCCTCCTGTATGTATACACAACGGTGGTGTTTGAATAGATGTGACTGTTGGGCTTTTGAGCCTACATGAGTTGTAGGTCGGCTTGATAATAATTCCATAATCAAAATAAATTCATATCTCCATGAATACTTATCGGAATCGGATGATCTTTATATCAATCCTACACCTCTCGACGAGAGGAATCTAATAAAAATATTATCAGCCATGAATAAGATGACCCACATGAAGTTTTTACCTAGTTTCCAATTTTAACAGATTAGCTACATAGGCAATTGCATTAATCTAATCTCTTAATAGATGATCACTTCATGAGCTTATAGGAATCAATTGAAACTCTAATTTTTCCTACCTAGATATCTCTGTAAGTCTTAAGCATATGAAGAAAAACATAATGATTGAAAACTGGAAAAACTTACAGGATAACACAAAACTATGTAAAACCAGATTCAAAATCCTCTATTTTGTATTAAGGCCCCAGAAAGATTGAGTACATCAAGTGTCTATAAAAGCTTCCTTCAAAGGTGACTTTTAGGTTCAAAGTAGAACTAACAATCAAGACTTTACAAGCAATGAACTATGAATCTTCAACTCCGAACCATTTACAACTCTAGAAAAGAGTTATTTATACAATAATAAAACTAAGAAATATCCTAAAACTGTTTAAGATTTATTCTAGGAAAGGAGAAGATCTTCATGCAAGAAGATAGGGGCAGCTATTGAATTGCTTCTTGCTGTCTCCTTTATTCAGGCTGTGCTGGCTTTAATTGTTTGATATTTTGCCCCTTTAGTTGATTTGTTGTTTGTATCCTCTATGTTGGTTGTTTGCTTCATTTAACCTTTTTATTTGACTTCTTTAAACTCTGTAACTCTGGCTGAGTAGATTTTGACTACACATTCCAATTTTTACTGTGTTTTTCACAGTAAATCGCTCATTTTGTCTTCAAACTATTATATAGGCTTGTTTCTTTGTAAGCCTGAAACAACAATCTTCTTGCTTGCAAAACACATAAACTGTAAATATATGAATGAATGGAGATGAATGGGAAGTTAATTACTCGATCAAGTAGACCTTCATTTGCCTTGTTATAATTGCCTCCTAGACATAGAAACATGATAAATGTACATTTTGTCCAATCAACCATTAAACTTCTGCAACCTTTCTCTACTTACCCTTTGCTTATCCTATCATTTTTTCTTCATTTAATGGGTGCATTTAAGCTAGCAAACCCTTATCCTTTCTTCTTATTTAACAAAAACAAACTATCTAAATCTACCCTTATAACCTCCAAGGGCTCAGATTAAACTGATGAGCACCTTATTATTCTCTACCTAACTATTGATCTGCCAAGGTTAAACAGTTTGGCCAGATCTTTATTCTCTAACTATAACATCAAATTTAAAGCATGAAATAGTCAAGATTAAACAGTTTGATTGTCATGGTTTGTGGCATTTAGACTTGCTCACTTTCAAAGTTTATTTGTTTTCTTTCTACCTAACATTTTCTTTTTGCCTTGATTTTTTAGAGCATCTAACCTAACATTTTCTTTGATATGGACATCATCATCAAAATATTTTTTAAACTAACATTTTATTCACTATTGATGTGTTTGGTCAATTTAGTGTGTTCTAAATTGCTATTTAAAATGTCAATCCGGGATTCGTAAACTGACGAAGTGAAGTGTACTATATGTACAAGATAACCATTTCCTTAGTTTTTTGTCGTTTTTGAGTTTTTTAGTTTGTTTTTGGATTTATCTTTCCCTAATGTGTGATGGCGAAAATGAAAGTTAAGTATGGATGGTAATGGTGATTTCTACAGTGATTTTCCCAAACTTAAAATTGTTCAAAAAGAAAGCTTTAAAACAACTGTAATGAAATCAATTCTTAAGAGGAAGTAAATGTATCAAACAGTGAACTAATGACAATGGCCCAGTATCCTTGCTGCTGTATGAAAAAGAAAGTAAAAACTGAACTTAAAGCAACTCAAAAAACTAAAAGCAAAGCAACTAATTCACACTACTTCAACTCTTCTGATCCTTTACCCTTCAGCTCAATCTACCTTGTGGGAAGCAATCATGAACAAGTTAAGCAATCTGATATCTAAATGACAAGAAATTAAATTGCATAAAGGAAACTAATCACACTACTTCAACTCTTCTGATCCTTTACCCTTCAGCTCAATCTACCTTATGGGAAGCAATCATGAATAAGTTAAGCAATATGATAACTAAATCACACTACAATAAGTAATATTATGATTCCTTACTAACAGAGTCACTTGACTATAGAAAGAAACCATAAACAAATGAGTAGTATGATGTCTAAGTAGCAGAAAAATAAATAAGCAAAACACAATTTGAAAAAGGACAGTGCTGGAATTAAACTTCAGAAAAGGAAAATTAGCAGGAAGGACAAGATGATCTCATATGTCAGTAGTTATCAAAAAGATGAAAATTTGCTCGGGCTACCTAAGAAAACCTGTAGAAAAGCATTGATCAGCTGACAACTATAAGAAAACATAAATGAAAATGTAAACAGCAATGAATTAAAAACATCAAAACACCACGTTATATACAAGCTAATGATTATGAAAACAGAAACATAATAAAATCAAATGAAAACTATATAGGGCTTTAGTGCGCAGGGGCCTTCTGCCACCTCAGCCAGTCAACGAACAGTCACAAAAACAAGCTCAGGAAAGTAGTCTTCTCATGTATTAAAGCAGCAGAAAAATATATAAAACAGAGTGCAGTGGGGTGATAATAACAACAGTTCAAAAATTACATCTCCAAAAGTTTTTTACACAGCGTTTATCAACGCGTTATTTATAATGAAAAAGTGTTGTAACTAACTAACTAAGTCCTATGTTGTTAACTGCGTTGCCAGAGACACGTAGATCTCCTCAGCCCGAGATCTAGCGTAACGGTCATCATGTCCATTAAATCTTCGGAGTGGTAGCTGTTGGATTCAGGTTACGGGGTTGATCTCCAGGTGTGTCGATGTCTCTGTGAGCTGAGGACTGTGCCACGTAAACTTTCACGTGCTCAAAACATAGACGTGCCACCGCTAAATTCCTTGGTTGGCTTTGCCTTTGACCCTTGTTGACCGTGACCTTTTATGGATGATTTGGCTGATCTGAAGGGACACGTTCCATGTACCCGTCACCTGTAGCTTGCCCATGTGGCTCGTTTCTTCATAGGACACCTGTAGCATAGCCTTTAACAAAATGGCTGCAGAATCCTGTGCTGGCTGCGGAAACCTGTGCTGGCTGCGGAAACTGACAAGTTTCCGCAGCTACCTGAACAAAAATCTAAACCAAACAAGAGTCATAAGCATAGTTAGAAAACCATGTCAGAAGCTCTTTTTAGACTATAATGCAATGATTTAACAGCTTGGTGGATGAAGTAAGTGGAAAAAGAAGGCTGAGAGGGTGTATAGGAAGGTGCAGGTTTGAGGCTCAACATACCCCCACTGTGAAGGTGTTGCATGTCCTCATGCAACCAAAATTTAGTCATTTCCCTCTAATCCATATGTTCTGAGGCTTCTGCTAGGACATCTAGCCCTCTTTTCTTCTTCTTTGATGCTAACATCATCCTGGGTTTCCTGACTAGACATTTGAACTTGAGATTAATCAATGCTCTGCTTAACTTTTTGCACTTTTTCTTCAGTTTCCTGTTTTTCTTTTGCCACAGTCCTAAATGGAGCATAGTGTTATCATGGACAATCTTATCTACCTTGCTCTGCTCTTTGAGTGCTTCGTTTTCCTGTTTGATATTCCTATTTAGGAATTCTAATTCAAATACCTCCTGTTTCAAAGACTAAACTTGTGCATCTAGTGGCAGAGTGGTACTTGGTCCTGGAGCTGATTGTTCTAAGGATTCCAGGTAGTTATATAACTCTTGTTGATTAGGATCTACCTCAAGTGTCTTTCTCGGACTAAGCTCAAAATCTGGTGGAGGAGGAGGACTACTCTCTCTTTCCGGCCGAAAAGGGCTTTCATCATGTGGAGGACTTGGTTCAATGCTTGGCTGAGCTGGAGATTTCTCAAGTGTATCTTCACCTAAATCAATAAAGTGAGGTTGTTTTTCTTGGGTTTTATTTACCTTTCCTTTTAGCCTAGTGCTCCTCCTTAAGTATGGATTAGTACTATTTTCTTGTGTACTCTGTTTTCCTTTTTCCTTTTTCTTTGTTATAGCAGCAGCCTGAAGATGTACTAATCTTTCTGACAGTGGTTGATAATCCTCCTCTATGGATTGCTCAGGGGATGGATAGACTTCTTGGATGGTTCTTTTTCCTTTTTCTTTCTTCTGTTTCTTATTTTTAGCTCTATCTTCTTCTTCTTTTTGGACAGTTTCTTGAGTTTCTATAGTAGGGGAGTCTTGGACTGTAGTGTTCTTTTCTCTCCTCCTACTTTTCCTTGGAATATTTGGTGGACTACTTCCAGAGGCCTCAGATGGCTCTTGGAAGTAGTTTCTTGTCAAGAATTGCTCCCAAGTATCTTTAGTTTTCTTCAACTGGTCCTCAATAAGAATTTTTATGAGTCCATGATGGTAGAGATGAGGTTCAATGTTGCCTATGTGTTTTTGAACTGTAATACTCATCTTTTTCAGACTCAATAGCAGAAAATGAGGCAAATTAAGAGTGTGACCCTCTAGGAAATTCATCATCAGTCTAGCATGATACATATACATAGAACCAAAACGACCTTCACACGTGATAAATTTCTGGATAACTAACAGTAGACTAGACCATTCCTCTTTTAGTGCATGAACAGGGATGCCTCTTGTAAATACGGTGGTATCCATACCTTGGTTTTGTAGCATGATTCTCCATATCTGATCGTCCACACTTCTATTTTTAAACCACCTTTCACCTTCTTGAGGTAGGCCTGTGGCAGCTGCTACTGTGGCCTCAGTCACTGTGAACTTCAAGTCTCCAATCTCCATTGTTTGTCCATCAAAAGACCGTGCAAAAGCTTTGGTCACCTCCTTGTTATGGCCTTTAAAATTTTGGATAAATCGTAACCATCTGGCTTTCTTCAGCAATTCCTTAGTTTGAGGATAACCTTCCAAGTATTTCGGTCCTTCCGGCTCTGCTCTCAGTAATTTTCCCATCCTCTGTTTTAAATTCCAACTGAGAGTTCTTCTGCGTGTGAGGGTTCAGAAAAAAATGGCTCGGTTACAGGATTTAGGATAGACTGTAGTGGCTGCAATCGGGGTTTAGAACAAACTGTAGTGGCTGCAGTCGGGGTTTAGGATAACTGTAGTGGCTGCAATCAGGGTTTAGAACAAACTGTAGTGGCTGCAGTCGAAAATGGAGAACAGGGAATGGAAGTACCTGAATTACCGGAGGAACAGAGGGTGAGCAGCAGTAAACAAGTTCAAAATAAAATGCGGATGCATGCGAGGAGTATGGTATTAGTGGAGTGGTAAACGAATGGAGTAACGTCGGGATTTTTTGAATCGGATGACTGTGTATGAAATTTTTACACGTCTCAACAGACGGCTGCGGAAATTACGGCTAAGAAGAATCGTAACACAATAGGTCACGTCTCAAGAGTACGAGTAATAAATGGAAGTGCAGTCAGTCTTGAGTTTAAACTCGTAATAATCATGAGACCGTTGGAGAAATGAATGCAAGGTGTGTGGAGTGATATCGTGGAATAGGAGTGGTAATGGAGCTATCGTATCAAATCATTGCACATAGTAGAACTTTGTTATGGTTTGATAACTATGCGTAATTATGACTTGAATTGTTATTTGATAAAAAAAATTGATCATACCTTTCGAAACTTTGTCATTTCTTGCTCAAGGCTTCTAACCAATTGCTCTTCCTTGATGTCTTGGAGATGCCCCATGTCTTTAGCTCAATTACACCTGCATTTCATGATTATTGCACTAACAGTTGACTGTAAATTTGAAAACAGAGTGATGCTGGCTGCGGAAATCGTTTCTGGCTGCGGAAACTGCTTCTGGCTGCGGAAACTGAGACAGCACCCACTTAACTGAACAAAGATAGTTAGAGAAGAACTAACTGAATGAAAATAGTCCTGAAAGGGACTTTTATTGATGAAATGAAATGGAATGAGTGGAATGAAATGAAAATGAAGTGGAGTGAAGTGAAATGGAAATGAGAATGAGATGGAGGTGAAGTGAAATGGCAAATGAGATGGAGTGAAGATGGAAAGAGAATGAGAGGAGATTTTTTTGGAAAATATAGAGTCTCAGGTGTCCCTGATTTTCACTCTGCATTTTCTGTATAAGACCGCCAATCTATGATTGGTTTTCAGGCTTATACGATTTTATTTTATTTTTGTTTATTTTTTAATTTTTTTTCTTTTTTTTTCACTGAAAGAAACAAAGGCTAGGCTGATGGGGGAGAAGTATTCTTCTCCACCAGCCTTATTGCAGAATTCTCTTGGAACATTTTGACAAATTCCTCTTTTGAGAGTGGCTTATGATAAATTTTCAATCGGTGGCCATTCACAATGAGAGGAGTTTGAAATTCATCAATGGTCTTGATTCTTACCGCTCCATTATTAAAGACTTTGTCAATCTCATATGGACCAAGCCAATGAGTCTGAAATTTTCCTTTGAAGTCTTTAAACTTGGAATCAAACAGTAACGCCCAATCTCCCTCTTGAAACTTTCTCTCTTTGATGTATCTGTCATGTCACTTAGCTCTTTGATGTTGAACTAGATCAGTCCTTAAAATTGCATCTGGTCTGATCTCATCTAGCTCATTCAGCTACTCCATTCTGTGCTTTTGGGCTTCTGATAGATTCATCCCCAACTGGACTGCCATCTTGAAAGTCTTGACTTGAAACTCAATGGGGAGCAGGACCTCTTTCCCATAAACAAGTTCATAGGGAGAATGTCCTGTTGTATTCCTCCATGTAGTTCTGTAGGCCCATAAGGCTTCAGGAAGCCTTTCTGCCCAATCTCTTCTGTGTAGATGAACAGTTTTGGTGATGATGCTTTCAAGAACTTTGTTTGTAGACTCCACTTGGCCATTTTCTTGTGGATGGTAAGGAGTAGATTTTCTGTGCTTGATTTTGTATTCTTCCATAAGCTTCTCCATCAAGTTAGATGTAAATTGACTTCCCTGATCTGTCACAATTTCTCTTGGGACACCAAAACGAGTAAAAATATCCTCAAAAATAAATTGAACAACTGAATTTTCAGTGGAAGAAGGCAATGCTTTGGCTTCTACCCATTTAGTGACATAATCAGTGCATACCCTCCATTTACCATTCTTTTTAGGTACTATAACCAAAGGAGAAACCCATCGGCTATCTGAAATTGGATAAATGAAGTTTACATTAAGTAAATTTTGGAGCTCTTCTTTCACTATTTCCCTAAGGTTTGGATTCATCCTTCTCTGAGGTTGTTTGATTGGTCTATTGTTTTCCTCAATGTAGATGTGATGAATGCAAGTCTTAGGGTCAATACCTTTCATATCGGTATACTCCCATGCAAATGCAGTAGAATGTTTTTGCAAGATTTTGGTTAGTTCTTCCTGTTGTGATCTTTCCAATTTTTGTTGATATTCAATGTTTTTCCTGGAAAGATCTCAATGGCGGAACTACCAAATTCTTCCATAGAGAAAAGAGACATTTGTCTAGATGATAGATACTCAATGTCGGAATCTAACTGAAATTGTGTGTGGTCATATTCTGAAGATGTTTCAAAATTTTCTAATGTGTTCAGAATTTGACTATCTTCACTAACTTCAGAAATGGTAAAGACAGGTTGTATAGTATCTTCATCATCAATTCATTCATTATCTCCTATTTCTATAATTGCTTTTGCTGGAGGATACAGATTGAATTTCTTTGTCGAATTACCATCAGAAATATACATATCTCCATACCTACAACTGATGAAAGCATCGACTGTGGCTAACCAAGGTCTTCCTAAGATGAGAGGATGTCCTCCTAGATTACTCTTGGGAGTTAAAATCATGAAATCTACTGGATATTCCCAAGAGTCTAAGGAGACTGAAATGTCTTCTAATACACCATATGGTTTAATAATTGATCGATCTGCAAGTTGCAGTAAAGTAGGTGTAAAGAGAAGGTTAGGAAGTTTCAGTTGTTCCATAGTCTGTCTACTCATAATGTTGATAGCAGCCCCTAAATCAATCAAAGTATTTGGAATTTCAACCCCATTGATATGTGTTTTGACAATTGGACTACCGGGATCTACATACTTCTGCATAGTAATTTTTCCCATCATGATGTCTGCAATTTTCCCTACCAGGTGGATTCTTCTTGTATCTCTAGGTTTCCTTCCTGGTATTTTAAGACTCAACTCCTTTATTGTTTTTTCTAGAATAGGAATCTCTTTAATGGCTTGTAACAAGGGAATCTTGATACAGGCATTCTTCAATTCATATAGAAAATCATAGTCAGGCAACAAGATTTGTTTTTCCACCCCTTTGTCAATTTGTAATCTTTCAGGAAAAGGAGGTGTGGATGAAGATGCAGGTTGCTCAACTATAGGAGTTGTGGGGGTTAGCTCTTTTTCTTTTTATTTCTGAGTGTTTGGGTTTTGAAGAGATGCTTCAGAACCCTTATTGGCTTCAAGAGATTCTTCCTCAGAAATGCTTTAATTTTGGGCATCTATAGAAGGTTTATCTAGAACTCTACCAGATCTGAGTTGTACATCATTGAGAGGAACAATCATATAGGCAGGAAATTGTTGACCTTCTACCATGTAAGCATTTTGAGGGTTTTTATTATTGGGGTTTGGCAATGGCTGAGAAGGAAGTTGATTTGACTTCTATTGGAATGGAAGCAAGAGTTGAGAATTTGGGTTTTGTTGAGAGGGTTGTTGTTGTTGAAATGGCAATGGTAGTTGTGGATTTTGATTTGGAAGTTGTGGAGCTTGTTGGTTTTGAAAAGATGGAGGATATTGATAAAATTGAGCAAATCTCCCATAAGGATTTTGCATACCTTGTACCCATGATTGAAAAGGATTTTGAGGTTGGGACCAAGGTTGTTGCCAAGGATTCCAATTTGGTGGGGGTTGAAAGTTCATAGAGTTGTTAAACCCTTGATTTTGTTGCCCCTGCCAAGGTCTCCTTGCAACAAAACAGAGAGACTCAATTGTATTTGGATCTTCTTGAAAGACAGCTTTGAGCCCAGGAATTGAAGGACAATCCTTGGTCTCATGATTCTCTGAACAGATCGCACATGTTTCTACAACTTTTGCATCCAAGGGACATTCCCTGAGAGCATGTTTTTTTCTACATTTTGGGAAAAAGATGGCTAAAGCTTCAGCTTCTGCTTTCTGCTTATTGTGGATCTTAAGAGTGTCTAGTTGCTCACTAAGACTCCCTAAGATATCAGTTTTGAATTCATCAAGCATATTGCCAATCTCAGCCCTACTTATTGATCCAGTTGCAGATTTGTTTGCTTTGATGAGAGAAGGATCTCTAGGCCCTTTTCCAATTTTAGATTTTCCTCTTGAGAGATGGACACACAGTTCTGCTATGTCATGAAGTGGAAGTTGAGATATGTCTCCTTTTCCCATCATGTTCAAAATATATATCCATTCATCTCTAATGGCTTTTAATAGAAGGGCTTTCAAGGTCTCCTCATCTAAGTTACTCATTTTTTATCTTTTCATATTGTATTGGAATCTTTCAAGGAAATCCTCCAAGTTTTCGTCTTCTCTTTGTACCATTTTAAATACTTCATCCTTGTGGTTGGTAGGCATACAATAATCCATGTATCTATCCAGAAATGTTTGTTTCATATCATTCCAAGTCCTAATGGATTAAGTGAGTAATCCCATGAACCATTTCAAAGCAGCTCCTTTCAATGTTGAAGGAAACAGTTTGAGTTTTTGAGAGTCTTCCAGATAATCACAGGTTCGCCACACGACCTCAAACTCAAATAGAAATGTTTCAGGATCTTCATTTCTTAACCCATGAAAATTTGGGAGGACAGATGGTGAAATATTTTTCATTGTTGCTCGAGAATCCTCATCGACTATAGGAAATCCAAATGAGTTATCTCCATCCTTCTTTCCCCCATTGTTACCTCTACCTCCTCCATTATTTCCTCCTCCCCCTCCTCTACCTCTACCTCTACCAAATCCGTTAACTCCCTCTTCTGTCATGGTATTTTTCTCAGAGATTTCAGAGTCCTCTTGTTCCTCTACTAATGGCGAATGAGGAGGAATTTCTCCCTCTTCTTCCTCAGATGATTCTACTTCTTCAATTACAATGTGTCTCCCTGTAGAAGAAAAGAAAGGATCTTTTCCTAATTCAGATTCGATGGATGGTGAGGAAGAGTCTCCTAACTCAACTACTGTCTCTTGAATTCCAGGAATCCTAGGGCTATGAGTATAGGTTGGAGATGATGGAGGTGTCTCTTGTCTATTCCTTGAGGTAGAAACAGTTGTAAAAATCGAACTCTTGGCTCTAGCTAAAATCCTTCCCCTAGAATCTCTTGCTCTATGCATGTCATTTTTTCTTCAAGTCGGGCTAATAATTCTCTTTCTGATCTTCCAGGTCACTCTAGGTGCAAGAAGAGAGCATACTCAAGAAACTATTAAACCAATAACTTTCTCTTTTCTGGTCCTCCAGATCACACTAAGTGCAAGAGGAGAGCATACTTTGAGAGGTTATCAATTTTCCTTCCTTGAAATTTTCTTGTTTTTTTTTTTCAAGAAATTGGCTACCTAATTTCACTTCCCTGACAACGGCGCCAAAATGTTTGGTCAATTTAGTGTGTTCTAAATTGCTATTTAAAATGTCAATCCGAAATTCGTAAACTGATGAAGTGAAGTGTACTATATGTACAAGATAACCATTTCCTTAGTATTTTGTCGTTTTTGAGTTTTTTAGTTTGTTTTTGGATTTATCTTTCCCTAATGTGTGATGCCGAAAATGAAAGTTAAGTATGGATGGTAATGGTGATTTCTACAGTGATTTTCCCAAACTTAAAAGTGTTCAAAAAGAAAGCTTTAAAACAACTGTAATGAAATCAATTCTTAAAATGAAGTAAATGTATCAAACAGTGAACTAATGACAATGGCCCAGTATCCTTGCTGCTGTATGAAAAAGAAAGTAAAAACTGAACTTAAAGCAACTCAAAAAACTAAAATCAAAGCAACTAATTCACACTACTTCAACTCTTCTGATCCTTTACCCTTTAGCTCAATCTACCTTGTGGGAAGCAATCACGAACAAGTTAAACAATATGATATCTAAATGGCAAGAAATTAAATTGCATAAAGGAAACTAATCACACTACTTCAACTCTTCTGATCCTTTACCCTTCAGCTCAATCTACCTTATGGGAAGCAATCATGAATAAGTTAAGCAATATGATAACTAAATCACACTACAATAAGTAATATTCTGATTCCTTACTAACATAGTCACTTGACTATAGAAAGAAACCATAAACAAATGAGTAGTATGATGTCTAAGTAGCAGAAAAATAAATAAGCAAAAAACAATTTGAAAAAGGACAGTGCTGGAATTAAACTTCAGAAAAGGAAAATTAGCAGGAAGGACAAGATGATCTCATATGTCAGTAGTTATCAAAAAGATGAAAATTTTCCTGGGCTGCCTAAGAAAACCTGTAGAAAAGCATTGATCAGCTCACAGCTATAAGAAAACATAAATGAAAATGTAAACAACAGTGAATTAAAAACATCAAAACACCACGTTATATACAAGCTAATGATTATGAAAACAGAAACATAATAAAATCAAATGAAAACTATACAGGGCTTTAGTGCGCAGGGGCCCTCTGCCACCTCAGCCAGTCAACGAACAGTCACAAAAACGAGCTCAAGAAAGTAGTCTTCTCATGTATTAAAGCAGTAGAAAAATATATAAAACAGAGTGCAGTGGGGTGATAATAACAACAGTTCAAAAATTACATCTCCAAAAGTTTTTTACACAGCGTTTATCAACGCGTTATTTATAATGAAAAAGTGTTGTAACTAACTAATTAAGTCCTATGTTGTTAACTGCGTTGCCAGAGACACGTAGATCTCCTCAGCCCGAGATCTAGTGTAACGGTCATCATGTCCATTAAATCTTCGGAGTGGTAGCTATTGGATTCAGGTTACGGGGTTGATCTCCAGGTGTGTCGATGTCTCCGTGAGCTGAGGACTGTGCCACGTAAACTTTCACGTGCTCAAAACAGAGACGTGCCACCGCTAAATTCCTTGGTTGGCTTTGCCTTTGACCCTTGTTGACCGTGACCTTTTATGGATGATTTGGCTGATTTGAAGGGACACGTTCCATGTACCCATCACCTGTAGCTTGCCCATGTGGCTCGTTTCTTCATAGGACACCTGTAGCATAGCCTTTAACAAAATGGTTGCGGAATCCTGTGCTGGCTGCAGAAACTGACAAGTTTCTACAGCTGCTTGAACAAAAATCTAAACCAAACAACAGTCATAAGCATAGTTAGAAAACCATGTCAGAAGCTCTTTTTAGGCTATAATGCAATGATTTAACAGCTTGGTGGATGAAGTAAGTGGAAAAAGAAGGTTGAGAGGGTGTATAGGAAGGTGCAGGTTTGAGGCTCAACAATATGTCCATATCCTAACTTAACAGTTTTTGAAATATTCTATCTAGTCAAAACCTAAAAATGCTACAACATTGGCTCCATTTGGGGACTGCTTTCTCCTATAGAATGCAGAGAACCTGCAAATCCATGTGCCTTATCCTCATGCTATGGAGTCCTTGTTGTAAGAAAATCACATTGACATCTTAGAAAGGGAAAGAAAACTGGAGTATTTAAAATGAAAATTATTTCAACTTCTTAGTACTGAATGTAATGTTTGAGAAACCTTCCGTTTACAGGATAAGTGGAATATTTCCCCTCAAGATTCTATAGCACAAAAGTTTCGTCAACCTTCACTTCAGCAATTGCTAAAGGTCCAAACCATAGATTGTCCAATTTTCCATGCTTTCCTTTCTCTTCTCTCCTGGCATCCCATCTTAGAACTAGATCACCTTCCTTAAAGTCCCTTTCCCTGGCTCTTCTATCAAACAAGACCTTCATCTTATTCTAATATTTCTGCAATTTGTATTGAACTTCATCTCTATTTTCATTAAGCTCGATAATATGATTTATTCTTCTAGAAAAATCATTAGGTTCATCTCTTGCATCTTATAAAAATTTTAAAACAGTGAAAGCCAAATAGGTAGGGAAAATTGCATCTTTCCTATAGACTAGCTGAAATGGAGATTTTCCAGTTGACCTCTTTGGAGTAATCATTTTTGCCCATACTGCATAAATCAAATGTGAATCCCAGCTCTTCTTATGATCAGCTAGTGTCTTTTTTATTACCTTTACCAAGCTCTTGTTTGATGATTTTGCAAGGCCATTACCCTGAGGGTAATATGGAGTTGAATGATGTAACAAAATCTGATATTTCTGGCAAAAGTAAATCATTTTAACACTAGAAAAAGATGTTGCATTATCAGTGACAATTTGAGTTGGGCAACCAAATCTAGCTAAGATATTCTCCTCAATAAACTTAATTACCACTGCATCAGTAGCATTTCTGACTGGAATTGCTTCCACCCATTTAGTAAAGTAATCTGTTGCAGTGAGGATCCATCTATGTTGATTACTTGAAGTGGGATGAATCTCTCCAATAAAATATAATCCCCATTGAGAAAAAGGTGTTGAAACTATGGATGGAACAAGTGGAAGAGCAGCTAATTTATGTTTTCCAACAAACATTTGGCAAGGAACACAACCTCTCACCTTTTCCCCTACTTGTAAAAACAATGTGGGCCAATAAAATCCTCCCCTCAGAATCTTGTATGCTGTAGCTCGCCAAGCATAGTGTCCCCCACAAAATCCTACATGAAACTTATCAATGATTCCTTCAGTTTCAGATTTTGTTAAACATAATAACAAAATGTTGAGTGGGTCTTTCCAATATAAATTTGCATTAATAATGCAGTACTTGACTAATTTTAACTTAAGAGTTTTACACTGGGCTTTGGAGAACGATACTGGACACTCAAAATTGATGAGGAAATTTACAATATCTTGATACCAGTTTGACAATAAATATTTTTCATCAATGTGTATAGGACTGATCTGCTTTGAAGGTGGAAGTTCTTGTAGATTCTCCCTTGTAGGATGAAGAGAAGGTTCTTGTGGATTCTCCCCTACTGTAAGGACAAAAGGTTCTTGTGTATACTTCCCTTGTATTTCTAGAACAGAATTGATTCTAAGTAATTTGCAACTGGATTCAGCTAGAAGCTTAGCTAATCCTTGACCTTTTACTAGCTTGGTGGTCTTGATAATTAGATCAAATTCCATAATTTGAGTGATCCATCTACCTCTTTTCCCATCAGTGTCTGGTTGGGTTAAGACAATTTTTACGGAACTATTTTGGACATAAGCAGTAATAGATGAGTGCAAGACATACATCTTGAATGATTTCAAGGCTTAAATAAGGGCATAGGCTTGCTTCTCAATGATTTCATACTTCAGCTCAGCATCTCTCATAACCTTACTGAAAAAGGCTATGGGCTGGTCATGGGAATCTTCGTTTTTCTATAATAAAGCAGCAGCAAGGGTTGTTTCAAAGGCAAACGAAAAATTCTAAATGGCTTGGTATAATCGGGGCTGGCTAAGGTGGGAGCTTTAGAGATTGCCCTTTTTATTTGTTCAAATGCATGCCTAGAAGAGGGAGTCCATTTGACTTCGTGGTCCTTTCGGAGCATGTCTGTTATATCTTTCACTATCGCTGCATAATTCGGAATGAATCGCCTTAGAAAATTAATCTTTCCCAGAAAAGCTTGAATCTCCTTTCTATTTCTAGGTAAGGTCAATGATTCTATGGTAGATACTCGTTTGGGATCAATTACTACGCCCTCCTTTGAAATAATATGGCCCAACAATTTTCCTTATTTAACAACAAACAAGGACTTCTTTGAGTTCAGTGATATTCCAAATTTTCTACACTTGTCAAAAACCTTCATCGAGTTCTTTAAATCTAGGTTAGGTCAATGATTCTATGGTAGATACTCGTTTCGGATCAATTACTACACCCTCCTTTGAAATAATATGGCCCAACAATTTTCCTTATTTAACAACAAACAAGGACTTCTTTGAGTTCAGTGATATTCCAAATTTTCTACACCTGTCAAAAACCTTCATCGAGTTCTTTAAATGTTTCTGATCAGATTTAGAAAAAACAGTTATGTCATCAAGATAAATAACTACAAATTTATTTACATGTCCCATGAAAGCAATGTCCATAGCTCTCTAAAACATTGCTCCAGCACTGGTCAAGCCAAATGGCATCCTAGCGTACATGAATGTACCCCAAGGTGTAGTAAAAGTTGTTTTCTCTCTATCTGTTGTAACAACGTTCACCTGGTTATAACCTGAAAAACCATCAATCATAGACATTGTTTGTGCACCTAAAACCATTTGCAGTAACTGGTCCATTTTGGGCAAAGGATAATTATCTTTTAATGATGCCTTGTTTAGATTTCTAAAATCCATGCAGAGTCTTATTTCTCCATTTTTCTTTCTAACAGGAACCAGAGTTGCAACCCAATTAGAATATCTAAGAGGGAGGATGATCTGCGCATCTAACATTTTCTTAATCTCCCTTTCTATAGTTGGTAAAAGGGTTGGATTTATCCTTCTAAGCTTCTGCTGATATGGTTTTGCTTCTGGCTTCAGAGGAATTTTGTGTTGTATTAACAATGTGTCATATGTCTTTAAATTAGCATAAGTCCAGGCAAACACGTCTTTATACTTTTGCAGCAACTTAAAATACTGTGTTTTGATTTATGGGTTTAAAGATGCGCATAATTTGATGTTTTTGACATCTTCAATAGTTCCAATGTTAATCTCTTCCACGTCATCTTCTGAAGAAATAGACTGCGGGTTTTGGAAAACATCATTTTGATCGAATAATTTTTCTAAAGGAATGAGTCCCTTTGGAATAAAATTATTAGATAATTGGATAACTTTGTGATTAGCAATCTGGACTTTAAAATCTGCAGTATCATTTCCTTTTGCATTTTCATTTATTTCAGCTCTATCTTCATCAATTTGCAGAAATGAGAAATCATCTACTACCTGCAGAAATGATTTCAATTGTTCATCATCTTTGAATATTTTCCAATGTTTCAGATTATCAGTGATAGAGGGCATATATTTGACTTGAATTTGATAGAGTACATCAATATGATCAGGGATTTTAAAAGCGCTGGCAGAGACAACTAAGGCATCTGTCTGAACGTTCTGATTTTTGGGAATGTGAGTCAAATTAAAAGCATCAAACAGGTTTTCAACTGAATCCCATACTTCATTTCAATAGGACCTAAGTCTAGGGTGCTTGGTCTGGCAAACATTCTTTACTTGCTTAACAATAAGCTCAGAATCCGTAAAAACACTCAAGTTCCGAACTTTTAAACTTTTGGCTAAATTCAATCCTAAAAGGAAAGCTTTGTATTGAGCTACATTATTAGTGACTTCGAAGTCTAATTTACATGATTGTGTTATATTTTCTTTTCAGGGGAAACTAAAACTACACTAGCTCCTGCCCCATCTTTCATGCATGAACCATCAAAGAACAGTTTCCAAATATCAGTTTGGTTTGGTTCAGAACTTTCAACCACCTCTTCAATTTTGACTTGAGTTTTATGTTGGTTTGAAGTGAGTTGAAAACAACCAAAGTCTTGATCTATTGCATAAATTGGATGGTTCCTTGGCTGGTCAATCTTACAAATAGTATGTACAAATTCTACCTCTCTATATAACCTCAATTGCTCTCCTCCAAAAATAGGAATAGTAGCATATGACATGCCCATCTATAGAGTTCCTCCTAGTTTGGCATAGCATGACCTAGAAAGGAGCATTCCAAACTTGGGAGGGATATCTGTGACAACAATATCAAGCACTAGATCCTTAATCAATCCCAAACACGGCACATTTTTAGAATCAAAGGTGTACAGGTCGTGGTAGGATTTAGTGATATCTAATTTCAAAAGGTCCATGATAGATTTCGGCATAAGGTTGTGTGATGCTCCTGAATCAAGCATACAATTGTATAACATGGAGTCATTTGTTTTAAGAGTTACATAGAAAGGAGGCACTATCTCATCTATCATATCTAAACTAGGTCCAAAAACTACTACCGATTTTTCATCTTGCAGACTTATTACATCACCTTCAGCATCAACTGAAGTATTTTGAATCCATTTTGTAACTTGGCTTTTGTAACCAGGGTTTTTGAAAGTTCTGACAATGGAATTGGGATCTTAACCCTCTCTAATTCTTTTTCAACATTAAACGCAGTCAAAATATTTTTACCGGTTTGGTTAGTATCATTTGATTGATCTAATGGTTGAATAAGAGTTGTTTGAGCTTCAACAGTTTTGGTATGTGGTTCAATGATTGGAGTTTCCTTTGGAGGTCTCCCAGGACTAGGCCTGGGCCTAAGATCATACCTTTTATTTAATTTTGCAATTAAAAATTCAGAAAAAAAAAAACATGATATTTAGATACCTCTTAAGCTTGTTGATCTTCTTGAGCCTGATTCTGTTGTGAGAGAGGAATGATGACTGTTTGATTGGAAGAAGAATCCATACTATTAATATCTTCAGTGATTGTCATAGTATTATCATCAAGTTGTTGGTCATCTATTAATAGAGGAGTAGGAACTTGTTGATCATTGGTTGGTCTCTGAAGAATTTGTAGTGGTTGGTTTCTTTTATACTGACCTTGGTTTTGGTTTTGAGGTCTAGTAACTGTTTGTTGTATTGTTCTAGGTTGGGTCTCAATCTTTGAAATCCTATTTGATAGGTTTCTAAGAAGAGATGTTATTTCATATATTTTTTAGTCCTATGACTTAGTCTTTGGGGAATTAGAGGCTTCTTGAGTAGATTTAAGTTTTCTTTGGGATTTTTCTTCTTTAAGTTTTAATGAAGTTGAGGCTGCCCTATTTCCTTCTACTTCTATGGCGTTTGTTTGCATGTCTTCAAGAGTTCCTAAAGTTCTGTCACACAACATAACAGTAAATTCATCATTGAGAGCTTTAGAAAACCTAGACTTAGCTGCTGCTACAGGGGGCTTACAATCAATAGGCATTTTGTGATAGAGTTTGTTAAATCTTTTGATAAAATCTGCAACTGGCTCACCAAAGTTCCTATTAAGATCTTCAAATTCTATGAGAAAATAAAGAGGATCCTTTTTGACACCTCACTTATTTTTAAATATGGTTGTGAGCTCTTCCCAATTTCTAATGGAAGCTGTTGGTAATTGCCTAAACCAAATCCTCACGTTTCCTTCTAATGATTATGCAAACAATCTCATATAAACGTTTTCTACTTCTATGTTCATGTCGTCTGCAAAGTCAAGGAAAGCTTGAAGATGGTCCTCATCTGAGGGACCAATTTCTCCATTTTATTTGGGAAGGTACTTTAAATATCCGGCTGGGAATGCATCAAGGTTATTAGGTAAGACTAAGGTAGCATATCGAGCCTTTACAATTGGTCGGAAAGCCATGATAGTAGGTGGAGTATGAGGTGCTTGAGGTATATGAGGTGCTTGAGGTGTATAAGGTTGTCCGGGTGGAGTATGAGGTGCTTGTGTGGATGAAGAAGAAATAGAGGAATAAGATGGTGATTTAGGGGTTGGTGAACTAGTTGGAGGTGAAGGAGGATGAGATCTACTAAAAGACTTCAAAAGAGTCTTAAGAACTAACTTTGGGACCTGTAAAGGAATACCTTCTTTTGATTCAAAAAAAGAATTGGTATATACAGAAAAGGTCTCTTTAGGTTGTTCAGAAGAAGAAGCTTCAGGTTGATCAAAAATGGAAGGAAATGGATAGGTGGTAGGGGATATGAAATCTGTGGGTTTATATTCAGGTAGATTGACACCCAAATCAGATTCATTTTTAGGTGATCCTGGTGGTATTGTGGGTCTTGGATGAGATTCTAATGAATGAATAAGGTATGCTGACTTGAAATCAACTCCTTTATTTACAAGTTCAACAACCTAAGGTGATAAATGGGAGTAATCAGGATCAGATGGGATATTACTATAGGGGTCAAATGATTCTAATTCTTCAGATTGTAGGACTGAAGAGGAAGAAGAAGATGGTTGGTGTCCCCTTTTAGATCCGGCTTTTCTCAGTATCTTTTTAGGATCTGACAAAGGACTAACTATGTCACCTTCTGAACGAGATCTAGTATGTTTATAAGGTGCCAACTTGGGAGTGTGGAGTCACCTAGGTGAATGATTTTAACCTTTCTAAATCCTTTAATCGCCTTGAAAGGAAAAGAGTGAATGAATATCGTTGTGCCAAGGGAAACTTGAATGAAATTCGAATCCCCGACAACGGTGTCAGATTGATGTTGTACCTATGAGATAGTAGTAGGTCAAGCTACCAATGCCAGATCATATAAAATAATTGTTTTGGGGGTTTTTGGTTTTAGTTTTGGAAGACCAATGAAAGAAGATAGATGTACGATTGAAGTAATTAATCCTTTGGGATATATTAATACTTCATCAAAGGCTGCTATAAAAAATTACACAGTGATATATATCAAAATAGTGGTGAGTAGAAGACAACAAAAAATATAATTATCACAGTTTCCAGACCGTAAACCAGAACAATCATAAGTTGGAAAACCTTTTGAACTCGTTCAAAAGATTCAAGGCAGTATACTTAAGCTTACACAAGATGTTAATGATATATTGATTAGAGGGGATTAGCTACATAGACAGTTGCATTAATCCAATCTCTTAATAGATGATCACTTCAGGAGCTTATATGAATCAATTGAAACTCTGATTGTTCCTACCTAGATATCTCTATAATTCTTAAGCATATGAAGAAAAACATAATGATTGAAAATTGGAAAAACTTACAGGATAACACAAAACTATGTAAAACCAGATTCAAAATCCTTTTTTTTGTATTAAGGCCCCAGGAAGACTGAGTACATCAAGTTCCTACAAAATCTTCCTTCAAAGGTGACTTCCTGGTTCAAAGTAGAACTAACAGTCAAGACTTTACAAGCAATGAACTATGAATCTTCAACTCCGAACCATTTACAACTCTAGAAAAGATTTATTTATACAATAATAAAACTAAGAAATATCCTAAAACTGTTTAAGATTTATTCTAGAAAAGGAGAAGATCTTCATGCAAGAAGATAGGGGCAGCTATTGAATTGCTTCTTGTTGTCCCCTTTATTCAGGTTGTGTTGGCTTTATTTGTTTAATATTTTGCCCTTTTAGCTGATTTGTTGTTTGTATCCTCTATGCTAGTTTTTTGCTTCATTTAACATTTTTATTTGACTTCTTTAAACTCTGTAACTCTAGCTGAGAAGATTTTGACTGCGCATTCTAGTTTTTACTATGTTTTTCACAGTAAATTTCTCATTTTGTCATCAAACTGTTATATAGGCTTGTTTCTTTGTAAGCCTGAAACAACAGTGTTCTTACCTGAAAAACATATAAACTTAAGAAAAACAAGGTGACAGAGGAGGTCGTGATGGCTCTGCTGAGCTAGAAATGCTATCGGAGGAGTCTGGGGTGTATCAGAGGGTAAATTATTGTTTTTATGAGCCGTAAAGGCATTATTAGGTTGCATTGTGTAAAACAAGCAAACAGAGCAAAACATGGCCTTTTATGTGTTAAATGGAAAAAAGTTAACCTTTTAACTATCGAGCGATGAATAGTGCGAAAGAGAGAGTACGAAGGGATTAAATATGGCAGGAATGGCTTTAATCTGGGTTTAAAACGTGATTAGGGTTAAATGAAGGCTTTTGGGTCATTTTTGCATTTAGATCAAAAATCGATTTAACACAGAAAACCTTCACAAATCGCATATGGCGGACTTGAAATTTAATGGAATCGGGTTGATAAATGATATCAGGTCCGGTTGAATATCGCATATCGCTATAAGAGTGGGCAGGGGGTAGGCTTTGGTCGGGACTTGCGATGTGTTGTGGCCACCAACAACCCCCCTCCTTATATAGTATTAGCAATAACACTAGATAAGTGGGGACCCTTAGTAAAAATTCAAAAAATTCAATTAAAACTCATGTATTTTACTTCTTAAGAAAACATTGCATCGCGCAAAGATTGATAGGGCATTTCCTTATGAGTAAAAATGATAAACTACGAAAGTGCGACGCGAATTCCATCGCATCGCATGCATTAAGAAACACTCACATTGGAAAACCTTAAAAAATCGCCGATAGCCGATATGTGATATCACATATCGCAATGTCACATAAAAACACATAACCATTTAATGATTGTAATGATCTATGATCTTGCGATAGCGCGACAGTGTGATCCGCGATCTTGTGATCGCGCGAACTGCGATCTGCGATCGTGCGATACTGCGATCTGTGATTCTGCGATAAGCATGATCGAGCGACCCTGTGATAACACATCTTAATGAAAAATGCGATAATGCGATACTGCGATGATGCGATGCAAATCACAGAAACATTCCATCGCATATTTTCCCTGGCTCAACATTCAAGAAAAGTTGTCCATAAACCAAAAATTGAATACGCGCTTTAATGATAATTAATGATTGATACGCCAAGTGTTGAGGAAAGATGGTTTTGTGTTTTTCGAAGAGTCAGTTCATGTCAGGTGGCATGTTTTTGTACATCCGTAGAGCTTAGAGCTTTCTTGTCGATTTTTATTATCATTACTCTCTCCTCATGTGTGAACTGCAGAAACGAAAAATAGAAGTAACACGAAGCAATGTGCGGGAAGCCATGGGGGAAAAGGGTAAAGCTCCAAATGCTCAGAAACAGGGAAAAGATGCCCTCATGAACGGATATCGCATGCAACAGAGCCACAGATTCACAGAGCGCTGCTGAGCTATCCATTACAGATCTTTCATTCACAGCCATGGTTGAATGAGTAGTTGAACAATGCTGATATCAACAGGCAATTTAACGCTCAAGGTCAGAAGCTCACGAAAGCAGTATGTTTACAAAATTTTGAAGCTTATACCCGGTGAAGGAAAAGGCGCTAAAGGTGAAAAACGCATCAGAAAGGCCCGGATCAAAGAACGGAGGCAGTTGCTGATGCGCGATCAGCGCCTAGCGCTAATCGCGCATTGTTGAGAAAATTGCTCAAAAAGCAAACTCTCTAACTGCTCAGTCACTCGTAAGCCCGAAAAACGCAAGAAAGCAAAGGCAGAAGCAATTCAAGGATTAACCAAGTGGAACTTGGATTATTACTTGGCATACACAGTAAATCCACATAGCCAGAGGATGACTCTCGTCATCTATTTTGCTGAAAAGATGGTGCCAGCTCTTACCATTTCTATTTTCTTAGCTCAACTAAAAGCGGAAGACGGTCAGCCGACTCTACCCAGGCAAATATTGAATGCTCACAACATTAAGGAGCAAATGCAAAAATAGTTAGATATTAGATTTAATTTTTAGAAATAGTTTTGCTTAGAAAAAGGGCGGTCATTTAAACCATATCCTGAATTTGGGTAATTAAGTTATTTAGTTAGTAGTATTTAAACCCTTCTCATGCATTTAGAGAAGGGTCCAGAAATTTATCAAAAACTTGTCCTCGGAACATGCACTTTTGCACCCTCAGAGGAGGTTTTGGTGAATGAATGGATCAAGATTTGTTGATGTTTGCATTTGATATATGCTACTGATGTTGCACTTCTGTACTCTTAGTAGATGTTAGAGCAAGGAGAGATAAATAATTGTTGCTTGAAGCTTATGAGTAGGACCAGTCATAAATGGTTCTTTTATCTCTTGACCATTTCTGCTTATATGTTAATGTGATATTCAGATTTTAGTTGTTTATTTATTATTTCATGAATACTTGAGTTATCATTTGGCACTTTTGTACAGTGGTAGCTATTTTTTTGTGTTTAATGTATGAATAGCTCATTATGCGATATGTTGTTCACAACTGTTTCGTCTAAATTTTTATGCGAAGTGGTTCATCTTAATTGATTTCCTTTCTTATAATCGCTGAATGATATTTATTACCAGTTGTTATTTGAAATCTCTTTAGATCGCATAATAGAAGAATTACATCCCGAGTTAGCATAGATTTAGATGTGATGTTTATTAGATTACAATAGCATAGAATTAGATTAAAAGTTTGAATTAGAATAGCTTAGATAGGAATTGTTAGATCAACAACATCGAATTCTACACACACACACTCATAGATTGGGAAACTGGTCCCATTATCCCCAGTCGGACCCGCTATACCAAACGGATAAGGAGCTGCCAACCAAGGTCCGGACCGGGCGGGTATCCCCCTTGTTGTCGACCCGATTTTCGGGGCTTCAACATATTTGGTGCTAGAAGGAGGGCTTGAACTATGAATGGCAAGTAAATCCAAATCTGAATACCATTCTGAGAGTAAATCGCCCTCATCATCTCCCTCGACTTCCCCATTACATTTAAATCTAGAGTCAGAAGTCGCTCGAGTATCAACTGCTGCTACACACCCTGATATTTCAGAACAATCTACCGTTGAACCTCCTGAAGTCGAATCCCTGATTCACAAACTTCAGCGATTTTCCATTTCTCCTCAGAGGTCTGATAAATCTCAAGGCAGCGTGACTTCGCAGTACAACCCTGCTCATCCCCTGACCAGGCTAAAGAGTGAAAATTTTGGCATCCAGCCAACCGAATTACCTCTTCCCACCAGGAAAAGAGCAAGGAAATCACCGCAAGAGTCTGACAGTGAGACTCTTTCGTCAGCATCGTCCATCTCAACTACTTCACCGCGAAGTCAACCATCCACACCTCCACTCCAGATCATCGTCCAACCATCCACTGGAACCCCCACAACCCCTCTTCAATCATCTACAATCGTAGTATCCTCATCCTCCCAGCCACAGGGATCATCTTCTGCACTTTCCTCTGTTAGCAGTTCAACAATGGCCCAGTCTCCATGGAATAACCCTGGGGCAGTCTTAATGCCTGCACCCTTGAGTCAAATACCGGCCCATCCTGAGAAATGGTTGCCTAAATTCAATCCCGAGGCAGGCATGCTAGCAGAAGAGCACATAAACAACTTCATGCTTTCCATTAATCTCAATGGAGTTACTAATGAAGATGTTGTTGTTCGGCTTTTTCCCTATACACTACAAGGAACAACCGGGTCATGGTACTTTTCATTACCCTCCGGATCCATCACAAGTTGGGACATCTTCCAGGACCAATTCCTAACCAAGTTTGGCGATGACAGGTCGAAGGCAACGTTAATCAATGACCTATCTAATCTTAAAGCCGAAGCTAGAGAGCCTATCAAGGATTTCAATTTACGGTTCAACAAAATTTTCAACAAAATTCCTACTGCTTCCCAGCCCAGCGAAGAAGTATGATGTGAATGGTATATCACCGCTCTACCATCGAACATAGCAATCTTCGTGGACAGGGCAAATAAAATAACCTTAGCTGATAACATGAAAGAGGTGATAGCAGTAGAGAAACGAATAATAGCCCTAGAAAAGAGATTCGCAATAGAGGAACGTAAGTCCAAAAAAGTCACCTTCAAGGAAGACTCCAAGAAGAAACAAGCAAAAGATCCTTTTGATTTGGAAGGATTGCAAAAAGTTCTAAAGACCATGTCCACTGAAATGGTCGACATAAAAAAGCAAGTAGCAGAAACTTCTTCAAAAAAGCCCTACAGAGCTTTTAAAAGAGGTCCTTCAATGGACGCAAAGCCACCCAACGCCATTTCAAATGTTGAATCTGAGGAAGAGGAAATTGCCACTGAAGGGCAGACTGATGACGAAGAAGTTGTGGAATTACAAGGAATGTGGGATTTCATCCTCCCACAAGAAGAAGATCAAGAAGTATTTCCAGTTAGCACACGAAGCAAAAATCAGCTTGATCCTCCCCAAACTACCCCTAAGCTGAAGAGTGCAAGCTCTGCAACAAAGGATAAAGTCGCAACAAAGAAGACATCTAAAGCGACTCAAACTAGACCAGTCCAAGAAGATGAAACGACTCCATCTAAAACACTGATAGTGTTGGATGAAATGGAGTACAATATTATTAATGACATGAAGAAGACTAGGGCTAATATCACCCTTTACGAACTGAGCAAGTTGAAACATCAACAGAAGATAATGATGAAAGAATTGCATGTCATGCCAGTTGCACCTTTGCTTGCCGTTGTACTTTCTCAAGCTTCCCATAACATGGGAAGACCTCCAACTAACGCGATCAATAAGATTGATCCAAATGACATCGCCCTAATTGGAGGAAGATCAAGATCTCACACTCCCCCGTTTCTCCTTACTTATGAAATTTTCAATAAAAATGTGCACAATTGTTTGGTAGATTCTGGTGCTTCATCGAATATTTTACCCAAATCTATATGTGCCAAGTTAAATGTTCAACCACAGAAATCTGCAGTGCGCATAGTTCAGCTAGATCGATCTCAAGTCGAAGTGATTGGCGAACTAAATCAAGTAACCATAAGATTGTCATCCAACCCGAAGGTATATCAGGTTATTGACATTCTAGTTGCCGATATCCCAGAATTATATGGCTTAATTCTTAGCAGGGATTGGTTAGAAAAACTCCATGGATACTTCACAATCAACTGGTCACACATGTGGCTGCCCTACAATGATAAACCGAATCAAATAAAAGTTGAACGAGAGCTACACCAGAAGTACATAGTAACAGAGTTAGAGGGAGAAAATGAACTAGTAGCGTATAATAGCAGCATTATTGGCAATTACTCGGTAGATTTTTTCCTCGGAAATTTCAATGCTCATGCGTCACCCTATTTAGAACACTCTGTTTTGTCCCAAGTCGAAAATTTTTCTCGAACAGATAGTTCAAAATGTATCAATTTTTTAGATAAACCTATAAATAAATCTTTGTTTTGGAAATTATTTTTTGATGGTTCTAGATCTAACGAAGGAGCAGGAGCAGGATGCGTTCTGATTAGTCCAGAAGGAGATAAGATCATGCTCACATGCAGACTCGAATTCGATTGCACAAACAATACAGCAGAATACGAGGCTTTGGTTCAAGGCCTGTACAAAGCAATCGGGTTAGACGTCAAGTATCTTCAAGTTTTTGGAGACTCTGAGATTGTGGTTAAATAGGTACGTAACACTATACATTGCTTATCAGGTCATTTAAAACACTATCAATCCTTAGTACAAGATCTGACTGAGCATTTCATAGCGTTTAATATTTCTTCAATCCCCAGGCTCCAAAACGCAAGTGCAGACCTTTTGGCTAACGTAGCTTCTAAGCTTATTCCCTCCGAAGATTTTAGTCCAGATAGATTCTCAATAGAATTAATCTTTAGACCGTCCATTCCTGACAACATCACAAATTGGAGAGTATTCAATGACGATCCTGATATCGTAAACTTCCTCACGTCTGAAGGATCCTACTCCAATCAAATAATTGACGAAGACCAGCACGATCAACAATTGCAACAACATAGCACTAATAATGTTATACCTAAGTCGGTGGTCAAGTTAGAAGACTTGTACGATTTGAAAGATCGGTTTAAGAGATCTACCAATTCAAAACTCCAAATTTCAACCCTGAACTACGAATTAGTAAACCTAGGGACCGATGCTAAACCACAAAACATTAATCTAGGCCTCAGCCTAGCCCCTGAAGAGAAACTAGCGTATATTCGTCTTTTGAGACAATATAAAAATGTTTTTGCCTGGAATTATGATGAGCTGAAAACATACGACACTTCCATCATCCAGCATACTATTCCCATGATCGATAATGAAAAACCTATCCAACAAAAGCTGAGAAAGATCCACCCCAATTTAGAAAATCAGATAAAAACTGAGCTCAATAAGTTATTGAAAGCCAGGATAATCTTTCCCGTCAGACATTCCAAATGGGTCTCCAATATGGTACCTGTTAGAAAGAAAAACGGAGATATTAGGATTTTCATCGACTTTCGGAACCTTAACAAAGTCTGTTAAAAAGATCATTTTCCTCTAACTCCTATGGAACAGATACTGCAGGCAGTGGCGGGCTCAGAATTAATGTCTTTCTTGGATGGATTTTCAGGATACAATCAAGTGTTGGTACATCCTGATGATCAGTTGAAAACCACATTCAGAACTAAATGGGGCACATACGCATATCAGAAGATGCCATTTGGTTTGATTAATGCTGGTTCCACATTTCAGAGAGCCATGGACATTGCATTCAAAGGTTTATTCAATAAATCTGTAGTAATTTATTTGGATGATATAACAGTGTACTCGAAGAAGCGAAACGACCATCTCAAAGACCTGAAACAAATCTTTCAACGGTGTTTAAGGTATGGAATTTCACTTAACCCAAAGAAATCTTTTTTCGCACTAAGTGAAGGGAAACTTCTAGGATTCATAGTGTCAAAATCCGGTATTCACATTGATCCCGACATAATCAAAGAAATTTCTGAAATATCCCTACCTCATAACAAAAAAGCCATGCAATATTTCCTTGGTCAAATCAATTTTGTAAAGAGATTCGTTCCAGATTTTTCACGAATCGTGTCTCCTTTGCAAACCATGATTAAAAAGAATTCAAATTTTAAATGGGGTCAAGATGAACATGAAGTACTCAACCTGATCAAGCAAGCTATTATTAATGCTCCATCTTTAGCGACTCTGAATTTTTCAGAGCTTTTTATTTTATACACGTTTGCCTCAGATAAGTCATATGTTGCGATTCTAACTCAAGAAAATCAAGAAAAAGCGGAAGCTCCAATTGGGTTTTTTAGCTCAAATTTACAGGGTGTTGAACTAAATTATTCAGACGTGGAGAAACTGGCTTATGCTGTTTTCAAAGCGGTCAAATACTTCAGACCTTTCTTACTTAAAACCCATACTAAGGTCATAGTACCATTTCCAGCAGCAAGGAATCTTCTAGTATAGAAAGATGTGGGTGAGAAAAGGGCCAATCAGGTTACTGCCTTACAGGAATATGACATTGTGATCAAACCTGTTTTTGGGAAAAGTATCCATTCAGAACGCCCCTATCCCACTCTAAGGTGTGATAGTGCCTTAGCAACAAACAAGGAAAACTACTTGAGTATTCTTCTTTATGAAATGTAAACGAAGAGGAAGGATAAACTAACTTGTGTCTTGTGCTAGTTTGTTAATCCAATCACTCCTCTCTTCAATAGCTCCCAGCTCCCTGCTCCCTTACCGGCCCAGCTTCACCAAATTCCTGCAAGATCACAGAAGAGAGAAACTACACGAATATATAGATTTACATTCATAAAAAGCTTACGATCAGATTAAGCTAAACATGAAAATATAACAAAACATCATTGATACACAGCATGTAGGAGAAACTCAAATAGTTTTATTGATATGATAAGAAAGTCCAAGAGGAGATACAACCAAGTGAGTCCCAATCCAGCATCTACCTCCCAGCAAAGGAATCCCTTCCTCACCTCCAACAAAGCATAAATCACCCAATGTACTAATCTCAATCTCAAACCAACAACAATTCTCTGCAAAGTACAAAATTCCAGCCTCTGGATCTCTGGGATGAGGGATCCATATATAGATGTAAGCAAAGAGGATGAGTCAGCTTATGTTTTGACTTGTGGCCTCTCTTTGTCAGTTCTTGCTTCCACTTGGAGACTGAGAGCCTCTTACTCATCACTGGTCGAATTCAGTGAGGCAAGTGTCATTGGAGAAGATTCTGGAAGCTTCCATTGTCTCTCCACCTCGTTGAATGACTCTGCCACTTGTCATTTCCTGCTCAACACACCTGGGTAGTGCATTCAAGTGCATTGCAACGCACCTAGCCAGTGTATTTGGGTGCTTTGCAACGCAAGCAGCTAGTGGAGCTTTTGAATTGATCCTGATTTGACTAGTTTTGAGCAGTTTCTGGTGGAGAACTTCTGGGAGAAGCTGTCATTGGTTGACCTTGTTCCTTTAGGGGTAGGAACAACACTTTTAGGGACTTTGGATCCCTTGGATTATGGACATTTCATGCTTATAGTTGTAAGGCACAAAAATGTCTATAACAGTTGCCCCGTTTATCGGGTGAAATGCTTTATTAGGAGGATCCGAAGTTCTTTCAATGCTGGGAGGAGACCTGTAATAAGATACAATACAATACATTATTTTCATACTGTTTTCATGATCTAGCCAAGGCGGGCATTCCCATGCTCAGCTTTATAAATTCATTTTCATGTACATAGAACAGACAATTGTCTGATGGTAGACTGATGATCCTGCTGAAATCATCATCCTTTTGGTAGGATGATTATCTGTGTTGTACATGTCAATGTCTTTATTTTTCCTGAATATATATCGCAGCCCGGATGGATGAAACTAGGTCCGGGGTCTTCAATCTCGTCCGATCTTCACTCTAAGTACAAGTCGATCCATGTGAGAAATGTTTTGAAGTCGAACATGGAAAGACATCGCTTGATTACCTGTCAATGATGTAAACTCTTAACAAGCGCGATAGGAATCACCGATAATGATAATGACCCTCAAGGTACTGCAGTACAATTCACGTGGTGTGAATAAAGGACTTGGCGTCGAACACCACGCAAAATCTTTCGGTCGAAGGTCATTGATGTATACCTGTCGCCGGAAGTGAGAAACTTGCCATTGAGGTATGCAAGCTTCAAAGTACTGAAGGGGGTGTTCCTAGATCAACTTCTTGGATAGTGAGCTGATGTCGACAAGAAGCGATCCGTCAAAGGAGGGCCTTGATGTATCCCACATCAATGACACGGAATGGAGCAAATGATTTTGATGGAGGTGAAAACAATCTGATGATATATGGTTCAGGGTGGCGGTCATGAAAGAATGAAGTATAATGTATGGTAGTGGATGGGACACGGGTGATTTCTGTTGAACATATCGGCGACACTTATGTGATGGATCGGTAGCATCTACGCCAAAGGTGGATGGTATGGCGAGACCATGGTGATGTGACCAGTGAATGAAACAACCCAACCCGACTCAAGCACGGAGTGGAAGTGTCATGTTCAAGAGCGACTTTCTACCAATAAAGGTTCTTTGAGTTTCTTCCCAAAATTTCCCCAGTCATTGCTGACCAGTACCTCTTTATTTTTGTCAAGCTTGAGGAGGATAACATATGCTTGTTCTATAATTTTCCCTTCGGGCAAACCCATCGCTATGTTTTAACGAGCCTAGCGATAGTGAAACTCGTTCTCGTCTAAAGACAAGTTTGTCGCTATTAATCTTTTTAACGAGTCTAACGACAAAGATAACTCGGTCCTTTTCATTTTTAGAGAGTCTGAAAAGGTATGTAAAGTTAACTCCGGAAGTCCTTTTTCGTCATCTAATCCCTTAAGTCCGAAAAAGTATAAAACAATACAGAAGGGATGAATTTTCGATAGTTTTAACGAGCCGAACAAAACAAGCGCTCGATCTTTTTGTGAAATAATCCCTCAGGTCCAAAAAGATTAAAATCTAGAGGAGGGATAGCTCTTCCTGTCGCTTTAACGAGCTAGAAGGCCAAAACTCGGCAATCTTTTCATTTTTTACGAGTCAGATGAAAAGAGCTTAAAGAAGACTCGTCTTTTGAGGAACGAGTGATAAGACGGGTAGCAGCTGAGTCCAGGTAAGGGTTGGAATTTTCCAATCACGGCAGTGTCACAAGGATGGCTAGTGAAATCACTCTTCGCAGCTGTTCCTCAAAATGGGTAAACAATCATATGGAGGTGAATGATCGGCCAATGGAAAAGTGGAGTTGACGGTGTAAACATGACCAAGGCTTTAATGGCTAATAATGTTACATTCACGGTGGTTATTTACCGGAGGATAGTTCATTTTTTAACGAGCTTAAACGCGGATTGAAACACTTGCTCGATCTTATGTTTATTTTTTAACGAGCATGAACTATGTGCTAAAACTGCTCGATAAGATGGTCTTGTTTTGATTTTTTACCATAAATAGCTTTGCTTTTCAAAGATAGTACTGTATCTTCAATTGCTACATCAAACTAGTTAGAAATGGACAACATTTGCTTGGAAATGAGATTAAAACGCTAATATTTTACTTTTAACTACTTTAAAAGCAATTAAAAAGTGTTTTTACCTCTCATTTTACCATTTCATTTGAACTTGGTTTGTTGGAGCTTTGGAGGTGCCTCTCCTCCCTTGATTTTCATTAGTTGATTTCGGGAGATTCAGTGGATAATTCTCGGCGCCGTCTGGACCAGGTAGGAGCTAAACCTGAGCTGTTTCATTTCATGGTTTCTTTTCTGCATTCTGTGCTTCAGTCCCTACTTTTCTGAGCCCCTGGGGTTTGATGGGCTCGTTCTGCCATCAACGCACCCTGGGCATATCGAAACCTGCGCTGAACATGGGTCATCATGAAGGTAACTTGACATTCAACGCACCCATAACACATATGTAGGTGCTTTGGGCGCAGAAAGGAAAGTTGTTGCACAGTTTTTAATGGAAATTTTCCCTATTTCTCATCAAAATTAGGATTTAATCTCCTCTCTTGTTTGTTTTTGCAGAGATATTGGAGCAAAATGACCCTTACATGGCGAGAACGAGAACATGAAGAAGAGGACATGACTGCCCTACATGATCCTGTTACAGTGAACGCGCTGCGGAACTGTGGTTTGCTGAAGTTCTTCCGCATCTCTAGCATGAGACAGCAGATCAACCTACTGCAGTATTTGCTCGATTCTTGGGATCCTATCAATCAAGTTTTCCAGATTAGGGGCAAATCTATCCCCTTGACCGCAGTAGACATTTACTTCTTGACTGGCTTGTCGAGGCGGGGTGCCCCCATTTCTTTGTTAGGTTCGGCCCGAGGGAGTGACTCCGTGAGAGATTATGTCCGCCAGTGTTGCAGGGAAGGATCTCAGCCGAGTAAAGACGGCAAGATCATCATCCGGGATGTTGCTGACAGGTCCCTTAGGTCTATCCTGTTTACTTTTGGTAGGATGGCCGAGAGTGCGTCTCTTCATGTGGCCAACAGATCCTATATGCAGCATGCCTTGGAATGCCTTCAATCGAAAATATTCAACTGGTGCGATGCAGTACTTCTTGTGATGAAGAGTCAGTTGACCAAGATAAAGGACGGGAGGTTGAAGAACTTTGGGTTCGGTTCTATTTTGACCGCCTTTGCCTTGGAGAAGATACCACTAATGCAGCCGCAGTATATTGCACTTGACATACCTCCTCCTACTGAACAACATATGCAGAGATGGGTTGACCATATGTCTAGGCATGCTGGTCAGTCTCAGATTTCGTTTTCTAATACCTTCTTCAGGTGGTTTGATCGGCAGGAGATGGCTTATGCCGAGTATCCATATGCTGGCATGGACTTCTGGGGTGATCTGAATTTAGTACTGCCGGATGGCGAGCAGTGGGGCGCTATTGGTAAAATTTTGACCATATCATTGTTTACTGTTTTTATTTATAATGTCCTTGTGCTTTATTCTATCAAGACTTTTAATCAAACTCATGTGTACATGCAGATGTTGGTCCTGTTCGTCCAGTAGTTCGTTTGAGAGTGCCAGCCGCTGCCCCAGCAGGAGAGGTTGCTGGGAGGGTTATTCTCTGTGACCTTGATGTGGTCGAGACTCTCACAGCTGTGCAGGAGCAGGTTGAGAGCCTTACTCTCGGTATTCCCAATGTGAGGATCGACGAGCTACCTTTGCAGTTACAGCGGCATACTACTAGTGTGCCTAGACGATGGACTCGTCTCTTACGCATGATCGTACAGGCTGTGACTTGCTATCACGAGCATCATTAGACTAGGGTGCCCCCTAGCATTTTGAGTTTTTGGGTCATGTGACCGATTTTGTCTTGGTTACAGAACATTATATGTAAACCATAAACAGCTATATATATATTTTGATTTTCGGGTTTTATTCTGGTTGAGATATATGATCCACATGTAAAACATTGATGATGTGTTTCTTTTTTACAAATGTTGCAAATGTCTATCTAACACATAGTTTGCTAATGAGTCGGTTAATGTGTTTAAGTTTATGGAAATATGTTGGTATTGAATAAAATCAAATTGTCTTTCCAAAATCTTAACCCTTAGGAACATGCGATAAATAGCTGGGTTTCAGACGGAATATATACCATTGAGTTGTAGTATTACGAGTTGTGAGTCTAGCCTGACGATTAGTCGGCGTATACCATGGGTGATGGCATCAGAGAGAAGTTCTATCAACGCGCTATACTCAGCAATGTTATTCGTTGATTGACCAATACATGCACCTCTGAAACTTACTAACTCGCCGCTTGGATCAAAAATGGCCCAGGCTGCGGAGGACAGGTTCCGCGAACCACGACTCGCTCCGTCAGCATATCCAACATATGTCTCCAAAAGGTTTGACATCTGCAATAAATGTAAAAAGGTGGATTACTCAACCAAAACGAACACTTTAGCGAAAACAAAATACAACAAAAGCATGTTGGTCACTATTTAAGCATAGTAACGCTTCAGGTACAACCCATTACGAGGTTGCGCCAGTGGAATTCTGTCATAATCCATTAACTCGTAGGCTCCTTTTGCTAACACTCGTTTAACAATATAGGGGCCCATCCATAAAGAATTAAATTTACCTGCTCCCAATTTATCGGATTCTTGGTCGTAAAGCAAGACCAAGTCACCTTCTGAGAAGACACAAGGTTTGACATTTTTGTCGAACTGCGCCTTGACTCGTTTCTTATGGGCTTCGTTAGCCAAAGCGGCATCACGACGAGTTTCATCCAATTGGATTAATTCCAAGAAACGGGCCTCTTCTTCTGAAGTTCCGGGGAGGAGATCGATTGCGAGTTTAAGAGACGAGATTTCGCACTGGACTGGTAGGACTGCTTCCAGGCCATATACAAGTTGGAAGGGTGTGAACCTGGTCGCATTCCTTACCGATGTTCGGTAAGCCCACAAAGCTGAGTACAGAATTAGGTGCCATCTTCTTTTGTGAACTCTGATCATCCTTTGTAACATGCGCTTCAGGACCTTGTTGATCGCTTCAATTTGTCCGTTGGCTTGCGGATAATACGGAGTAGAGCTGTCGTGAGACAATCCTAGTTTGGCAGCTAATTCGAGCATCATGTGATTGCGAAAATGCGATCCATGATCCGTGACTATAGCCTGTGGTACGCCGAATCTGGCGACTACATGATTGAAAAAGAAAAGGGCAGTTGTTTCACCAGTGTTATTCTATGTAGGCATCGCCTCGACCCATTTGGTAAAATAGTCAACGGCAACTATAATATACCCATGCCCCCCAGTCGAGGTGGGGTTACATGTCATGAAATCGATGCCCCATTTGGCGAATGGCCCGACAGCAACTATTGGCTGTAGAGGTGCGGGTGGTCTTCTGGTTTTGCTATCACAAATTTGACAAGGATGGCAACTTCTGACTGTAGTTATGCAATCTTTGAACATTGTTGGCCATAATTATCCTGCTCGTAAGATTTTTTGTGCTGTAGCATATCTAGATTGATGCCCTCCACATGCGCCTGAATGACACTCATTCAGGGCTTTTTCGGCCTCCTCATGGGTGAGGCACCTTCTCAGAACCGTATCGATACCACGACGGTAAAGCGTATCACTGACGATCATGTAGTCTTTTGCTTGGTACCATATACGTTTCTTTTCAGAGTGAGAGGTGTTAGGCCTAAACTTTTGGGTTTGGAGATAAATTATTATATCTCCATACCACTCATTTCTTGTGGATATCAGAAACAAATTCCCGTCCACGATTGATTCTTCGGATGTTTCATCGTTGGACGACGATGGGAGATCGCATAATAATTCTGCAAAAACTAGAGCTTTCTTTGATTTGGATTTTACAAATTCCAGATCAAACTCTTGAAGTATTGCTATCCATTTTGAATATTTTCCCCCCAACAACTGTCGCGACAATATATAAGTCATGGGATTGCAATCTGACAGAATGGTAGTTTTCCGAAAGAGGACATAGTGTCGAAATCTTTGTATCGCTTGAACAGCAGCAAGCGATAGTTTTTCAACATAAGAATATTTGCTTTCTGTATCATTTAAGTTTTTACAGAAAACGAAGCATGGATATCAAAGGAAGCTTGCGCAACCCGATCCCAGACGAAGGGTACCTCCTTTTTCAAAAGACGTGTATAACCTTTAGCTAGTTCGGCGTAATTTGGAATGAACCTCCTCAGAAAGTTTGCTTTCCCTTGGAGTTTCTGAATTTGAAGCAAATTCGAAGGTGGAGGCAAATATATGATTGCCTGGACCTTACAAGGGTCGAGACGAATCCCATCCTTGGATAGTACAAAGCCAAGTAACCGACCAGAACCGACGCAAAATACACATTTGTGTGGATTGAGTCGTATCTTGTAGTGTCGGCAACGTAGAAATATCGCTCTTAAATGCTGCGGATGATCAGTCCGCTTTCGCGAATGAGGCGGAAGGTCGTCAAGGTATGGTTGAACGATGTTCTTGATGTCGTGGAAGGCATAATTCATTGCCCTCTGAAACGTTGCCCCTGCGTTCTTTAAACCAAAGGGTAATTTTCGATATGCGAATGTGCCCCACGGACAAATGAATGCAGTCTTTGACTGGTCCTGTGGGCGGATATTTATTTGATTATATCTAGAAAATCCATCCATGAATGAAAAGATTTCGCATCCGGCAAATTCATCAATTATCTGGTTGATGAAGGGTGTAGGGTAGTTGTCTTTCAGACAAGCTTGATTTACATCCCTATAATCGACACACCCTCTAATTGTCCCTTGTTTCTTCATAACAGGGACAATATTCGATACCCAATCGGTTAGAGGAACCGGGTAGATGAAACCAGCATGGAGAAGTTTTTCAACTTCTGCCTTAATGGCAGCGGCTTTCTTGGGGTGCACCTGTCTGAGCCGTTGTCGTACCGGTTTGACATATGGATACATCTTAATTTCGTGTTCAACGATACTCGAGTCGATGCCCGGCATTTCACTGTATGACCAAGCAAAGACATCTCTGAATTCGCGAAAAAGAGCGTTATATATTTCCAGTTCCAAAGGAGAACAACATTTGCCAACATAAATATTCTCTACAACATTTGTTTTAGTCGAGATATTTATGGCTATAGTCTCTTCAATGTTGGATAAGTTTCACTCGGAATCCACCGTGTTTACAGTATTTGATAAGAATTCAAAAACTGAAGGATTATAAAGGTCATCTTGAGTATCTTCTTCATAATCCGGAAGAAGGGAACGATGGTGGCAATCACTCCATGGTGCCCCTTCAATCAACATTGACCGTACAATTCCTTCGTCGGTTCCATGCACTCGCGACCAAGGATCTGAAGGGGTACCATATTCTCTAGACCTATCTACCCAAACGCTTGATGACCGTTGATTTGGGTTTGCCTCCCATGCTAGAAACATTGATTGCTACAATATTTCTATTGGGCTTGGGGGCAAAACCATTGCATGATCCATGGTGATATCGTTTTCTGAGATCTTTGTGGAAGATATCATATTGCAAGTTCCTATCGACGCTACTTCCGCCAAGTTTATTGGAGGTGGAAGAGCGAAAGTTCCCATTAGTATAGGATCTTTCAATAGGCCTACTCTGATATTCTGAAGCGAATGGGGGCTTCCATGGATCATGGGAATGCTTCCTGTAACTTGAGAACCATTGGGGAGGAAGTTTTGTTGATCAACGATTGTAATCCCTCCTTGAAAGGGAAATGCAATCTTTCTAAAATAGGTCGACACAACAGCCGCCATGGCATATATCCATGGTCTTCCTAGTAGGATGTTGTAATCAAGATTTCCATCGATGACTTCAACATCTATTTCTACTGTTTTTCCCCCTAGTTCAAATTTCAAGTTATTTAGGATACCATATGGGGTATATGTCCTACCGTCGAATGCTTTTAATGTTGTCAAGGATCGCGACAAGGTTGGAGATCCTAAAGTTTTCCAGCAACTCATCGACATGATACATGTAGATGCCCCCTCATCAATAATCGTTCGATGAACAGTTTTGTTGAGGGCTTTCACTTGAATAAGGAAAGCTAGTTGGGCTAGTAACTGAGGATCGTATCCTTTGTGGTCGAAGGATACAAGATTGGAATCCTTAGGATCAACCCCACCAATGGCTGATAACAAAGCCTGCCTTTGGGATGGGCAATTTTGTAGTACTTCAAGAGTCGACATAGCGGATGGCGATTGGGCCAAATCTTCCACTATGTTATAATGTTGCGCCACTCTAGCGCGAGGATTAAATGTCGACTTGTGTACTACTCCCTTTGGCGGTTTTATTGTTAATTCAGGAATGATGGGTGGTACAACTTCTGTCGAAGTTGTTGTCGAACTACTTGGTTGATCTTTATCCTTGTCGTTCGACAGCTGCGGATTCCCGTAATATTTGTTCCTTGTCGAAATCAAAGCATCATTTTGCTGTTTCTTTTCCCTTATCTGTCGATACGGCATTTACTTCCGAAGCAAGAATTTCGTCTTTTTCATTATGATTTGAAATCTTACGGGCTTTCTTGGACGTAGCCTTTGTCGATTTCACGTTTGTCGTGCCAATCACGCCATCGCTGGCGTGAGAGTCATTATTTGATTTAGGAGGAGGAGGAATTGAGAATTCTGGTCTAGGGGCGTCAGGTATTTTGTCGTAGAGCGTGCCAGATTGAGTATAGACCAAGTCCAGATATTGCGCACGAGCGATGACTTGCTCTTCTGTTACGACTCCCCCCTTTGCCACATCTTCCGTGATTGTAGGAAGTAAGGATTTGATAAAACATTCAGCTAATACCTGATTGGGAACGTACGTTTTTACCATCCTACGACGACGTCGCCACTCATGTATATGATCAGATATGTGAGTGGTCGTTGTTTGTTTGAAGTTGGTTAGGAGTTCCGTTCCCATTTCATACCTTATCGGTAATTGAAAATGGGTTAAGAAAGTCGTGGCTAAGGTACTGAAGTTGTCGAACAAAGCTCTAGGCAATTCAATATACCATTTTTCCGCTAGACCCGTTAACGTCCTCTGAAAAAGGCGAAGCCTTATCGAATCATCGTTTAGGGTGTTTGATGAACACCATAGATGAAATGTCATCACGTGATTCGATGGATCTTCACCTGGATTTCCATTAAATTTAGGAATATCTGATGGAAGTTTATGAGGGATCACTGGCCACCAAGGGGCGTAAGCAATTGGATCGTTTGTTAACCGGTGTAAATCAGGTAACTCTAAAGTTGCCACGAATGGTAACTATTGATTCAGGTTAGGTGAAGCATACCCAGGATATGATGGAATTGCCTGAGCAGTTGGCCTTTGCATACCAGCATAATGTAGTTGATGCTAGTACGACTGATACGGTTGGTGGACATGACCATTGTAAAGTGGTTGATTTTGACCATTTTGAATGTACGGTTGTCCACTGTTCGCAAAGATCTACTGCTCAGAACCTTGGTATACTTGTTGGAATTGTGGTTGTTGGTATTGCACCAGCCACGGTTGTGAAGCCATGTTCTGTTGCGCTATACTAACCGTTGGACCAAGGTGTGGGGTAATTGTACCCGTCTGGACCTGTGTCGCCCCACTAGTTGGCGATTGTGGTTGAGTCACAGGGTCAAGGTGCTGTTGCATTACAACCTGAGAAATCTGAGGTTGGCATACAACAAGCATCGTTTGAACTTGTGACACCGTCACAATAGCTGGTGTAGTCGGGATGTTCGACATAGGTACACATTGTTGCATTGAATATACAACTCTTGGTTGTTGAGGTAGCATAGGTACCCAACCACTTGAGGTTATTCCAGTATAACCTGAATATTTTTGTGAACTCCCGTATGGATATCCTCCCGGAGGGGGTAATGAAAGGGCATACTGCCCCCCATACGGTGGTAATCCGGAACTCAAGGGGATTGTCTGCCCTTGGGGACTGGATTGCCCAAATTGACCTCCAAATGGATCAATTTAGCGAGTCTCAACATAAGAGTTGCCGGATATTATTCCGAGGAACAAAGAGGAACGGACCATACTGTCGAAATAGCCCCTAGATGGACTCCTTCTAGCGGTTGTGAGCTAGACGGGACAGATGGTACGCCGGCAAACATTGTCGGAGTGACAGCAGGGAGTTCTGTTTTCGCTGTGTCAGTCGACACAGTCCTAGATGTTGACGGTTGTTCAGACATTTTGAGTCTATCCAAAAGATTACCTAGCGATTCTACAGGAACTTCCACTGGTGGTAGACTAACTTCTGATGTCGAAGGAAACAGAGTGACCCCGACTCCAAAATGTGTTGGAGTACTTGCTTGCGGATCTTCTACAATTTCCTCTATCGCAATCAAACCAGGTGGAAGGGGTAGACCGTCACGTCCGTAAAATATTTCTAGTGCCGAAGAAGGGGTTGAATCGACAGCGACAGATGTTTGAGGAGCAAGACTCTCCGAACCGGTTGCAGATGGAATTGGTTCAGTAACACAAGTGTTTGCTCTCTGACTAGGATCAGTATCACTGTCCCTCTGTGGTTGTTGAACTTCTTCTGTAGAGGCAGGGTTTCCAGAAATGTTTGGAGTAACCGGAATCTCGGATGTCATTGGAACACTTGTTCTAACTTTAATAGGAGATTTCGAGCCGGTTAAACGAGTTCGCTTTGTCCGTACTGTTTTCGATTCCGGAGACAAAGACGGTTGACTCGTAAGCCTCCGCGAACGACGGGGTTTCAATTGACTTTCTTCCACGATTGTGGATTACTCGATCAACTAAAATACAAAAGGGGAAATATGTTTCCGAATTGAATGAATCTTAGACGCTTTAGACACAACTTGTTTTTTCAGTTTTTAAGAGTCGAGAAAAAACAAAAGATGACTCTAGTCTCCTTCGATTTTTAATGAGCCTGAAGTGACAAGTGCTCAGATGGACCTTTTCCGTTAAGGAGTCTGAAAAGGAACGAAAGGGACTGCTCTGGAGTTCTAGGTAGAGGGTGTGCCAAACCAATTGCAAAACCGCATAATACTTTTTAGGGTACGGGCGGTCAATTTTCCCGAATGCTGTGTTCAGTGCATTGCGATCAGTAGGGCGGCCGACACGGCTTCCTATGGATAAAGGTTTTATGCCTATAGGGGTCTCCCAATATATACTCGACGGTACGTGGGAGCACAATCCGTACTGGCACTTATCGTCTCTCAGGAGGAATCACCCAACCATCAGTGAGACCGACAGTCACCAGGTTTTACGACGCCGGAACACGTCTCTAGCCTAGACCTCTATGTTGTGCGTTAAGTTACAAAGCGTTGTTAAGTTCATTCAATTTATTTTAGGTTGATCTTTCTTAGAAGTTTGCCTTTTTGGATCACCACGAGATGTAGATATAATTCCTAAATGCAGTCTAAAGATGATAAGCAAGCTTTTATCTCTTTTCAACAATGAAAATCCTAGCTACAAGGGGAAAAGAAAGACACAATCTTTTCTCAAAGAGCATAGAGCACATTGTAAATGCACTTTCCCTAAATCAAACCATACAACTGTCAAAATGCAAATGCACTTGTGCATGTATTTGTTTTCACTTTCTTAATATTGATGCCTAAAAAGAAAGTTGTTGTACAAATTTGAATTCAATTTCAAGTGAAAAACGCAAACAAGCTTATTTTCGAAATCAAAAAGACGATTACGACACTTTATGATTTTGAAGTAAACACTTGTTTCGACACTAGAAATTCACAAATTCAATCCAAAAGACAAAAGTAAAAGCGCAATCAACTGTCAACAGCAAACACACTTACTCCTAAGATCAAAACGACACTTACGACAGGTCTAGATCTAAGGGCGACAGTATGACTAGTTTACTTTTGTAATGGGAAACTGCAAATGATGTAACAAATACACAAAAACAAATACAGTTTCTTTTATACAACTGAGGTGGAATTAAGGCAAAGAAAAGGGGTTTTCAGATAGGTACACACACTGATAACAGACTGCAAAAATCAGAGATAAAACTAAACACAAAGAAGCAAAGAACCTCAACTGCACAGGGCAAGGGCTGATCAGCACACCTGTTGCACAGAGAAACTGAATTGCAGCGCAGGTAGCCCTCTCGGGACCTGCGTTGAAATGCAGAACCTCTTCACAGAGCCTACGCTGAAGCAGAAACGAGAATTTTCTCTGGGTTCTGGGTCACGGTTTGCAGTTTAATCTATGGTTTTTGGCCGGATAAAAGCTATCAGTAAGGTGCAATTAGAAGGATGATTTAAATGAGGACTAAGAGCTATCACAAAAGGCAGTTAGAGCATTTGTGGATCCGTTGTTCAAATCATAAACAGGCCCAGTGAATGGACTAGAGTAGCAGATCTCTACTTTGCATTTGTAAATGTCAAATGCAGTTCGATTCACCACTCCTAAGTTTATGAGAAGAACAACAATAGAAACAAAAATAAACTAACTAGATACGATCCCCAGTGGAGTCGCCAATTTGTTGTTGGGAAAACTATCTATTCAGAACGCCCCTATCCCACTCTAAGGTGTGACAGTGCCTTAGCAACAAACAAAGGAAAACTACTGGGGTATTCTTCTTTATGAAATGTAAACGAAGAGGAAGGATAAACTAACCTGTGTCTTGCGCTAGTTTGTTGATCCAATCGCTCCTCTCTTCAATAGCTCCCAGCTCCCTGCTCCCTTACCAACCCAGCTTCACCGAATTCCTGCAAGGTCACAGAAGAGAGAAACTACACGAAGATATAGATTTACATTCATAAAAAGCTTAGGATCAAATTAAGCTAAACATGCAAATATAACAAAACATCATTGATACACAGCATGTAGGAGAAACTCAAATAATTTTATTGATATGATAAGAAAGTCCAAGAGGAGATACAACCAAGTGAGTCCTGATCCAGCATCTACCTCCCAGCAAAGGAATCCCTTCCTCACCTCCAACAAAGCATAAATCACCTAATGTACTAATCTCAATCTCAAACCAACAGCAATTCTCTGCAAAGTACAAAATTACACCCTCTGGATCTCTGGGATGAGGGATCCATATATAGATGTAAGTAGAGAGGATGAGTTAGCTTATGTTTTGACTTGTGGCCTCTCTCTTTCAGTTCTTGCTTCCACTTGGAGACTGAGAACCTCTTACTCATCACTGGTCGAATTCAGTGAGGCAAGTGTCATTGGAGAAGATTCTGGAAGCTTCCATTGTCTCTCCACCTCGTTGAATGACTCTGCCACTTGTCATTTCCCGCTCAACGCACCTGGGTAGTGCATTCAAGTGCGTTGCAACGCACCTAGCCAGTGTATTTAGGTGCTTTGCAACGCAGGCAGCTAGTGGAGCTTTTGAATTGATCCTGATTTGACTAGTTTTGAGCAGTTTCTGGTGGAGAACTTCTGGGAGAAGCTGTCATTGGTTGACCTTGTTCCTTTAGGGGCAAGAACAACACTTTTAGGGACTTTGGATCCCTTGGATTATGGACATTTCATGCTTATAGTTGTAAGGCACAAAAATGTCTATAAAAAAACCAGCAAACATTGTAAGAGGTCAAGGCTTCTACAAAATGTTGGCCGGAGCATTGCAAATTTCTGAAATTCCATCTGAAGAGGTACAAATGTGTGAGGTAAGCCTAAACGATGCAGAATCATTATATGCTGATGTCATTTATTATATTAAGAACGGGTATGCTCCTTCATACCTTGACCATACTAAGAAAAGAGCTCTAAGGTTGAAAGCTAAGCAATATCAGCTCATAAATGATATTCTTTTTAGAAAAAATTATGATTCTTTTCTTCTTAGGTGTCTTGAGAAAGCTGAAGCTGAAAAAGTTTTGCAAGAACTCCACGATGGGCCAGCAGGCGGAAACTATGCTGGAGATGCTACTACACATAAAATCTTAAGCGCGGGATATTACTGGCCCACGTTGTTTAAAGACTCGCACAGTTACGTGAGAAGATGCCAAGCCTGCCAAACTACTGCTGGAAGACAAAAGAAGTCGTCCCTGCCACTACAGCCGGTAAACATCGAGCAACCTTTCAGTCAGTGGGGCTTGGACATAATAGATGAGATCGTTCCTCACTCTTCTAAGTAGCATAGATACATCCTCACAGCAACAGATTATTTTACTAAATGGGTAGAAGCAGTTTCAAGACGGCTAATTCTGAAAATATCATTGAGTTCATAGATCAATTTATAATCACCAGGTTTAGATTGCCATCCGCTTTAATGTTTGATAATGCATCATACTTTTCTAGAAATGCAATGACTGAATTTGCAGTTAAAAGAAGATTCAAACTTAAATATTCGGCCAATTACTACCCGCAAGGTAATGGGTTAGTTGAGTCAACAAATAAAAACCTAATCAGGATTATTAAAAGAACAGTTGACCAAAATCAAAAGAATTGGCACAAGGCTTTGATATATGCTTTATGGGCAGATAGGATAACACAAAAAGCTTCTACTGGCACTTCTCCCTTTAATTTAGTTTATGGGAAAGAAGTGGTTCTTCCGACTCACTTAGCAATTCCCTCTTTGTCTTTCGTACAATACATTGATGAAGTACCTGCTTCCTCCTTACAGCTAAGACAAATGGAAATAATTAAATTAGAAGAACAACGACAACAAGCTAAGAAAATGCATGCTCATCATCAAGCACTAGTAAAATCCTCTTTTGATTCAAACATAATGACCAGAAAAGATTTTCAGATGGGAGATTTAGTTTTAAAGTGGGACAAGACTCATGAAGAAAAGGGCAAACATGCAAAATTTCAAAGGATGTGGCTTGGTCCTTTTCAGATTGTTGAAGTCGTAGGTCCATCAACGTTTGTGTTATATGATTTAGCAGGTAAGAGGGATCCTTTGCCTGTTAATGGACAAATTCTCAAGAAATATTTTCCATAGAAGATTATTCTTCTTTTTTTGTAGAATAGGTTTTCTTTTTCATAATAAAACCCATTGTGAATGGTTACATTAGGCATTTACGAAAAGGACACCGATTCCCTTTCAGATTTTGAACTTTTCGCTTGTATAAATAGCAAATATTTTGGAAAATTGATCTTTATTATTGACAGATACAGTTAAAAACTTTAGCCTAGATATGGTACTAGTTTCAACTTCAAAGAATTTGATGAAAGCAACCTTTAGTGAAGAAATTGTTTTATCTCAGTACAATGAAAGGTATCAATAACAAAATAAAGATTCTCTGTAGAACAACTATTTCCAAAAACTCTATTATTGTCGTCCAGAGCTATCTTAAGGAAACAATGACTTCCTCCCTGCTAAGGAAATCGCAGCTTTCAGAGGAATAATCCAAGGATACACTTTATCTTGAAGAATGAGAGGTCTCATCACGAGCCGGCTTATCATTATCACAGATATTATAACTTGCTGACTTTGCCAATAATGTACACCACAACAGGGCAATGACTCAAGACTGTTGCAATCAAAAGACAAGGGGTCTCATCACGAGCCAGCTTGTTCAACAAAGTTATAAATCAAGTGAATGACTTTGTCATAATTTGGTTACCAAACCAAGACATTGTTCTTTAAGAATAAAAAGAAAATCAAAGCAATAAGTGTGGATATGGATTTTTCTTTGAAAGTTGTAGGTCACCTTAAGTAGGATACAGGATCATTGTTGGGTAACAGGTAACCCTGTCGAGGCTATAAATGCCTGCTAGCGGCAGAGGCTCTACCTACGACAAATGAGCATATTTAAAACTGGTTTACAGAGGAGACTTTGTTTTATCTTTACAAGACCAAGTAATGGCTGATGTAAGTACAAGGACTAGCCTGAGGAAGCAAATAATTAGAGTAGAAAGTGGTTGAAAAAAAATATCATTGATAGTTTAGAGCATAATGTACTTTATCTTTCCATAATAAAGTTTAATTTTTTGAAGCCTCAATTGGGGGTGCTCCATGGGAGCCTCAGGCAACCATTGCAGACACAATTCATAAATGGAGGAAAAATTGTCCATGGAAAGAAAAAGATAGTAAATTGACGCAAAGGATATGGAATGCCATTCCCCTAACCCTCCTATGGAGAATCTGGTTGGCTCGAAATAGAAGGGTGTTCTAGGAGAAGGGCTTTAACATCAGAGCTATGTGTCTCAAGGCACAATACTTAGCGGTGGAGACAATCACAGTGCACACCAAAGGTAAGATAGAAATTACTAATTACAGTATGGAAGAGAGGAACCTGGTCAGTTATGTCCAAGAGAACATAACTAGTGCACAGGAATTAAGCCAAGGAAAGACTCAAAGGAAAGAAATAAACAGGGCCTGGAAGCTGAGGTTAAAGGAAGCGGAATTTGCAAGCTGGTTGAGAAACTGTAATAAGTTTTACTTATTTTTTGATGGCGCTTCTAAACTAAATCCGGGTCAAGCCGGTGCAGGGGGACTTATATGCAATGCTAACGGCGAAATCATACTTCAGTTCGAATGGGGACTGGGGGAAATGTCCAACAACAGGGCAGAAGGGCTAGCATTGTTCCAGGGCCTCACTCAGCTGATTAAGTTAGGGATCAAGAAGGTTATAGTGTTCGAGGACTCAGCAATTATCATTAGACTCATGGCGCAGAGGCTGAGCACGTCGAACATCCTTCTACAGCAGATAAACTACAGGAACCAGATTCTTCGCGCCTCAATGGAAGAAATCACCTTTTACCACATCCTCCGTGGACTGAATAAGGAGGCTGATAAGTGCGCCAACAGGGCATGCGAGCGCCCCAAAGGAATTTTGTGCTGTAACAATAAATCCTCCTTACAACCGTTACCATGATCATTCCACATCTAGTCAGCAGCAGGTGTACCGTGGATAATAGAATCTATGACAGCCGGCAAACAATCAATTCAGTTGGCAGAACAGGTATGGTAGGCAAGATTTTGTTCAGAAGCAAGATTGGGAGATCTACTCAGAGTATAGGAACCAAGCGAAGCGCAGGTGAAAATTGTCCTCGCAGGCAGACCACATGTGCAATTCAGGTTAAGTCTTTGACCATGAACTGGAGCATTGGGAGATGTAATTGGGCTCTTTCCCACTCCTCTAGCCTGAAGACAGTTTCTATATATAGATTAGGCTACATGAACCTCCAACACATTGAGAACGTCAGTGTTCACGAGCAGACGAGCAATCCCGCTTCCGCTTGTCTCCATATAGTTCGTGGGAGCCAACAAAATCACAGCAGCTCTGCACGCGCTGTGGAAGTAGTTCGCAACAAGCAGAGAGACCTGAGCCCCTGTTTTAAAGAAGAAAATAGAGCAGGCAAGAACCATTCAGCGTTAATGGATCGCCCGGAAGACTGCTTTCATTGCAGAGATCTTCAGGCTGAATTTGAGGAACTGCGAGCTCAGCAGCGGGCCTTGGAGGATCAAGTGCGAAGTCTGGAGGCAAGACTGGAAGACCAATACCGAATCCTTAATGAGAAATACCGGGCTGAGATAAACCTATTCCTTCACAGAGTCAGCTCCTTACATGAGCAATTTAACAATCTGGCCAATAGATGTAGCCATGCTGAAGAATCGCTCACTGTCCTCAAATTCATGATGGACAAGCATTTCAAAGATACTCCATCCTCTTCCAACACTAAACAGAATGAGCCTGATCCTAATCCAGAAGCGTCTACTGTAAGGAAGATCAGTCATATAGAGATAGATTAATTATGTTAAGTAGTTGTAAATTTTGGTGTCTGTGGTTTGTCCGGATTTACAGTAGTTTAAGAAACCTCAGAGGCAGGAATACTAAAACAAGGATCAAGGAAAAGAACTTTTTTGTAATTCCTTGGATCCATAATGCTCATGAAGCTCTATATGTATGGCGAACAACCTTCTCTTTTTTTCAGATCAATATATAGCACCCGAACTTTGTCTAAAAAAAAAAAAAAAAGTTTAATTTTCTGAAAATTTTTATGTTTTGGAAGTTTGAAAAATCATTAGAAAAATAGAAATAATTGGTTCTTCCAAGTGAATCGCCAATTGTTGTGGCCACCAACAACCCCCCTCCTTATATAGTATTGGCAATAACACTAGATAAGTGGGGACCCTTAGTAAAAATTCAAAAAATTCAATTAAAACTCATGTATTTTACTTCTTAAGAAAACATCGCATCGCGCAAAGACTGATACGACATTTCCTTATGAGTAAAAATGATCAACTGCGAAAGTGCGACACGAATTCCATCGCATCGCATGCATTAAGAAACAATCACATTGGAAAACCTTAAAAAATCACCGATAGTCGATATGTGATATCGCGTATCGCAATGTAGCATAAAAACACATAACCATTTAACGATTGTAACAATCTGCGATATTGCGATAGCGCGACAGTACGATCCGCGATCTTGCGATCGCACGATACTACGATCTGCGATTCTGCGATAAGCGCAATCGAGTGACCCTGCGATAACACATCTTAATGAAAAATGTGATAATGCGATACTGCGATGATGCGATGTAAATCGCAGAAACATTCCATCGCATATTTTCCCCGGCTCAACATTCAATAAAAGCTGTCCATAAAGCAAAAATTAAATACACGCTTTAATGATAATTAATGAACGATACGCCAAGTGTTGATGAAATACGGTTTTGTGTTTTTCGAAGAGTCAGTTCACATTAGGTGGCATGTTTTTGTACATCCGTAGAGCTTAGATCTTTCTTGTCGATTTTTATTATCATTACTCTCTCCTCATGTGTGAATTGCAGGAACGAAAAATAGAAGTAACACGAAGCAATGTGCGGGAAGCCATGAGGGAAAAGGGTAAAGCTCCAAATGCTCAGAAACAGGGAAGAGATTCCCTCATGAACGGATATCGCATGCAACAGAGCCACAGATTCACAAAGCACTGCTGAGCTATCCATTACAGATCTTTCATTCACAACCATGGTTGAATGAGTAGTTGAACAATGCTGATATCAACAGGAGGTTTAACGCTCAAGGTCAGAAGCTCACGAAAGTAGTATGTTTACAAAATTTTGAAGCTTATACCCGGTGAAGGAAAAGGCGCTAGAGGCGAAAAACACATCAGAAAGGCTCGGATCAAAGAACGGAGGCAGTTTCCGATGCGCGATTAGTGCCTAGCGCTAATCGCGCATCGCTGAGAAAATTGCTCAAAAAGCAAACTCTATAACTCCTCAGTCACTCATAAGCCTAGAAAACGCAAGAAAGCAAAGGCAGAAGCAATTCAAGGATTGACCAAGTGGAACTTGGATTATTACTGGGCATACATAGTAAATCCACATAGCCAGAGGATGACTCTTGAGTATATCATCTATTTTGCTGAAAAGATGGTGCCAGCTCTTACCATTTCTGTTTTCTTAGCTCAACTAAAAGCGGAAGACGGTCAGCCGACTCTACCCAGGCAACTATTGAATGCTCACAACATTAAGGAGCAAATGCAGAAATAGTTAGATATTAGATTTAATTTTTAGAAATAGTTTTGCTTAGAAAAAGGGCGGTCATTTAAACCGTATCCTGAATCTGTGTAATTAAGTTATTTTAGTTAGTAGTATTTAAACCCTTCTCATGCATTTAGAGAAGGGTCCATAAATTTATCAAAAACTTTTCCTTAGAACATGCACTTTTGCACCCTCAGAGGAGGTTTTGGTGAATGAATGGATCAAGATTTGTTGATGTTTGCATTTGATATCTGCTACTGATGTTGCACTTCTGTACTCTTAGTAGATGTTAAAGCAAGGAGAGATAAATCATTTTTGCTTGAAGCTTATGAGTAGGACCAGTCATAAATGGTACTTTTATCTCTTGACCATTTCTACTTATATGTTAAAGTGATATTCAGTTTTTAGTTGTTTATGTATTATTGCATGAATACTTGAGTTATCATTTGGCACTTTTGTACGGTGGTAGCTATTTTTTTGTGTTTAATGTATGAATAGCTCATTATGCGATATGTTGTTCACAACTGTTTCGTCTAACTTTTTATGCGAAGTGGTTCATCTTAATTGATTTCCTTTCTTATAATCGCTGAATGATCTTTATTACCAGTTGTTATTTGAAATCTCTTTAGATCGCATAATAGAAGAATTACATCTCGGGTTAGCATAGATTTAGATGTGTTGTTTATTAGATTACAATAGCATAGAATTAGATTAAAAGTTTGAATTAGAATAGCTTAGATAGGAATTGTTAGATCAGCAACATCGAATTCTACACACACACACTCATAGATTGGGAAACTGGTCCCATTATCCCCAGTCGGACCCGCTATACCAAACAGATGAGGAGCTGCCAACCAAGGTCCGGACTGGGCGGGTATCCCCCTTATTGTCGACTCGATTTTCGGGGCTTCAACACAATGAGAGGCGGATGCGATGTTGCAATAGACTTAAGTATATATGTGGTCAGGTCCGGGCTTTGATATCGCAGTCAGGGATCGCAATACACGAAGGGTTATGTTATAAGCTAAACTGCGATGGAGGGGCGGATGCAAAATGGTTTGAAATATAATGTATATATACGTCGGGTCCAGGCTTCCCATCGCATATCGCAATTGGAGTTTGCAATGCGGGGAGGGTTATTTATATGAAGGACTTTCAACCCATCGATATGGCAATGCGATATTTATATGAAATACATAGTTTTTTAATAAAACTATAGTATATGGATGTTTAAAGGGTTGCGGATCCTACCGATGCGATATTTGTGAAATACTTAGTTTTATAACAAAACTAAGGGTTTTCGGATATTTTAATAAATGGAGTTATATTATACGGGAAAGGGGAAACCTTAAGGATTTAATACATAATGTTAATGTTAATATGGGAAAAGGTAAATATATGCAAAAAGGGGAAAAAGGGCTAAGTATGAATGTTTTTAATGAATCATATGGCTTTTCATATATGCATTAATACTTAGGGAAAATATATTTTTGTGGGTTTTTTATGTAAAAAGGAATTTTACATGGTAAAAAGGGATTTTTCATGGTAAAAGGTGTTTTACATGGTGTTTTTACTTTTCCTAGGTAAAAATGGTTTTTACCATAGGAAAAGGGCTTTTTATAGAAATGAATGATTATCAACGTATGAAGGGGAAGTTAGTAAATATATGAATGAATGGAGATGAAAGGGAAGTTAATTACTTGATCGAGTAGACCTTCATTTGCCTTGTTATAATTGCCTCCTAGACATAGAAACATGATAAATGTACATTTTGTCCAATCAACCATTAAACTTCTGCAATCTTTCTCTACTTACCCTTTGCTTATCCTATCAATTTTTCATCATTTAATGGGCGCATTTAAGCTAGGAAACCCTTATCCTTTCTTCTTATTTAACAAAAACAAACTATCTAAATCTACCCTTATAACCTCCAAGCGCTCAGATTAAACTGATGAACACCTTATTATTCTCTACCTAACTACTGATCTGCCAAGGTTAAACAGTTTGGCCAGATCTTTATTAACGTCAAATTTAAAGCATGAAACAACCAAGATTAAACAGTTTGATGGTCATGGGTTGTGGCATTTAGACTTTCTCACTTTCAGAGTTTATTTGTTTTCTTTCTACCTAACATTTTCTTTTTGCCTTGATTTTTTAGAGCATCTAACTTAACATTTTCTTTGATATGGACATCATCATCAAAATATTTTTTAAACTAACATTTTATTCACTATTGTTATGTCCATATCCTAACTTAACATTTTTTGAAATATTCTATCTAATCAAAACCAAAAAATGCTACAACATTGGCTCCATCTGGGGACTGCTTTCTCCTGTAGAATGCAGAGAACCTACAGATCCATGTGCCTTCTCCTCAGGCTATGGAGTCCTTGCTGTAAGAAAATCACACTGACATCTTGGAAAGGGAAAGAAAACCGGAGTATTTACAATGAAAACTATTTCCAAATTCTTAGTACTGAATGTAACGTTTGCGAAACCTTCCATTTACAGGATAAGTGGAATTTTGCCCCTTAAGATTCTCCAGCACAAAAGTGTTGTTACCCTTCACTTCAGCAATTGCTAAAGGTCCAAACCATAGATTTTCGAATTTTCCATGCTTTCCTTTCTCTTCTCTCCTGGCATCCCATCTTAGAACTAAATCACCTTCCTTAAAGTCCCTTTCCCTGGCTCTTCTATCAAACAAGACCTTCATCTTATTCTAATATTTCTGCAATTTGTATTGAACTTCATCTCTATTTTCATTAAGCTCGATAATCTGATTTATTCTTCTAGAAAAATAATCAGGTTCATTTGTTGCATCTTGCATAAATTTTAAAACAGGGAAAGCCAAATTGGTAGGGAAAATTGCATCTTTCCTTTAGACTAGCTGAAATGGAGATTTGTTAGTTGACCTCTTTGGAGTAATTTTGTTTGCCCATACTGCATAAATCAAATGTGAATCCTAGCTCTTCTTATGATCAGCTAGTGTCTTTTTTATTACCTTTACCAAGCTCTTGTTTGATGATTCTGCAAGGCCATTACCCTGAGGGTAATATGGAGTTGAATGATGTAGCAAAATCTGATATTTCTAGCAAAAGTCAATCATTTTAACACTAGAAAAAGATGTTGCATTATCAGTGACAATTTGAGTTGGGCAACCAAATCTAGATAAGATATTCTCCTCAATAAACTTAATTACCATTGCATCAATAGCATTTCTGACTGGAATTGCTTCCACCCATTTAGTAAAGTAATATGTTGCAGTGAGGATCCATCTATGCTGATTACTTGAAGTGGGATGAATCTCTCCAATAAAATCTAATCCCCATTGAGAAAAAGGTGTGGAAACTATGGATGGAACAAGTGGAAGAGTGGCTAATTTCTGTTTTCCAGCAAACATTTGGCAAGGAACACAACCTCTCACCTTTGCCCCTACTTGTAAAAACAATGTGGGCCAATAAAATCCTCCCCTCAGAATCTTGTATGTTGTAGCTCTCCAAGCATAGTGTCCCCCACAAAATCCTGCATGAAACTGATCAATGATTCCTTCAGTTTCAGATTCTGTTAAACATAATAACAAAATGTTGAGTGGATCTTTCCAGTATAAATTTGCATTAATAATGCAGTACTTGACTGATTTTAACTTAAGAGTTTTACACTAGGTTTTGGAGAATGATGTTGGACACTCAAAATTGATCAAGAAATTTACAATATCTTGATACCAGTTTGACAACAAATATTTTTCATCAATGTGTATAGGACTGATCTACTCTGAAGGTGGAGGTTCTTGTGGATTCTCCCCTGTAGGATGAAGAGAAGGTTCTTGTGGATTCTCCCCTTCTACAAGGATAGAAGGTTCTTGTGTATACTTCCCTTGTATTTCTAGAACAGAATTGATTCCAAGTATTTTACAGTTGGATTCATCTAGAAGCTTAGCTAATCCTTGACCTTTTACTAGCTTGGTGGTCTTGATAGTTAGATCAAATTCCAGAATTTGAGTGATCCATCTACCTCTTTTCCCATCGGTGTCTGGTTGGGTTAAGACAATTTTTACGGCACTATTTTGGACATAAGAAGTAATAGGTGAGTGCAAGACATACATCCTAAATGATTTCAGGGCTTGAATAAGGGCATAGGCTTGCTTCTCAATGATGTCATACTCCAGCTCAGCATCTCTCATAACCTTGCTAAAAAAGGCTATGGGTTGGTCATGGGAATCTTCGTTTTTCTGTAATAAAACAGCAGCAAGGGTTGTTTCAGAGGCAAAAGAGAAAATACTAAATGGCTTGGTATAATCGGGGCTGGCTAAGGTGGGAGCTTCAGAGATTGCCCTTTTTATTTGTTCAAATGCATGCCTAGAAGAGGGAGTCCATTTGACTTCATGGTCCTTTCGGAGCATGTCTGTTATATCTTTCACTATCTCTGCATAATTGGGAATGAATCGCCTTAGAAAATTAATCTTGCCCAGAAAAGCTTGAATCTCCTTTATGTTTCTAGGTAAGGTCAATGATTCTATGGTAGATACTCGTTTGGGATCAATTACTACGCCCTCCTTTGAAATAATATGGCCCAACAATTTTCCTTCTTTAACAGCAAACAAGGACTTCTTTGGGTTCAGTGATATTCCAAATTTTCTACACCTGTCAAAAACCTTCATCAAGTGCTTTAAATGTTTTTGATCAGATTTAGAAAAAACAATTATGTCATCAAGATAAATAACTACAAATTTATTTACCTGTCCCATGAAAGCGATGTCCATAGCTCTCTGAAACGTTGCTCCAGCATTGGTCAAGCCAAATGGCATCCTAGCGTACATGAATGTACCCCAGGGTGTAGTAAAAGTTGTTTTCTCTCTGTCTGTTGTATCAACGTTCACCTGGTTATAACCTGAAAAACCATCAAGCATAGACAGTGTTTGTTCACCTGAAACCATTTGTAGTAACTGGTCCATTTAGGCAAAAAAAAAAAATCTTTTAATGATGCCTTATTCAGATTTCTAAAATCCATGCAGAGTCTTATTTCTCCATTTTTCTTTCTAATAAGAACTAGATTTTCAACCCAATTAGAATATCTAAGAGGGAGGATGATCTGTGCATCTAACATTTTCTTAATCTCCCTTTCTATAGTTGGTAAAAGGGCTGGATTTATCCTTCTAAGCTTCTACTGATACAGTTTTGCTTCTTGCTTCATAGGAATTTTGTGATGTATTAACGATGTGTCATATGTCTTTAAATCAGCGTAAGTCCAGGCAAACATGTCTTTATACTTTTGCAGCAACTTAAAATATTGTGTTTTGATTTCTAGGTTTAAAGATGCGCATAATTTGATGTTTTTGACATCTTTGACGGTTCCAATGTTAATCTCTTCCACGTCATCTTCTGAAGAAATAGACTACGGGTTTTGGAAAACATCATTTTGATCGAATAATTTTCTAAAGGAATCAGTCCCTTCGGAATAAAATTATTAGATAATTGGATAACATCGTGATTAGCAATCTTGGATTTAAATCAGAAGTATCATTTCCTTCTGCGTTTTCAGTTATTTTAGCTCTATCTTCATCAATTTGCAGAAATGAGAAATCATCTACTACCTGCAGAAATGATTTCAATTGTTCATCGTCTTTAAATATTTTCCAATGTTTCAGGTTATCAGGGATAGAGGGCCTATATTTGACTTGAATTTGATAGAGCACATCAGTATGATCAAGGATTTTAAAAGCGCTGGCAGAGACAGCTAAGGCATCTGCGTGAACATTTTGATCTCTGGGAATGTGAGTCAAATTAAAAGCATCAAACAGGTTTTCAACTGAATCCCATACTTCATTTTGATAGGACCTAAGTCTAGGGTGCTTGGTCTCGCAAACTTTCTTTACTTGCTTAACAATAAGCTCAGAATCAATAAAAACACTCATGTTCCGAACTTTTAAACTTTTGGCTAAATTCAATCCTAAAAGGAAAGCTTCGTATTCAGCTACATTATTAGTGACTTCGAAGTCTAATTTACATGATTTTGTTATATTTTCCTTTTTAGGGGAAATTAAAACTACACCAGCTCCTGCCCCATCTTTCGTACATGAGTCATCAAAGAACAATTTCCAAATATCAGTTTCGTTTGGTTTAGAAATTTCAACCACCTCTTCAATTTTGACTTGAGTTTTATGTTGGTTTGAAGTGAGCTAGAAACAACCAAAGTCTTGATTTATTGCATAAATTGGATGGTTCCTTTGCTGGTCAGTCTTACAAACAGTATGTACGAATATTACCTCTCTATATAACCTCAATTGCTCTCCTCCAAAAACAGGAATAGTAGCATATGACATGTCCATCTATAGAGTTCCTCCTAGTTTGGCACAGCAAGACCTAGAAAGGAGCATTCCAAACTTGGGAGGGATATCTGTGACAACAATATCAAGCACTATGCTTTTCACTGGAATTTGGGCTAGGGTAACCACTAGATCCTTAATCAATCCCAAACAGGGCACCCTTTTAGAATCAAAGGTGTACAGGTCGTGGTAGGATTTAGTGATATCTAATTTCAAAAGGTCCATGATAGATTTCGGCATAAGGTTGTGTGATGCTCCTGAATCAAGCATACAATTGTATAACATGGAGTCATTTGTTTTAAGAGTTACATAGAAAGGAAGCACTATCTCATCTATCATATCTGAACTAGGTCCAAAAACTATTGCTGGTTTTTCATCTTGCAGACTTATTACATCACCTTCAGCATCAACTGAAGTATTTTGAATCCATTTTGTAACTTGGCTTTTGTAACTAGGGTTTTCTGAAAGTTCTGACAATGGAATTGGGATCTTAACCCTCTCTAATTCTTTTTCAACATTAAACACAGTCAAAATATTTTTATCGGTTTGGTTAGTATCATTTGATTGATCTAATGGCTGAATAAGAGTTTTTTGAGCTTGAACAGTTTTGGTATGTGGTTCAATGATTAGAGTTTCCTTTGGAGGTCTCCCAGGACCAGGCCTGGGCCTAAGATCATACCTTTTATTTAATTCTGCAATTAAAAATTCAAAAAAAGCATGATATTTAGATACCTGTGAAGCTTCATGATCTTCTTGAACCTGATTATGTTGTGAGAGAGGAATGATGGTTGTTTGATTGGAAGAAGAATGCATACTATTAATATCTGCAGTAATTGTCATAGTATTATCATCTGGTTGTTGGTCATATATTAATAGAGGAGTAGGAACCTGTTGATCATTGGTTGGTCTCTGAAGAATTTGTAGTGGTTGGTTTCTTTTATATTGACCTTGGTTTTGGTTTTGAGGTCTAGTAATTGGCTGTTGTATTGTTCTAGGTTGGGTCTCAATCTTTGAAATCCTATTTGATAGGTTTCTAAGAAGAGATGTTATTTCATCTATTTTTGAGTCTTCTGACTTAGTCTTTGAGGAACTAAAGGCTTCTTGAGTAGATTTAAGTTTTCTTTGGGCTTTTTCTTCTTTAAGTTTTAATGAAGTTGAGGCTACCCTATTTGCTTCTAATTCTATGGCGTTTGTGTGCATGTCTTCAAGAGTTCTTGAAGTTCTCTCACGTAACATAACAGCAAAGTCATCATTGAAAGCTTTAGAAAACCTAGACTTAGTTGTTGCTATAGGGGGCTTACAATCAGCAGGCATTTTGTGATAGAGTTTGTTAAATCTTTTTATAAAATCTGCAACTGGTTCACCGAAGTTCCTTTTAAGCTCTTCAAATTCTGTGAGAAAATAAAGAGGATCCTTTTTGACACCCCACTAATTTTTAAATATGGTTGTGAGCTCTTCCCAATTTCTAATGGAAGCTGCTAGTAATTGCCTAAACCAAATCCTCACATTTCCTTCTAATGACTGTACAAACAATCTCATATAAACGTTTTCTGCTTCTATGTTCATGTTGTCTACAAAGTCAAGGAAAGCTTGAAGATGGTCCTCAGCTGAGGGACCAGTTTCTCCATTGTACTTGGGAAGGTACTTTAAATATTCAGTTGGGAATGCATCAAGGTTATTAGGTAAGACTAAGGCAGCATATCAAGCCTGTACAATTGGTCGGAAAGCCATGACAACAGGTGGAGTATGAGGTGCTTAAGGTATATGAGGTGCTTGAGGTGTATGAGGTTGTCCGAGTGGAGTATGAGGTGTTTGTGTGGATGTATACAATGAAGAAGAAATAGAGGAAGAAGATGGTGATTTAGGGGTTGGTGAACTAGTTGGAGGTGAAGGAGGAGGAGATCTCCTAAAATACTTCAAAGGAGTCTTAAGAACTAACTTTGGGACCTGTAAAGGAATACCTTATTTTGATTCAAAAAGAGGATTGGTATATACAGAAAAGGTCTCTTCAGGTTGTTCAGAAGAAGAAGCTTCAGGTTGATAAAAAATGGAAGGAAATGGATAGGTGGTAGGGGATATGAAATCTGTGGGTTTATATTCAGGTAGATTGACACCCAAATCAAATTCAGTTTTAGGTGATCCTGGTGGTAGTGTGGGTCTTGGATGAGATTCTAATGAATGAATAAGGTATGCTGACTTGAAATCAACTCCTTTATTTAGAAGTTCAGCAACCCTAGGTGATAAATGGGAGTAATCAGGATCAGATGGGATATTACTATAGGGGTCAAATGATTCTAATTCTTCAAATTGTAGGACTGAAGAGGAAGAAGAAGATGGTTGGTGTCCCCTTTTAGATCTGGCTTTTCTCAGGATCTTTTTAGGATCTGACAAAGGACTAACTATGTCACCTTCTGAACGAGATCTAGTATGTTTATAAGGTGCCAGCTTGGGAGTGTGGAGTCACCTAGGTGAATGATTTTAACCTTTCTAAATCCTTTAATCACCTTTAAAGGAAAAGAGTGAATGAATATTGTTGTCCCAAGGGAAACTTGAATGAAATTCGAATCCCCGGCAACGGCGCCAGTCTGATGTTGTACCTCTGAGATAGTAGTAGGTCAAGCTACCAATGCCATAGCATCTAAAATAATTGTTTTGGGGGTTTTGGTTTTAGTTTTGGAAGACCAATGAAAGAAGACACATGTAGGATTGAAGTAATTAATCCTTTGGGATATATTAATACTTCATCAAAGCGCTGTTATAAAGCATTACACAGTGATATAGATCAAAATAGTGGTGAGTAGAAGACAACAAAAAATATGATTATCACAGTTTCCAGACTGTAAAATAGAACAATCATAAGTTGGAAAACCTTTTGAACTATGTTCAAAAGATTCAAGGTAGTATACTTAAGCTTACACAAGATGTTGATGATTTATTGATTAGAGGGGATTAGCTACATAGACAATTGCATTAATCCAATCTCTTAATAGATGATCACTTCAGGAGCTTATAGGAATCAATTGAAACTCTAATTGTTCCTACCTAGATATCTCTATAAGTCATAAGCATATGAAGAAAAACATAATGATTGAAAACTAGAAAAACTTACAGGATAACACAAAACTGTGTAAAACCAGATTCAGAATCCTATTTTTTGTATTAAGGCCCCAGAAAGACTGAGTACATCAAGTGTCTACAAAAGCTTCCTTCAAAGGTGACTTCCAGGTTCAAAGTAGAACTAATAGTCAAGACTTTACAAGCAATGAACTATGAATCTTCAACTCCGAACAAATTCATGTTGGCCAAACAACTACACCACAGATACATTATCAAGGCCAATAGATCCAAAGTTATCCTTTCTAATCTTACCAAGTTTTTCATGGAATTGAGTAACCTGGTCTCAATTATCCTGTTTATCAAACTCCTCCTTATCCTAATGGAATGCAAGTTCCCATAGCTCAAACCATTCCACCATATCCAGGATACCCTCCACCATTGGTTAACCTTTATGTATAAATTTATATAAATCTAGCATTGACACTGTTAGCACTCCAGTAAACTCTCCTATGTTGTAGCTCAGAGATGCCTGGAAACATATAAATCTTCAATATCGTTCTCTGAACTATTGGAATGGATTGGGGTTTGGATCAAGTCAGATGATTGTTTCAACTCTGTTTTCACTCAAGACATGCATGAACATCCTCAGCTTGACAAGGCTTTCGACCACTAATGCTAAATAGTTTATAGATTCAACGAATAGATGGAGAATCCTGACTGTACCAGAAAATACATACATAAACACATATGAATGGCTAGCTACAGAAAGTAAATGAAGCTTGCAAATCTAATTTATCAACGTAGAGATAAGATGACAGTTATCTGGCATTAGACATAGAAGAAAACATGAATAACCTATTCAAGTGCAAGCTTAGAACAGAGGAGAACATGGCAATTGAACATGTAACAACAAAAGAAGCTTGCATTACTGGAATGAAGATGTGATGCTAGGAGGAACAGAGTATCCACAATCTCCAAAAGTTGAACCCCTATTGCTTCGAACTTTCAACCATTTATAGGCTTTTTAAAATACTCTTGAACTCTCTAAGGCTCGAGATGTCTTAATCTATCCCCTATGTCTTCTAACTACTTGATACCATAACTAGACAAACATGAGCTCAGAGAGCTCTACTTCTAACAAACGTGGTAATAAAATTCTGGTAAATTCGCCGCGTTGTCGGGTGGTTCGCTCGTGCCAGCGATGTTCCATGATCATTTCTGTTGGTTTGGCTGCATCGTGCTATTGTTTTTCCCCTTTTGGCCATGAATTCTGTTATTTTAGTTCAACTGTCTGACTGTCAAAAACACTTACAAAGCCAACAAATTTTGTCCCTGGGTCACTAGTGGGAAGTGGAGTACGGGGGCACATGGGTCATTGGATGGTCTGGATCGACGGTCGGGATGTTGGTCAAGCGGCAGAGGATGAACTATGGTGATCTTGAACGAGGGTCGTTGGATCGGGAGGAATGGGCGGAGGAGATCAATCGCCGAATGCTTTAAGTCGTGGCAGGAGCGGAATAAGTCCAAGCCGTCAGATCTTAGATGGGTAGATCAAACGACTATCGGCTAGAGGAGGTGCTCGAAGGATAACGCCCAGGAGTGGTTTACTCAAGCGAAAATGGTTTATATCGGGCGGTAAGTGGTAAAGGTTAGAGCCCGCCCGATTCCATTCATCGGGTGCCACGTAGCAGCGAAGGAGAGAGAGGAAATCGCTTTATCAGGCGGGTATCCCTCTCTCTTGTTTTCCCGAGCGATATGCGTGATAGCCGTGAGATCTGGCGGAAATGATCTAATGGTGTTGATTGTTCGAAGCGGGTGAGCGTATAATATTGGTCAGATGAAGTGTGGACTGTCAAATCGGTGGGAAGATCGACGGCGGGGGACACGAAGGTATGGGACGACCTTGAGAAATGTGCAAAGGGGCGCATATGGATGGAAAGGTAAGGTTTTCGAGGGCTTTTGTGCATTAGTGCATGTTTTCATGCACTCTGAAAAATAATAATACATAGGGGGGAAAAAATGGATTAATTCACGTAGGGCCAAGGCGGAAGTGAGTTTTGTTATGATGTGAGGGTTGGGTTAGGACATGAGTGAACGTGGATGGGAGTGGATGAGTGAGAAAATTGAGGTGATGGACCGTATGGGAACCTCTCCACGACAGTATAATAGACCATTTCCCTCCTTTAGTCTTCAAAATAGCAGCACTGCACCTCAGGGCTAACATTGGCTCCTTCTGGGGATGAAAGCCTCCCTGTGAGGTTCCAAGAACTGTAGACTACTGCCTTTCCAGTAACAAACAAAACGAACTTATCTCCTAGTGTTTATTTGCATTAAAAATAATAATAATAATAAATAAATAAATTTACAATATTAAGGCCTTAAAGCCTCATATGAAGTAAAGTTTCTAAAATCGCCCATTGACTGGGCCATAAAAAACACCTCCCCCCTCCAAATTGTGCAGAATGAAAGTATTGTTCATCTGAACTTGATCAATGAAAAACGGTCCCATCCATAAGGCATCAAATTTACCATGGTTTCCCTTCTTTTCTTTCAATGCATCCCATTTGAGAACCCAATCAACAACTTGAAAACTGTCCATTTTTGCCTTTCTATCAAAGGTTTCTTTGATCTTCTTCTGATGAATTCTCGACTTCTCAACCAGTTGTTCTCTGATCTGCTATAATTCAACCAAGTTACTCATTCTCCTCGCCATGTCATTCTCTTCATCCTATTCTTCTTGCAAGAATTTGGCCACAGGGAGAATCAGCTGGATAGGAAAAACAACATCAACGCCATAAACTAGCTTAAATGGAGAATTTCCTATGGAATTCTTGATGGAATTCTTGTTGGTAACTCTGTCAGCCCACAATGCAAACTTCAACTTGGAATCCCAGCTCTTTTTGTTGTCCTCCAACAATTTTTTGATTATCCTTACAAGACTCTTGTTAGATGATTCTGCCAGGCCATTGCCTTGAGGATAATATAAGGTAGAATGCACCAACTAAATGCCCATGGATTCACACATGTCCACCAATTCTCTGCCCTGAAAGCTGCTGCATTATCAGTGACTAGTTTGGTTGGGCAACCAAATCTAGTGAAAATATTCTCATTCAAGAACTTTATGATAACCTGATGATTAAGATTTTTAGTGGGTATAGCCTCAATCCATTTGGTGAAATAATCAGTGGCTACCAAGGTCCATTTGTGCCGGCCACTGGAATGTGGATTTATCTCACCTATGAAGTCCAAGCCCCACTTCTGGAAGGGACCATTGGTGTGTACTGGCTTCAAGGGAAAAGATTTTAGTTGTTGTCTTCGTGCAAACCTCTGACATTTGTCACAAGACTTCACAAAAGAAAATACATCAGAGAATAGAGTAGGCAAATAATACCTAGCTCTCAGGATCTTATGGGCTATGGTTTTCCAATAATGATGCCCTCCATAGATGCTAGAATGGAACTGGTGCATGACTTCCATAGATTGTCCTTTGTCTAGACATCTCAAGAGGATCCCTGATGAGTCTCTCTAATAAAGAAGGCTTTTATTAATGCAGAATTTGGATGATTTGAGCTTAATGGCTCGGGCTTGACTTGAGCTACGCCCTATAGGGACTTCTAGCTTCTGCAAAAAATGAACTACACTGGAATACCATTCGCAGGTGGCTAGATTTTCAGCCAAAGGCTGATTCTGCTCTTACTCTTCTGCTGCCTCCTCTGTCCGCTCACCACCTGAATTTGAACCCATGCAATTGATGTCTAACAAATTACAATTTTCCTCAGCCATAAGCTTAGCCAAGCCCTGGCATTTAACAAGCTTGGTGGGCTTCACCTCTAAGTTGAACTCTATGAATTTTGCAATCCATTTAGCTCTCTTTCCATCAATATCTGGCTGAGTTAGGACATCTTTTACTGAGGCTGAAGGTACATATGAAACCATTTTGGAATGCAGAAAATAAATTTTGAATGCCTTTAAAGATTTTATGAGAGCATAAGCTTGTTTTTCAATAAGGTCATACCTTAGTTCAGGATCCCTCAGAGTTTTGCTGAAAAAGGCCACAGGGTGCTCTACACCTTCATCTTTTTTATGCAATAGAACTGCTACAAGTGTATCATAAGGGGCAAAAGAGAAGATATAAAACTCCCTGGTATAATCTAGGCTGATTAGAGTGGGAGCTTCCATGATAGCTTGTTTGATGGCTTCAAAAGAGCTTCTTGCACAATCTGTCCATTTTATTTCTAATTCTTTCTTCAACATGGAAGTGATGTGCTTCACTAGCTCTGCAAAATTTGGAATAAACCCCCTGACAAAGTTAATCTTACCCAGGAAAGATTGAATGTCCCTTTTTGACCTTGGGATGGACAATGTCTGAATTGCTTGAACTCTTGCTGGATCGATCTTCACACCTTCAGCAGAAACAATATGTCCCAGAAGTTTGCCTTCTTCTAGAGAAAATTGTGACTTCTTTGGGTTCACAGAAATTTCAAACCATCTGCACTTTAGAAAAACCTTCTTCAAATGCTGCAAATGGTCCTTGTGACTATTGGAAAAGACTGTTATGTCATCAAGGTAAATAAGGACAAACTTGTCCTTCTCTCCCACAAAGGCTATGTCCATGGCCCTATGAAAAGTAACCCCAGCATTCATCAGTCCAAAAGGCATCTTCGAGTACATGAAAATGCCCCAAGGAGTAGTAAAGGCGGTCTTTTCTTGATCTTCTGGATGTACATCAATCTTATTGTAACTTGAAAATCCATCTAAGAAAGACATGACTCTAGCCTATGAAACTTTTTGTAGTAAGTGTTCCATCTTAGGCAGGGGGTAGTTGTCTTTTTTAGAGCATTTGTTCAGATTCTTGAAGTCAACATAAAGCCTGATTTCTCCATTCTTATTTCTTACTACCACAAGGTTACCTATCCACTTTGAATACCTTAGGGGAACTATGATCTTGGCATCCAACAACTTCTTGATTTCCTTTTCAATCAAAGGCAATAAGAGAGGGTTGATAGGTCTTAATTTCTGCTTAAAAGGGATGGTGTTCTTCTCTAGTGGAATCTTATGCTGAATGATGTTGGTGTCATGGGCCCTAAGATCACTGTACTCCCAAGGAAAAATATCAGCAAATTGTTTCATCAGGGTGCAATACTCGGAACTTTGGGCAAAAGACAAGTGAGTGGACAGATTTATGTACTTTGGATGGGCTGGACTCCCTACATTGTGTCTATGAACTACAGACTCTTTTTTTTTGGTAGGCTTATAAGGTACATCATTATGATCAACAGCTTCTCTAGGGGCACCAATCCTTTGGGTATATGGTTACTAGGCCACTGAACAATCCTATCCTGACAAATCTCATCCTTTAGATTGCACTGGTTGCATTCTTTGATGGTTTCATTTTCTTGGTCAATGTGCATTTCAGAAAATTCATCAATGACTTGTAAAAATCCATTAATTTCATCATCATCTTCAAAAACTTTCCAGTATTTGACATTGTCAAGTAGAGATGGTCTATATTTCACCTGAACTTCATAAGTCAATTTAGGAGGCAAAGGAGGAATAAACATGCTAGCAGACAAAGCAAGGGAATTAGCAAGCTGGTTCTTCATTCTAGGGATGTAAGAAATGCTGAAACTATTAAAATAACCTTTAAGCTTCCATACCTCATCTCTGTATGCTTTCAGCCTTGGATGCTTTGCTTGGAAAGTTTTTCTCACCTACTGAATGATAAGGTCTGGATCTCTAAACACCTTCAGACCTTTGATGCCCATTTCTTTAGCAGCGTTTAAGCCCAATATGAAGGCTTCGTACTCTGCTACGTTATTTGTGACCTGAAAAGTTAGCTTGAAAGATAAATCAATGCATTCTTGTGTGGGGGACACAAGGACTAAACTTTCCCCTGCAGCTTCCTTAGAGCAAGCTCCATCAAAGAACATGTCCCAAATTTGTGGGCCTTCTTCCTTTGTGATATGGAAAACTCGTTTCCTAAGTTGCATGGAGTCCAACTAGGATTCTTTAAGCTAAAGAATACAGGCTCCAAAATTAGTGTCAACAGCATAGATGGGATAATTAGTGGGATTCTTTTCATCACTGATGATATAAGCAAACTGAGCTTCTCTGTATAATCTCCTACTCTCACCTCCAAAAACTAGGACAGTAGCATAGGACAGATCATTTTGCAATGTTCCACCTAATCTCTTGATCCAACCTTTGGAAAGCAACATGCCAAACTTGGAGGGTACATCTGCTACCACAATATCCATCATCATGCTCTTCATGGGCAGTTGAGACAAGGTGATGGTTAGGTATTAGATTAATCCCAAACATTTCACTTTTCTAGAGTCAAAAGAAAACAGGTCATGAGAAAACTTGGTAATGTCAAGACTCAACTCATCCATGACAGCCTTGGGCATTAGATTATGGCTGGCTCCTATGTCCATAAGGAAATTGTTAAGGATTTTGTCATGAATAGTCAAAGAGACATAGAATGATGGGGATTTGTCATCACAGTTTTCAATCATTGGGTTGAGAACAACAATTGGTTTGTCGTCTTGCAGATTTACATAGTCAGTGGAGGCTTGGATGGCTTTAGGCTCAAGGGCCTCGGGGATAGATCTGTTGAAGGACTCATTCTTCACTAGTTCAATCAGAGGTATAGGTATTCTTAGCTTTTGAATTTCTGATTCAAAATTGAAAGGAGAAGGAGACTTTTCAAGGCCTCTTAGCTCGTGAGCTGGAGCTTTAAGGATGATGGGATCTGTTGTAGCATTTTTTGGTTTTGATTAGATAGAATATTTCAAAAAATGTTAAGTTAGGATATGGACATAACAATAATGAATAAAATGTTAGTTTAAAAAATATTTTGATGATGATGTCCACATCAAAGAAAATGTTAGGTTAGATGCTCTAAAAAATCAAGGTAAAAGGAAAATGTTAGGTAGAAAGAAAACAAATAAACTCTGAAAGTGAGCAAGTCTAAATGCCACAACCCATGACAGTCAAATTGTTTAATCTTGACTGTTTCATGCTTTAAATTTGATGTTATAGTTAGAGAATAAAGATCTGGCCAAACTGTTTAACCTTGGCAGATCAGTAGTTAGGTAGAGAATAATAAGGAGCTCATCAGTTTAATCTGAGCCCTTGAGGTTATAAGGGTAGATTTAGATAGTTTGTTTTTGTTAAATAATAAGAAAGGATAAGGGTTTTCTAGCTTAAATGCACCCATTGAATGAAGCAAAAAATGATATGATAAGCAAAGGGTAAGTAGAGAAAGGTTGCATAAGTTTAATGGTTGATTGGACAAAATGTATATTTATCATGTTTCTATGTCCAGGAGGCAATTATAACAAGGCAAATGAAGGCCTACTCGATCAAGTAATTAACTTCCCATTCATCTCCATTCATTCATATATTTACTAATTTCCCCTTCATACATTCATAATCATTCATTTCTATAAAAAGCCCTTTTCCTATGGTAAAAACTCTTTGTACCTAGGAAAAGTAAAAACACCATGTAAAATCCATTTTACCATGAAAAATCCCTTTTTACCATGTAAAATTCCCTTTTACATAAAAAACCCACAAAAATATATTTTCCCTAAGTATTAATGCATATATGAAAAGTCAAATGATTCATTAAAAACATTCATACTTAGCCCTTTTTCCCCTTTTCGCATATATTTACCTTTTCCCATATTAACATTAACATTATGTATTAAATCCTTAAGGTTTCCCTTTTCTCGTATAATATAATTCCATTTATTAAAATATCTGAAAACCCTTAGTTTTGTTATAAAACTAAGTATTTCACAAATATCGCATCGATGGGATCTGCAACCCTTTAAACATCCATATACTATAGTTTTATTAAAAACTATGTATTTCATATAAATATCGCATCGCAATATCGGCGGGTTGAAAGTCCTTCATATAAATAACCCTCCCTGCATTGCAAACTCCGATTGCGATATGCGATGGGAAGCTCGGACCCGACGTATATATACATTATATTTCATACCATTTCGCATCCGCCCCTCCATCATAGTTTAGCTTATAACATAACCCTCTGTGTATTGTGATCCCGGACCGCGATATCAAAGCCCGGACCCGACCACATATATATTTCAGTCTATCGCCACATTGCATCCGCCTCTCGTCGCAAGTCCCGACCAATACCTACCCCCCGCCCACTCCGATAGAGATATGCGATATTCAATCGGACCTGATATCATTCCTCAACCCGATTCCATTAAATTTCAAGTCTGCCATATGCGATTTGTGAAGGTTTTCTGTTTTAAATTGATTCTTGATTTAAACACGGAAATGACCCAAAAGCCTTCACTTAACCTTAATCATGTTTTAAACCCAGATTAAAGCCATTCCTGCCATATTTAATCCCTCCATACACTCTCTTTCACATTGTTTATCGCCCGATAGTAAAAAGGTTAACTGTTTTTCCATTTAACATATAAAAGGCCATGTTTTGCTCTGTTTGCCTGTTTTACACAGCGCAGCCCAATAATGCCTCTGTGGCTCATAAAAACCATCATTTACCCTCTGATACGCCCCAGACTCCTCCGATATCATTTCGAGCTCAGCAGAGCCATCACGACCTCCTCTGTCACCATGTTTTTCTTAACAGTTTATGTGTTTTGCAGGTAAGAATATTGTTGTTTTAGGTTTACAAAGAAACAAGCCTGTATAACAGTTTGAAGACAAAATAAGCGACTTACTATGAAAAACACAGTAAAAACTAGAATGCGCAATCAAAATCTACTCAGCCAGAGTTACAGAGTTTAAAGAAGTCAAATAAAAAGGTTAAATGAAGCAAACAACCAGCCTAGAGGATACAAACAACAAATCAGCTAAAGGGGCAAAATATCAAACAAATAAAGCCAACACAACTTGAATAAAGGGGACAACAAGAAGCAATTCAATAGTTGCCCCTATCTTCTTGCATGAAGATATTCTCCTTTCCTATAATAAATCTTAAACAGTTTTAGGGTATTTCTTAGTTTTATTATTGTATAAATAACTCTTTTCTAGAGTTGTAAATGGTTTGGAGTTGAAGATTCATAGTTCATTGCTTGTAAAGTCTTGACTGTTAGTTCTACTTTGAACCTGGAAGTCACCTTTGAAGGAAGATTTTGTAGACACTTGATGTACTCAATCTTTCTTAGGCCTTAATACAAAAAATAGGATTCTGAATCTGGTTTTACACAGTTTTGTGTTATCCTGTAAGTTTTTCTAGTTTTCAATCATTATGTTTTTCTTCATATGCTTAAGACTTATAGAGATATCTAGGTAGGAACAATTAGAGTTTCAATTGATTCCTATAAGCTCCTGAAGTGATCATCTATTAAGAGATTGGATTAATGCAATTGTCTATGTAGCTAATCCCCTCTAATCAATAAATCATCAACATCTTGTGTAAGCTTAAGTATACTACCTTGAATCTTTTGAACATAGTTCAAAAGGTTTTCCAACTTATGATATGTTCTATTTTACAGTCTGGAAACTGTGATAATCATATTTTTTGCTGTCTTCTACTACCCACTATTTTGATCTATATCACTGTGTAATGCTTTATAACAGCCCTTTGATGAAGTATTAATATATCCCAAAGGATTAATTACTTCAATCCTACATGTGTCTTCTTTCATTGGTCTTCCAAAACTAAAACCAAAACCCCCAAAACAATTATTTTAGATGCTATGGTGTTGGTAGCTTGACCTACTACTATCTCAGAGGTACAACATCAGACTGGCACCGTTGGCGGTGATTCGAATTTCATTCAAGTTTCCCTTGGGACAACAATATTCATTCACTCTTTTCCTTTAAAGGTGATTAAAGGATTTAGAAAGGTTAAAATCATTCACCTAGGTGACTCCACACTCCCAAGCTAGCACCTTATAAACATACTAGATCACGTTCAGAAGGTGACATAGTTAGTCCTTTGTTAGTTCTTTTCCTTTTCAATTTTAAAATGCAATAAAAAATGAAATGTGTCTAGATTATTGAATCAAAATAATTCACACAGACTGAAACTGTAATACGAAAATCTTTTATCAAATCAACATTTAAGAGAAGTGATAAAAAACCCTATTTGACAAGAAGAAACAAAAATAAGCAAACTCTCATCAAAAGGAAATCAAACTCAAATGTAAACGAACAGTTGGTTTTACAAATACATTGACCAGTTCAGAGACTCTCGAAAAATCACTACAATCAAAAAATAATTGAGAGAAAGGCATAAAAAATAAAAATATTTGTATCTTATAGGACCATCACATTCTATATATGATAACTAGTGTGATTCATCAAACTTTCAGAGAGAGACAAGTGCACCAGGTCGCTCTATCTCAACACAAAAAATCGTTGGGGGTGATTTTTCTCAAAAGACAAAAAACAAACCCTAGCAAGCTCATACTCATACTTTCCTATGACTGATAACTATTTGAACAATTCAAATTGAGTCATTTTCAAAGGTCCTAAAAGAGTAGGCAAAGGAAACCACTAAAGGAACATCTCGTTCCCTAGTATGTTTGCCAAGTTGTTTGACGAATAATTTCCTTCTATGGACAGAAGAAAACTCCCTAGATCTAGTGGCCTAATCTAGAAACAATAGAGACAAAATGACTTATGTTTTCCTTAGAAAGTTTAGAATATGGAAGAAAGACTTACCTAGAATCCAACGCAAGCTCTCCTCTTCTCCTTTCTTGTAAGCTCCAAATCTAACTCTAAATGCTAAAAGTGGAACCTGCAAAACAACTAAAACAAGAAAGAGAACCAAAATATACAAATAGAATATAATAACATCTCTAAACAATGAGTCAAGAAGGAATTGTTCTACATATGCATAAATGAGACATAATTATAGGAAAACAAAGCACCTTTTATATTAATGAATGTAGGAGAAGATACAAACCTTTCAGATCTTGAACTTGTAGATGTATCCCAACTATCTTATCCTTCCTTTTCCACAAAGAAAGCCTTCAATCACAACTCAAATGCATGGATGGATAATGGATCCTTAGGCACAAAGAAACAACATGAGGGCATAACTAAGAGTCTCCAAAAGCCAACCTAGACTCTATGGGAGGTAGTGTATTTATAGGGTAAAAGAGGTGGTTTGGGATTTACCATTCTAGGACTTAGATCCACATTAGAGGGAAGATACGTTATAGGGATAAGAGATAAGGCCTCAAGAGTAGGAGTTTGAGATCTAATCCAACAGTAAATAGTTAAAACAACTTGGGAAAATTCTAGAAAGAGAATATTAGAAATTGTTTTTTATTTTTACCAAATTCCAAGGGCCATCGCACTTGCAAGGAAAGCAACATGCACTAGTCAGTGCAGTTTCTCTGTGTACAACTTGCAACCATGTAATTTGCATGAAGGCTAGGTGTGATGGGTCCAAAAATTAGGGTTTTGAGTTGTTTAACCTTAAATTCTTCGAACTTTTGGAGAGAGAATGCTCTTGTCTTTGTAGGAGATGAATGCAAAATGTCAATGGATGTTGATTGATCATGTTTAAGGGCCATTTTATTGGATGCGACAAAATGACTTGTAACAGGGGGAGTGTTAAAAACACAAGTGCAGATGCCTTCAAATTGTTTGATACTGAAATATATGATTTTTTGATTGAATAGAGTGACAGAGGATTTGAAATTTCCTCTACCACTTATATTTGGTCCTCATGGGTTTCGATTCTAGTGGGTTCCTCTTGATTTGGTGGATCAATTAAATTTATTTCCACCATTTATTTTTCCTCATATTCTTGCTCAAGTACACCAAATATGTTGTTGGTTGGGAGGTCTTTTTGCACACAAATATCCCTTGGGCTATCACTTCTTATACCTTCTATATACTTTTTTATCTGATTCATGTTATTTGTTAAGGAAACAAGGCCCTACTTCAAATGTGTCGTGTTTCTTGGATTTTTTAGCAACCTTTTACAAAGTGACTATAGTCATGACACGAGTTACACCTACAGATAATTTAACCATCATCAAGCATAGCTGCAACCCTCCATATTCAATTGGATTTCCTTTGGCATACACTTTTTCTAGATCTATTTCTAACCAAATTCTAGCACAAGAGTAAATGTTCCTTTTAAGATAAGCCCAATCTATATAATGAGCCAAATTTTTTCCAATGGATTTAAGAGAATCTTTGTCTTATAAAAGGATTGGGAGATGTGGAAATCTCACTCACACTAGCATAGTTGAAATTTCCATGAATGAATCAAAGACCAAGGTCCAGTGGATAAGGAATTATCCCTTGGAATTGATGAAGTAGGGACTTGATTTGACTATTTTATCTTGTTCTTCCTTTTTTTCAATTATAAACAAATAATAATCTTGGCCACAATAATTACCAAAGATTTGACATGGGACAACAACTTGGCACTTTGAGATCCATGCTTGGACTTCTTGAGGGTGAAAAAAAGACTAGTAAATTTTTTAATAAGAGCTTCCTCGTGAAACATTATGGCTTTCCTCTTCAACTCTAGAGGCATATCCAGCTCAAAGATGGCTCAACTCCTTTCACAAACTTACTCTTCTCCAGGAATTTTCCACCAACAAAAGATCTAAACATAGTAGCATAGGGTTCTTCCTTGTGGTTATCAAAAACCTCCATGATGATTATGGAACTTTAACGTAGGTTTGAGGAAGGGATTGCAACCAAAGAGACAATTAATTAGCAAAAAACACAATCTAGTGCTAATGATGTCCTTTCTCTAGGAAGGGTACACAAGTCCTTCATATGTGTATAAAAAAGGTGCTTTTATTAGTCCCCAATCAAGGTGTGAGTAGGTGTAATGGTCTCGGTGGGAACTGAGCCAAGGAAAAAGTAATAATGATGGCAAAGGTAAGGTGGTTGGGTGACTCCTCTCATTTACCTCCCTGCATGCAAAAGGTGGAGATGTGTGATGTTAAGATATTTGGAAGGTATAGGTTTCGATCACCAAATTTGGATTTGAAGTCTTGTTTCAGAACTTTTGTGCAGTTGTCGGATCCGGGTAAGAGGCTCCTCCAAGCTCTAGGCATGGCAACAGACAAGTGGCTCTTGCACTTCCTCGCCTCTTAGTCGGTAGACGTTTGGTGCAGGAATGCTCTCTTAGTTACTTCTAATTCTCTCCCCTTTGGCATGGTTCTTTGTCATTGCATGAATATCATGATGGTTGTTTCTAAATTGATAAGTGTGGCTAGTCCTGAGGGTTCTTAGGTTGTTATTGAGGAAAGAATGGCTATACGTGTTCTCTGCCCTATATTCCCTGCCAATCTTTATATGTTCTTCAGAATTCTAATTTCTTTGATGGCTATGTAGTCAGAAATTATTGTAGGGGCCTCATTTAGTGTTATGGGTTTATGGATTTTTGAGAAATTAGCTTCATTAAAGCCAGCCCAACATCTTTGGGTGATTTTGTTTAATTGTGTAAAGCACTACCTTGCCTGATGGAGATAAATGTGTTCAAAGGGCTTCATGGCTTGAAAGGCATTCAAGTTTATCCCTTTGGGTTACAGCTAGCTCACTATTGTGGAGGAATATGGGTCTTTAATCTCAATCGCTTATTGTTGCTTTGTATTATGTCTACTCATTTTTTTAGGGTTAAATATTTTATGGTCTGGTAAAGTTCTTGTGCCTTCCAGCCTCTTTGTAGAAAAGGTTTCGGCCTGGTCAGGTGCTAGGAAGGGTGACTCTAGGTTTTCTTGGTTTCGACATTATGATTTGTTGGTTGGTTTTCAAGCCATTCCCATGGCTCATCCCTCCTCCTAGAAAATGAATAACGGTCGGGGGGACCAGGCCCTAAGCCACGACAATTGTCGATGGGGAGGTGATGACCAACCCCAGCCTCAGCCAGCTAGTGGAAGAGGACGTCGAGGATTGGTGGGGAATTCCAAAGAAGTTGCTCAGGTATATTTCAACACTACACCTACACCTATTTGCCAATTGATCTCTAGTTGGGAAACAAATCTTAAGCAAAAAGATGAGTACTATAATATAGGCCAAGAGGAATGGAAGCATATAGACTTGGAACTTGGTCACTCTCATGGAAGATATGCTTAGTACCAACAAACAGTTTATCTCTACTGGCTTATGAAGAACATAGTGGAAAAAGCAATAAGATCCAGTTTTGTTGGTCACCCAAACAAGAGTCTGAGTTACATTGAATTGACAGATAATTTCAATTGATCCAGTGCGAAATTCGGCTCCAAAATGTTTGCCTTAGCTAGATTAAGAAGCACATCCCTTGTCTCCCTCAGACAAATTTGTCGAGTTCTAGCGCTAAAGATTTGGTGCCTATTGATTCCTCTAATGAGTAATAGTTTGATTAGCATGGTCTTGTTTTTTTTTAATTTTGTGTAGCTCACTTGATGGGTTTATAGTCTTTATGCTTATGTTTTAGTTCTATAGATATTAGGACAAACAAGGATATTTAGACCTACATTTCACTACAAGACAGTTTGAGAACCTTTAAATTTTGGATGGTTTACAATGCGGTTAGATGGCCAACAGACTCAGTTTCCCTATGGGGGGGTTGAGGCCATCTAACATTGTTAGATGTTTATGTAAACTCTATCTACTTTTTGAAAAGGAATAGAAAGGATCTGCCAAGCTTACAAAAAAAAGGTGCTTTTATTAGAGAAAGAAACAGTAACAACTGCTTCATTTAAGAGCGATTGATTCCATCACAACAGAAAACCAATGACCAATTACATAACGTTGAATGTATACAAATTCTTGCAAAAAGTCGTCCTTAACTCTATATCTCCAAGATGGCGGACCTTCATAGTCTTGAAACTCCCTACAAGATATTCACCAAAAAAAGAATAATCAGCCAAATGGGGTTTGAATGAGAGGCTAAGTGTTGTCGACACTCACAGGAGGCCGATGTATGGTGGTTAGACGAAGGCAGCATGGGCATAGAAGATGGCAATGGCATTGTGGACATCTAGACATTTTACTTATTTTTTCCTTCTTTCTTTCTTTCCTCGTCTCATATTTGGCTAAACATGCCTGCCAAGTGTCACGCCCTAGTTGGTTAAGATATGGCAAACTGGGGTTGCCAAGTGTCATACCCTAGTTGGTGTTGATCCAATGAACTAGAGGTTGCCAAGTGTCATGTCTTGGTAGGATCAGATTGGGCCAACCAGGGCTTGCCAAGTTTCACACCCTAGTACGTCGAGATGGAGCCAATTAGGGCTTGCCAAGTGTCATGCCCTGGTTATCCTAAAAGGGGCCATCCAGGACCTGCCAAGTGTCTTACCTTGGTTGGCCTAGATGGGGAAAAACAAGGCCTACCAAGTGTCATGCCCTAGTTCGCCAAGATTTGGTCAACTAGGGTCTTCCAAGTGTCAGGGAATGGATGGCCAAGATATGGCAAACCAGGGTCTCCCAAGTGTCAAGCCTTAGTTAGCCAAGATCTGGCCAACCAGGGCTTGCCAAGTGTCATGCCCTGATTGGCCAAGATTCGACCTACAATGGCCTGCCAAGTGTAAGGCCATAGTTGGCCGATATCCAACCAACCAGTGCATGACACTTGAAAGGACCTATTAGGCTAGATCTTGGCCAACCAGGTCTTGCCAAGTGTCACACCCTGTTTGTCTAAGATCGAGCTAAATAGGGACTCCCAAGTACCACACCCTAGTTGGCTGAGAACTGGACAACCAAGGCTTGCTAAGTGGCATGCCCTAGTTGGTCCAGATGGGGCCAACCAAGGCCCGCCAAGTGTAACACCCTGGTTGGTCGAGAACTAGCCAACCAGGGCATGCCACCAAGGGTTGCCAAGTGTCAGGCCCTAGTTGATCGAGATTTGTCCAACTACGTCTGCCAAGTGTCACACCTTGGTTGGCCAAGATGGGCCCAACCAAGTCTTGCCAGGTGTCCCACCCTGGTTTGCTAAGATTGGGGCAACTAGGGACTCCCAAGTGTCACATCCTAGTTGGCTGAGGCCCTAGTTGGCCCAGATGGGGACAACCAAGGCCTACCAACTGTAACACCTTGGTTGGTCGAGAACTAGCCAACTAGGGCATGCCACTAGGGGCTTTCAAATGTCACGCCCTAGTTGGCCGAGATTTTTTCAACCAGGCTTGCTAAACGTCACACCGTGGTTGGTTGAGATGGGGCCGACCAGGGCATGACAAGTATGATTGATTGGTTGGCCTAAATCCAGCCAACCAGGGTTTGCTAAGCATCATGCCCTGGTTAGTCGAGATCATTCCAACTAGGGCCTGCCAAGTGTCACGTCGTGGTTGGCCCAGATGGGACCAACCATGGCCTTCCAAGTGTCATGCTCTAGTTGGCCCAAATGGGGTCGACCAAGGCTTTCCAAATGTAATGCCCTGGTTTCCCAAGATCTGCCCAACCAAGGATTTCCAAGTGTCAGACCTTGGTTGGCCGAGATCGAGCCAACGAGGGACTGCCAAGTGCAATTCTTAGGTTGGTTGAGTTCAATCCAACCAGTGACTGCCAAGTGTCATGCACTGGTTGGTCAAGATCAGGCCAACCAAAACTTACCAAGTGTCACACCCTAGTTGGCCAAGATTAGGCCAACCAAGGCCTGTCAAGTGGTACGCCTTAGTTGGATAGAATCAGGCCTACAAGGGCCTGCCAAGTGTCATGCCCTACTTTACAAAGATTCATCCAACCAGGGCCTACCAAGTGTCACACCATGGTTGGCCAAGATTGGGCCAATCAGGGAGTAAGTGTCACGCCCTAGTTGGCCAATATTGGGCCAATGAGGGAGTGCCAAGTGCATGCCCTCTATGGTCGAGATTAAACCAACCAGCGAGTGACAATTTTCACGCCCTGTTTGGCCAACAAGAGAATGCCAAGTGTCACACCCTAGTTGGCTGAGATCGGGAAAACTAGGGAGTGCCAAGTGTCACACCTTGGTTGGCCCAGATCAAGCTAACCAGGGACTACCAAGTGTCATTCCCTAGTTGGCCCAGATTTGACCTACTAGTGCTTGCCAAGTGTCATGCCTTGGTTGGCCCAAATCAATCCAACTAGGGCCTGCCAAGTGTGATGCCCTGGTTGGTTGAGATCAAGCCAACCAGGGCCTGCCAAGTGTGACGCCCTGGTTGGTCGAGATTAGGCCAACCAGCACCCTCCAAGTGTGACACCCTAGTTGGTCAAGATTAGGCCAACCAGGGCCCGCAAAGTGTGATGCCCTGGTTGGTCGAGATCAAGCCAACCAGGGCCCGCCAAGTGTGACACCCTAGTTGGCCGAGATCAGGCCAACCAGGGCCTGCCGATTGTGAGGCCCTGGTTCATCGAGATCGAGCCAACTAGGGCTTGCCAAGTGTTAGGCCCTAGTTGGCCCTGCCAAATGTCACGCCCTAGTTAGCCCATATCAAGCCAACCAGGGACCGCCAAGTGTGACGCCCTAGTTGACCGAGATCAGGGCAACCAGGGCCTGCCAAGTGTGATGCCCTGGTTGGTCGAGATCAAGCCAACCAGGCCCTTCCAAGTGTCAAGCCTTGGTTAGTCGAGATCATGCCAACTAGGCACTACCAAGTTTCACGCTCTAGTTGGCCAAGATTGGGCCAGCCAATCCCTTCCAAGTCTCAGGCCTTGCTTGGCTAATATCAGGCCAACCAGGGCCTCCCAAGTGTCAGGCTTTGGTTTGACGAGATCGAGCCTATCGGGGTCTGCCAAGTGTCAGGGCCTGGTTGGCCGAGATCATGCCAACTAGGGATTGTTAAGTGTCAAGCCCTAGTTGGACGAGATCAAGTCAACCAAGGCTTGCCATGTGTCACACCCCGATTGGCCGAGATCGGGCCAACTAGGGCTTTCTAAGTATCAGGCCCTGGTTGGTTAAGATCAAGACAACCAGGGCCTACCAAGTGTCGTGCTCTATTTTCCTGAAATTGGGCCAAGCATGGACTGCCACATGTCAGACCCTAGTTGGCCAAGATCGATCCAACCAGGGTCTGCCAAGTATCATGCCATGTTTGCTCGAAATCGCCCAACAAAGGCCTGTCAAGTGTCACACACTAGTTATTTGGGATCGATCCAACCAGGGGCTTCTAAGTTTCACACCCTAGTTGTCCCAAATCAAACCTACCAAGTTTCATGCCCTAGTTGTTCAAGGTTAGGCCAAGTAGGGACTACCAAGTGTCGCACCCAGTTAAGTGCTTGGTGATAAGTTTTAATGGAAAATTCACAAATTGTTGTTAAAAAATAACATTTATATATCTATTTATGTTTGCAAAACATGTTAATAAACAATTTATTCAAAATTTCACTTCCATATGTATTTACACAAGCACTGGAATGGTATTTAATGCAACTCTTTCGCTAGTATCTAAACATTATATGCCATATTTTGTAACAAATTAATTGTTAGTGAGTTGTTACTTTTCAATCCTTGAATTGGGGAAGTATTTTGTTTGCAAATTGTTGGCATTGTTTAGGAGTGGTGTATGGAATTTATGGTGAGCCCTTACCACCCTTAAAAATACTGAATGGAGTCTTGTATCATGCCCATTTGGAATTTTTGGTAGTTGTATAGGTCGTGCTCTTCCTCCAAGAGTATCTATGTAGCCATATGGCATGGGCACACTTTATATGCAACATTATTGGGTACTTTGTTGATTCAGGTGGATTTTGGTGGCCACCCGCCTATTCCACATGGACCCACACTACTGCCTCTTTCAGTTTTTCAATTTCTTTGAGTGTAGCAAAACTTACTATTTTTAGCAGTTTTTTTCGAGTCGTGAACTTCCGGATCCGTTTTGAGGCCCTAAACGATGTGTTTTTGGCAATATTCCTTTGGCAATTTCAACAAAATTTGGTGAGTAGTTGTAGTACTCAAAGAGATCTTTCCAACGAGGTATCATATGCGTCAAACGGAGATAATATGACCAACTTACGACCCCGAGAAGTTGGCTACCCAACTAACCCCAACAAGGCCCATAAACTCTTGGTGTTACATCTCCTCGGGTTAGGGTTTTGGTTGTTTAGGGTTTTCTCTTATTGTTTAGTAATAAAAATGCCCTTGAGCCTCATTGTAACTTAGTTCAGAGGCATGTAGCCACAACATCTATTCTCAGAGATAAGCTACCAACACCCGAGCTAGTCTTATTTACATTATGTTTGTAAGCGTATTTCAATATTTGATATTAATGAAATGAAGCTTTATTTCTGCTGAATCTCAGTATTTATGGTTATATATTTAATTTGTTGCATTCCTTTTTAAATCTGGATTAGTGGTATCAGAGTGGTCTGCTCTGTCTCTGTTTTACTTTGCATGTCCCCAACGAGGTCGGGATATATGGAGTTAGGGCTCAATCTTATTGAACCTTTGCAAGATTAGCCTCAGAAACCCCGAAAGCTGCCCATGGAGGAAGAAAAGAAAGACGAGGGAGCAGGATATCTTATCAAAATATTGCTCGAGGAGGCCCTCGGGAAACAAAGGAACGCAATGATAAATAACTTTGCCCAAATCCTTTAATGGTTGCCCACCGGCGACGCAACCACATTCGAAAACCACTCTGGAGGCTCCACACATTTTAAGGTACAAGTAAACTTTGACATTCCCATATTTGAGGGCCAAATAGATGCAGACACCATAGATAAATGGTTAAATCTGTTAGAAGGATATTTTTATGTTCATGATTTTCCAGTTGGGAAAAGATTACTTTTGCTTTTCTCAAAGTCGTTCCCCACGTTAAGGACTGGTGGGAAACCTATTGTGAGCATAAGGATGAAAGCACGACCTCACTATTTTCAGCCGCTCCCACTTGGAATTCATTTTGGGATGCCATCAAGGAGCAGTACTACCCTATCGAGAGCTATGATGATAAATACATAAAGTGGACCATGTTGCGGCAAGGAAGGGACCAAGCCGTGCCAGAATTACTAATTTATTTCATACCCTTCGCACGAAATTGGGTATCAAGGATTCTGAGAAACATTTGGTACTTAAGAACCGAGGCTGCCTATAGAGATACATCCAAGACGAGATGGAGTTCCTAGACATCTCCTCACTCAGCACGGCGTACCGATACACCATCAAGATCGAGCAGAAGTTTAAACAGAAGACGCGAGACTTTGGATCTACGAATCTGAAGCAAGGGAAAGGTGCCCCCAAACCGCAGAAAAAAAAGAAGAAGACAAAGCTAAGGCATGATGGCCTGGGATAACCCGCCAAAGCCACAAGAAAAGGACAAAACTGTGAAGATGAATAAGGACACGGGAAAGTGGTGTGAGTTCCATAAGAGCTCCACACACAACACAAGTGAGTATTGGAGAAAGCAATCACTGGTGGTCGAGCTAAAGGCTTTGAAATCATATGCATGTTTTGACTCTGAGTAAAAAACCAACAAGGGGAATGACAAATGGAAGCATATTATCGATCCGGAGCTTAACACCACCATTGCCACCATGAAGATCCATAAGGAGGAACCCGAAGATCCAGAGGAGGAGTGTCTCTTCCACTCCGAGATGTGGGTAAAGGGTTCCTCGCTACAGTTCATTGCCGACAGCAGGAGCCAAAACAACCTCATTGCAATAGATGTCATGAAGCAGATGGGCTTACTGACCACAACACACCCACAACCATACACCATCAGGTGGCTTCACCAAGGACGGGATCTTCGCGTGAGCCAACAGTTTTGCCTTCCATACAACATCAATCCCTTCACGGATGAGGTATTATGTGGCATTGATCCCCTTGATGTTCGTCATGTTTTATTAGGCCAACTGTACTTTTGGAAGCGACGTGTTGTGTATGAGTCAAGGCCTCATGTTGTTATTGTTACCTTTGGAAATAAGTTGTATAGGATACTGGAGGTAGCACCCCCTATCGCCATCTCTCTGGTTACTACAAAACAATGCAGTAAGCTTATTTCCAAAACTGTTAAATTTGTTTTCCTGATGATACACACTCAGGGAAATAAGAAGAAGATGGCCACGACCTCCAGACAGGGCCCCTCCACACGACAACAACAGATGGACAAGGTCATGGAGGAGTATGAGGACATCTTCACCTCCCCCACAGGGGTGCCTCTGCACTGTCAGGTCAAGCACTCCATCGATCTGACCGAAGGTGCGTCATTTCCCAATGGACCAATCTATCGGCGCTCTATTCTGGAGAACGATGAAATCGAGGAAGATTCAGTAGCTGCCGCAGAAAGGTCACATCCGACCGAGTTCATAACCCTGTGGGAGCCCGATCATGTTGGTACAGAAGAAGGATAGGACTTGGAGACTTTGTATTGACTATCAGGCGCTGAACAAGATCATTGTCTGGAATAGGTACCCAATCCCATGGATTGATTACCTTCTGGACCAACTTAAGGGAGAAAAATATTTCAGCAAGATCGACTTGAAGTCTGGATATCACCAGGTACCAATCGAACCCTCCAATGTGTGGAAGACTACCTTCAAAGCTAAGGAGGGCCTTTTTGAATGGTTGGTTATGCCTTTCAAGTTTACGAATGGTCCTGCAACCTTCATGAGGTTTATGGATGACACCTTGTGGCCATTCGCCAACTCATTTTTAGTGGTATACTTGGATGACATCCTGATCTTCAGCCAAATCTGGGAAGAGCACCTCCACCACATCCGACAGGTTCTCCAAACACTACAGCAACACAAGTTGTGTGCCAATTTGGAGAAATATACTTTTGGAATGACCCGAGTTCAATATTTGGGATACATTATTGATGAACAGGGGGTGCATGTGGCTCTAGCCAAGATCCAAATCATTCGGGATTGGCCAGCCCCAACCACCCTTATGGAGCTCTGCAGATTTATGGGTCTTGCCAATTTCTACCATAGGTTTGTGTTGGGGATCTATCATATCACTTGACCCTTGAATTAAGTCACCAAGGGACGAGCGAAAGCAAAATTATTTTGGTATGAATCTCAACGAAAGGCATTCGTAGGGTTGAAACATCGCCATTGCTTTGCACCAGTGCTCACACTACCAGACTTGCAACGACCATTTGAGATCTAGAAAGATGCCTCTGACTATGTTATTGGGGTAGTCCTCTCTCAACACGGGCATCCAGTTGCATATCACACTGAGACATTTTCAAACATAGTCCGAAAGTATCCCACTTATGACAAAGAGATGTATTCCATTGTGTAGGCCTGCCAACAAGGGAAGCATTACATTTTGGGGAAGGAAACAGTCATGCACATAGACCACTAACCCCTAAAGTTCATACAGACGTAAGGGAAGTTTCAGAATGATCGCCATCAAAAGTGGTCCACATGCCTCCAACAGTTTCATTTGAATATCAAGTACAATAAGGGCAACACCAATAATGTTGCAGATTGCCTCAACCGACCACCAATCACGACGTTAACCACTGTGCTCAACTCTTGTGGGCACGAGACTTCCATCTGGCCACTTCTCTACAAAAGTAACCCCGAATTCAGCCACACATACAACAAACTCTTGGAGGGTTAGCAAGTTCTAGATTTTCAACTCCGAGATTCTTTGTTATGCCATGGGACACCTTTTTGTTCCTTCAAGAGAGTGTGCCAAGATGATTTGGGAAGTGCACTACACTTGCACCGCTGGGAATTTCAGGGTCAAGAAAACTATGGTAGTACTGCAGAATTATTTCTAACGGTCGAATCTTCAACAAGATGTCAGGAAGTACATCAGATCCTACACTGCCTGCGCCATTGCCAAACCGACCATCAAGAGGCAAGGCCTTTATACTTCGCTGCCCACCCCTAGTCGACCTTGGGAATCCATCTCCATGGATCACATGTCCGGTATTCCTTCTGCTAAGCATGGCAACAACTGTGTTTTTGTGGTCGTCGACAGATTCTCAAAGATGGCCATTATGGCGGCCTACAAGAAGAATATCACAACAGAAGTCACTACTAAAATCTTCTTTGAACGAGTGTGGGTACACTTTGGTATCCCACAGTTTATCATCTCGGATCGGGATAGCAGATTCCTCATTACATTTTGGTCGAATATTTGGTCGATGTTGGACACCAAACTCACAAGTCCACAACTTTCCATCCCCAAATTGATGGCCAGATAAAGGTCGTCAATAGGATGATCGTACACATTTTGTGCATGTACAAATCAAATCATCCACGTACATGGGATGAGAGCCTCCCCTATGTCCAGCACAACTCGACTGGCCACAACCCTTTTAAGGTCGGCTTGGGATTCCAGCCACTCTATCCCATTGATGTGGCCAAACCATTCTCAGCGACCCAGGAAGATTCAACTCATGTCCAGTCCGAAGCTGACAAGGAAAATAGCTTCATTGAGCACATTTCAACACATCCACCAACAGGTCCATGACATATTGGACAAAGCCAATGATCAACACAAGCAGTAATATGATCAGCATTGGGTGCCACACAAGTTCCAAGTGGGCGATAAAGTTTGGCTACATTTGCAGAAGGAGAGCCTCGCTAGGCCCCACCGCAACATTCGTCCACTTCGATATGGGTCATACACCATCACCAAGGTTGTGGGAGATAATTATTTTGATCTTAGCATTCCCCCATTCCTTGGCCTACACGCAGGGTTCAATGTGGATCCTCTTCGACCATACTTTCCACCATTGTTGGACACATCTGACATTGCAGAACAAATCACACCAACAGAGTTAAATCTAGAATGCATGGAACAAATTGCGACTAACTAGATCAAGGACATGTAGATCAAGAACACTCACTAGCATATGATCCAGCTATATCGACTTGTCAAACCCAGCCAACTCCTACATCAAGGAAAATGGCTCACCAAGGACCAAGTTCAACAGAAGTTCCCTCATCTCATGGAGGAACGCAATGCAATGGATACCATTGATTCCTAAGGGGGGGAGGAATGATCCAAGTGGATGTTGGTGGCCACCCACCTATTCCACATGGACGGCTGACAATGGAGGAAGAAAAGAAAGACGAGGGAGCAGGAGATCCTATCAAAATATTGCTCGAGGAGGCCCTCGAGAAATAAAAGAATGGGATGATGGATAACTTTGCCCAGATCATTCAACGGTTGCCCACCGATGGCGCATCCACATCTGACATCTACTCTAGAGGCTCCACACCTTTTAAGCTACAAGTAAACTTTGACATTCCCATATTTGAGGGCCAAATAGATGTAGACGTCGTAGATAAATGGTCAAATCTGCTAGAAAGATATTTTATTGTTCATGATTTTTCCAGCTGGGAAAAGATTACTTTTGCTCTTCTCAAAGCCGCCCCCCATGTCAAGGATTGGTGGGAAACCTACTATGAGGAGAAGGATGAAAGTACAACCTCACTCTTTTCAACCGCTCCCACATGGAATTCATTAGGGGATGACATCAAGAAGTAGTACTACCATGTCGAGAGCTATGAGGACAAATACATAAAGTGGACCACACTGCGACAGGGAGGGGGCCAAGATGTGCCATAATTTAAAAATATTTTCTGAGAAACATTTGGTACTTAAGTACCTAGGCTGCCTACATAGATACATCCAAGACGAGATGGAGTTCCTAGACATCTCCTCGCTTGATACGGTGTATCAATACGCCGTCAAGATGAGTAGAAGTTTAAACAGAAGAAGCAATAATTTGGATCTATGAATCTGAAGCAAGGAAAAGGTGCCCCCAAACTGTAGAAGAAAGGGAAAATCCAAGGAGGGACTGCCAGGGATAACCTGCCAAAGCCACAAGCAAAAGAAAACACTGTGAAGCCAAAGAAGTACACGGGAAAGTGGTGTGAGTTCCATAAGAGCTCTGCTCACAACACAAGTGAGTGTCAGGCCAAGCAGTCACTGGTGGTCGAGCTAAAGGCTTTGGAATCAGATGCATGTCTGACTCTAAGTTAGAACCCGACAAGGGGAATGAAAAGGGAAAGAAGATTATTGATGTGGAGCCCAACGCCGGCATTGCCACCATGAAGATACAGAAGGAGGAACTCGAAGATCTAGAGGAGGAGGAGCGTCTCTTCCACTCTGAGATGTGGGTAAATGGTTCCCCGTTATAGTTCATTGTCGACAGCGGGAGCCAAGAGAACCTCATTGCAGCAGAGGTCATGAAGCAGATGGGCTTACCAACCACATCACACCCACAACCTTACACCATCGGGTGGCTTCATCAAGGACAGGATCTTTGCATGAGCCAACAGTGTCACCTTCCATACAACATCAAGCCATTCATGGATGAGGTATCATGTGACGTTTCTCCCCTTGATGTTTGTGATGTTTTATTAGGCCAACCATACTTGTGGAAGTGACATGCTTTGTATGAGTCAAGGCCTTGCGTTGTTATTGTTACCTTGGGAAATAAGTTGTACAGGATGTCGAAGGTAGCACTGCCTACTGCCATGTCTCTGGTTACTGCAAAACAATGCAGTAAGCTCATTTCCAAAACCGGGAAATTTGTTATCTTAATGATATGCCCTTAGGGAAAGAAGAAGACGATGGCCATGACCTCCAGACAGGGCCCCTCCACACAACAACAATAGATGGACAAGGTTGTGAAGGAGTACGAGGACATTTTCACCTCCCTCGCAGGGGTGCCTCTGCACTGTCAGATCAAGCACTCCATCGATCTGCCCCAAGTGCGTCGTTGCCCAATGGACCAATCTATCAACGCTCCATTCTGGAGAACTGTGAAATCAAGAGGCAGACTCAAGAGATGTTGCAGAAAGGTCACATCCGACCGAGTTCATCGCCCTATGGGAGCCTGATCGTGTTGGTACAGAAGAAGGATGGGACTTGGAGACTCTGTATTCACTATCAGGCACTGAACAATATCACTATCTAGAATAGGTACCTGATCCCATGGATTGATGACCTTTTGGACCAACTCAAGGGGGAAAAATATTTCAGAAATATTAACTTCAAGTCCAAATATCACCCAGTACCAATCGAACCCTCTGATGTTTGGAAGACAACTTTCAAATCCAAGGAGGGCCTTTTCAAATGGTTTGTTATGCCTTTCGGGTTGACGAATGCTCCTGCAACATTCATGAGGCTTATGGATGACATCTTGCAGCCATTCACCAACTCATCTGCAGTGGTATACTTGGATGACATCCTGATCTTCAGCCAGAGTTGGGAAGAGCACCTCCACCACGTCCGACAAGTTCTCCAAACAATGCGACAACACAAGTTGTGTGCCAATTTGGATAAATGTACTTTTGGCATGACCTAGGTTCAGTATATGGGATACATTATTGATTAACGGGGGGTGCATGTGGATCCAGCCAGGATCCAAGTCATTCAGGATTGGCCAACCCCAACCACTTTGACGGAGCTCCACAACTTTCTAGGTCTTGCCAATTTCTACCGCATGTTCGTGTTGGGTATCTCTCATATCACTTGGCCTTTGAGTCAAGTCACCAAGGGAGGAGTGAAAGAAAAATTATTTTGGTTTGAATCTCAACAAAAGGCATTCGCAGAGTTGAAACATTGCCTCTGCTCTGCACCAGTGCTCACAATACCAGACTTGCAATGACCATTTGAGATCGAGACAGATTCCTCTGACTATGCTATTGGGGCAGTCCTCACTCAACAGGGGTATTCAGTGGCATATCACACTGAGACAATTTCAGACATAATCCAGAAGTATCCCACTTATGAATAAGAGATGTATTCCATTGCGCGGGCCTTCCGACAATGGGAGCATTACATTTTGTTGAAGGAAACAATCACCCACACAGACCACCGACCCCTACAGTTCATACAGATGCAAGGGAAGCTGTAGAATGATCGCCATCAGAAGTGGTCCACATACCTGAAACAGTTCCATTTGAATATCAAGTACAAGAATGGAAACACCAATAATGTTGCAAATTTCCTCAGACGACCACTGATCACAGCGTTAACCACTCAGCTTAACTCTTGTGGGCACGAGACTTCTGGCTGGCCACTTCTCTACAAAAGTGACCCCGAATTCGGCCACACATACCATACACACTTGGAGGGTCAGCAAGTTCCATATTTTCACCTCCAAGATTCTATGTTATGCCACCTGGGACACCTTTTTGTTCCTTCAAGCGAGCGTGCCAAGATGATTTGGGAAGTGCACTCTAGTCGGATCGTTGGGCATTTCAGGGTCAAGAAAATGGTGGTAGTACCGCATAAGTATTTCTATTGGTTGAATCTTCGACAAGATCTCGGGAAGTACATCAAATACTGCACTACTACGCCATTACCAAACTGACCATCAAGAGGCAAGGCCTCTATACTCCGTTGCCTACCCCTAGTCAACCTTAGGAATCCATCTCCATGGATTACATGTCGGGCCTCCCTTCTACTAAGCATGGAAATGACTGTGTTTTTGTGGTCGTCAACAAATTCTCAAAGATGGCCATTATGGAAGCCTACAAGAATAATATCACAGCAGAAGTCAATGCTAAAATCTTCTTTGAACGAGTGTGGGTACACTTTGGGATCCCACAGTCTATCATCTCATGTCAGGACAGCAGGTTCCTCGGTACATTTTTTTCCAATCTCTGGTCGATACTGGACACCAAACTCACTAAGTCCATGGCTTTCCATCCCCAAACTGATGGTTAGACATAGGTCATCAATAGGATGATCGTACACATTCTGTGCATGTACAAATCAAAGCATCCATGCACATGGGATTAGAGCCTCCCCTATGTCCAGCACAGCTATGACCGAGCTCTCAAAAGCTCGACTAGCCACAGCCCTTTTCAGGTGGGCTTGGGATTCCAGCTACTATGTCCTATTGATGTGTCCATACCATTTGCAGTGACCCAAGTAAATTCGGCTCATGTCCAATCCGAAGCCGACAAGGCAAATAACTTCATTGAGCACATTCAACACATCCGTCAACAGGTCCATGACATATTAGACAAAGCCAATGCTAAGTACAAGCAACGACATGATAAACATTGGGTGCCACACAAGTTCCAGGTGGGCAACAAAGTTTGGCTACATTTGCAGATGGAACGCCTCGTTGGGCCCCACCGCAAGATTTTCCTGCTTCGATATGGGTCATACACCATCACCAAGGATATGGGAGATAATTCCTTTTTTCTTAGCATTTCCCCATTTCTTGGCCTGCACCCAGTGTTCAATGTGGATCACGTTTGGCCATACTTTTCAGCGTTACTAGACACATCTGACATTGCATAAAAACTCACAACAAAAGAGTTAAATCCAGACTACATGGAACAAGCTACAACTGATCAGATCATGGAAACCCAGATCAAGAACACTCACCAACATAAGATCTAGCTGTATCGAGTTATCAAAGCCGGCCAACTCCTGCACCAAGGCAAATGTCTCACCAAGGACCAAGTTCAACAGAAGTTCCCTCATCTCATGGAGGAACTCAATGCAATGGAGGTCATTACTTCCTAAGAGGGGAGGAATGATCCAGGTGAATGTTGGTGGCCATGTGGACCCCCACCATAGCCTCTTTCAGTTTTTTCAATTTCATTAATTGTAGCACAACTTACTATTTAGCAGTTTTTTGGGTCTTGAACTTCCAGAGCCGTTTTGAGGCCCTAAATGATGTTTTTTTGGCATGATTCATGCAAAAATTTCAAAGAAATTGCATCAACAACTGTAGTCCTCGGAGAGATCTTTACAACGAGGTATCATACACGTCAAACGGGTTGACGAATTCTCCTGCAACCTTCATGAGGCTTATGGATGACATCTTGTGGCCATTCACCAACTCATTTGTAGTGGTATACTTGGATGACATCCTGATCTTCAGCCAGAGTTGGGAAGAGCACCTCCACCACATCTGAGAAGTTCTCCAAACACTGCGGCAACACAATTTGTGTGCCAATTTGGAGAAATATACTTTTGGCATGACCCATACATTATTGATGAACTGGGGGTGCATGTGAATCCGACCAAGATCCAAGTCACTCGGGATTGGCTAGCCCCAACCACTCTGATTGAGCTCCGTAGCTTTCTGGGTCTTGCCAATTTCTACCGCAGGTTCGTGTTGGATTTCTCCCATATCACTTGGCCCTTGAGTCAAGTCACCAAGGGAGGAGCGAAAGAAAAATTATTTTGGTCGAAACCACAACAGAAGGCATTCGCAGGGTTGAAACATCGCCTCTACTCTGCACTAGTGCTCACACTACTAGACTTGCAATGACCATTTGAGATCGAGACAGATGCCTCTGACTATGTTATTGGGGTAGTCCTCACTCAACAGGGGCATCCAGTGGCATATCACAGTGAGACACTTTCAGACACAGTCCAGAAGTATCCCACTTATGACAAAGAGATGTATTCCATTGTGCAGGCCTGCCGACAATGAAAGCATTACATTTTGGGGAAGGAAACGATCATCCACACAGACCATCGACCCATACAGTTCATACAGATGCAAGGGAAGTTGCAGAATGATCGCCATCATAAGTGGTCCACATAACTGCAACAATTCCATTTGAATATCATGCATAAGAAGGGCAACACCAAGCCGACCACCGATCACGGCGTTAACCACAGTGCTCAACTCTTGTGGGCACGAGACTTCTGGCTGGCCACTTCTCTACAAAAGTGACCCCAAATTCGGCCACACATACTATACACTCTTGGAGGATCAGCAAATTCCAGAATTTTACCTCCAATATTCTCTGTTATGCCACCTGGGACACCTTTGTGTTCCTTCAAGCGAGCGTGCCAAGATGATTTGGGAAGTGCACTACAATCGGGTCACTGTGCATTTCGGGGTTGAGAAAACGGTGGCAGTATTGCAGAAGTATTTCTATTGGTCGAATCTTCGACAAGATGTCGGGAAGTACATCAGATCCTGCACTACTTGCGCCATTGCCAAACCGACCATCAAGATGCAAGGCCTCTATACTCTGTTGCCTACCCCTAGTCGACCTTGGGAATCCATCTCCATGGATTACATGTCATGCCTTCCATCTACTCAGCATGGCAATGAATATCTTTTTGTGGCTGATGAAAGATTCTCGAAGATGGCCATTAGGGCGGCCTGCAAGTAGAATATCACAACAAAAGCCACTGCTAAACTCTTCCCTGAACAAGTGTGGGTACACTTTGGGATCCCACAGTATATGATCACAGATCGAGACAACAGGTTCCTTAGCACATTTTGTTCCAATCTCTAGTTGATGTTGGACACCAAGCTCACTAAGTACACAGCTTTCCATCACCAAACTGATGACCAGACAGAGGTCATCAATAGGATGATCGTACACATTTTGCACATGTACAACTCAAAGAATCCATGCACATGGGATGAGAGCCTCCCCTATGTCCAGAACAGCTATAACTTGGCTCTCCATAGCTCGATTGTCTACAACTCTTTTCGGGTGGTGGTGGGCTCCAGTATTGTAGCAATAATGCTACAACTCCTGGAGCTTCCTTCTCTAATTTTATCAACCCGGTAGTTCGTAACAAACTTGGAAGCGACGGTGTTGTATGCACAAGTACTAGCTCTTGTCGCAGCTGCCACTTGGTCAGCTGGCAAAAGTCCGCTAGGGCTCAAGCCAACTTCTATGAGCTCTCAGAAGAAGCTTTTTAACTGATGAACGAAAGCTAACTCAAAGGAAATTAACCTACTTTGCAAAAATGAACTGAAAGCCAACAAGAAATGAAAACCCTAGCAAACCCTAATTCTACCAGCTAGTCCTTCTGATGCAACGGTGGGAATGCAATTACTGGAAGTGATGCCATTACTTCTATCAAGGTGAGATGCATGTGTCTACACTACTTTCATCTGAAGAGAACATATTTTTGTATTTTTGCTCAAGTTGTTGGAATTATTATGCATGTGCTTCTAACTGGGTCTTGACTGTGCAGGGATAGATCAAGGGGAGGAATGCTTGGAAGAGGTCAGGAAGGCTCAGAGAGGGTCTAAGGAGTCCCTAACATCCTTTCAGAGAGGTTCACAAAGTTTAGATGCCTAGCAACCATGTTTATGAGCTTCTACAGGAAGTCTGCAGGGGTTCTACAAGATGTTCAGGATTTCTACAGGAAGTTCAGTAATTCCTACAGGATGTTCTGCAATCGGATTTTTGGGTGATGGATGAGTGGAAGGGGCTGCATGGATGGATAGGGAGGTAGGAGGGGGGTTTATAGTGGCTTATGGACAGAGAGATGAGATGAAGAGGGGGTGTGCAAAGATGGTTGGTCTAGAGGAGGGTAGAGGGAATGGAAGGTCGAAAAGGTAGAATAACGTGGGTAATAGAAGAGTTGGGAGGCAAGTGGTCTAACTGGGAGATGAGTAGATGGCCTAGGCACGACTTAGAAGGATAAGGGAGTGAGGGAGTAGTACTGCAAAATGTAAATGAAACAAATCATCCATGTCCTACACATAACAAAAATTTCATCAACCTATTCTAACTGTTTTTATAAAACCAAAGAATAGCAACGTTATTTCTGAGGAAAATCATGCATGGTGCCGAAGCAAGGAATCATTCCACAAGATTTAAACACATGGACACTTCTACAAACGACAATTTTGCATCAAAGATTTCATGAACATGTAAAACAATGTTTTTGGTGGTTGGCACGGTCTGCAATTCCAGTCCCTAAACAGAGGTGAAAGTGAGTGTGCAGTCAACCCTTTTTGGAACTCTTATTAACTCCAATCTCCTTACTCTAATCTAAACTACTGAAGCAACTATGTTCATAAAACTAACCTACTTAACCACACCAAGAAATTCAACTCAGCAAACTGCGTTTCCAAATGCATGTAGAGGAAAAGAAATACAATGTTGAAAGAAAGGTAACAATACAAAGGAAGGAAGCCTTAGGCTCTCAGGTTGGGCCCAACCCCGAGAGCTATGGCTCCTTTAAGAACTCAGAACTGAACTCAAATCTGCCTGCTTTTCATTAAAAGATAATAGTCATAAGTCAAATAACATGCCAAAAATGGCTTACAAAGAGCAAAACAGAGCTATCAGCTCGTAGTTCAGAATATGCAACAAGGTTTCAAAAGTCCCCCTCGAAGGCTACAGCCTCATCATTTATACATTACGAGGGCCAAGCTGGCCTCCTAAATTAGTGGGGTTTGGCTGACCAAACTAAGAGTAATCTGTTGCTTCCTCAAAATCCGTTTGGCTGCCTTCTAGCTCGGTGGTGGTGGTTGTTGGAGCTCGGAGTTAGGGGTGAAGATCACGAGGAAGGTCATTCAATGCTGTGGACAACCTTCCTACAAAATCTCAATCCCATCTTGGCTGTCTCCTAGCCCTCATCTGCGTGGTTTTGCTCCATTAAATGTCAAAAAACCTGAAATAAACATGTGTTAGCCACCTAGGAATAGTGACTGCCCTCATTCGTACAAATGACATAAATATACTAAAAAATGATGCATAAGTTATGAAAAATGAAGGGTTGAGCAAGGGTAGTTAGGCCAAATGAGCCCAAAATGTTACCAAATTTGGGGCTCATCATCACCCCCCAGCTAAAATGATTGCTCATCCTTGAGCAACTAATCCAGCTCCTCGTCCTTCATTGCCTTCATTTCCACCCTTACATCCCAAGCTTCTGCAGTAGTGTCCTCCTTACTGACATGGAACCTAGCCTTTCTTTCCACCTCTTCCCACTGTTCATGCTCATCTTTCTCTGTGCTGCCTTCCATCAGTCCTAACAGCAGAGGTGGGCTTAGCTTGAGGCCAATCCAGCTGGCCTGGAGGTTCTGCATAGATTTCTTATAGAGGGGTACCCGTACTAGAGCTTCCCTCAGTCGAGTTGGAGTATGATATTCTCTGATTTTTAGACTGTGGGCCAATGTGTTTCATCGGCAGGTGCAAGCTTGAACACAGTTGTCCCCTAACAGTCTCTCCATATCCTCGAAATGCGTTATGGCCTGGTCTTGCTGATCCATATACTTCAATGAAGCTTGAGGGTCGGTGGATAAGTGTTGGTGTGCCGATATTAATGCATTTGGATCCCCTGGTTCTGCTCTAATTAGCAATGGCTCATTCAGCTTTCGGTTCATGACCGCTTTGGCTTTCGCTGCTCTTTTGTCTTCATGGTTCAACCATGAGGCAAATGCCATTAACTTCATATCCCCTAAGACCGTGTTGGGATCCCATGAAGCCACATTAGGAAGGGCCAAGTAATGGAGGTAGAACTCCGATAGTTTGGCCTTATCCTCTGATGAACTGGTATTGCATAATTCAGTGAACTGCTGCGGGTCTTGGAGATGAGAGATACCCCTTTTCACCAAGGTATTGATTTGGAATTGCAGCCACTGGTCTCTCAGGTACAGGCCATAGGATTTGGCCGGTTGTCTGCATTGTATAGCATCCATGGCCCAACTGGCCATGCAGGCCAATTGTGCCTCTTTCTGCTGCAGCTGTTGTTTGAGAGCTTGCACCTCAATTTGTGCTTGCAGTTTTGTTTCCTGTAGATGCGTGGTTGGCTCCCCAAGACCGACTTGCAGTTCCTCTCTGCCTTGCTGTTCTGCTGTGATGTCCCCTGAGGATGTGCCTGTTCCTCTCCTCAGCTCCTGTAGCTGCAGTCTGAGTTTTTCGTTTTCTTCCTATAGGAACACCCGCTGGCAATTTGCCACGTGTTTAGCCATAGCTAATTCCTTTCTTGCCTCCTTGAGTTGCTCCTCCAAGGGGCCTATGTCTGCCACACCTTTTGATTTGGCTATTTTCATCCACGTGTGGGTTCGTACTCTCTCTTCCTCCAATGCAAAGAACAGTGGCACAGTGAATTTCTGTGGTATAATTTTGCCAGCTTCTAAGAAGTTATAATATGAGCTCAGACTTGGCTGAGGGCTAGGCTCCGGAATATGCTCTTTCTCTTCCTCTCTTGGTGGCTCTACTTCGTCCTCCCTCGGTGGTGATGAGGGTGCTTCTCCTTCCATCCTCTCTGTCTCCTTAAGCCGGGCTAAGGTTTCCTGTAGAGCAGCCTCAGCATCCTGTAGCCGGGCTTTTGAGGCCAACTGGTCCAACCTCTCTTTCCAAGTAGTTGTTTTCGGGCTCCCCCTCTCATAGGTGACTGATATCTTTGAGGGGGACCTCTCCCTGGGCGAAGTAGGGGCATCCTCTATAGTGATTGGGCTGTTGGATGGAGGCTGTGGCTTGCCCGTTTTTATTCTCACACTTCTCCTAGCTTTAAAATATAGAGGGGCCTCCCTCTTTCTCTTTTCCTTTGGCTTAGGAGGTGTACTGAGGGCGGCCAGCACAGCTGCTGCCTCCCTTGCAAGAATGTCGGCTTTCTTTTCCTTGGGTTTTCCTTTCTTAGGGCTTCCTATAGAAGGCCCTTTTTCAGCTGATTTCTGGCTTCTTGTAGAAGCCGGTTTTGGTTTTCCTGTAGAAACAGGTGGCACCGTTTTAGTTTGTTTTGCTGAGTGGGTTTTGCTTTTTGACTTGGTCAAGGCTGCTGTCGAGGTGCCTTTACTGACATGGACCTGCTCAGTCTTGTCCACCCTGCTTTGTAATCTTTTCTCTCTGGCCGTCAACATGGGTGTGTCATCCTTCTCTTTAGAACCCTTTTTCTCTTGTTTCTCCTTTTGCTCTTTCTTTAGTGCTTTGGCCGTGGGTCTCTGGCCTTTTTCTTTCTTCTCTGCGGGTACTGACTCCTTCTCCTCGCTACTGGAGGAACCAAGCTCTTCGGTCAACATTTTTATATCTCCATCCTTAGTCAAATTTCAGAAGGCTTCCCACGAGAGAGGGACTTTGTATGTGTGGAGTGCATCCTCCACGAGGAGCTTAATGAGCCCGTGATGAGCTACCTGGTCTGGTGTGCCTTCTCTCAACTTGGTGGCACATTCAGTCATAGACTGCAGTAGAAAGTAGGGAATACTTAGTTTGTTCTCTGCAGGTAGGTCCATCTGATGCCTTAATTCTTTGAGTAGCCGAAAATGGTACCCATACACAATGCTAAACTGACCTTCACATGTGATGTATTTCATAATTTGGAGGCTGACTTCGCTCCAAAGTGGTAGTAAGCTAGTTCTGCGAACCCCGTTCTTATCTTCTGAGAATTGCTCCTCTGGTGGAAAGAATTCCTTCTTAGCCTTCTGGCCTAATTTCCTCTCTTCTTTGTCCCATGGTACCCCCATTGGGAGCTCAATAACTCGGCTGATGAACTGTGGGGTGAGTCTGAGACTCAAACCCCTGAAATTGACGGTGACCAATGTTTTTGATTTTTGCTTCAGAGCTCGCAAGAACTCCTCTGCCACTTCATCATCATATCCTTGAAGTTTGTCACAGAACGACATCCAATGTCCACGAGTGAACAACTCTACCACCTCAGGGTTCTCTCTTAGTTTCTTTGAGTCGGTTGGTTCCTTTCTGATGAACCCACCCGGCATGGTGAAAAACTGCTACGTTAGCTGGAGGTGGCGGGTGCGAAAAAACTAGCCTTTTGGGACAGAGCGTAGAATTACGCCTCTGCCACACATACAATTCACGAAGACTATCTCCAGATGAGCCTTAACAGGGCTTAATTACAAATCATATCATGTAGGAAACCTTACATACACTTCGACGACAATTCATGCAAACGGCAGACAACACTTGCAATTTTTATGACCAGACTGTAGAACGTCGACTCCGCCACCCTCGAAACCAATTGCATGGAAGGCACAGGTTCAGGCTTACCTTTTTAATTCGCCACCTTTGACGTGAAGAGTCCAATTTTCCTCGTGGCAGTGAGCTTCCTGTAGCGGAGCTTTCCTGTAGAAGCAGCACACGGGTTCTGGAGAACACTGCAGTGGTTCTGCGGCTTCTGTGCTGCTATCAGACGTTCGAACGGCCAAAGACTTGGAGTGTCAAGCTTCAGAGGAATTCAGATGCTCACTCGACTTCTAAACGGCTGATGATAAATGCGTGGGGTGGCGATCTAGCCGATAGATTTGAATCCGGCGGAATTCGTGGCGCGGGGGTGAGTTGTCCCTGCCGGACCGTTGGACGACGTCATCTACTCATTCCACTGCAAGTTCCCTGACTGTTGCATCATTCTCCGCAGGTCCGCCGCCACCATTTCTGTTAAAACGCGCTTCTCCCCGACTGGACGATTCTCACGTGTCCACTACCCGTTCTTTTTGCCACGACCACCATTATACACATCCGACTATACCATCTGACTGGTCGATGTGGCCAGTCGAATGGCCATACGACTGCTCAACCCATTCATTTCATACTTGCAAACATTTCAAAGTATTATTCATGTAATTTGACGAAAGAAAGGGCGAGGCACTTACCTGTGCGGCCGCGACATGATTTTCCAGGTTTCAGGACGATGATGACTAGATTTGCTTGCTGCTGCTATTTGCACAGGCCCGGAGGTTCCTCTTCGCAGGCTGCTGATGATGAAGCTTGTGACTCGGCTGCATGTGCCCGCTTTATTATTGCATGTTGCAGGCGATTGAATGGTGTACACTCTAGCTGGCTGAACTGCTACGGGATTCCTGTAGGATGTCCTGTAGCAGTTTTTCCTCCTCGGGTGCATGCTGAACGGTGAAGACAGTGGCATCACGATCCCGCTCGCAGGGCCCTTGGATAGCTGTGATGAGTATTGCATGGCATCTCGGCATCTTTTTCATTTAAGAATCGCTTCCTCTTGATAATTCAATGATCTTTTTTTATTGTGCAGGTACTTTAATTGCATGTCAACTGGGGTGGTAGAAGGAGGTGACAGCAGTGTGTGATGGAGAAAATAGTAGCTTGCATGCCTCCATGTCGAACCTTGGTCGTTAGATCTCCCCACACAATTAGTTCTGGGCCGTCCAAAACTTCTACAGGAAGTTTCCTATAGAAATACAGAACTTCCTGTAGAAAGTCTGTAGCTTCCTGTAGAAGACTAAGTTGTGATGAAATCATGCCCATACCTTGGAGAAGATGAGTGTTTTCGGAGGAGGTGCTGGTGAGGTCACCTGGCAGCATAATAAGGACCCTTGTCTTTGAGTTGAGGGACCTCTTCTTCCTTCATAAGATACCTGCAACCTGCATGCATTGCCACATTGTGAACTTGTTGTCCTTGTTTTTTTGTTTATTGTTTTTTTCTTTTTTTGAAAGACAGCAGGGGCGCCTCCATGAGGTTTTCACCCTTACTATCTGCCTTGAGTGCCTCAGAGAGGTTTTCACTCAAGGGTATTTTCAAACCTTTTTTTTTTTTTTTTTTGTGAAAGACAGCAGGGGCGCCTCAATGAGGTTTTCACCCCTACCATCTGCCTTGGGAGCCTCAGAAAGGTTTTCACCCAAGGATATTTTTTTTTTTTTTTTTTTTTTTAAGATCTTCAAGGTGTGCCCAAAACAGAGGCAGAACCCTTCTCTATGACCAGCACTGATTTCTCCACAGTTTTGATGAATTCTTGTCTTAAGAGAGGTTTCCTGTAGATCTTCAGTCGATGCCCATTGACAAGCATGGGGATGGCCTCCTCATCAATGGTCCGAATAAGAACAGATCCATTGTCATGACATTTTTCCACTGCATATGGTCCCAGCCATCTAGTTCTCAGCTTCCCCTTGAAATCTTTATGCCTGGAATCATACAACAGCGCCCAATCTCCTGGCTGAAATTGCTTGTCATTGAGGTGTTGGTCATGCCACACCTTCCTCTGAAGTTGAACCACTTCTGAGTGAAGAAGGGCCTGCATTCGGTGCTCGTCCAATCCATTCAGCTGTAATAACCTTTCTTGTTGGGCATGGCTGAGATCTAGGTCCAGCTGAGCTGCCATCCTCAAAGTGTTGTATTCAAATTCAATAGACAGCAAAGCTCTCTTCCAATAGACCAGCTCATAAAGTGTGAAGCCAGTTGTGGTCTTCCAAGTGGTGTTGTAAGCCCATGTGGCCTCAACCAGGCGATCTGCCCAATCTTTCCTACTGCTGCTCACCACCTTAGTCAAGATCCATTCCAATGCTCTATTGGTGACTTCCACTTGCCCATTTGCCTGAGGATGATAGGGGGTGGAAGTCCTATGCTTGATTTTGTGATGAGCTCGTAGGTCTTCAATTAAGTTGGATGTGAACTGGCTTCCTTGATCGGTGACTAGCTCTCTTGGGTAGCCAAATTTGTAGAAGATGTTTTCTCTTAAGAACTCAGCCACCTTTTCTTCTGTCGCTGCTTTGATTGCCTTGGTTTCTGCCCACTTTGTCAGGCAGTCGGTGCACACAATGATGTAAGACCTTTTCCTCGAAGGAGGGTTGATGGGACCCACAAAATCCATACCCCATTTCTCAAATGGCTCAAGAGTCACTTGAGGTTGGAGAGGCATTTCATCCCTTTGAGTCGGTTTCCCCATCCTTTGGCATCGGTCACATTGGCTGATATACCTTCTGACATCTTGATGAAGTGTGGGCCAATAGTAGCCTGCCTGCAGGATTTTGAAGACAGTCCTCTTTGCTGCAAAATGTCCTCCACAAGGCCCATCATGACAGGTGAGGAGGATCTCAAAGACTTCCTCCTCCCTTACACAACGCCTTAAGATCTGATCAGGGCCAAGCTTGAACAGGTTGCCCCTGATCCAAGTGAATGAGGCACTTTTTCTGATGATTCTGCTCTTCTCTCTTGAGGATAGGTGCGGAGGGAACTGTGCTGAAAAAAGGTAGTTTGCTATATCAGTAAACCATGGAGAGAGTACTGAAATAGCAAACAGATGTTCATCGGGCATCTGGTCATCCACTGTTCCATCCTCATCTGCAGATAAATCCAATCTAGACAAAAATTCAGCAACAACATTTTCTTTACCTGGTTTGTCAACGATAGTCAAATCAAACTGTTGCAACAAAAGTAACCATCTAATAATACGAGCATTCACATCTGGTTTATTCATTAAATATCTAATTGCAGCATGATCAGTATGTACAAATGTTTGATAGCCAGTGACATAATGTCGGAACTTGTTCAGTGCATGGACCACGGCCAAGAATTCTTTCTCAGTTACAGTGTAATTCAATTCTTCTTTGGATAAGTTTTTGCTAACAAAGTAAATGGCATATGGAAGTTTTTGTTCAACTTGTCCTAAGGCTGCCCCTATGGCTTTGTTCGAGGCATCAGTGTGGATGTGGAAAGGTAGGGCCCAGTTTGGACCTCTCAAGATTGGGGCATACACCAACTTGTCCTTTAATTCATTTAGAGCCCTCTGACAATCGTCAGTCCATTTAAACTCCACATCTTTTGCCAAGAGGCCAAACAATGGCGAGGCTAGCTTGCTGAAGTCTTTAATGAATCTCCTGTAATACCCTGCTAATCCTAAGAAACTCCGAACATCCCTTACCTTTTGAGGAGGTGGAACCTTCTTGATGAGAGCAATTTTGTTAGGATCCACCTGTAACCCTTGGCAAGAAATGGTATGGCCTAGCATGGTCCCTTCAGTCATCAAGAATTCACATTTTTCAAGACTAAGAGACAGGTTCATCTCAATGCATTTGGTTAGGACTTTTCCCAGATTGGACAATGCTTCCTGGAAGTTGGACCCATAAGGAGTGAAGTCATCCATATAGATTTCCACCGCATCATGGACCAGCTCAGAGAAGATGCTCAAGACGGCTCTCTGGAAGGTGGCAGGAGCATTGCATAGTCCAAAGGGAAGAACTCGGTAGGCAAAGGTACCCCAATAAAAAGTGAAGGTGGTCTTATCTTGGTCTTCCAGGCTGATTTGGATTTGGTTGTACCCGCTAAACCCATCTAGGAAAGAGAAAAACTTCTTTCCTGTCAGTCCATCCAACACTTGATCTATGAAAGGTAGAGGAAAATGGTCTTTCTTGGTAGCTTTGTTGAGTTCTCAGTAGTCCACACAGATTCTCCACTTCCCATTTTTCTTGGGAACCAACACCAGAGGGGACACCCATTCGCTATCCGAGATGGGGTAAATGAATCCGGCATCCAATAGTTTTTTCAATTCTTCCTTGACGACGTCCTTAAGGGCTGGATTCATTCTCCTCTGGGGTTGCCTAACTGGTTTACAACCCTCTTTGATGTATATGTGATGGGTACAGACCGAAGGATGGACTCCTTTCATCTCCTTATAGCTCCAAGCAAAAGCATCTAGATGACTGGCCAACAGACTACACAACTCCTTTTCCTGGGAAGAAGATAGGGAGGAGCTGACCTTTAACGTTCTCTCAGGGCCGAACTCCACATTTTTGACTCTGGGAGTGACAGGGTTGGTCGCACAAAGGTCCACTAAGGTGCTGGCTTGGGCATCCTCCACCAATTCCTCTAAGGACAGTGCACTGGGAGGTGGATTCTGGATCAAGGTCTCAATCAAATCATCCTCGGTTGGGGGATCTCCCCTAGTGGTGTCTAGGGTGCACAAAGGTGTTGAGTACACCTCATCCTCTTCTCCTTCCTCCAACCAAAGTGGTAAGTCATGCTCTAATGAGGGTTGGGCAGGAGGGTATAGGACTAGCTGCTTGGACATAGGACCATTTTTGATGGTCATGTTTCCTGCACGACAGCTTATGTAAGCATCTGTAGTGGCTAACCAAGGCCTTCCTAAAATAAGAGGATATCCAGTGAGCTTTGCCTTTGGTTGCAAAACCAAGAAATCTGCAGGGTATTCCCAAGAGTCAACAGAGACCAAGACATCCTCCACAATCCCTTTGGGAGTCACGGTGGAGCGATCTGCTAGTTGTAGGACTGTCGAGGTCTTCCTCAAGGAACCTTGAAGGTTGAGTTTGAGCATGGTATCTCTGGTCATCACATTAATGGCAGCCCCCAGATCAATCAAGGTGTGAGGTATGATGGTGCTATTGATGTGGACATCTACTACAGGACTCCCAGGATCTAGATGCTTTGGGCAGATGACTTGTCCCAACATAAGGTCAGACAGCTGTCCTATGACATTGATGGTTGAAGCATCTCTCTTTCGCCTGCCTGGGTGTCTGAAACACTTTTCCTTAACCAGTTTGTTGTATATTGGTACATCTTTGATGGCTTGGAGAAGTGGTATTTCCACACACAACTGTTTGAGTTCTCCCAGAAGCTCGTCCTCCTCTGGGTTGGGTTGTGTGGTGGCTGTTAGTCTCTCAGGAAAGGGTGGAATAGCCTTTGGTTCACTTTCCTGTTTATCTTCCTAGTCCTCTGGGGGAGGAGGTTGGCGATCCGGAAGAGTCTTTCCAGATCGCAGATTGATCTCCTGGATCTCCACAACATAGGTAAGGCATGATGTTTCCCCGGTATATACCTGCTGGGCCTGTCTGTTGTTGGGGTTCGGGTTCGGTTGAGCAGGCATTTGAGGTTGCCTTGGAGGAGCAGGAGGTAATGGTTGTGGTTGAACTGGTGGTGGAGGCAAAATGGTGGGAGGAGTGTTGTACTGGGGCCTCCACCCCGATTGAGGTGCATTCCACTGAGGCTGTGGCTGGGCATGTGAGTGATACGAATGAGTAGTGGGTTGAGTATGGTACTGAGGTGGGTAAGACCATGGAGGAGGCATAGACCAGGAAGGATGAGCAGGGGGACCCCAGGAAGGCATAGGAGTAGATTGGTTGGGGCTGTAATAAGCTTGGGGTGCCCCTTGCATCCCCTGCTGGTAAGGTCTAGGTCCTTGTGGCCTCCTTTGGTTGAGGAAATAGAGAGGTTCGGTGGGGGCTTTTGTCCCTTGATACATGGCTTTAAGCCCAGGTAAGGTTGGACATTGGTTTGTGGGGTGGTCCTCCTCACAAACAAAACATACTTCAACCGAATGTAATGGGCATTCGTTCTTAGGGTGTTTCCTTGTACACCTAGGGCAGAAGATAGCCAAGGCCCTCTCAGCTTCTTCTTTCTTCTATTGGATTCGGAATGTATCAAGTTGCATGGCAATGGTCTGTCTCACCTCACTCTTGAGATCCTCTAATTGATTTGCAAACTCATGTTTGGAGAAAGGAATACCAGTTGAGAGGAGGTTTCCTCTACCTCTTTTCCGGGCTGCCCTAGAGTGGTTTCTAAACACAGTCTTTATGTCCTCATAAGGCAGTTGGTAAATATCTCCTCTAGCTAACATGTGAAGGGTATCTAAGAGGTCTTCAGGGACTCCTCGGAGCAGAACCAACTTGAGGGATTCAGGGTCAAGTGTGCATCTGGCCCGTTTATAGCTAAGTTGGAACCTTTCCTCGTAATCCTCTAAGGACTCATCATTTCCCATGGTCATCCAAAAGATTTCTCCCTTGGTTTCCTTGGACCTACAATCGTCCCGGCATTTGGTATTGAAAGCTTGTTGCATCTGAGCCCAAGTGGTGATACTGTTCCCAAGTAAGCCCATGAACCAACGTAATGTTGCATCCTTAAGGGTTGAGGGGAAGAGTTTCAGCTTCTGCTCATCTTCAGTATAGTCATAGGTTCGACAAAGGACAGCAAACTCAAACAGGAAGGTGTCAGGATCTTCAGTAGTCAGTGCATGGAAGTGAGGTAAAGCAGAGGGGCTAATGTTCTTCATTTTCATGTCTCCATTGGTCTCTCGGATGGGGAAGGCACCTTCTATTCTCTCATCTTCTCCCCTATTGTCAGCCATAACTTCATATGGAATGGTCTCTAACTCTTCTTCTGCTATAGGATCTTCGTATATCTCAGGAGGTTCACCTATAGGTTCTTCTGGATCACTGTCACCAAAGAAGAGAGAAGGGTGACTCAGTGATGTGGTGGGGGTGTTGGGTAAGAATTTGCCTGTTTTATCTCGATTCCTACGAGGCATGAAATGGAAAGACTTTTGATTGCTTTTGTTTTTTTTTTTTTCTGGTACCTGCAAAAACTGAAACAGATTGATCTGCAGCTAACTATCTTGCTGAAATGAAAATGCAGAATTGAAATGAAAGCAGGAAAGAACTACTCTACTTTGCTCAAATGAAATTGCAGGAATGGAAATGCTATTCTACGCTTGCAGAATTGAAATGCTAATCTACGCTTGCAAAAATGGAATTGCAGAATTGAAATGTTAATCTTATGAAAGCAGGAAATGTCTATGCTACTTTTGCAGAATGGAAATGAAATAAACTACTTAGCAGAAGGCGAGAGTAGGAAAATAGAAGAAAAGCAACAATTACTAATACTCTGACGCTTCCCCGGCAACGGCGCCAAAAAGATGGTGGGCTCCAGTATTGTAGCAATAATGCTACAACTCCTGGAGCTTCCTTCTCTAATTTTATCAACCCGGTAGTTCGTAACAAACTTGGAAGCGACGGTGCTGTATGCACAAGTACTAGCTCTTGTCACAACTGTCACTTGGTCAGCTGGCACAAGTCCGGTAGGGCTCAAGCCAACTTCTATGAGCTCTCAAAAGAAGCTTTTTAACTGATGAACGAAAGCTAACTCAAAAGAAATTAACCTACTTTGCAAAAATGAACTGAAAGCCAACAAGAAATGAAAACCCTAGCAAACCCTAATTCTACCAGCTAGTCCTTCTGATGCAACGGTGGGAATGCAACTACTGAAAGTGATGCCATTACTTCTATTAAGGTGAGATGCATGTGTCTAGACTACTTTCATCTGAAGAGAACATATTTTTGTATTTTTGCTCAAGTTGTTGGAATTATTATGCATGTGCTTCTAACTGGGTCTTGACTGTGCAGGGATAGATCAAGGGGAGGAATGCTTGGAAGAGGTCAGGAAGGCTCAGAGAGGGTCTAAGGAGTCCCTAACATCCTTTCAGAGAGGTTCACAAAGTTTAGATGCCTAGCAACCGTGTTTATGAGCTTCTACAGGAAGTCTGCAGGGGTTCTACAGGATGTTCAGGATTTCTACAGGAAGTTCAGTAATTCCTACAGGATGTTCTGAAATCGGATTTTTGGGTGATGGATGAGTGGAAGGGGCTGCATGGATGGATAGGGAGGTAGGAGGGGGGTTTATAATAGCTTATGGACAGAGAGATGAGATGAAGAGGGGGTGTGCAAAGCTGGTTGGTCTAGAGGAGGGTAGAGGGAATGGAAGGCCGAAAAGGTAGAATAACGTGGGTAATAGAAGAGTTGGGAGGCAAGTGGTCTAACTGGGAGATGAGTAGATGGCCTAGGCACGGCTTAGAAGGATAAGGGAGTGAGGGAGTAGTACTGCAAAATGTAAATGAAACAAATCATCCATGTCCTATGTTTGATGCTTCAACTATGAAACCCCTTTTAATATCCATTCCTTGGGGAGGGAAAATCGTTTGCAATCACCACTGGTTGGCAGAGATTGCTCCCTTCCCTTAAGGATTGGGATACCCAAACACTCCTTGAGGAAGAGAAGACGAGGCCCACAACTTACTCCATTTTCCCACACTCAAGTTCCATAGGTGGTACAAATTTGCCTAGACTTATGGACATAAGTTTCTCTTCTATTAAGGCCAGGAAGGCAAACCTAAAGCTCTTTCTTCCCAGTTTGGCCAAGTGTATTAAGGATACAAGGATAGAGACTCCAATGCTCCCTAAAGGTTCACTGGAGTACTTATCCTTCCTTCCACACTCAAGTTCCATAGGTGGTACAAATTTGCCTAGACTTATGGACATAAGTTTCTCTTCTATTAAGGCCAGGAAGGCAAACCTAAAGCTCTTTCTTCCCAGTTTGGCCAAGTGTATTAAGGATACAAGGATAGAGACTCTAGTGCTCCCTAAGTACTTATCCTTCCTTCTCTTTAGGTAGAAATAGCAGGAATAAGTAAAATACTTATGGTGGATATTGGCCTAAGGTGTGTTTGCATTATTAATATTCCATTCCTGCCTCCCATATGGATAAATGTGTTCCTTTCCCTTTGCAGTGTTGAACCAAGCTTTGCGAATCCAAGATACCATTACCTTTAGTGCTAGCTTTTTTTATGAAATATCATATGAGAGTTTGATGCTTCAAATATGAAACCCCTTTCAATATCCATCCCCCAGGTAGGGAAACTCGTTTTCAATCACCACTAGTTGGCAGAGATTGCTTCCTTCCCTCAGGGATTGGGATACCCGAACACTCCTTGAGGAAGAGAAGATGGGGCCCACAACTTCCTCCATTTTCCCACACTTGAGTTCCAGAGGGGGTACGAATTTGCCTAAAATTTTGGACCTAATTTTCTCTTCTATTAAGGTTGGGAAGGCGAATATAAAGATCTTTTTTCCTGGTCATGCCAAGTGTATTAAGTATAGAAGGATAAAGAATCCATTGCTCCCTAAAGGTCAGGTCAAGTGTTCCACTTCTACTGTTCCTATGCTTATGGGAGGACCTCATATCACAAAGCTACTAGGCTTCACCCTTTCACTAGTTAAATTACCAACTACTCCCAACAAGGCCACGTTATAACTCTCCAATTTACCACCAAATCCATCTCTATTTTGGGGCCCCTAGCCCTAATGGTCGATAAGAAGAACAAAATAAGAAAACAATTTATTTTATTTTCAAGTAGCTTAAAAACATTCATGTGTCTGGGCCCTGTCTTCCTAATCTCGAGCAAGAAATCCTTCCTTTAGTCAAAAATAATTCCTACTCTCTCTAAAAGGAAGGTTTATCTCTAAAATTAAGGTGTGGTAAACTCATCCAACTCTAAAGGGTCCTACTATCTCTAAATGGGAGGTGTTGTAAACTCATGTTGGACTTGCCTTAACTGCGAATCACCACTCTCAAGCATGAACATTGGGTCATCGTATCAGTTATATATTAAATTGTGTAATCGCGAGCCCTAGCTATGATGAATCGGTGACTCATATAATAGCAACATGATATTCTCACAGGAAGGAACATGATATTGGTTGGACATGCAAGTATCCCACGAGATTATTATTTTTTTCTTTCCAACCCACTAACCGCCTCAAGGAGGTTTTCAACTAGTGAGCCAATCTCAGGCGCCTCAAAAGAAGTTTTCACCTGAGATTTTATTCTTTTCCTTTTTTCTCTTTTTCCATTTTTTTTCTTTTTTTTCTATCCTACTCTACTTGAAAAAACAAAATATATATCAACTATAGGAATACTTCGAATGGATCCATGTGCACATCAAGATGACAGATAAAATCACGTGTAGGCTCTAAAGATATGCTTTGACATGTACCTGAATATGAGAGACCAACTGCTTTGAATAAGATGAGATCACGAATTGTTGAAGAAGAGTTTGTTGTTGCAACTTAATGATTGTCTAGAACCATATTTCGATATAGTTGTGATATCATTGGTCCACTTACACATTTGGATCTCTTTTTGTGTCCTCTTCTACCATGACATTTAAATCTTCCTCATTTTGATGATTTTTCTCTTAAACACATGGAGGATATGATGTTAAACATGAGGGAACTTTCTCAATATGTCATTATGATGTCTACTCTTCATCAAGTGAAACCCATGATTCTTCAGTCTCCTCATTTGAATCTTATTTTTCTAAATGGTGTTCTTTAATGACATCAAGAGAATATCTTTTTTGAAATAATCTTCCTAAGCTAAGATGAATACTATTTAGATCAAGAGGAGTTGTTTGGAAGTAATGTACCTCGACATTATAAGTGGATTGAGCTACTTCCTTGTGTAGGTTTGGCAATAGTGGTATAGGTAGTTGAGTGGGAGTGGATCTTTGAGATGGATGTGGTTTAGGTTCTGGTTGTGGCAGAGGTGGATGGTAGGGATAACATGGAGTTGGGTATGGAGGATATTGAGGAAAATATTGAAGATATTGTGGATTTCTCCCATAAGTTCCTTGCTAACCTTGTTGCCAAGAATTGTTTTGGGTTTGAGATGGCCAAGGTTTCCAAGGAAAGGGTGTGTTCCAATTACTTTGAGATGGATGTGCATAACCTTGAAATTATGAATTAGATTCTTGCATCTTATCAGGTTGACTAGGGTGTCATGGTATTCTTTGAGCTATATAACATAGTTGCTTTGGTGATTGAATTGCTCCTTTGTCCTCTTGGTAAACTTCCTTCAACCTCAGTAATGATGGGCAATATTTAATAACATGTGATTCTGTATGGACAACACAAATATCAACATCTTATTTTTGTTCATTTTGCATTCTTAATATTTATACTTGTTCACTTAGATTTCTAAGAATTTTTGTTTTAAATTTATCAAGAAAATTTCCAACTTCAGACGGACTTACTAATCTTGATGTTGATTTACTTACTCTTTCCCTTGCTCTTGATATGTGCTTGCATATTTCACAAATTTCTTCAAATGATAACTGATATACATCACCTCTACTCATGATATCAAGGAGATCAATCCACTTGTCCCTAATTGTTCTAAGTAAGAGGGCTTTTGGTGAATCAAATCCTAAATGATGCAATTTTCCCCTCTTAACATTATACATAAATCTCTCTATTAGATTGTCAAGGCTCTCATCTTATTTTTAAGTCATTCTAAAGATTTATTCTTTAAGATCATGATCTTTATATTTTTCTAGAAATATATTTTGCATATCATTCCATGATCTTATTGAATTAGTCCCTAAACTCATAAACCATTTAAAAGCTCTATCTTTCAATGTTGCCAGAAACAATCTCAATTTTTGAGTGTTTAATAAGTAACCATAATATCTACAAAGGATTTAAAATTCAAAGAGAAAGGTTTTCGGATCCTTTGACCTCATACCATGGAAGTTGGGAAGGAAAGATGGAGGGATATGAACACTGATATCAATATCTTGAATGGGAAATCCAAGAGGATCTTCTTCATCATCTCTATCTATTTCTTCTACCTTCTCTGCCACCTCTTCTTCTTCTACCTGCAGAAGTGAATGGTATTGTGGTTCTTAATGCACCATGTGATCAAATGGGGCGGGGTTTGGTGTTGGAGAAGTATTTTTTTTAATAAGAATGCTAATACAATGCAATTTTTTTGTCTTTGAAATGAAATATGCCTAATGAACTTTTTGTTCTTGCAAAAAGTAAAAGAAATTAATAAAATATGGAAGAAAAAAATGCATACTTAGACACCTCCCTGCCAATAATGGAAAAAAATGATGAGCCCCATTATTGCAACAAAAATGCTGCAACTCATAAGACTACCAAATTAAATTATCAACATGGGGTTCGTACAAAATTAAGAGGTGTCGAAACTATATGTGCAGCATACAATGTGTCCTTATTTTGTTGATATGATGTAATGGAGTGAATGTAATGAAATCAAAGCCTAAACTAATTGCATAAATGGAAATGTTTCTCTATTTACAAGAACTGCAAATGCTACTTGCTCAAAAGTAAACACTAATCCTAATTGCAATAATGTAAATCTTATGCCATTTGTAGGAATGAAAGGTACTTGTCTATTTGCATAATTTAAACCTTGTGCTACTTGCAACAATGTGAATCATTAGTCTAATTGCGGAATGTGAAAATTTTCCTTGAAAGGAAACTAATCTTATGCAAGAACAACAATTTGTAATTGAAATCCTAAGAGCATGAATTCAAAGAAATAGGCCTAATCTAATTTGTAAAAAGGAAATTCATAAGTTGTGTTTATTCTTCCCCAATCATGGATTTAAATCCTAGGGGTCATTATTCAAGCCTAAGAGACAAAAACCAAGCTTTTGGAGCAAATATGGTCAAGTTTACACGTGCTACATGAGGGCTATAGGAGGTGCTACAAGAGGCCCTACTTTGCTACAAGAGTGAGATAACTTGCTAAATGACCAAGTAAATAAAATGAAAATGGGATGGGGAAAAATTAGTTATTAAGTAGGATGTCTTAGGACTCCATTCCAAGTGGAATCACTCCAAAATACCCCTTTTAACACGTGCTAAAAATAGCAGAAAATTACTACTCTAAAAATTGGAAATTCAAGAACTAGTGAGCTAGTTAACCTACCAAATGCCTAACCTAATCAAGTGAAAATTATATAGGGTAAATTTTGTTATTAACTTTAATATTTTTATGACACAATACAAGTGGAATCAAATAAAATGAATCTCATTAACACATTCTAAAAAATAGCAGAAAATTACTACTATTTTGCTACAAAGGATTTCCAAAAATTCTAGATTTGTGAACTAGTAGACCAATCCAAGTAGCTCAATGGTGAATATGACTTTTCGAAGTTGTTCTAAGGATGCATCATGCTTGTGAATCTATAAATAACCTGATTAAAATAAATAAATAAATAAATAAAAAATCATTTCAATCATTTAACCAATGTAACCTACAACAAAAGAAGCATGAATAGTAAATGCAGAAATAAGAGATGCAAGTGAAAAAGGCATTCAAAGGAAATAAAGAAATTGTGCAAGAAGGCTATGAGGCTCCTCGAATGGCCAAGCCCAAGGAAAATCAGAGTCCTATGAAGGAAACCAAGCTTTAGAAGCTAAAAATGGCGCCAAACTTCATTATTTGAATCCATCCAAGTACATCCCTACTAGAAATGAAAGTGGAATTGCTAAATAACAAGTTTTCTCCACAAGAAGACTAAGAAATGCATTCCCCTATAGGCCAATTCGAATTGGTACTTATAAAAAATGATGAGGAAGCATTCTCCTTGAAAGGAGGAAGCTTTCCCCTCCAAAATCCCTCAAATAGTGGATCTGGTTCTCAACACTAGGAATCTGCATTAAATGACAGGGAGCACATTCCTAGATTTTCTCAATCATTGGAGCTCCATAATTTGTGCAATAATTTCATAATATATTGTTCATTTATTATCCAATCTTGATCCTCCTGTAGTAGGGAGCAACTCCCTATATTATCTCATTCAAAATTTACTCCATTTTCTCTCAATATTCTGCAAAAATAAATAATATTAGGCACATAATATGTAATTACCTCTAAACCTTCCTATGAACATATTAAAGCTAAAAAAACATTATTAAATGTAGAAGGAGAGGTTTAATATAGACTTTATGTGCCTAAGAAAGGTTAGATGGGACTTAATTTATGCCTAATTTGGAGGCCCATCAAATCCTTCACCATCCCTTGAGGAATTTTCCTGTCTCTACCGTCCTCTTGAGGGCTTCCCAGAGAAAACCATCTCCACCGCCAACCTTTGGGATTTTCCTGAGACCACCTCACCCGGATCCAAAAACTTTCGGTAATCCAAATCTCAACCAAGAATGAATCCCATGACACCATGGCTATCCGGAAATGGAAAGGTAACGCTGAGACCACTATCAAACCCGAAAAATTCCATGCCAGTGACATCAAATGAACCAAATAAACACATGCATGCCAAAACCAGCTAGGAAATCATACATGCAACCTATCACCTGCAAGTATTCTCGTTGAAGCTGCTTGATCCAACCCTTCCTTACTTGATCCTTTCTTTCCTTTGATTTCCTTGTCCTTCCTTTGCTTTCCTTTGCTTGCTTGCTTGCTTTCTCCTCTTGGTGCTCTTCTCCTCTCTGAAGCCAATTCCAAAACTCAACTAACAAAAGGATAACCAGCCAAAAGCTAGACTGGAAAAAGTTGTGAACTGATCCTCATAAACCTTTTTATTATTAATGCCTCTAATTTCTTCATTTTCCCTCTATTTTCCTTCAATTTCCTCCTCACATGCAACCTGTGACCTTTCACCTCCCTCTTCTCCTATTTTCCTTTATTTTCATAAATAAAATGCCAATAATGCCTTTTATCCTTTTCAAAGCCTTTTCCAATGCCTTTTCCAATTTCTCCTTAGCCATAATAAACAACAAGTGATTCCCACTAGGATGTTTTCCCAACATTCAACTTGGAATATGTGTCCCATGACCTTGGTCTTATTTTTCCTTTATTAACTTTATTACATGAACTTTTAACCTAGGGTTGTTACAGAGCGATTTTTGGATTGCACTATAAGGTCATCCACATAGGCTAGTATAAGATGAGAAAAATCATGGAAGATATAGTTCATGGCCCGCTGAAAGGTGGCACCAGTGTTTTTAAGGTCGAAGGGCATTACTCGATAGGCGAATGTGCCCCATGGGGTAGTGATAGATATGTTGTATTTTAATCTAGTTACACCCTGAGAAGTCATCCATCAAGGATAAGACTTCGTGTCTGGTGCATGCATCAATTACTTGATTGATGAAGGGTGTAGGATAATTGTCTTTGGGACATGCCTTGTTCATATCTCTGAAGTCAGTACAAACTTGAATGGTGCCTTGTTTCTTCATGATGGGTACAAGGTTAGAAACCCCAAGATGTGTAAGCGATAGGGTAGATGAAACTGGCCTTATGAAGCTTGTCGATTTCTTATTTAATCCCTTCTACTTTAGAGGGGTGGAGTTGACGCTATTTTTTCCTAACAGGGTAGGCATCAGGCGATGTGTCGATGTGGTGCTCCATGATTGTAGGACTAATTCCTGGCATTTCTGAGTAAGACCATGCAAATATGTCCATATATTCTTGAAAGAGGGCTATGTATGAGGCCACTTCGTCTGGGGAGCATGCAGCCCCCAACGAGATTTCTTCGACTATGTCAGGCTTGGTGGAAATATCTACCTTGACTATAGGTGAGATATTATACATATTCCCTTCCTCAAATACATCTAGTGTATGAATGGGATTTTTGAACCAATCTACCTGTCCTGGTGGTGGGAAGTCATTTGTTTCTTTTGTACAGATAGTGTGGCTTGGTGCATCAATAGGTGAGAATACTTTCTCAGGTAAAAAGAAAGAGCAATGATGCATGGCATCCCAAAGACACTTGGGTTCCATTAACGCCTCCAAAATATCTTCATCTAAGTGAAAAAGATTTTCTAATGATGATAGAGGTTGTAGGAAGTTGTGAGGATGGTATTGGGACCTAGCGGTACAAGAGAATGACTCGGTGGTGGTTGTCGTAGAACCCAACGATGTTGACAATCTGCAAATTGGATGGGTTTGCATAGTCGGTGGTGGTAATACCTTTGCAGTGGACGAAGCAGTCTCGACACCAAGAAATGATGAGCATACAACATGAATTAGGGTTCCTACGGTCGAGGAAATGAATCCTATGTGGTGTTGTGTGTCGTCAGCACCAGGTGGTGGGAGAATTTCCATGATGGTGGCTTGGTGATGAGTGGGAGAAGGTTCCTGAGATAATGTTGGCATCCTAGGGGTCAAGGCATCTTCCTCTATGTGAGGATGGTGTTCAGGGATTACCTGAAACGGGTGGTGCCGTATGCTAAGTTGTCCAAATGTTTTCAACATAGAACATGTGTCTAAACTATGAAAGTTGTTGGTACAAATGTTGCATGTGTGTACTACACATAATGAAGGTTATGTGCTAATGTAATAAATGGTGTGTGTATCAACATTTCTCGTAGTTCATGATGACGATGGATGGTTGGTGTCATGAGGTGGGGCATTTAAGGGTGTGGTCCACCTCTGGATCTTAGTATCGGCGATGGGAGGAGGATTTGTAATCTCAATTTCAGTTTGACGCAAGGCTACTCTTGCTGCTTGAAATCGCGGGAGGTATTGACAGTTCTGTGTATGATGAACTTGGGAACAAATGTGACAATGATTGTGCACATGTTTAGAATGGTTTGAGCAGGTAGGTTGAGGAATATGGACCAATAAGAGAAAAACATCTTGATTTTGCTCAATTCTCATCATTGATTAATCAAATGGCCTAGTTTGTCGCATAGGGCGCAGGAGTGGGAAGGTTTTGGAAATATTGTCTTAGGCATATTTGTCATCCTTCTGGATACTGGTCAAGGGCGAGAGGTAAAGCGACAATGGATGCAAGGATGAACAGGACCCACAACTTCTTCCTCAAAGACATAATAAATGATTTTGGACCCATCATCTACCATTGGTGCAGTGGGAGGTGATGGTGTCACATTATTGGCTTCAGCAAGGGTTCCCATTGCATCTCAATACTGAGGAATTTAATGATGTGTGTAATGTCCAGAATTTACACATATAGCGCATGCATCGTTGGTGTGTAATGCCTTATTACATGTTGGTGTGGCCTTTTCTCCTGAAGGTGGAGGTGAGGCTACTAGCATTTTTGGGGCATGAAGAAGAGATTTTAACTCCTCTAATTCCGGACACAATTTGGTAGGTTGCCCGGATACTTCACATAATGCACAAGGTGGTGGTACCCTAGATGAGGAAGTGGTTGAGGCTTCCACCTTCTTCCCTTTCTACTTGTCCCTTTTTGTGGCACTTGTTGGTGTTGACGTAGGTGTAGCTAATTTTGAGGTGGTTTCCTGAGGGGTGGCTACAAGAATGATGATTGTCAAGGTAATACCTGATTTTGCTGACATGGCCTATGGGGCCAAATACCAGACAAGTATCGTGAAATCCATATTTGGAAATGTAAGTGTTTCCACGACTTGGTGTGAGACAAAACTAGGTGGGACATAAAAGAAAGGTGTCTGAGTGATTGTGTATGGTAGGAACGTTGAGTCAGTAGTCACAACACTCGGGGTTTCTGGAACTAGTTCCCAAGGTTGAGGTATGTTTAACAAACTCATCATACACGATGGGGTTGTGGGGGCAACCTCAATTAAAGGTGGGTCATTATGGTATGTGCCAAGGAGTGATGATGTCTTGAATATTCTTGGTCCCGCTTTAGTAAAAGAAGTGATCACCTCTCTGTGGGATCCTATGAAAGGTAATACACAATTGGGGGTGGAGAACGTCCTTTTCTCGTAGTATGTGAGCTGATCTATTATAATGATTTTCCCATCATGGGGGAACATCATGATACAAAACAATGAATATGTTATTGTAGCCATCACCTACATGTAGCTATGACCTAGCAGGATATTGTAATCTAGTTGGGCATCAAGAACCTCTATATCTATGAGAAAATTTTTATCGACAATCTCTACTGGAACATCCTGAAAAAGTTATACGGGGTTGAGGAGTACCCGTCGTATGCTTTGAGTGCAATGGGTGATGCTTTAGTTTCTACCAAAATGATTTGGTCATGATACATGTGGTTTCCCCCTCATAACTGATGCAATGATGGATGTTGATATTATGAATTGTGACTGGAATCTGGAAGGTGACTATCGATGGAAGAAAGGGAGTAGCATTATCCAAATTGAAAGCCATAAAACGAGAATCGACTGTGTCAATTACGCCTAACGCGGAAAGGAGGGCTTTCCATTGAGTTGGGAAACTCTCTAAAACTTCCAATGTTGACGTAGCTAATGGGGATTGAGCTAGATCATCTACGATGTTGTAGCTATGAGCAATATTTGAAGTATGTCCCTCTCAACGTATTGGCCCTTTTACCATTTGTGGAATGGTCTCTACCAAGGTTTGAGGTAACGTTAAAGGTAACATAGTTGAAACGGTGGTTGTTATGGAAGGGTTGGTTTCTAGAGGGGTTTTGTAGTCATGGTTTTGTGTTTGCAGGAGAACATCTTCTCCTACTACGAAAATGTCGAGATTGGTGGGATTTTTGGAACTTCCTCCAAGAGGATTATGATACTGTTGGTGGGAGGGTTCATGCTGGGTATTCACCACTCCCTGGTGGGGGGAGGGATTCTACATAATTGCAGGTTGTCAGTTTCCCCCCCTGCCCCCTAGCATCTTTCATCCTCTTCAACTCGGGGAGTTGAAGGCAATAATGATAATGCCCATATTCCCCACAAATATCACAAGCATGATTATTCCTTAGACTAGGGTTCTTGTTCTACTTTTATGGGTTGTTGTTGTTCTGACCCTTGTTTTGGTTTCAGTTAGGGGGATTTCCCCCATCCAGTGCTCATGAGGGTTGTTTTTTGTTGTTCCCCCCCGCCCAAGTTCCCCTTTCTTCTTGTTCTTTGCTTTCTTTTTGTTGGCATTCGGTAGGTTGGCCATATTCAGTTCTTCAAAAGGCTGTTGTTGCAGAAAATAAGGTTACACGAAATTAACCCCAGCGTTAGGTTGTGTTGTGGGGTTACTCTATTGGGTTGTTGTAAATGGGAAGTAAGGATTCCCTTGTCCTAGGTTGGTGTAAGTGCTTTGGGAGGTGGAAACCACCTTTGTAGCACGTGGAGGGTACTGACCACTTTGCATGGGAGGGTATTGAACACCCTGCATGGTAGAGTATTGACCACTTTGCATGGTAGAGTATTGGTTACTCGACATAGTAGGGTTCTGTGAGGGTGCAGGCTAATTAGGATAATATCCAGTGTTGGATGGTGGTTGTACTGCAGGTGGGGCACTATATGGATGGTAAGTGGTTGGGCCACTATACACATTTTCAGGCCAGTACAAAGTGTTTTGGGGTTGATTTTGGGCTATGGTTCCAATCAATCGGTTTGCAACACTTGATGCTCCTAGTATATATGGTCTGAAGGACTATAGGCGAGGGGCATCAAGTAGAACATGATAGAGGTATCCAAACTGAGTATAAATGAGCTCAAATTGTTGATCTTTACTGATTTCCACTTCTTCTGTTTATGGCAATGTGGAAGCCATATCTTTTGAGATATTTGACGTAAGAGATTTCAAAAATAAGTCGAGGAGTAGGTCCTTATTTACGTGCACCTTGCACAGGCTACGACATTTTCGCCATTCATGGACATGGTCTGAGATATGCATGGAAGACATTTATCAGAAATGGTTGAGTAGCTCCAATCCAGTATCATGACGTATTGCGAGTCAGAAGAAAGTGAGAAATGACCTGCCAGATGCTTCGCTTATGTACCATTTCGTTGCAAGCCAAGTGAGCGTGTGTTGAAAAATTCGTAGGCGAATTGAGTCATATGTGATGTTGTTGGATGAGCTCCAAAGATGAAATATCATTATGTGGTTTCCCAGATATTCCCCCTATTTCCCTTTGAATTTTCGTATTTCAGGGTAACTTTGCTGGCACAGGGGACCAATTCTAACTATGTGCAATGGGATCGTTTTTCAATTTTCTTAGATCTAGGAGATTTAAGGAAGTTGGAAACGAGACTTTGGTGTTGTTTAACATTGTAAAACAATTTTGAACTACAATGTACAAAGGAGTTCCATTATGAGAAGTGTGAGATGGACTACCCGGGGGGGTAGCCTATGGACTCCTTGAAGGGGTGGTGTGTGGACTCCCCTAAGGGGTAGTGAAAGGAGTACTTTGAGGGGGAGGGGTCCCAATAAAGGATGAACCAATAATAGTGGTTGTGTGATGTATTCTACACTGAAATGGTGAGATACCTAGCACACCTCCTAATAATGGGGGAGGTTTTGGAAGCGCTTAGAGCGACAGGGTACCGTTGGGTCCCCTATGGTGTCAAATGGAGTGTGTTTTACTTTTGTGGTGAGGGAGGATATGTATCAAAGAAAATAAATCACATACATAAAACAAAGTGAAAAATAAATGGTTATTTTCCCTTTAAGTTATGTTGTGTGATCAATCAAACAAAAAAAAAGTCTTTGTTTCTTTTGTGTATGATAAAAATTCCTAACAAGACCTATGCATCATTTCCACTCTCAAAGTAACTAGCCCTTGCGAATATATATTTTTTGATAGGTACTAGGGCCATGTTTTGAAAGAGATGGTGAAGCTTCCAGCAGCCAAAAGAATCAACCAAGGTAATGAACAGGGTTTAGTGCTTCCTGCACCTCCACCTATAAGAAAATATGCCCTAAAATTGGCCACTAGGATACCTTCATCCCATGGGGGTAATTGAGTCTTTAGCTTCTTGGTAGTCAATCATCAGTATCAAGCACTATATAGGTCAGGTAGCCTTGTATAAAGCTGCACACACTGGGACCTAAGCAGAACCCCCTATGAATCACGTTCTGGCATGCCTGAGTAGTCTTTTCCATGGGATGATGAAGGATTTGGAGCACCCTAAAAAAGAAAATTTCTATGTTTCAAATTGTAACGTGACCATGGAGGCTTGTGGGATTCCTAACCCCAGTGGTCCTAACCTGAACTATAAATTATTTTATGGCCCCTATGGGGAATTTAATGTGTTCAAGGTTATGGTTGATTTTAGGGAGTTTTACTTCACTTATGGTGTGAATGGTGTGAAAATTTAAGCTAGAATAAACTAAGTACAAAAGCTCCTGAAATTGGATGCCCTCTGTACAAATTTTTAGAGTAGCTTAATGTGTTGAGTGCAATGTGTGTGCAAGTGACAAAGAGAGCATACAAAGTGTGTAAAGATGTGGATATGCGATGATCCTTTAATAAATCCCTTACTTACACTAAGTTGTGCTTGTTCCTTGCATTGAAACAAATAATGTGTAGATAATGGGCCACTTACTTCCTTCCTATTACACTATGTGTGCCTAAATGGGAGATGGAAAAACCAAGTGTGTTAAGAAATCTTTCAGAGGCAAGCCCAAGATCATCTAAAAGATGCAAGGGAAGCAGGGGCTATTCCATTTCTTTAATAACACTTGGTCCTAGTCCCAATTCTAATGAAAAAATGCTTTGTTTAGTCAAAAATATATGTGGATTTTAGGCCACTTACTATCCTCCTAATTAAGCTATGTGACTTGTGAAACAATAGCAAAACTAGTTGAAAAGATGTGTAGATTGTGGCCACTTACTCCTCCCCTAATTAATCTGTGTAAAATAAGAAAAATAAGTTGAAAATTTTTGTGGATCATTGGCCACTTTCTCTTCTCCTAATTAAGCTATGTTTGGAATGCAAATTTTGAAAGTAAAGACTAATTAATTACCCTACCAATAATGATTAGTAAAGCAATTAAACAATATAACCAAATGTAAAAAAATTGCAGAAGTGAAGGCAGTTCACTAAAGGTCGCCAATCACTCATGAAAGAAAAATTACAACAAAATTTTGAGCTCTTTGTAACCAATGTGGGTTATGCTCTGCATAGGTACGTGAACCATGCGTTTGTCTACGATAAAAGTTGTACGACCAGTGAAAAAAATTAAGAAGAGGTATTTCCTGGCTGAAACAAGTCTAAGGGGGGCTACAAAAATTCTAGAGAACTATTAGAGGCACAATGGAGTGAAAATGTAGAGAGAAAGGTCTTGCAAAACAACCATTAGATCAAATAAAGGCAACAAGTGGATTCGCCATCTTGTATTGGTGTGTTTGTTGCTTGCAAGTACCAAAGAGAGGTCTTTGGAGTTGGTTGTTACCTACAAGGAGCATACAAGTAATTGGATGTTGTTAAAGGAAAAACATGGATAAACAAAACATTGAAAGTAATGGAGACAATGTTTGAAATGATAATAAACTAAAAACTACACTAGATAACATATAAACAAGCTTAATGAAGCAAACAAATAAAAAAAGTTTAGGAAAAGGGTCCTCTTTATTGACTGTTGAAAGTAGAAGAGTTACAATTGATGACTATAAGACACTTGAAGAGAATTATTTGAGCAATGGTGCTAAAAAATCCTCAACAAGGAATTCCCTTTCTCAATCTCCTTGCAAACTCTCTCTCTCTCTCTCTCTCAAAGAAGTATAGGAGACACTCTCAATGATGGAATTCTTTTCACAATGAAATGCTTAATTGCTAAGGAGGAATTTTGGCAACATAAAAATGTTCTACTTATTGTTTCTTAACTCTCCACGAACTTGCTGTTTGGGTCTGTTTTTTGTGTCTATCTAGTATGTTCAATGTTCCTGGAAATTATTCTCGCTGATGTAAGTCATTTTGATGGTTCTACATTCAGGATGTCAAGTTTTGTTGCTATATGCCAACCTCATGGCATGAAATCTCGAGGCCAGCCTCGTTGTAACTTTTTTGTATGAATATAGGAGTAGACTAATTGAGAAAAAAAAAACTCTCCTCGAACTTGTATTTATAGAGTTTTTTGGACACTCCTTCCCTCCTTGGCTCATCAATGTGGTGGTTCACCTCATAAATGAGATGAGAGCTACCACCTCCTTGCCTTAAAGGCTTCTTGGGGCTCAAGGCTCATATTTGCCAGCCCATCATGCCAAGATTTGGATTGTTCATCAAGCAAGTTCGTGGCTTGAGGTGTTGACTAGACTTTTCGAGACCGCGCGGTTCAATTTTTTAACTTGAATCTTGGGAAAGCTTTTAATTTTTAGTCTTCATGGTGCTTCCAGCTGAAAATGTAACTTGTCTATGTGTTGATCATTGAATTTGAGAGTCTTCTCATTTGTACAAATGAGTGTATGATCTTCAGATGATAACAAACATGGCTGATGTATATTTGGATTGGATGACCCAAGGGCCACTCACTCTTCCAGAAAATCTTCACAAGATGCCGAAACATTAAAAATTGTTGTCAAAGTTTGATCTGGACAAGAAGACCAAAGTTGAAGACCATCTATACGAGTTCTACATGCATTTATGGATGCTTGAGGTACGTTTCGACGATGTTTCTTGCATAATATTTTCATACACTTTAGAAGGTAGAGCCTCTATATGGTATCACAGTCTTCCAGCCAATTCAATCCATAGCTGGAGGGAGTTTAAGAAGTTATTTTTGGAAAAAAAAATTGATGATAAGACTCTGACCATGTTATTAAAAGAACATGGGAACTTGAAAATGGGGGACAAAGAACGAGTTAAATATTTTAACCAAAGATTTACTCACTTGTTGAACAAGTTCTCTGTTGATGTACAACCTCATGATGATATCACTAAGGATTATTTCATAGTTGCCTTTCCGACTAACATTTTTGTATTTGTTAAAAGATATGCAAATAACACTTTGGCCTTAAACTTTGCAGAAGCTCTTGTTGTTGAAAAATATTAGCATTCTATTAGAGTTACTGAAGACACTCATGATCCCAAAGACTCCAAAGAAGCTGGCAAGAAAAACCAAGCCTCTTCTAGCAAGGCTAAAGACAAAGAATCTCTCGATGTGGAAAGCTTGACCAAGTCTCTGAAGCTTCTCATGAACAAAGTATCAGAGTTGAAGAGAAGGTCAAGTGAGGCATCCACCACCAACAACAAGTCTTTTAGGACACCTTTCTTTAAAAACAATAGCAAATCTAAACCGACCAAATCTGCTTAGATGGCCAAATATGCTCAAATTAATAATGCAGTGTTCAATATAGAGCAACCTGAGCAAAGTGAAGAAAAAAATGAACCTGTTGTGACCGAAGAAAGATCAGGTGTTGGATAGTCAGTGAACATGTTCAAAGTCATATACAACGATGATAAGCAGAGTGTCGATCAACCATCAACGAGTGAAACTCCTCCCAAGCAATGAGTTGGATGACACAACTTGAGTAGAAAGGGACCTGTTTATAAGAAGGAAATTAAGAAGTAGTTGTTGCAAAGGATTCTACCACCTTCTAATCTAGCTTAGAGTTCACAAAACAAGTTTGGAAGTGCTCCTTCGTCCAAGAACACTTCCAGCAACAATAAGAACAAATCCACCACTCCTGTTGTAGTGGATAAAGTTACACCACCTTATTCATCAGCACAACCCATTAAGACAAAATGCATTGACTATAACATTGTTAAAGATCTAAAAATAGCTCGTGCTAACATTTTAATCTTCAAGCTCTATAATATAATGGGACAACGAGAACTAGTTATCCAAGCACTCTCATCGCACACTTCGATGGGTAAATAAGTTTATGCTTCTCAGGTAATGTCTGGTATCTCTCGCAAAATTATCAAATCTATTGTAAATGTTGTAAATTTAAGTTTTAACACTCTCTACCCTCCATTTTTGTTAACTTTAAATTATTTAATTATAATGTTCACAAGTGTTTGGTTGATTTTGGTGCATCCGCGAATTTTATGCCATTGTCTGTTGTTAAGAAAATAAATGCTAAATGGGATAAAACTGATGCACTGCTCATGCAATTGGACATATCATTTGTCCAGATAATTGGTGAACTCAACAATTTTATTATTCATTTGTCATTTGATCATAGAGTTCACCAGTGTATAAATATCGTAGTTGTGGACATTCTCGAAGCTTATGGCTTACTTCTTAGTAGAGATTAGTCCAAAAAACTCGAAGGATACTTTGTGATAAACTGGTCTCACTTATGGCTTCCATACAAGGGCATAAATAACCAGATTCGAGTTGAAAGAGAGCCCTACATGAAGCATACTGTGACACAACTTGAGGGAAAAAATGAACCAATGGGTTTTGCAAAGGTAATTTTTGGAAATTGTTTTATGGAACCAGATCACAGATGTTATTTGACACATATTTCACTCATCCCACCTAATGCACAGTTGGAACTCCTTCCTTGAAATATAACTTGTGCTAATGACCTTTGTACAATAGATATAGATAGTAGTAGTATAGGACGTAGCTCTAGCATTTCTAACATTTGGATCTTATACTTTGACAATTCGAAAATGTAGGAGGGCTCTGGAGCTGGTTGCATTTTAATAGTCCCGCAATAGAGAAAACATATGATCTCTTGCCTCTTGGAATTTGAGTGCCCCAACAACGTTGCAGAATATGAAGCACTCATTCTGGGTTTGAAGAAATCCATTAACCTCAAAGTTGAGGTGCTCAAAGAAATAGGTGACACTGAAATCACCGCACATCAAGTACGCAATACGATACACTATGTGTCACCTAATCTCAAAAGCTATCAACAAGAGGTATGGCATCTAATTTCACAATTCCAAGTTTTTAATATTGTTTCTATTCTTGGAATCTGAAATGTTTTTGAAGATAAATTAGCAAATGCTATGGCTAGGTTGTCATTGTTAAGGGATGGATTTTCTATTGAAATTATTTATAGGCCATCCGTTCCGGATAATATCACTAATTTTTGCGTTTTCAATGACGATCAACAGATACTAGATTTTATGACGAACGTTGATGTATTCAAAGACACAACCATTGATGAAGACGAACACGATAAAAATTTGTAGGATGCAACTCAAGCAAACAAAGGAAACTCCATCCCCAAGCGTATGGTGTGATTGGAAAAGATGTACGATTTGTAAAATCGCTTTAAGGGACCAGTCAACACAAAGACTCATAGCTCGACCCTGTCGTACGAACAGATAAACCTTGGTACAAAGGAAGATCCGAAGTTTTTGAATATCGGTACTCGCTACACACCTCAAGAGCGACACGTTTTCATCGACCTCTTTAAGTAGTACCAAGATGTTTTCGCGTGGACATACAATGATCTTAAGACTTACAACGCGCAAGTTATCCAGCATGCAATTCCAATTGAGGAAGGGGCCAATCCTTTTCAGCAGAATCTACAGAAAGTTCATCTGACTCTTGAGCCCCTCATTCAGAAAGAATTGAGAAAGGTGTTGGATGCTTGGATCATTTTTAAAGTTTTTCATTCAACATGGGTCTCAAATCTGGTTTCGGTAAGGAAGAAGTTCAAGGAAGAATTTTCGTAATCTGAATCGCACCTCGGACAAAGAAAATTATCAAGTTACATCGATGGAATATATTTCATAGACAGTATTAGGGTCTGAAATGTTTTCATTATTGGATATATTTTAGGGATACAACCAGGTTTTGGTGTCAAAACCCGACAAACATAAGACAACTTTTAGAGACAAGTGGGGTACATTTTCTTTTAAAAGAATGCCTTTTGGACTTATCAATGCAGGTGGAACTTTGCAACACACTATGGACATCACATTTTGTAGTTTAATTGGAAAAAGCAATGTTTTTGACCTGGATGACGTGACAATATCTTCAAAAAGAAGATTTGACCACTTACGCCATTTAAAGAAAAATTTCGATCCATGTCGCAAATATGGGATATCTCTTAATCCCAAGAATAGCATTTTCGCAGTGTCCAAGGGAAATCTCTTGGGCCATATCATTGCTAAGAGAGGGATTAAGGTGAACCCTGAATGGGTTAGAACTATTACTCATATCCCCTTCCCGGTGACTAAGAGAGTTATGCAAATCCTTCTTAGGGAAAATCAATTTCCTTCACAAATTCATCTATGATTACGCATAGATATTGAATTAATTGCAAGAGATGATAAAGAAGGATGAAATCTATAAATGCGATAAAGAGGCAAAGGAAGCATTCACCCTTATTAAGAAAGCGATCTTAAAAGTGCCAATGTTATACAATCCAAATTTCAGCAAAGATTTCCTGTTGTACACCTTTGCTTTTGATACTTCTCTCTCCATCGTTCTTACACAAAAGGATGATTAGGATAACAAGAAGTCTATATCATTCATGAGTGTTGACTTGCAAGGACCTAAACTTAATTATTTCACCATCAATAAATAGGCTAATGTGGTCTACAAGACGGTAAAACACTTTAGGCCTTATCTTCTGAAGAATCATGTTATTATCTTTGTGCCACACCCAGTTGTTAGATCGTTGTTTGTTCAACAAGAGTTGGGTGAAAGAAAAGTGAACTAGATGACTAGCTTGCAAGAATACGATCTTGAGTTCAAATCGGTTCACACTGTCAAGGGCCATGGTCTATGCTAGCTAGTAACAAAAGAAACCACTTCACTAGAAGATGATTCTTCTGGGTGGGAGCAGGAAATAGAAATGTATAATATCAAACAAGCTACCCCCACTGACGCATCTACCTCTTGGTACGTATATGTGTGACAATATATTGAGCATGGTACCCTTCCCTCTCATTTATCAGTGAGACAAAAGAGGGATACTAAATTGAAATCTATATCTTATCAATTGGTACACGAGGTGCTTTTCAGGAAGCACCACAATGGGGTCTTTCTCAGATGCTTGGAAGCACCTGATTTAGAAAGGGTATTGTGTGACCTCCATGATGGACTAGTCGGAGGAGATTTCGCGGGTGAAACTACTGCACACAAAGTTATGTGGGTCGTTTTCTATTGGCCCACACTTTTTAAATATTCCCATGCTTATGCTTGCAAGTGTCTGGTTTTTTAGAAATGTGCTAGCCGAGATAAGAAGTCGGTTGCCCGTTGTAGCCCATTGTTGTAGAAGAACCATTCCAAAAATGGGCCTTAGATGTTATCAATGAGATCCATCCACACTCATCGAAGAAACACTGCTACATATTACCCCATGCGATGGATAGAAGCGGTTTCTCTCAAGCAAGTGAATGATCAGGAAGTCATCAACTTCCTCAAGAAGAACATTATTAACAAGTTTGGCATTCCAACATCACTTATTTTTATAATGCAACATACTTCTCATTGTTGAAACTTTATGATTTTTCATTATAAAATGGCATTTTATTGAAACATTTAGCTAACTATTATCCACAGGGGAACGATCTTGCTGAGTCAACCAATAAGAAGCTTATTCACATCATCAAAAAGACTGTCTTCTCTAAATAGAGAAACTAGCACAATGCTTTGGTGAACACTCTTTAGGATGACTGTGTCATGCCTAAACCTTCTCTGAATACCTCCCCTTACTTTCTGGTATATGGAAAAGAAGCCATCCTACCTCCGAAAATTTACTTTCCTTCCCTTCAACTATCACAAGAGTCTCAGGGTAAGCCTTGTCTTTTGGTTCACAGTAGGATAAACAGGCTCTTGAATTTACCAAAAGAAAGGAGGAAAGTGAAACAAAAATTTGTTCTTCATCAGAACCATATCAAGAGATAGTTTGATAAGAAGTCTGCAGGGAAGAAGGAATTCAGTGTGGGTGAATTGGTATTGAAGTGAGACAAAGCCCACGAAGAGAAGGGGAAACACACCAAGTTCCAATCCATGTGGATCAAACCTTTCATTTTTCATGAGAAACTTGGCCACCACACTTATCACCTCCAATATTTGGATGGGAAGACTGACTCTCTTCCTGTAAATGGCCAAGATTTGAAATAGTATTTTCAATGACAATCTAGGGTTGTTGCCTACCCTATGTATGTATTTTGTTGTTTTGTTTGTTTGTCATATTCAGTATTTTCAGTTTGTCTTTTTGTTTTGAGTATAATATTTGTGTGTAAGTGTGTTTTGGTTCTAATGTATGTGGAAAAATGAAAAGGGCCTTATGACGCTACAACATTTGGCTAACTTTTAGTAATTCTTCTTCGTCTGGTTACACCTTTTGGTTGATGATGTTTTGATGGAAAATATAATAACTACATAAGGAAAGCTTTGCGTCGAACCATGATATTTGTATCTATTCTAGTAACCTCATTCCTACACTCAGTTCCTTATGTTTCAATGTTTTCCACGTTGATCCAATCAAGTAGACAAGGATAAGGGGAAAATATTAATGGGCACAATAATATCAGAGGGCATTTTTGTACATATTCATAAATGAGACATAAGTATAGGAAAACAAGGAACTTTTTATATTAATGAATGTAGGAGAAGAAATAACCCTTTCAGATCTTGACCTTGTAGATGTCTCCCAACTATCTTGTCCTTCCTTTTCCAAAAAGCAAGCCTTCAATCACAACTCAAGTGCACATATGGATAATGGATCCTTATGCACAAAGAAACAACATGAGGGCATAAATAAGAGTCTCCAAAAGCCAACCCAGACTCCATGGGAGGCAGTGAATTTATAGGGTAAAAGTGGTGGTTTGGGATTTACCATTCTAGGACTTAGAACCACATTAGAGGGATGATAAGTTCTAGGGATAAAAGAAAAGAGGTCAAGAATAGGAGTTCAAGAAGTAATTATATAGTAAATAGCTAAAACCACTCAGGAAGCTTCTAGAAAGAGAAGATTCAAAATTATTTTTTATTTTTACCGAATTCCAAGGGCCATCACACTTGTAGTGAAAGCAACATGCGTTGGTCAGTGCAGTTTCTCTGTACAACTTGCAATAGTGAAGTTTGCATGAAGGCTAAGTGTGATGGGTCCAAAAATTAGGGTTTTGATTTGTTTAACCCATAATTCTTGGAACTTTTAGAGAGAGGATGCTCTTGGCTTTGCAGGGGATGAATGCAAAGTGTCAATGGATGTTGATTGATTTGGTTTCAAGTCCATTTGATTAGATGTGACAAAATGACCTGTAACAAATTCCTCCCTAAAGTACAAAGTAAGACGTAGTGGTTGAGGACCGAGGTGCTCTACCATGTGACAAGTCTGGATCAAGAATAGATTGGTCGAGATCATCAACTATTTGTTACAATACATAATCATAATGATATCATTATTGAGGTAGGAATACCCATACTCAGCATATAAGCCAATTTACATGTACATGTACAGTAATTAGAATGACGTCCACTAATGACAGATTGTGGACCCATGTTAGGATAACTTTCTAAATGGTCGTAGCCAAAATACTTTGTAATCTTATATGAATCCTGAAATTGGATCCCGGATAGATGAAACTAGATCTGAGGTCTCCTACCTCGTCTATCGATATTAAGAGTCTAACCATGTGAATAAATATGTTGGAGTCAAACATGGTAGACACCATGTGATTATCGACCAATGATGTAATTTATTAATAAATGCGAGAGGAACCACTGATAATGATAATGGCCCTCCAATAAAATATATGTGGTGAAAATAAATGAGTTGAAGTCGAAAACCACACAAAATCTTTCGATCGAAGGCCAATAATGAGAACCTATCGCCAAAAGTAAGGAAACTTTCCATTAAGACATACAAGCTCCAAGGAATTGAAGGGAGCTTTTAAGTCAACATCTTGGAAAATGTGTTGATGTTGATAGGAAGCGACCCATCACAAGAGGGCCTTAATGTATCCCCCATCAACGACATGAAACAGGTATCAAGATTTGAGTCTAAATGTGATGATGCAGAGCTAGTCCAGGAGCGACAGACATGAAGTAAGGATTAAGGGTATTGTAGCAGATGTCAACTGAGGGTGGACTTTCTCTTGAACATATCGACGACATTGATAATGAATTGGAAACATTGACTCAAAGACCCATCATGAAGGCTTTCAATAAGGTGTGATCAATAAAGAGGCAAGTAGATTCCCCAACCCAAAGGAATCATGGAGATTAAGTGAAAGAGTATCATGTTCAAGAGTGACTCACTTCCATTAATAGGTTTAATGCCCTGTTTTCCCAATTTCCTGACCATTTCTAGCCAATACCTCTTTATTTTTGACAAGATTGAGGAGGATAACATATGCTTGATCTATAAGCTCATCCTTTGGATGAATCCTTTTGAGTATTTTTAACGAACCTTGAGAAGGAATGGTTCGGTCTCATTATTCTTGACAAGTCCAACATTGTTTAATAGTTTTACGAGTCCAGGGAAGGAATAACTCAACTTATTTTTCATGTTTTGAGTAGTTTTTACCGTGAATCTTCAGCAGGTGATTGCAGCCAATTGGGTCAACCATTTCTAGCACCATTGGTTCCAAGTAAGAGGTCTATCTTTTCTCGTCATTTTCACGGTTTTTGTTTGTTGTTTGATGCATTTTTTGGGAATATTTTTTGAAGTTTTGGCACTTGGAATTCGCCCTCGGCCCATCGCACTCTTCTTATATCGAGAGATGTGAAGGGTAAACTTAGTTTACATTGATTAGTGTGAACCAACACACTTACCAAGGAGGGTAAGTGTGATGGGCTGCTTTGTTCATGAATGAACAATGCGAAGGGTGCAGTAAGGGTTCCAAAATTTTGTTTTTTAGTAGTTTTCTCCCAAAACTTTTCACATTTTTAATTTTATGTATTTTTTCTCTAGTGGAGTAAAAATGGATTTAAGCCAGAGAGAAAGGGAGCATCAGGCTCAATACATGATTGTTGCAAATGATCAAGCAACAGTGCAAGCTTTAACAAATTATGGGCTATTGAATTTCTTCCAGATTCTAGGCATGAGGGCCCAGTTAGAGTTGTTGGAATATTTGGTAAAATCCTGGGATGTACAAGGACAATATTTCAGGATTGGAGAGCACATTATCACTGTAGATGTTGAAGACGTCTATTTTCTAACATGATTCTCACGTAGAGGGGCTCCTATTTCATTATCTGGATACATGAGAGGTGGAGAGACAATGTGGAATTACATAGCTATCCATTGTTAGCCTCTCTCTCAAGCAACTAAGGATGGGAAAATTGAAATAAAGGATGTTATCCAACTCCCCCTTAATACAATACTGTTTACCATTACTCAGATGGATGACAATGCTCCTCTACCTTTAGCTACCCAGTCCCAAATGCAGTATGTTTTAGAATTCTTGGCATCTATGATCTTCAACTCGTGTGAGGGGGTCTTGGTCAATCTAAAGGAACAACTCAATAGAGAAAAGACTAGGTATGGTTTTATCATAGTGTCATTCACTTTGTAGAGGGTACCATTACTGTGACCTCAACGAATATCCTATGAGCTACCTAGACCTAGAGAGCCTCAAATGAGGTAATTTTTGAAAATGGCAACAAGAAATGCTATAAATAGCATTGCTATAAATAGCATTGCTATAAATAGAATTTCAGGTACCAGTGGTGGACATAGAAACAAGCAATGAAATATATGGAAATGCTAAAAATAACATTGCTATAAATATTATTTCGAGATAGATTCAAATTTTAGTTAGTCCCTGAACTAAAATTGAGAAGTAAAATTCAAATTTGATCTTAACAGCTGTTTGTAAAATAATTAATTAATTCATCTTGAGTTAATTAGTTGTAGGAAATCAAACATGAAGTCTATGTAAAGGCATGCAACGGTTTCTCGATTGATTGAGGAAGTTATCCCTTACTTAAAGGAGATCAGGATGAGTTGTACTTTGAGTTGTAATTAGTTAGCTTAGTTATCTGAGTTAAGTCCAGTTAGATTAGTTCCAACAGTTTGTGGAACTAATTGTGAGTTTAGTTAGTTAATGCATGCATGCATGTAACTGCTGCACTTCAGATAACTGAATATTCTCTCATAAATAACTCATGCATGTCAGTTCAGTTAGAGACCCAGTTGAGATCAGAGGAAGGGATAGTGTACTATCAGTTGGAGGATTTTTCCTATATAGGAAACTCATCCATGCAGAAGGAATTATCTCCTTCAGGATTGCACAGTTACTTCTGAGTTTAGTGAGTAGTGTGAGAGGTGAATTCACACAGGTGGCAGCATTAGACCCCAGGAGAAACTGCACAAGGAAATAGGAGGCTTGGAGGGCAAAGGAGAAGGTTTGTGAGAAGCCTTTGGCTATCTATGAGCAATAGAGGGATTGTACTGAGAGTTGGATAGCTTGTGAGCTAAATCTTTGTGTAATCCAGACATATTTCCACTTGTATGATAATACAGAGATCAGGCTTTTTAGCTGAGGCTTTCCCCAGAGTATTCTTCTGTGTTTCACGTGATTGATTTCTCATTCTCTGTTATATGTGTTCTAATTTATCTTGCTCAAAATCGATTAAGCTTCTGCAAGTTTGTTTGTAGAAGTAGATCAAGAATTTTTCTTTAGTATATTGCATTATCAGGTGATCTACAGTGAGAATTTCTACATGTTATCAGAGCAAAGGTGATCAAAGCGAACAATAGTATACAAAGAAGGGAGAAGTTCGAAGTTTCAAGTTCCTGATTATAGAATTCAAATTATCACATCTCAAATTTCCCCAATGGCATTCAATGGTTTAAGACTCAAGTATGCCCTTGGTGGTAGCTCGAATTATATAGCCTAGAAGCATCGCATGGAAGCAGTATTAGAGGACAACAGTCTAAAGGACTTCATTAATCAAGAAGTCCCCAAGCTGGCAGCAGCTAATGCTACAGAATTGGCGGAATGGAAGAAATGTGTGGCTAGAGTGAGGATAATCCTCCTGGAGGGAGTTCGAAACCACATTGTCTCAAGCCTCCATGGGAAGGAGACACCGTTTTCAATGTGGAAAACATTGAAAGATCTATATCAGAACAACATCAATCAGACGAAGCTGGTGATGAAAGACAAGCTTCGAAAAATCAAGTGTGAAAAGGGAGACATGATCTCTACATATCTGAACAAGCTCACCACCTGCAGGGATGAGCTTGGAAGTGTAGGGATCACGACAGCCGATGATGACATGGTGAGTCTTGTTCTCCTCAGTTTTCCTAAGAGCTAGCATAGCTACCAAGACTCGGTAAATGGAAGAGAGAAACTGCCAGATTGGGAACGAATTTGGTCGGATCTGATGGAGGAGGAGATAAGGAGAAGCACCAGAGATGGTTCTTCATCCAAGGAGGATGAAGAAAATTGTGCCTTAGTGAGTAAGGCAAAGAAAGGGAGGGAGAAGGATTCTCATACCAAATCGAGTTCTTCCTATGGTGGGAAGAAGTTTCACAAATCAAAAGTGTGATGCTTTCATTGTCATGAGGTGGGCCATTTTGCTACAATTTGTCCATTGAAGAAATCCAAGGAGGGATCCAAGGAAGGATCAGAAGGTGAGGCACTGGCCTCATAATTCGAGTTCGATTTCACACTCATCGCATGCATGGTTTCATCCATGGTGGGATGTGGTTGGTTTCTTGACAGTGGAGCTTCATTCCACATGACCAACGATAAGAGTTTATTTAGTAACTTGGAGGAGAAAGATCTCCAGATACTCATAAAGATGGGTAATGATGAAAAGTATAGTGTCTCAGGAGTAAGCACAGTTTTTTTTTAGAGGGAGCATGGAGCTCGCATTACCTTGACAGATGTGAAGTATGTGCCAGGACTAAGGAAAAACTTGGTATCGATCACAATGCTAGAATACAAAGTCTATGACGTAGTCTTTATTAAGGGAAAGGTTTTCCTTAGACACATCACCATGAGATAGGTGAAGCAGATCGGTTCACGAGTCAAGAACCTATATGCTCTTGAGGTTCAGGATGCATGCAAAGCCTTGAGGAGCAAGGCAATTGATGAAGACTTAGTGGTTGAGAGGGAGAGTACATCACCTCTCAACATGCAGTGCCAGAAGAAGTCTTAGACAATTGTGGAGGAGCCACAATTGGTGAAGCAACTTCAGGAGGTTTTGGAGCAGCCACAACTAGAGAATTCAAGAGGAGACCGAGTGGAGGCATCCACTCATGTAGAGACCTCCAGTAGGGGGAAATTTCAAGCCAAGTGGGCAGAGGGATCACATGCTGCCATACCTCTAGGTGAGAGGTGGGGCGATGTGAAGTGATAGTCCTAAGAAGGCTGAAATAGGGGTAGGATCCTTGAGGTACCCAACCTCTTTGATTAGAACTTGCTATGGGAGCCCTGACGAGGAGTAGCAGGACTAGCTGGGTGGGTAAAGACAGATGCGGATGGAGCGGTAGAGGAAGCGTCAGCATCAAAGGGTGTTTCTAGCCCAACAGGGAGGTCAGTTGGGAGATCAGTTACTTACTTCTCAGTAACTGAGTTGCAATGCAGCATTGGGCAACACGATGCAACATGATGAGAGGAGGTGCAGTGCAACAGAAGAAGTCTTAGACAATTGTGGAGGAGCCACAATTGGTGAAGCAACTTCAGGAGGTTTTGGAGTAGCCACAACTAGAGAATTCAAGAGGAGACCGAGTGGAGGCATCCACTCATGTAGAGACCTCCAGTAGGGGGAAATTTCAAGCCAAGTGGGCAGAGGGATCACATGCAGCCATACCTCTAGGTGGGAGGTGGGGCGATGTGAAGTGATAGTCCTAAGAAGGCTGAAATAGGGGTAGGATCCTTGAGGTACCCAACCTCTTTGATTAGACCTTGCTATGGGAGCCCTGACGAGGAGTAGCAGGACTGGCTGAGTGGGTAGAGACAGATGCGGATGGAGCGGCAGAGGAAGCTTCAACATCAGAGGGTGTTTCTAGCCCAACAGGGAGGTCAGTTGGGAGATCAGTTACTTACTTCTCAGTAACTGAGTTGCAATGCAGCATTGGGCAACACGATGCAACATGATGAGAGGAGGTGCAGTGCGAATGTAGTGCTGGGAGACAGGACCTAGAGGTGCATAGTTTTCAGTCGACCAAGGCGATAGGAGTTAGAGAATTTGATGACAGAGGCATCATTCTGATTCAGGTTCGATATTTTTATTTTCTGAGTTTCTTGAGCAACAACACTTGAGAGAAGTGTTGCATGCAGAACATTCCAAAGGTTCAGGATCGTGTTCGAGTTGAATGCCTTTCTTGTTGAGAGGGAGTGTTGAAAATGGAAACAAGAAATGCTAAAAATAGAAATGATATAAATAGCATTTCGGGTACCAGTGTTGGACATAGCAACAAGGAATGAAAAAAATGGAAGTGCTAAAAATAACATTGCTATAAATAGTATTTCGGGATAGATTCCAATTTTAGTTAGTCCCTGAACTAAAATTGAGAACTAAAATTCGAATTTGATCTTAGCAGTTGTTTAAATAATTAATTAATTCATATTGAGTTAATTAGTTGTAGGAAATCAAACATGAAGTCTATGTGAAGACATGCAACAGTTTCTCCATTGATTGAGGAAGTTATCCCTTGATTAAAAGAGATCAGGATGAGTTGTACTTTGAGTTGTAATTAGTTAGCTCAGTTATCTGAGTTAAGTCTAGTTAGATTAGTTCTAACAGTTTGTGGAACTAATTGTGAGTTTAGTTAGTTAATGCATGCATGCATGTAACTGCTGCACTTCAGATAACTGAATATTCTCTCATAAATAACTCATGCATGTCAATTTAGTCAGAGACCTAGTTGAGATCAGAGGAAGGGACAATGTACTATCAGTTGGAGGATTTTTCCTATATAGGAAACTCATCCATGCAAAAGGAATTATCTCCTTTAGGGTTGTGCAATTACTTCTAATTTTATTGAGGAGTGTGAGAGGTGAATTCACACAGGTGGCAACATTGGACCCCATGAGAAACTACGGAAGGAAATAGGAGGCTTGGAGGGCAGAGGAGAAGGTTTGTGAGAAGCCTTTGACTATCTGTGAGCAGTAGAGGGATTTTACTGAGAGCTGGATAGCTTGTGAGCTAAATCTTTGTGTAATCCGGACATATTTCCACTTGTATGATAATACAGAGATCAAGGTTTTTGATTGAGGCTTTCCCCAAAGTATTCTTCAGTGTTTCATGTGATTGATTTCTCATTCTCTATTATATGTGTTCTAATTGATCTTGCTCAAAATCAATTAAGCCTCCGCAAGTTTTTTTGTAGAAGTAGATCAAGTATTTTGCTTTAGTATATTGCATTCTCAAGTGATCTAAAGTGAGAATTTCTACAGCAATGAGTAGACTTAATGGCTCAACATGACAAAGGGTCCATGATGACATTCACTTCTACTTTCTTTAGATGGTCGTGGGGACAACTGATTATGATCAAGGACAACCCGTATGCTGGAGATGATTTCTATGGAGATCTAGAGCTCGTTTTACCTGAAGGCGAGCAATGGAGTGGTGTAGGTAAAAGCAATGTCATTTTGGATATTTTTGGTTTTTTAAATTTTACAATTTGTTTTTGTTTTTAATGTATTTGAGACTAACTCTTGGTTTTACATGCAGATATCATACTAGTGAGACCAGTGGACATGTCCCCACTTCATCGATGAGCGCAGTCGCAATTGGGGAATGCTAGATCCAATGAGGTGGGTATGGAGGAGTTAGGAGACCCAAATTTGGTAGAGACATTAGCTGAGTTTGAGCACCATGTGGAGGGCTTGACTAGTCCTGTTCTGGATACCGGGGTTGATGATATCTCAATCCGTTTATAGAGATACATTATAGGGGTGATCCAGGTGGATGTTGGTGGCCACCCACCTATCCCACTTGGACACCTACCATTGTCTCTTTCAGTTTTTCAGTTGCCTTAATTGTAGCACAATTTATTATTTTTGGCAGTTTTTCAGGTCCTAAACTTCTGGAGCCATTTTAAGGCCCTAAACAATGTTTTTTTTGGAAAAACTAGGGCCAACATGGCTTTTTGCTTAATGATGGACACTCAAAGATTGTATTTCTCTGATAGATCTTTCTAACGAGGTATTGTGCATGTCAAATGGAGATCGTATGCCAAAGTTACGACCCTGAGAAGTTGATGCAATTTACACAAACGCGGACCATAGTTTTGGCACTTCGTCTCCTAAGGTTAGGTTTTTGGATGTTTAGGGTTTTCCATTATTTCTCAATAATAAATAGGACTTCGAGCCTCATTGTAACATAGTTTAGAGGCATGTAGCCACCACATCTCTTCTCAAAGATAAGCTCCCATCGCCCAAGCTAGTCTTATTTCTATTATGTTTTTAAGCATATTTTACTATTTGATATTAATGAAATGAAGAGTTATTTTTGTTGCATCTCTGTAGTTATGGTTATATCTATAATTTGTTGTGTTCCTATTTAAGTTCAGATCAAGGGGTGCCAACTCGGATCAACTGACTTTTGCGCAAGGTTCCCTGTGTGGTTGTGTGTTACTATAATCATCACTGAGATTGGTCACTTAAGACTTTAAAGGCACATTTTTTCTTTTGCATGTATTTAGATATTGTAGGCCATAAGCCATATGTGTCTCAGACACAATTTTTGTAAAACTCAAACACTATTTACAAATTTCATCTATGGATGTTTTCTACTTTATTCTGCTTATCATGTACAATATGTGATGATGATTGTATATTTACAAATGTTTCAAATGTTTGTCTAAAACATGATTAGCCAATGCATTTGTTAATTTATTTATACTTCGAGGGACATATTGATATGAAATGTAGTCAAAATGTCTCTCTAAAAGGTGAACTCTCAAAAACATACGCAACATAATTAGAATTCTTACTGAATAAAAATTATTTAGATGTAGCACCATGAATTGTGAATAAAGTTTGATGACTAAATGATGAATATTACGCAAAATGGAATCAGATAATAGTTTGATCAATGCGCTATACTCAACGATATTATTAGTTGAGCGGTCGATGAAAATTCCTTGCAAACTCATTAACTTGTCATTAAGAGTGTTGTACCTTAAGAAACCAATTTCCTGGCTGTGTAGAAATTGTGCTTAAGACATTAATGTTTATAGTTATTGTCACTTGTTTGTCACTTAATTGTATGTTGTGTTCTCAAATGAAGGACCTGGAAGACTTGGTTTTTAACCCTCAATACTCAAGTGACAAGATATTATCAGAATGCCAATTGATTGATGAATATAAATGATGAATGAAGAAAGATTGAATTAGTCATAGACAATATGTTGTTTTACACAGGATCTACTATCTGTGACACTTGGAGAAGTTATAGATAATATGTTGTCTTACACATAAACTACTATCTGTATCTTAGAAGAATTGCAGAGGTGTAAACTTCAAGTATAGGAGCGCGTTTTTAAGGGATTTTAACTTCATTTACATAAGAAATAAAGACCTGCAACTTCATTACCATACTTAAAGGAAGAAAACATAAGATGAAACATAACAAAGAAGTCACAAAATCATACCCAACAATGTATGGAAAACTTCTGATTCTTTCATTAATCAACAGTTGTATTAAGAATTCAGTGGCCTTGTACCTAGGTTCCCCAAAATTTGAACCCCTTCTCTCTAAATTTTCCTTTTTTATACCTTATGAGACAGTTGGTAGTCATCAAAACTGTCAAACTACTTAACTATTTCCCTAACTGTTTGAAGTAAAAATTATTACAGAATATTACACAGAGGGTAAAAGACACCTCATGCTAAATAACATAGAATAACAGGAAGTAACGAAAATTAGAAGATGATGGTCGTTCTCTCTTCAAATATGTATCTTTGAGCCTTAATGGAGCAGTGGATGAAAGGCGAAAGGCTTTGGAAGCACTGCAGGGGGTAAAGAATGTATGGGAGCCTTAACGAGGTTGAAACCTCGCGGTGCTTTCTGGCCACACATTTCGGTCAACTGTGCTAACGTCACGGTCAACTGCGGGGGTTGAGCTTTGATTAACCTTCGTGCTCATTGCTTCCCTGCAGTGCACCTTAAAGTACTTATCAAACTATCGCTTGATCGCGCTTCATGAACCTGTATGACATTTAAACGATGGGTCGAGCCCATGGAACTTTAAAGAATTAACACTCTGATTCATAAAACCTGTCGCATCGCCTTTTCAATGCACCTTTGACCCCCTTATGAACATGATAAGACATAAAATTGTATCTAATGATTTATCGGGTTCGATATTAAGGACTAAACCCAATTACTTGCCGACCTGATATCCAGACCCGATAGGAAATAAAGCTAAATTTGATGATTTATCGAGTCCGATTAAAAGATGGAACTTGATTACTTTCTGAACCGATATTGCAACCCGCTATTAGACCCGATATTCATTGGATCCCGTTTCTTTCAATGGATGATTGAGATTGGCCCAGACTTCAGAAAATTTAAATTGTGTTTGATACACCGTCGCATCCGATCTCTAAAACAAACCCATTCTAGTTAAATTATGCGATTACCGTTGGATTTGTGGCTTGTTGATCGGACGACCCAGATCTTCTCGCAGGTTTGTCACTTTCAAAACCATTGAAAATATAAAATCAATCATTTCTTTTAGATTTTTTTTTTATTTTTATTCCATTTTGTAAAAAAAAAAAACAAAACAAAACAAAACAAAAAACAAAACAAAAAACTTAAATAACAATGGATGCTACAACAAAGAGCATAGTTTTCCCATGTTATGGAGGAAAGGTTCTGGGTACTACGGCTAGCACCATCAGCATAACCAACATATGGTTGAGGGAACACCAACATTTGCAAATCAAATGTAATCCAAGATAAACAGAGGCGGTAGAAAATTCTCAAGAAAAAACACTACGAACACACCAACAAACGTATATAGTATGTACACAGTGACTATGTAGAGAATTTCTAAGCCTAGTATATTTTGAGGTACAACTCATTTTGGGGTTGCGCCCATGGAATTCCTTGAAAGTCTACAAGCTCATAGGCCCCTTTTACAAGTATATGTTTGACTATATATGGACCTAACCACATTAGTTCAAGTTTCCCAACTCCTAATTTAATGGCTTCTTTGTTATACAAAAGGACCAGACCACCATCCAATAAGGTACAAGGTTTAACATTTTGGTCATATTGTGCTTTGACATGTTTTTTGTGAGCCTCGTTAGCCATCATGACATCATGTCAAGTCTCATCTAAACGAGCTAAGTGCAAAAAATGTTCTTCTTAGACAGAGGTAGTGGGAAGAACTTCGACGACAAGTTTCAACGACGGAATTTCACATTCAATTGGAAGAACGACTTCCAGACCATACACCAGCTCAAAAGGTGTGAATCTAGTCATGGTTTAGATAGAGGTGTGGTATGATGACAAGGCTGAATAAAATAAAAAATAATAAAAAATAAAAATAAATATATATATATATATATATATATATATATATATATATATATATATATATATATATATATATATAGTAGACCAATTTGTTTTATGAATCCCTACCATGTGTTGAAGCATTGTTTTCAAAACCTTATTAATGGCTTCTACTTGACCATTGGCCTGTGGGTAGTAGGGAGTTGATCTGTCATGCTGTAAGCCCAACTTGGCAGTCAGTTCAGACATCATGTAATTGTGAAAATGTTTACCATGGTCTGTGACTATAGCTTGTGGCACACCAAATCTGGAAATAATGTGATTAGAGAGGAACAGTGCAGCAGTTTTGTCGTTGTTTTCATATGCAGGCATCGCTTCGGCCCATTTAGTAAAATAATCTACTGCAACGATTATATAACCATGCCCCTCGGTTAAGCCAAGGTTACAGGTCATGAAGTCAGTGCCCCATTTGTGACAATTGAATGCAAAGGAGAAGGTGGATCACAGAATTTATGGTTATGAATCTGGCATGCGTGACACTTTTGGACCACTACAATACAATATCTAAACATAATCAACCAAAAGTAACTGGCACGTAAGATTTTATGGGTAGTAGCATATCCAGACATATGTTCGTCGTACGCTCTAGCATGAGAATCAGTCAAAGCTTTCTCGGCCTCCTCATGAGTGAGGCACTGTCGGAAGACTGTGTAGATACCATGCCGATAAAGGGTGTGGCCAATTATGATATAATGGCGAGCCTGGTACCCAATACGATGTTGATCATAATGAGTGGTTTCAAGTCAAAAAGTTTGTGTTTGGAGATAAATTATGATATCTCCATACCAGGGATCAAAAGAGTCGACCAGAAAAAATGCTTCATTGGGGATAAAATCATCAATTCTTGATTCTGACATACAAGGGAAGGTCACAAATCAATTTTCAAAATACTAGAGATTTCTTAGACTTGGATTTGATGAACTCCAAATCAAACTCTTCGAGGATAACGATCCACTTTGAGTATATTCCCCTTAATTGATGTGACAAGATATAGGTCATAGGGTTGCAATCAGAAACCATAAGAATCTTGTGAAGCAAAATATAGTGGCAAAATCTATGAACAACTTGGACAACTTCCAAAGCTAAATTTTCAACATGGGAGTACTTGGCTTCAATATTGGTCAAATTACAGATCAAGTAAGAAACAGGGTGTACCAATACCATAGCGATACTGTAACAATCAGAACAAGATATAAGAAATAGTCTTGATGATAATCAGGGGATATAGTAATGATGCTTTGGGCTAATACAATCTTCAAGGCATCAAAAGCATTTTGAGTGGTATCATCCCAATGAAAGGGAATCCCTTTTTTCAATAAATGAGTAAATCCTTTGGTAAGTTTTGCATAATTAGGAACGGAACGTTGTATAAAGTTAGCCTTCCATTGTAAGCATTGTAACTGAATGAGAGAAGAAGGAGTTGGAAAATCGAGGATTGCCTAGACTTTTAGGGGATCAATGCAGATTCCTTATTTGGACAACGAATCCTAGAAGTCAACCAAATTGAACACAGAATACACATATATGTGGGTTTAGTCAGACATTATAGTGTCAACATCGTAAGAAGATTGCTCTGATATGCATGGGATGGTCTTAACGACTCTTAGAGTCGGCAGGAAAATCATCAAGGTATGGTTGCACGATATGCTTAATATCGTGAAAAGCATAATTCATTACCCATTGTAAAGTTTCTCTTTCATTCTTCAGACCGAAAGGAACATTGCGATAAGAAAACGTACCCCATGGAAAAATGAACACAGTCTTATGTTGGTCAAATGGGAGTATGTTCATTTGATTGTAGCTAAAGAAGCCATCCATAAATGAGAAAATTTCACTCTCGGGCAAGCATCAACAATTTGGTCGATAAAAGGGGTTGGTAGATGTCCTTGGGAAAATATTTATTAACATCCCAATAATCAACACATACTTGGATCATACATTGTTTCTTCATCACGGTAACAATTTTTGAGATTCAATCGGTTAAAGGTATAGGATAATAAAAACAACACGCAATTTGTTTTCAACTTCAACCTTAATCGCAAAATATTTCTTAGGGCGAATCAGACATAAACATTGTCTAATTGGCTTGGAATTCATATATGTTTTAATTTCGTGCACCACAATATTGGGATCAATGCCTGGTTTCTCTCATATGTCCAAGCAAACACGTCATAAAATTCCTAAAAAATGTCCTTGTAAATACTAATCTCATTTAGAGAGAAAGAAGCAACTATATGGACATTTTCAGTAATCCCAAGATTAACTAAAATGTCGAGGGGAATAATGTCCTCAATATTTGCCAAGTTTTTTCTCAGAATTCACCTCATAAATGAAGATGGGATTACGAGGTTCCTCAGTAAACTTGGGGGGGGGGGAGTCTTGAAAATTAATCTCAAGAGTGTCGGGTTAAGGCAACAAAGATGAACGATGATGAATATCGTCCCAAGGTTTCTCATCTGACATCATGATCTCCATGATGCTTTCGTTGGTGGAAAAGGTGTCGTTGAAAGGATCAGAATGTGAAACTAAACCTAGATCTTTAGATGAATAAATCAACCTTGTTTACCAATTTTATTTATTTATTTATTTATTTTATTTTATTTTTTTAATTTTTTTTATTTTTTTTTTAATTTATTTTTTATTATTATTATTATTATTTCCAGAAATTGCTGAAAAGGGCAGGTGAATAGCCTCATAAGATAACTCAACGAGGCTAAGCAACATAAGGTCACCAAAAGATTCAATGTTGGAACTGTCAAGCACTATCCAAGGATCATATGCAATAGTAGTAGACGAAATCATGTTGATAAGAGACACCGTAGAGGGAATTTCAGAAGCAGGAAGTGTGGAATTTCCCATTAAGGATGATTCTTTTAATAATCCTACTCCAACATTTTCAAAAGGTAGTGGGGTCTTTCCCAAAAGAGGGATGTTTCCAGTAGTCTGGGAATCAGCGGCAAAAAAGGCAAGTTGATCAATGACCATAATGCCCCCCTGATGGGGGAAGGAAATCACTCGAAAATAGGATGAGACTACAACTTCCATAGCATAAATCCAAGTACGTCCCAGTAAGTGGTTGTAATCTAACTGTCCATCGATGACATTGAATTCTACCAAGACTGTTTTACCAGCTCATTCTACTGGAAAGGAATTGATATTTTCGTAAGGTCTAAATCCTCTTCTGTCAAAATAGTTGAGTGTTGTCGGTGACTAAGTAAGGGAAGGAGAACCTAAATATTTCCAAAATGACATCAACATGATGCAAGTAGAGGCACCTTCGTCCACAATGGTGTGGAAGGCATTTTTTCCTCTAAATACAAATTGAATCATAAATGCAAGTTGGGGCGAAATTTTAGATGTATAATTCTTATGATTGAACAAAAAGAGACTTGAATATGAAGGATCTGCTCCTCGAATGGTTGCTAATACTGATTTCCTCTAAGCAGGACAATTCTACAAAACCTTGAGAGTAGACATAACTGAAGGAGATTGGGTTAAATCTTCAGCTATATTATAGTTTTATGCAGCTCTCACATGGGGGATAAATGATAATTTACGAATCACCCCTTTGGGAGGTTTAATCTTCAGCTCAAGAGCAGTTTTATCGATTTGGAGAGGGCCATATGTGGGTGGAGTAGAACTAGAAGGTTGATTAGTAGCCTTTCTAGTTGAAGGATTCAGATTACCACAATCTTTGTTTCTAGTGGCCATCGAGACAACTTTCTAACACATGAATACGTTGGAAGTGTTTTGGGAATAAGAGGATGCATCTTGGGAAACCATTTTCGTCTCTTGGTTGGGGAAAGGATTTATCAACGTGGGAGGTATAGTGGATGGAGCTTTCAAAAACCAATTGATTTCCGCTTGACATGGACAATCCTTGGAGAAATTCTCGTCATTATAGATAAGACAAGGGTAACTAGGCTTATGCTTCTCATTAGGAGACTGATTCTTCTGTTTATCCAGTGGAGGGTTTTCCTGTTTGTTCTTACCTTTACCCTTTTTCTTACTTCTAGGTTGCTGATATTTGCCTTTGATTGCTTGAACAACATTTATCTTGGAAGTACTCACATGAGCAAGATTAGAGGGGCTTTGATTGGTCACAGTTGGAGCATATTTCGAATTAGTTTGATTAGAATATTTTCTCACTGACTATTGACTGATGGAACCAATCACACCATCAACACAATGTGATTCCTTTGAAGGAGCAAGTGAAACAATATCCGAAGGTCATGGAGCATTGGGTATCTTGTCATAGAGTGTGTCATATTTAGTGTAAATTAAATCCAAATATTGAGCAGGAGCAATGATTTTCTCTTCAGAAACAACTTCGTCGTTGGCAATGTCTTCAATTATAGAAGGCAACAACAATTTAATGAACCATTTGTCATAAAAAATATGAGTTTTGACCAGACGACATAAACACATCCACTCATGTATATGATCAAATATATGAGTAGATGGGTAGTTGGAAATGGGTTAGAATGTGGTTTCCAATGCATTAAAGTTTTTAAATGAAGCTCCAGGCAATTCAACATAGAACTTTGTTGCCAAACCAGTAAGAGTTCACTAGAAAAGTCGTAAATGAATGGAGTCATCATTTAATTAGTTCGACGAACACCACAAATGATAGTTCACAATGTGATTTAACAAATCTTCTCGAAGGTTTCTGTTAAAATTTGGAATGTCACTTGACAATTTGGTTGGAATAGTCGACCACCAAGGATAATGTCAAATCAGACCATTTGTTAGCCGAGAGAGATCTGGTAACTCTAGCATTGCAATGAACAATAATTTCCTATTAAAGTTTGTTTGAGGAGGTTGACCTTGTGGGTAAAGGTTAACTGGTGGTGGAGGGTATCTTGGATACGATGGAATGGGTTGAGCTATGGGCACTTGCATTCCATCGAGATAAGGAGGAGTTTGATAAATAGGATAACCAAGACCAAGTTGCCTAGTTCCATGAAAACCTTGGTAAGATTGGAAAGTCTGACTTTGGATATGTTGGCCTTGATAAGGTATTTGTGGTATAGTTGTTTGGCCAACATGAATTTGTGGGATGCCTTGGAATGATTGCCCATATGGAATTTGCATCATTCCAATACTAGGCTAACTAGTTGACACCTGTGGCATGCTTTGAATAGGTTGGTTAACTCACATCTGTGGAATAGTCTGACCAAGTCGGTAAATGGAGTTTGTAATACACCTTAAATAGGATGCATAGAGATAATTTGAGAGATCCTAGGTATCATTTGACTAGTTTGTTTTGAGGATACAACCTGAACAGGTTGACTCATTTGAAGCATAACTTGGGCGGGTTGAGGTATGGATAGAATAGATTGACAAGTAGGAACTTGAGGCATAACCGGGGTAGGTTGAGAGGTCGTGATTTGAGATAAGACCAAACCAAGTTTAATAGACAAGGTAGGATTCCAAGGAGGAGCAATCATTCCTAGAAATGGCAAACCCGTAGGAAGAGGACTCAAATAAGGCAGAGCACCAACATGTAGGATTTGATCAGCAGACGAGAAAGTTCTCGCAACAGGTTGACCCCCAACTGAAGGATAATGAGTGAATAGAGGTAACTGCCCCATAGTTGGAGGATACCTAGTATAGGATAGAGTAGGTTGTTGTAGGTGTCCTAATCCACTAAGAAACAAACCATATTGCTGCTCTAAAGGAGGTTGGAGCATAATAGGTTGAATAGGTTGTGAGGCACTCATTAAGGATGGAAAAATGGTATTCCAGATGAAGATGGTAAATGAGAAGTCCAAGGACTAGTCGACGCACCAGAAAAGGTTCCAGACAATGAATGGTAGCCAGGTGGCACTGACAGACCATCGAACAAGTGATTTTCTAGTGAAGTGGCAAACAAAGAAGTTGTTACAACTTTAGTCAATTCACTCATGATAGAAGATATAGGTCGAGAAATCATCGCTAACTTAGACATGGTTACACTTCTCAAAGGAATTTTCTGAGGAAAGTTCAAAGGTGAATTAAAACGAGGAGTTTGATGTAAAGGAGCTTCTAAATGAGTATCAAGGGTATCAAAAGGAAAGCCTTGATAAAGAGGAGTCTATGTAAATCATACAGGAGATCAAGGTCAATAAGACTCTTCCTGAGGAAATTCCTTAATACTCAAAAGATGAGGTGGAAGTGGTTCTAAGTCAGGACCCAAAAACACAGGTTGTGGTTGAGATAAAGGCAAAAAAAAGAAAAGGAAGAAGAATAAGTTATTGAAGTAGTTGGTTTAGTTATTTGTGGTTCCTTAGGTTGTAAAGTGTCTGAATTTACGAATTTAGGTTCAATGATTTCAGGTTATAATGACTCAAGAGTTTCAGTTTCCTCTGCTTCAAACTCACCAGTTTGTAAAGATGTAATTTCAAGTTCGGTAGGAAGTGATGTTTCTGGTTGATTAATCTCAGATGTTGTTCCAGAAGGGGTAGCTTCCGATGTACCAGATTCCATAGTTTGTATTTTCTTGTTCTTACGATAGCTAGGTGTTTTTCATGGAGGTAGAGGAGGCAATATTTGCATTCTACGTGAACGAGGGGGGTGTTTAGGGTATTCTTCCATGGTGGATTAATTAATTTTAGAAAAATGAAGACATAAATAAAAAAAAGGGGTAACTAGGCAAAGGGTTTTCTAAGTCATTGTGAACTGCTACCTACTGTTGTAGGTACGTGCAGGCAATCTCCCTAAATGATTTGTTCTATGTATCACAGATAACAAAGCATCTGACTTGGTTACCTATGGTAGGATTGCAACCTAGTGCAGACTCAAAAAATATACCTGGAGGTACGTGGAAGTGCAGTCCGTAGTAGTGTTGTCTAATGCGTAACCATACGATGTGGACATTTTTATATACTTAGATGTATGTGGAGCGTCATCCTATATATTCAAAAGTATGTGGAAAAACATTCTGATATACTACGATGTATGTCAAAAACCAACCATCGTCGAGATGTAACGCTGGCAAGTAACAACAACACCTACGTTTAACGACACCGGAACACGTTTTCTAGCCTAGACGACTATGTGTGATATTAATATTCCAAGTGCTCCTTAGGTTAATTGAATAAATTTCAAAGTTGATCTTGATCAAAGTTTCAGTTTCAAGGCTCGGGAAATGAATTCACGTGAACTTCCTATAATGCAGCTAGCATGATTAAAATAACTCTTTTTCATTCAATCAAGATCTATCTAAGGGAAGGAAGAATTTTCAAAAAATGATGCAACAAATAAGAAATTCCTAATTAAGATATTCAAATGTACTATTCCAATTCAATTCAAAGCCCTAATGCATGAAGAAAATGATTTTTATTTTATTTTATTTTCCTTTTCAATTTTCAAATGCAATGAAAAATGAAATGAAACTAGATTATTGAATTAAAAGAATTCACATAAATTGAAACTGTAATATGAAAATATTTTATCAAATCAACAATCAAGCGAAGTGATAAAAAACCCTAATTGATAAGAAGAAACAAAAACAAGCAAACTCTCATCAAAAGGCAATCAGACTCAAATTTAAACGGACTATTGGCATTGCATAGACATTGACTAGTTGAGATACTCATGAAAAATCACTGGAATAAAAAAAGAACTAAGAGAAAGGCATAAAAATGCAAATCTTTGCATCTTACAGGACCATCGTAGTCTATATACGACAACCAATGCGAGTTATATTACAAAGAGAGAGAAGTTGGTTGGGTCACTCTGCCTCAGAACAAAATGTGTGTTGGGGTTGATTTTACTCAAAATGAAAAAAACAAACACTACCAAACTCAAAATTATAGTCTCCTAAGACATATAGTTGTCTAAACAAGTCAAAATGAGTCATTGTCAAAGGTCCTAAAATACTAGGCAAAGGAAACAACTAAAGGAGCATCTCATTCCCTAGTATGGTCGCCAAGTTGTTTGACGAATAATTTCCTTTTGTGGACAAAAGAAAACTCCCTAGATCTAGTGGCTTGATCTAGAAACAACATAGACAAAAGGGCTTATGTTTTCCTTAGAAAGTTTAGAATATGGAAGAAAGACTTACATGAAATCCAACGCAATATCTCCTCTTCTCCTTTCTTGTAAGCTCTAGCTCCAACTCCAAATGCTAAAAGTGGAACCTACAAAACAACTAAAAAAAGCACAAGAACCAAAATATAGAAATAACATATACTAACATCTCTAAACAATGAGCCAAGAAGGCATTGATCTACATATGCATAAATGAGACATATATATAGGAAAACAAAACACTTTTTATATTAATGAATGCAGGAGAAGATGCAACCCTTTTGGATCTTGACCTTGTAGATGCCTCCCAACTATCTTGTCCTTCCTTTGCCACAAAGAAAGCCTTCAATCACAACTCAAGTGCATGGATGGATAATCGATCCTTAGGCACAAAGAAACAACATGAGGGCATAAATAAGAGTCTCCAAAATCCAACCCATACTCTATGGGAGGCAATGAATTTATAGGGTAAAAGAGGTGGTTTTGGATTTACCATTCTAGGACTTAGATCCTCATTAGAGGGAGGATAATTTATAGGGATAAGAGATAAGACCTCAAGAGTAGGAGTTCAAGATGTATTCAAACAATAAATAGTTAAAACCACTCGGGAAGCTTCTAGAAAGAGAAGATTCAAAATTATTTTTTATTTTTACTGAATTCCATGGGCCATCACACTTGCAGTGAAAGCAACATGCGTTGGTCAGTGTTGTTTCTCTATGTACAACTTGCAACAGTGCAGTTTGCATGAAGGCTAAGTGCGATGGGTCCAAAAATTAGGGTTTTTATTTGTTTAACCCATAATTCTTGGAACTTTTAGTGAGAGGATGCTCTTCCCTTTGCATGGGATGAATGAAAAGTGTTAATGGATGTTGACTGATCCAGTTTCAAGGCCATTTGATTGGATGTGACAAAATGACCTGTAACAGGGAGGGTGTTAAAACCACAAGTGTAGATGCGTTCAAATTGTTTGATACTGAAATATATGAGCTTTTGATTGAAGAAAGTGACCGAGTCTTTGAAATTTCCTCTACCACTTCCAGTTGGTCCTCATGGGCTTCGATTCTAGTGGGTTCCTCTTGATTTGGTGGATCAATTTTATTTATTTCCACCATTTCATTTTCCTCATCTTCTTGCTCAAGTACACCAAATATGTTGTTGGTTGGGAGGTCTTTTTGCACACAAATATCCCTTGGGCTATCACTTCTTATACATTCTAGATACTTGTTTATATGACTCATGTTCTTTGTTTAAGGAAACAAGGCCCTACTTCAAATGATGTCTTGTTCCTTGGATTTTTTAACAAACTTTTACAAAGTGACCATAATCATGACAGGAATTACACCTAAAGAGAATTTATTCATCATCAAGGGTCTATGCATAGCTCCAACCCTCCATATTGAATTGGATTGCCTTTGGCATACCCTTTTCTAGATCTATTTCTAACCAAATTCTAGCACAAGAGTAAATATTCCTTTTAAGATAAGCTTGATTTATATAATGACCCAAATTGTTTCCATTGGATTTAAGAGAATCTTTGTCTTATAAAAGGATTGGGAGATGTGGAAATATCACTCACACTAGGATAGTTGATATTTCCACAAATGAATCAAAGTCCAAGGTCTAGTGGGTAAGGAATTATCCCTTGGAATTGATGAAGTAGGGACTTGATTTGAATATTTTATCCCGTTCTTCCTTGTTGTCAAATAAAAACAAATAATAATCTTGGCCACAATAATAACCAAAGATTTGACATGGGACAATAGCTTGGTGCTTTGAGATCCATACTTGGACTTCTTGAGGGTGCAAAAAATTCTTGTAAACTTTTCAATAAGATCTTCCTTGTGCAGCATTATGGATTTCCTCTTCAACTCTAGAGGCATATCCAACTTGGGGATGGCTTCAACTATTTTCCACCAAAAAAAGGTCTAAACATAGTAGAATAGGGTTCTTCCTTATGGTTATCGAAAAACTCCATGGTGATTATGGACCTTCAATGTAGGTTTGAGGAAGTGATTACAACCAAAGAGAACACTAATGAGAAAAAACCACAATCTAGTGCTAACGATGTCCCTTCTCTAGGAAGGGTACACAAGTCCTTCAACTGACATAAGGGGAGGAAGATATACTACCATAAAGGGTTCTTCAAAAAGTTTCAAAGGTTGTTGATGGATAAGGTTTTCCCTAGCCACTGAAAAAGTTACAATCAAGGCAATTCACTAGAAGGTGATAAAACATATCATAAATATTATATACTATATATTCATAGTAATATATTCCCTAATTCTATATTAATGTAACTTTTAATTTTAAATTTTCCAATTTTTTTACATTATTTTTTACTCTTTTTATATTATTTTTTATGTAAGTTAATAATTATTTAATCCCCTTCTCTTCTTAATCCCATCCTGCAAGGTAAGAAATATAAACCCTAAATGTTACGACTATATTTATTGCAAAAAAAAAATAACCACACTAAAGAAGTAAACCAACCATTTTTTTTGTCAAGAAAAGAGAAGAGGAGGACTTATGTGGATACCTGTGAGATTTCTTAAACCAATGCCCTTTTATTTGCATAAATTCCCTTCTTTGGGAAAGTAAATAAGGTATGGCCATGTCCAAAAATATTTGAGGCATGGCTTCAAGCTCAATGGATTCCACTCACACAAGGAAAGGGAAGTCACTTGTACTATGGTAAATATTTTTGTTTCTCATTTTTATTTGAAGTGAAATTAGACAAAGATAAAAAATTTAAGGAGGGTTTTACTCCTCATAGATAACGGGTTTTACCAAAAATGTTAGTCAATGGATTTTGACCTTGAAGAAGGAGTCCCAAATAATTCATCTCAGACTACCTTTCTTCCCTTACAACCATGAAATGAACAACCTTATCCCTAACAAAAAACATGTTTGGAAAGTACATAAAGATATATGAAGCCATTATGGATATATGCATGCACTCAAACGTCTACTGAAGTATATTTATGAAAGTGACTTATTCATGATTAAAATTCAAATATGATCTTAGATCCATGTCTAAAAACTTGATTATGAGTGAATATATTTTAAATGTGACTTTTGTTATGAGTGCAAACAATTTCCAATGATTCTAAATGGAGAATATGACAACATAAACTAGGTCCTAAAATGAAGAAGGAGATGACTTTAAAAAAGTTAGAAGTCCACAAAAGAAAAAGGACAAACTTATACATAAAATCGTGGAAAAATTCATGATGTATTATGTATTCAGAATAAGTATGAGGTGTTGAGAAAATAAATAAACAATAATTGATAAAACAAACCAACACATTAAAATGAGTAAGAAGGGGAAATCCATCCTAGCAAATATTGTTCCCATACAAAAAATGCTTGTAAGTAACCATTTCATGACACTCACAAGGGCTTGCTAAGAAACCCAAATAATGATGGAAAAATGCATAGCTCTCCTACGAAGGGATGGAATATTCCTTTGCCATTTACTTTCACCCTGCTTGATTGTCTTAGATTACCCCATCTTCTTTGAGAAAATATGGAAGGTGGCTTAAAAAGCCTAGGATAAAAGGAAAGAATGATGAAACTATGGAACTTAAGTAAATAAAATCAAGGGTCATGGAAAATGTGAAATAATAAGAAAAATTAGTGAAGAAAGTAATCAAACCCCCAAATCATGAAGTTATTATCAAGGGAGTTTAAGGGCCCTAGTGGACCAAGAAAGAATAAAGAGTCTAAAATATTTAATTAAAAAACAAAATCTTACACTAACTCTTCCCTTTCAAGAAATAAACAAAATGCTAAGATACATAAGGAGGATTCCAAAAGAACTAAGATTAAGGGGTGTTGAATTTATTATAATGTAAGACAATTGTATCTCATGATGTCATGCAATTATATCATATCATTGTACCATATGTTTATAATGGTATTATAATGATGGTATATCAAATCCTCTTAATAGGACTAATTCAGGAGATTTAAATTTTATTTTGAATAACAATAAAAAGAAGGAGCCATAATCAAGGATCCTTACAAGAAGATTGTGAAGACATTGGTTAGGAATGAAGCTTCGAGGACATCAAAATCAGGTCTAGGAAACACACTTGTAATAACAAGAGGGTAAGTGTAGATTTATATCTGCGAGACTAGATATGTTCTAATTCAACACTCATTGGCTTGTGAAGGGTTATTTTTATGGTTGTATATTCGTCTATGTTACTACCCACTTTGATTCAAATATCTGGTTATTAGTAAAATTACTCAACACTTTAACTCTATTTTATTAATTGCATTGCAATAATTTCTTTTGATTCAACTCTAGGTTTTTATTAAAAAAATAAACTTGAAATTTTTGAAAACTCCATCACTGAATATTTCCTTTGGGAATTAGTCCTCCACAAATTTTTAACACTTTATAACATGCCTCACACATAATAAAAAAAAATATTATTATACACTCTAATAATATAAATGGAATATTATACACTTGATTTATTATTAAACAAAAATCCCATATATTACTGTTTACAAAGTCTAATAACATATTGACATTTTCTTCATTTAGGCAACTATACCTCATTTATCATAGTTAATCTTTGAAGACTTGTACTAAGAAAGGGGAAGATGCCAAAATGTATAATATTTCTCCTTTTTTCTCAACATGAAGTTTCATTCTTCATAAAGTAATGATGAATGTTTTAATTAACTTTTAAGAATATTATTGTACATGAGGAACCTTAACATGTGATGGATCAAAATACATGATGCCAAGAGTTTTCAATTAGTTAAATGTTGGTTTTTATTTTAACAAGAATTTTAAACTTTTAAGAATTGTCATTTTTGTCATCATATATAAGAATTATTTGTACAGGTTCTCATGAATGACAGTTTCTCAAGCTCCATGGAATACATGTGTAGGAAATTACATTAAGAAAACTTCTGTGTTTTGTGTGACTACATAATATTAGATTCATGACTCCCCTAAAAAATGTTTAGCTAATAAAAAAAACAATTATTTCGATCAATGAATACCAAGATGGAAATAGATAATAATAAAAGATAAAAGCTTGTTCCATTGACTTATGTCCAACTCATCTATGTAACCATGACAATGTCCTCTTTTGGGAGGGTTAAACATAACACTTTGCTTGACAAACTATAAACCTCCATTCTTGTTGATTTTAAACTATACACTTGAAACCACATTGGGAGAAGTAAGGAGATCACACATGTTGTTTTATTTTCACTGAGTTTTAAAACTTATGGATAATGTTGATAAGTGCACCCCCTCTTGACCTCAATGTTTGGGAGCAAGTTGTGGTTAGAAAAGTTATGATGACCACATGTATGGTTAAATTCATTTGACAACTCAATATATAAGTCCACCATTAAGTTCCATTGAGCATGAACTTCATTTTCATCATCAATTTTATAAGTCAACATTGCATAGAGTCAATATCTCTCTCTATTCAATAGTTATAGGTGAAGGAATATGGCCACATGAGATCTAAGTGAAGTAAGTTGAACATTTGATCATTAGATTTGAATTTTTTAGGCATCAATTAAACATAGTATTTAACTATTGTAAAATATTTTTTATTTTTTATTTTTTATTTTTTATTTTTTTCTGAATATGATTAATTCTATTATCGTACAAAACAAAAATACAAAATAGAGTACAATGGGCAAGGCTAAGAAAATTTGCCTGTCAGCCCTTGCCTTGCCCTGTTATCAGTTCCAAAATTGAAAAGATTCAAAATTGGAATTGTAGCTTGACCTTTGCCGACACAGTTACATAACATAAAATGACTGAAACGACACCAAGACACCAGGGCCATGGACTGACCCGGACAAAGACAAACAGACATCTGGACAAAGACCATTGACACCTGAACCATTACAGTTGACACCTGAACATTACAATCGACACATTGACAGAGATAATGCCGCCACTTAGCCGAGATACACATCGAGATCCCAACAAAAATAACAGAGATTACCGGGGCGAGTTCAATCCTCATCAGTAGTCTGGGGCGCCTCTGCAATTCGACACCCAAAACGGAGCGCGTCCTCTGAATCTGAAAGCTGGATGACCGCGTCTGGGCTTCCCTCTCGGGCTGGCCTGCTCGGACCAGCATAATCAGCATGCGTAGAAGGGCCAGCATCCGGGTCATAATTGGTAGCAGGGCGCTCAAGATCCAGCCCGCGTTCACGTCCAGGCGCCAACCAAATCGGCCCAGGTTCACGTCCATGTGCCAACCAACCCGTTCCAGCTCCAACCGGAAGGCACGCAATAGGGGAATTCTCTCTGCTGGAGCGCTGCCCTTCCGGCAGAGGCTCGACCTCCACGTTCTGAGTGACTCCAGGCTCGACCGTTATCGAAACAACCAAAGTGGAATTGACTTGAGGGCAGGGGAGCCGATACCTGAGCATGGGGAGCTCCCTCTGCCCTTCTTCAGAATTTGGGCTTCTGCCATTATGCCCCCCCTCCTCCTCATTGCTGCCCTGAAATCTCTGAGGCAGCGAAGTTACCTCGAGGGAGGAAGAGGGCGAATAGTAATCGTTCTGCGGGAGGGCCCTGCCCTGAATTCCCCCTCTTCGGCTGCCCATTCGCGGCCTTGCCCTCGGCATTACTGCGCCCCTTCCTACACAGGCACTCTGAGCTTCAACAGCGACAAGAACTAACACCAACACTAAGAACCAACACCAGCGCCCAGAACCAACACCAGCGGCAAGAACCAACACCAGCGCCAAGAATCAACACCAGGCTTGCAAACCGGCGGCACACCCCTCAGATCCTCATTCCCATTTCCGTCTGAGCGGAGCAGGGTCTCATTGCTATGCTCACTCATATTCTCCTGCCGAGCCAGCTTGCTCAGTTTAAAACGCATCACAGCGATGAAGTCCAGCTTCCTCCCTCGAGCCGAGTAGACAGGCATTAATGCCTTCATTCCCCTGCATTCAAGCGGGTTAATGCCCCGCTGCGCGTGGTACCGCCGGACGCCGTAGGCATGCCACCTTCCCACGTGATGGCGCGTGCCATTCCCATAGCCCTTATGCACCCGCATCCGGGATAACTATTGTAAAATATTATAATTCTCCTCAGATATTAAAAAAAACCTAAAATGTAAAAAACATTACCTTTCAACCATATTATTCAACTTGCGTTAATTAAAAGTTGATATTTATTTTAAGATGTATGAATATAATTTCATCTTCATTAAGGAGATAAATTGTTTTGCAAATGTCATATAACACATCATAACAAAAAGTCACATAAAATCCATTTGCACATTTCTTTGATAAATATCACTCACTATAACATACACAAATCCATAATACTATAACCCAAATATACAGACTCATTTTACATTTTTCCTTTATAAAAATTACACTCTAAAAAAAATCCAAAATAAACTTATTGGGCGAAGAGGTGCTTCTTAGTCCACTATGATGGAGATGTTGTAATGTTTACTGTACAGAGACAAGCTCTCCAACCCAGTGTGGTAAATATGTCGTAATGTTTAACATTTAAAAAATAAATAAATGAATTCTAGGACTCAGTATGATAGAGATCTTGTAATGTTAACATTTTAACTAGTATTGTTTTCTAATGTAGCTCATTTAAAAGCTAATAATTAAATCAACATAGATCCATTCTAACTTTTAATCTACCAAGCCCACAAAAGGATCAAATCTCTTTTCACTCTAAAAGAGATTTGCACCTAAAGAGATTTGATTCCTTAGGGGACATTTGATAGATCCAGAGTTAAGATTAATCGAGGTTAATTAATAAAATTCTTTAAACATTATGTGTATTTAAACTTTTGATAAATTTAAAAAAAAATCACTAATTAAATTTATACACCAACCTTTGTAATTTACATTCCTCACCAACTTAAATTACATTCGCAAAAAAAAACTTTAAGAAAAGCATCAACATAAATTGCATTCCCAAAAAAACTTTAAAAAAGCATTAACATAAATTACATTCCAAAAAACTTTTAAAAAAGCATCAACATAAATTGCATTCCCAAAAAAACTTTAAAAAAGCATTAACATAAATTACATTCCAAAAAACTTTTAAAAAAGCATCAACATAAATTACATTAAAAAAAATCTTACTAGATTTATAAAAATGTTTTTTTGTTGATGCTCCAGTTTTAATAGTGCGACTAGTATATTATAATTGGATGTGTAAATTGTAATTGGCGGCTGCAAGCGACTGTTCAAGGGTGTTTGATGACATAAGTGTAAATTATAATTGTACTCACAGGAGCATGATTAGAGTGACTTTGATTGGTCACAATTGGAGAATATTTCAAATTAGTTTGATTAGAATATTTGCTCACTAACTGTTGACCAACGGAGCCAATCACGCCATCAAAAACATGTGATTACTTTGAAGGAGCAGGTGGAACAATATCTGAAGGTTGCGGATCATTGAGTATCTTGTCACAGAGTGTGTTGGATCAAGTGTAAATTAAATCCAAATATTTAGCACGAGAAATGACTTGTTCTTGAGTAACAACTCCACCTTTTGCAACGTTTTCAATTATAGTAGGTAGCAAGGATTTAATGATCCATTCTATAAATAACTGATCAAGAATATAAGTTTTGACTAGACGAAGTCGACGCCTCCACTCATGTATATGATTGGATATATGAGTAGAGTCAAATTGCTTTAAGGAGGTCAAAAGCTCAGTACTAGTTTCATAATGGATGGTTAATTGGAAATGGGTTAAAAACATGGTTTCCAATGCGTTAAAGTTGTTAAATGAGGCTCTAGGTAATTCAACATACAGCTTAGTTGTCGAACTAGTAAGTGTTTGCTGGAAAAGTCATAAACAAATGGAGTCAACATTTAAGGAGTCCGACGAACACCATAAATGATAGGTTATGACATGTTTTTATGGATCTTCTCCAGGTTTTCCATTAAAATTCAAAATGTCACTCGAAAATTTGGTTGGAATAATCGACCACCAAGGAGAATGACAGTTAGATCATTTGTTAACCAAGAGAGATCTAGTAACTCTAACGTTGCAATTAATAGCAATTTCCTATTAAAGTCCATTTGAGGAGGTTGACCTTGTGGATAAAGGTTAAGCGGTGATGGAGGGTATCCTGGATAATGTGAAATGGGTTGAGATATGGGCACTTGCATTCCATCGGGATAAGGAGGAGTTTGATAAACAGGATAACCGAGACCAGGTTGCCCAGTTCCATGAAAAACTTGGTAAGATTAGAAAGGATGACTTTGGATCTGTTGGCCTTGATAAGGTATTTGTGGTATAGTTTTTTGGCCAACAGGAATTTGTGGGATACCTTGGAATGATTGCCTATATGGAATTTGCATCATTCCAATATTAGGCTCACTGGTTGACACCTATGGCATGCTTTGAGTAGGTTGGTTAACTTGCATCTGTGGAATAATCTGACCAAGTGGGTTAAATGGAGTTTGTAATACACCTTGAGTAGACTAGGTAGACAAGATTTGAGAAATCCCCAGTACCATTTAGCGAGTTTGTATTTGGGATACAACCTGAACAAGTTGACTCATTTGAAGCATAAATTAGGTAGGTTGAGGTATGAATTGAACAAATTCACAAGTAGAAATCTTAGGAATATCTGAATCCGGTTGAGAGGTTGACATTTTAGTTAAGACCAAACCAGGTTGAATTGGAAAGGTAGGATTCCAAGGAGGAGAAACCATTCTTGGAAATGGGGCACCCGTAGGAACATGAATCGAATAAGGCGAAGCACCAACTTGTAGCATTTGATCAGTAGATGGGAACATTCCAACAATAGGTTCCCCCCCAGCTGAAGGATAAGGAGTGAATGGAGGCAACTTCCCCCTAGGGCGAGGGTACCCAGTATAGGACAAAGTAGGTCATTGTAGGTGTCCTAATCCATTTAGAAACACACCATATTGCTGGTCCAAAGGAGGTTGGGGTGAAATAGGTTGAATAGGTTGTGAGGCGCTTGTTAAGGAGGGAACATATGGTATTCCAGATAAAGATGGTAAATGAGAAGTCCAAGGACTAGTTGACACACCAAGAAAGGTTCCAGACAATGAATGGTAGCCAGGTGGCACTTACGGACCACCATACAAGTGAGTTCTGGTGAAGTGGAAAACATAGAAGTTGTTGCAACTTCAATCGATTCACCCATGATAGAAAATATAGGTTGAGAAATCGTTGTTGACTCATACATGGTTAGACTTCTCAAAGGAATTTGTCGAGAAAAGTTCAAAGGTGAATTAAAACAAGGAGTTTGATGTAAAGGAGATTCTAAATGAGTATCAGGGGTACCAAAAGGAAAACCTTGATAAAGAGGAGTCTTTGCCAATTGTACAGGAGATCGAGGTCGAGAAGACTCTTTCTGAGGAATTTCCTCAATACTCAAAAGACTAGGTGGAAGTGGTTCTCCGTCAAGACCCAAAAATATAGGTTTTGGTAGAGATAAAGGTAAAGAAAAAGAAGAATAAGTTCCTGGAGTAGTTGGTTCAGTTATTTGTGGTTCCTCAAGTTGTATATCCTTAGGTTGTAAAGTGTCTGAATATACAAATTCAGGTTCAATGATTTCAGTTTCTAATGACTCAAGAGTTTCAGTTTCAACTACTTCAAGCTCACCAGTTTGTAAAGATGTAATTTCGGGTTCGGTAGGAAGTGACGATTCTGGTTGATTAATCTCAAATGTGGTTCCAGAAGGGGTAGCTTTCAATGCACCAGGTTCGGTCATTTGCATTTTCTTGTTCTTACGATGACTAGGTGTTTCCTTTGGAGGTAGAGGAGGAAATATTTGCATTCTATGTGAAAGACTGGGGTGTTCAGGGTGTTCTTCCATGGTGGATTAATTAATTTTAGAAAAATAAGAAGGGGTAACTAGCTAAAAGGGATTACCAAGTCACTGTGAACTGCAATATACCGTTGTTGGTATGTGAAGGCAATCTCCCTGATTGCTATGTTCAGGGTATCACAATTAACAAGGCAGCCAATTCAGTTACCTATGGTAGTATTGCAACCTAATGGGGACTTCTAAAATATACCCAAAGGTACGTGGAAGCGCAGTTCGTAGTAGTGTTGTCTAATGCGTAACCGTATGATGGGGGTGTTTCGATATACTCAGATGTATGTGGAGTGTAGTCCTGAATACTCGAAGGTACGTGGAAGAACATTCTGATATACTCCAATGTACGTGGAAAACCAACAATGTCTGGGATGTAACGCTAACAAGTAACGACAACTCCTACATTTAATGAAACCAAAACACGTCTTCTAGCCTAGACCACTATGTGTGTCATTAATATTCCAAATTCTCCTTAGTTTAGTTGAATAAATTTTAAAGTTAATCTTGATTAAAGTTTTAGTTTCAAGTCTCATGAAACAAATTCACCTGAACTTCCTATAATGAAACTAGCATGATTAAAAGAACCCTTTTTCGTTCAATGAAGATCTATCTAAGGGAAGGAAGAAGTTTCAAACAATGATGCAACAAACAAGAACTTCCTAATTAAGATCTTCAAATGTACTATTCCAATTCAATTCAAAGCCCTAATGCATGAAGAAAATGAAAAATTTATTTTCTTTTCCTTTTCAATTTTCAAATGCAATGAAAAATGAAATGCAACTAGATTATTGAATCAAAAGAATTCACACAGACTGAAACTATAATAAGAAAATCTTTTATCAAATCAACAATCAAGAGAAGTGATAAAAAACCTTAATTGACAAGAAAAAACAAAAACAAGTAAACTCTCATAAAACGACAATCACACTCAAATTTAAATGGGTTGTTAGTTTTACAGAGACAATGACAAGTTCAGAGACTCAGGAAAAACCACTGCAATAAAAAAATAATTGAGAGAAAGGCATAAAAATGCAAATATTTTCATCCTACAAGACCATCACATTCTATATATGATAACTAGTGTGATTCATCACACTTACAGAGAAAGACAAGTGCACTAGGTCGCTTTGTCTCAGAACAAAAAATCGTTGGGGATGATTTTTCTCAAAATGTTAAACACACATATTGCAAACACATAGGATGAATGATAAGCATAAGAGTACATCTATTATTGATAATGATATACATTTATAGTACATGGTGTGACCCTTGGATTCATATTCCAAGCAGTCTCTTGGACTCCCTTTGGTTGTTTAGCTTCCACACCAACCCTTAGAGGATTAGGTGTCCAACATTCCCCCCCCTAATCCGAAGGGGTATGTATGAGTCCAGAAGAGAGTTGTAATACAAAATGTGCAAAAATGCATGGCAACACTAGGTTGAATGTGCTCTCTGAAATGTTGGTATAAGGGAGGTGGTTTAAGGATGACCACCAACACTCGAATGCTTAGTGCAATTCCCGGAACTCTTCCAAATTTGGCATGAAGCTGAGGTATTCTGCTAGAGGAAGTGCTCCTGATGTTTTGAAGAGGGAAACCTTCAACCATGAAAGGGAGGTCTCACCCCGCATAAAAAGGGAGAACCTGAACCTGAAAAGGGAGTTCTCAACCTACAATGATTTAAGGATGACCAACAACTCTGGAATGCTTAATGCAATTCCTGGAACTCTTCCAAAATTGGCAAGAAACTGAAGTCTTCTGCTAGAGGAAGTGTCGCCAATTCTTTGAAAAGGCATCACCAATTGAAGGCATGCTCAAGGGCATATTTGTCTCTGGCTACAACTCTGAATCTGGTATGGTAGGTTGTGGCTCAGGCTCGCTTGATGCGACTTTGAAGTTTGTAGATGATCATCACTTCCCCCCCTCTTGAATACAAGGTGAGATGATGTAGAAAACTCAACTGCAAGACTGTTCAATACTCTAGAGCAAGTTCAGACATATGACTGAAATATATTCTTGGTTGTTGATGTCGATTGCCAAGAAGTGATCTATCCAAGATGAATCTTTGTTCTTGCAAGAGGCTTGTTTTTGAAGCATCTGTTTGAAGAGTGACTAGTTTTATGATAGTGCTTACATGGATGAAGATCAAAACAATTATCTTTCACATGGCCAACTCGGTCACAGTGTTGGCATTTCACAATTTGTTGTTGTTGTTGTGGAAGAGGAGCAGAATCTGGAACAACTGAAGGTGAACTATCATGAAGGAATCCAACACTCTGAAACTGAATGGGCTTTGATTAATCCTTGTCATATCCAAGACCAATTATGTGCTTGTTGTGGACAAGCTCTTCCCAAGGTTTGATGACCGACTTGGAAAGTGCAGACTGAGTTTCTGCATCTGCATGTACAACTGCTCCTGAGAGGGGCTCAATGATCTGATCAATTTGCTGGTTATGGGAGTCTGTTTCAATGTTCTGAACAGAAACGGGTTCAGAATGATGACTCCACTACTGTAATTCTTCCTGTTGCTCTTGAGATTCAAGCTGAAAAAAATCAATCCGTTCTTGTGCATTTTGCAGAGAGGTTTGAATATATTTGAGAGTGTCTTTGTTGACTTTAAGTGTGCTTTCACCAGTAGAGATGATTAGAGTTCTTAATAACTCTAATAAAGTGGTAATTTTAGCCATTTTATCAACAATGCAAACTCAACAAAAAAGGAGATTCAAAAAACTTGGATGTTTGAGCTTGCTATACTCCCTCACAATAATGACCAAGGGAAACTCCAAAAAAAATCAAACTCTATGTGCCCAAAACATGAGTGAGACTTTGATGGAGACTGCAATTTTTGAAAATGATAACTATTTGTTTTTTCTTTTTTCTTTTTCTTGCAACTATAGAATTCCCAAAGGACAAGCCTGACTACTCAAATTATGGAAGACCCAACTCAGAAAACATATTTAACTTGGAGAATGACTGTGATTTAGCTAGACAAAGTGGTTAGGCGGTTTAGCAAAGTTCGATTGGTCAACTGAATAATCTTAGCCTTATGGATGAATTTAATTAATTTTCTTGCGAATGCCATCAATTAATCACTTTGCCTGCTTCAACCTTATGGAACTCCTTATGCATATGCTCTTGCATAGCTAGCCAACATTTGCACCAGGTACTGACCCATAAATCACAAGGTCTTTTCAGATGTGTGATCAAGATGGGAGCAGATTCATAGCTCGTTCAGGCTATCTGCGAGGCGCAGGAGCCCCAAATGTTGCAGGAGATTTCTGCAACAATTAATGTATAGCAGAAGGAAATTGGAAAGTATATTAAAATATTAGGTGATGCTCTAAAGTTAAGTCAGCCCATTAACAACAATTCGATCTCTGTTCACATGCCACGATTTTGTAGTCTACTTCAACTGAACAAAGCGACTCAGGATCTGGCAACCCACATTGGAGAAGTAGTAATTGACAAATGCTTCTGTACGCGAAGAAATCCCATTAGCATCTCTGCAGCTACCATCTATCTATCTTGTCAACTAGAAGACAAACAAAAAACACAAGCTGAAATTTGCAAAGTGACTGGGCTCACTGAGGTAACTTTGCATAAAGTCTACAAAGAGTTACTTGAAAATTGGAATGATCTACTGCCAAGCAATTACACACCAGCAGTTCCTCCAGAAAAGGCATTTCCAATGACAGCAGTGGCATTGGGTCGTGCTTCTGCTACAAGAGTTGATGCTAATGGTGGATGTTTTAATGTTACTTCTACCTTGGACTCTTCTGTGACTGTGACTTCGGGTTTTTCCAGTGCCATAGTTCTCCCCGATCTTACCCACAGTGTTGGATCAGGCTTGAGTAATTCAACTTTGTAGTCCTTTGGTCAGGTTTCAGGCTCTCTCACATCAGAATATGCAATTTCATCCAATAACTTCAAGACATCCACCCCATCCTTAGATGGCAAGGGCACTGGTCACTTGTTTGTAGCACTGAGTGTTCCCTCAGTGGATAATGTGGTACTGAAAGATCCTAGCGAGTTGAAGGCAAAGCTCTCTGAGGCTATGGCAACAATATCAAACTTAACAGAAGAGAGGAATGTTGTTCTTCGACAAAAGCAACAACTTCAACAAGAAATGGCAGTGGTAGCACCGGGAGAGGAGTTGAATGGTATGGTCCAAGGAGGTATGGATGTCGAGGTGTTGAAAGGGAAGGGATTGGATTATCGCAAGATTAGATTCAAAGTCAGCTAAATATTTCATCAAAACACGGTAAGGAACTTACTTGAATACAAGAATAGAAGTTTTATAGACTTTGATAGCCAACTCCTCTCCATTCTCTTTTGTTGCATGGTATACATTTGCCTGTTCAACAGTAGCTCGATCTGCTTTCTCGTTGTTTCGAATGCGTCCCACAGAATGCTTGCGAACATTTTCATGAATTGTTGTTGTGACAGAGTTTGACATACCAATATTTGACATGCCTTCCCATTCCTCTAGGGGTCCAGCATGGATGTGATTGAAGAATTTCTGATGTTGATTGGTACGTGGCTGCAGGGAGCGGGGAGAGTTATGTTTCAAATGGGGTTATGAAATGCATGAGTATTGTGACAATGCCTTCCAGGAAAGGGATAGAGAAAGCAACCATCCCCGTAAAACTCGTTATAAGCAAGCTCTCGGTGTGCAAACAACACACAGTCACTCGGTAAAATAATTAACACAGTCAGTCATGGTAATGAAGTAACACAACCTCCAACGACTTCCAGTATAACAGTCTCAATGCACAATTTTCAAGATTCCAACCAACACTCAATGCATACACATTCACAAAGACTAATGAAATGGTTTGCTAGAGCACCGAGGTGCAACAAAGAAACATTAGAATATTTCTATAAATAGAGAAATGGCAGACAATTTCTTGCAGAGCTAACAGAATCTGAAAATGCCCAGGCATGGCCTGTGCTCTGATACCATGTTAAACACATACATGGCAGACACATAGGATGAATGATAAGCATGAGAGTACATCTATTATTGACAATGATATACATTTATAGCACATGGTGTGACCCTTGGATTCATATTCCAAGTGGTCTCTTAGACTCCCTTTGGTTGTTTAGCTTCCACACCAACCCTTAGAGGATTAGGTGTCCAACACAAAAGACGAAAAACAAACCCTAGAAAGCTCATAATTATACTTTCCTAAGACTGATAACTGTTTGAACAAGTCAAATTGAGTCATTTTCAAAGGTCCGAAAAGAGTAGGCAAAGGAAACCACTAAAGGAACATCTCGTTCCCTAGTATGTTTGCCAAGTTGTTTGATGAATAATTTCCTTATGTGGACAGAAGCAAACTCCCTAGATCTAGTGGCTTGATCTAGAAACAACATAGACAAAATGACTTATGTTTTCCTTAGAGAGTTTAGAATATGGAAGAAAGACTTACCTGGAATCCAATGCAAGCTCTCCTCTTCTCCTTGCTTGTAAGCTCCAACTCCAACTCCAAATGCTAAAAATGGAACCTGCAAAACAACTAAAACATGAAAGAGAACCAAAATATACAAATAACATATAATAACATTTCCAAATAATGAGTCAAGAAGACATTGTTCTACATATGCATAAATGAGACACAAGTATAGGAAAACAAAACACTTTTTATATTAATGAATGTAGGAGAAGATACAACCCTTTCAAATCTTGAACTTGTAGATGCATCCCAACTATCTTGTCCTTCCTTTGCCACAAAGCAAGTCTTCAATCACAACTCAAATGCATGGATGGATAATGGATCCTTAGGCACAAAGCAACAACACAGGGCATAACTAAGAGTCTCCAAAAGCCAACCTAGACTCTATGGGAGGTAGTGTATTTATAGGGTAAAAGAGGTGGTTTTGGATTTTCCATTCTAGTACTTAGATCCACATTAGAGGGAAGATAAGTTATAGGCATAAGAGATAAGGCGTCAAGAGTAGGAGTTCGAGATCTAATCCAATAGTAAATAATTAAAACCACTTGGGAAGCGTTTAGAAAGAGAAGATTAGATTTTTATTGTTTTTACTGAATTCCAAGGGTTATCACACTTACAGTGAAAGCAACATGTTCTAGTCATTGTAGTTTCTCTATGTACAACTTGCAACAATGCAATTTGCGTGAAGCCTAAGTGTGATGGGTCCAAAAATTAGGGTTTTGAGTGGTTTAACCCATAATTCTTGGAACTTTTGGAGAGAGGATTCTCTTGAATTTGCTGGGGATGAATGAAAAGTGTCAATGGATGTTGATTGATCCTGTTTCATAGCCATTTGATTGGATGTGACAAAATGACCTATAACAGGGAGGGTGTCAAAACCACAAGTGTAGATGCCTTCAAATTGTTTGATACTAAAATATATGAGATTTTGATTGAACGCAGTGACCGAGGCTTTGGAATTTTCTCTACCACTTCCAGTTGGTCCTCATGGGTTTCGATTCTAGTGGGTTCCTCTTGATTTGGTGGATCAATTTTATTTATTTCCACCATTTCTTTTTCCTCATATTCTTGCTCAATTACACCCAATATGTTGTTGGTTTGGAGGTCTTTTTGCACAGAAATATCCCTTGGGCTATCACTTCTTATACCTTCTAGATACTTGTTTATATGATTCATGTTCTTTGTTTAAGGAAACAAGGCCCCACTTTAAATGGTGTCACGTTCTTTGGATTTTTTAACAACCTTTTATAAAGTGACTATAATCATGACAAGAGTTACACCTAAAGAGAATTTAATCATCATCAAGGGTCTATGCATAGCTCCAACCCTCCATATTGAATTGGATTGCCTTTGGCATACCCTTTTGTAGATTTATTTCTAACCAAATTCTAGCACAAGAGTAAATATTCCTCTTAAGATAAGCCCAATCTATATAATGACCCAAATTGTTTCCTATTTTGTTATTGAGAATCTTTGTCTTATAAAAGGATTGGGAGATGTGGCGATCTCACTCGCACTAGCATAGTTGATATTTCCATGAATGAATCAAAGTCCAAGGTCTAGTGGGTAAGGAATTATCCCTTGGAATTGATGAAGCAGGGAGTTGATTTAAATATTTTATCTTGTTCTTCCTTGTTGTCAAATAAAAACAAATAATAATCTTGGCCACAATAATAACCAGTGATTTGACATGGGACAATAGCTTGGCACTTTGAGATCCATGCTTGGACTTCTTGAGGGTGCAAAAAAGACTAGTAAACTTTTCAATAAGAGCTTACTTGTGCAACATTATGGCTTTCCTCTTCAACTATAGAGGCATATCCATCTCGGGGATGGCTAAACTCGCTTCACAAACTTACTCTTCTCTAGGCATTTTCCACGAGCAAAAGATCTAAACATAGTAGCATAGGGTTCTTCCTTGTGGTTATCAAAAACCTCCATGGTGATTATGGACCTTTAACGTAGGTTTGAGGAAGTGATAACAACCAAAGAGACCATTAACAAAAAAAAAAAATACAATCTAGTGCTAATGATGTCCCTTCTCTAGGAAGGGTACACAAGTCCTTCAACTGACACAAGGAGAGGAATATATACTACTAGAAAGGTTTCTTCAAAAAGTTTCAAAGGTTGTAGATGGATAAGGTTTTCCCTAGCCACTAAAAAAGTTACAATCAAGGCATTTCACTACATGGTGATAAAACTTATCATAACGATTATATATTATATATTCATAGTAAATATATTCCCTAATTTCATGAGAAATGTTTTCGGCGATAATCACATCAAAATTCATTTGTCGACGCATTTCAAACCAGCAAGTGTGGTTCATCGTCAGGACAAGATGAAGAACCAGATCATGGCAACAAATTAAATAGAGAGACCCATCATTCAAACGGCTAGAAAGAAACAACTAATTTTGACCAAAGGAAACGGTTAGAATTGACTGGACTACAGCTAAATTTGACTGGACCAAGAGTTAGGGGAAAGTTTATTAATTGGTTAGTTAATTAATTAGTTAATTTGTTAGATTTAATAATTTTTATTTAAATCAAATGTAACTAAATATATTCGTTAATAAATAACTAAAATTATTCATGAACCTAAATTGAGAACATTAAAATTTTAATCCTCTATACAACTAAATCAACTATATGTAAAAACCTATATTATCATGGGATAAATTAAGGTAAAATTGAAAGTTTATTAACTAAATAATTAGTTAAATTAAATTAGCTAACTTGTTTATCATGTATATTTATTTAAATAAATAAGTATTATCCTCTTTTAATTTATATAAATATTCATATATGAGGGAGTTAGGATAAAGATTAATAAATGTTTATTAAATAATTAAGTAATATATTTATCAAATAATTAATTAAATATGTAATATGGTTATAGAAAAATATGTATGTTACTAAATATGATAATCAGTTAAATTGTTTATTAAATATTATATAATTTACATTAATATATAACTTTATATTAATATAATTTTCAATTTTAAATATTCCATATATATATATATATATATATTATATTATATATTATTTTTCACTCATTTTATATTCTTTTTATGTAAGTGAATAATGATTTAATCCCTTTCTTTTTAGTCTCATCCTTTTAGGTAAGAAATATAAACTTTAAATGCTATGACTATATTTATTGCAAAAAAAAGAAAAAACCATACTAAAAAAGTAAACTTACCATTTTGCTTGTCAAGAAAAGAAAAGAGAACAAGCCTACATGTGAGATTCCATAAACCAATGCCCTTTTATTTGCATAAATTCTCTTCTTTGGACAAGTAAATTAGGTATGGCCATGTCAAAGAATATATGAGGCATGACTTCAAGCTCAATGGCTTCCACTCATACAAGGAAAGGGAAGTCACAATAAATACTTTTTTTCTCATTTCTATTTAAAGTGAAATTAGACAAAGATAAAATTTTTGAGGGTTTTGTTCCTCATAGATAACTGGTTATACCAAAAATGTTAGTCATTGGATTTTGACCTTGAAGAAAAAATCCCAACTAAATCATCTTAGATTATATTTCTTCCCTTACAAGCAAGGAATGAACAACCTTATCCCAAACAAAAAACACTTTTGGAAATTACATAAACATATCTGAAACCATTATGAACCATTATAAATATATGCATGCACTCAAATATCTATTGAAATAGATTTATGAAAGTGGCTTATTTGCTATTAAAATTCAAATAAGATATTAGATCCATGTTTAAAAATTTGATTATGAGTAAATAATTTTTAGATTATGAATGAATATATTTTAAATGTGACTTTTTATTATGAATACAAACATTTTCCAATAATTCTATAAGTATAATATAACAATCTAAACTAATCCCTAAAACAAAAAATAAATGACTTTAAAAAAATGAAAAGTAAAAAAAAAAAACAAACAAACTTATACACATTCATGAAAAAGTTCCGAACTTCTTATGTATTTAGAATAAATATGAGTGGAAACATAAATATAAAGAGTAAACGTAAGTTTTTAAAATTATATTTACATACCTTTAAAATACACAACTTAATTTACATTTAAAAGAACACTTACTAAATTTACTTTGATTTACATTAACTACTCTTACTAAATTTATATATCCACTTTTATAATTTACATTCCCAAAAAAGCACCAACTTAGTTTTACGTTGCACCACTTCAGTTTATAATTCCACCCATCGGTAAAAAGGGTTTTATGCTCCAATTTTCATAGGGCGAATAGAATATTGTATTGCTATGTGGTGTGTAAATTGTAATTTCGTGTTTCAAGAGTGTTTGGTAACTAAGAGTAAATTGTAATTTACCGTGAGAAAGCGATTGATGAGATAACCAAGAAAACACGCGCACGATAAATACATTTTCTCACGTGTAAGCCAGCCGGATGATAATCGCCGTTGGATTGCAGAGTGGGAGCGTAAGTAAGTATGGTGGAAGGGCGTGAGGGAAAGAATTGACAGAGAAAAGCTTTTTCGACTAAAAAGCCATCCGCTCCGCTCCGTTTATAAAATCCTTCGCCTCGCCTGCTCACCAATTTAATTCAAATCTCTCTAACGGAAATGAAAGAGCCGAAGTCTGGGAGTTTAATTTTAATTTTAGGCCAGCTGAGTAAGGATGCACTGGTGCAAGAATCAATGCACTCAGGGAGGTTGCAAGAACCAATGTACTCAGGGAGCGGCTGATCAGCTCTAGGGATTCTTTCATGCTTTTGTGGATGCAGGGTCAGGTAATGGATACTTTATTTTTCCAACAAATTTCTGTAATAATGTCTGTTAGATTTGTTTAATTTTGTTTTCCACCTATTATATTTATTTTCTTCTCTTCTTTGGTATTTTGCATATGCAATTTGCAGTCTGCGATGGATGGATGGATGCAATTTGCAGTCTATTTAGTGCCTAATGTATGTTGAGTAGGGATGATTGGCTGTGGGATAGGAATTACTATCTTCAAGGATGTTGAGTAGGGATGATTGGCTGTGGAATTACTATCTTCAAGGATTTATTCAGAACCTAATTTAGATGTGTTTCTGATTTCCATATCTAGGATACAATTTCATGGATGCACAGTCCAGTCATTGACTCACTGACTAACGTTGCAGCCATGACAGGTATATTTCTTGTTTTTATTTTATATTCATATTCATATTCATGATTTATTCTTTGGTTTTGGTTCCCTAGAATAGAGCAGAATTTTCTTATCCTTCCTCATCAAAGCCATGATCCACCCTATCAATTTGCCATCCGTGCAATTGAACTGACTCTCCTCCCCTGTTTTGACGTGATTTCCTCACCTGTTTTTAATCGATTACACCTATTCTCTTCTTGCTATAGAGATTTTTTCTTGAGTAGGGATGATTGGCTGTGGGATAGGAATTATTATTTTCATGGATGCACAGCCCATCCACCGGGGTTTCTTAAAGGATTTATTCAGAACCTAATTTAGAAGTGTTTCTGCTTTCCACATCATGGATGCACAGCCCAGTCACTTACGAACGTTGAAAGAAATTCTATCATTTTTATTGTTTCCCCACCGTATCACATTACACGCCAGCCCCTTCTTCTCCCAATCGAAGAAATAAATGACCGGCGAGGCGATTGAGGAGGCCAACTGACTACCAGGTAAGCTTCATTGTCTGGGTTTTATGGTATTTCGTTTTCTATATTTTGCCTCTTTTCACCCAAACCTTCTACTGTCCCGCTCATTCTTTGTTTCGCTTCCTTACTATGGCCTCATCCTCTTCATAAACTATCGTCTCAGGAAGCTGGTAATTTGTCTCGTATCTTTTATAACTCTGTTTTTCTAAATTTTCGTATAGAAATCTGCATAAACTAATCTGAAACTCGATATTGTTGGCGTGAAAATCTTTTATAACTCTGTTTTTCTAAATTTTCGTATAGAAATCTGCATAAACTAATCTGAAACTCGATATTGTTGGCGTGAACGAACAGAGGACGAGAGTGAGTTTGAGTACAAAGAGGGTCCGAAGGGGCCTGAGCACTGGGAGGAACTCAAGGAGGAATGGAAGGCCCGCTGGAACGGGACGCATCAGTCTCCCATCGATGTGGTGAAGAGACATGCCATAATTTATCCGAACCTGGGCAGGCTCCGCAGAATCTATTACCCTCCAAAAGCAACCCTTGTCAACAGGGGCCACGACATCATGGTCAGTAAGTGAACCTTCTTTTAACGCTTTTGCCATCTAAAGGTTTAGGGTTCGATCTGTCTTACACCTATGGCTGTATTGCATCAGGTGAACTGGTCGGAAGGCGCCGGCGGTGTTGAGATAGAAGGGAAAAGATTCACATTGCGTCAAATCCATTGGCACACCCCGGCCGAGCACACTGTAGATGAAAAACGGTACAATCTCAAACCCCTCTTTTCAATCCCTGCTATCCTAAATTATATTATTGCTATTTAGGCGTTGCTAAAGCGTTTTGCATCGAAGTGTGCATTCATAGTCGAAGAAAAGAATAGTACCAAGATGCCAAGGCAATCAACAATTTTTTCCACCATATTTCAAATATTTAGCACTCAGATTTAAATTAGTTTGGGTCATTTGCTCAGATTTTTCCATTACTTCTTTCCTCAACCTTTTCAACTCTTTAAATGTCGGAAACAAGATCTAAGGGTTGTTTGGAAAATATCTGGATGCCAATGCTGGGTAGTGAAGGAAAAGCTAACACAGTAAATGAAAGCTTTCCGACAACCAATGACCATTTTAAAGAGTAATTGTAATGCATGGCAGGTTAGCTCTTGCCTTCTACTGTAGAGTATTTGTATTAGATTACACTGCCACAACTTAAAGCCAATGATCGTTTAGGCACGTGGTCGATGAATATGTGAGTAAGCATTTAATGAAAATAACAACGACTCATTCTTCTTAGCCAGTTTTGAAGACAGGGCAAATAACCTATTCCTATTCAGGTTTGTTTGGACCTCATGATGAGAAAACCTGATTTTCATTTCCTGGAGACCCCAATCATTTTGGAACCTATACACATCATCCTCATCCAATCTTTCACTCTCTTTGCACCTCTCAATTGGACTTATTTTCATTTTAGAGCTGCCAAAACAACATGGATACCTGATTCCCAGACACACACATTGATATCACTTTTATCTATCTTCTTCTGTACGTACAACAATAGGTTTTCTTGAGGAATCCTAGTAGGATCCTTCAAAATTTACTTTCACTCATCAATTATTGTTCCATATAAGCTCTTCGAAAACCTATGAAACAAATTGTAGTAGTAATTGTCGTGGTACTTGAGGTGGTAGGGAGGATTGTATTGATCATCAAAGTGAAGGTCTGTTAAAGCCTCCAAAAGCTACAGATTTATTCAAATCTTCCTTGAAATCCAAGCCAACCCTCTTTCTCAGTTTAGGTGGTTTTGTTTTAATTGTGTCCTATATCAGCAGAGATTCTTGTGTGTATGCACCCTGGAGATTCTTTTATGTATGTAAGTGAGAATTACATCTCATAGTAAGCTTATTCCACCGGAATTAGAATCCTAAAAATATTGGTCATTTCATAACACAATGATATCTAGGTATGCAGATTTTCTTTGCTTCTCCTCTTTTCTTGCTGTGTTAATGTAATATTGACCTCGATTGTTCGGTAGGATTTATATACGTTTGCCACAATGTCAGACTAATAAACAATCCTCAATTTCATATTCTAATATGCCCATTCACCTCTCTAAACCCTGCAAATCCATTGGGGAAGAGTAAGAGTAACAATAACAATTGAATACGTCCAAGTGATACTTTTCTCTTGATATATTTTTTTTCTTTTGTCCCCGTGTTCCTGTAGTCCTTTGAAGACTGTAATTTTGTTTCAGAATTTTTGAAACCATTATATATATATATATATAGAGAGAGAGAGAGAGAGAGAGAGAGTGTTATATACATTTAATGAAAATAAAAGATAATTGTGAAATTTTTTATGGAGAAGTTTGTTGAAAATAAAAGATAGTTGTGATTTTTTTAGAGAGAATTTTGTTTAAAAAAAGAATTGGAAAATTTTCTTTAAATTTGTGAATATAATTTAGCTTAGATTTATGTCATGAATGTTATGTGGTTGTTGTAGAAAATAGAATCAACTAGCATTCTAAGTGGATTTCTTAAAGTTTGTATTATTTTATTTTTAAAACAACATCAACAATTATGTCAATTCCTATTCGTGTTACCCCAAAGTTCTAACCATTTGCTGATCCTTGCCATATCTAGAGGATAGGATAGCCTTTCTCCCATAGAGGGAAAACGACATAGCCATCTTCTTTATAACCTTGTTTTTTTATATTACCATGATGGATGAGTTAGCAGTTTTGAAGAAGGTTTTTGGTAAGGGTTTGTTCGACAATTCTGACCACGTGAAAGTAAAGGAACCAAAATCATACGATGGTGCGAGGAACACAAATATATTAGGTGACTTTATTTGGGATATGGAGCAGAACTTGGACTTATCCGGGGTGACTTCGGAGGGGGGGGAAATAAGAATTGTTGTGGTAGAGAAGGCAAGCGAAACATATTACTTTTGGTAACATGACAGAGGACATCACCACATGGAAGAAGATGAAGGAAGCCTTGATAGCTCATTTTGGACCACAAGATGAGACTTGGGGTGCGAGAGCGAAGGAGAGGTTCGTTAAGCAAGTAGGGAGCCTGCAAACACATGTGAGGGAGTATTCAAGTCTGATGTTGGAGCTTCTGGATATGGCCAAGAAGAAGGATAGTTTGTTCAATTTTGTGATTGGGTTGCAACCATAGGCTCAAGTTGAAGTAAAGAGGCAGAAGGTTTAGTCTCTTGAAGAAGCCGTCATTGTTGTGGACAAGCTTCTAGATTACTGTGAATGCAAGACATAAGGGAAGGAGCAAGGCGAGAGGAGGAAGAAAGCAGATAAAGGGAAAGAGAAGCCTTCGAAGGAAGATGGAACAAAGTTGGGTGGCTTTCCGAAGGGGAAGAAACCTCTTGTGTGTTGGTTGTGCAGTGAAGAGCACATGACCAAGCATTTTCCATTAATGAAGAAGGCGATAACTTTGCAGCAAGTCGAGAAGGAAGAGAGAGAACAAGGTTCTCGTGCATCAGGAGTTATGCAGGTTTTAGGAGCAACTACGATGAAGGAAGCTACCTTGAAACATGATCCGGAAAGGAGGAAGCTAAATTTCGTGAAGATGGATATAGTTGGGAGTCTAGTTATGGCTATCTTGGATAGTGGAGCATTCACAACTTCATGAAAGAAGATGTGGCTAGGAGATTAGGACTGTGGTTCGTTCCAACCCATGCATCTTTTAAAGCGGTGAATTAAGAAGGAAGCAGAGTCCTTGGGATAGCGACGGATGTTTCGATGAAGATTGGAAGTTGGCAAGGAAAGGTGGACTTCAATATCATTAGGATGGATGACTATGAAGTTGTACTTGGTATAGAGTTTACAATTGAGTAAGAGGCTGTGCCAATACCGCACTTGGGGAAACTGTTCATTCATGTAGGAATGAAGGAGCTAATGATTGTTCCTATCGTGGAGCTATGGTAGGAGAATGCAGGATGATAGCCATTTGTGTGGAGGTAGGACAACATGAATATGAGGTTCATGAGAGGAGCCATTCATGTGGAGGTAGGAAAACTGGAATATGAGTTTCATGAGATGTTTGAGAGGTTGGATCAACATGAAGAGGAGTATGTTGATTTAGAGGAGAAGATGTTGATAGATGGGTTGAGAGTTTGGAGTAGGAACCAGACCTAGAAGAGCATGAAGATGGAGGGATGTCTGTGGATCGAGATGGAACCGTAAAGACAAATATACTAGGCCATAACGATCCAAGTTCGATGAAGTTGATGGAAGAGAGTATGGGTAGGTATTCCTATCCACTTTTGATAAATTATATTGTAGAGAAGTATGGAGGGTTCATACTGGGCATGGGGGGATTCTTCTCGGAGACGAAGAGAGATGGCCTTGTGATGTGGAAAGGGAAGTCATATGACTTCCCCACACCATCTTTTTGAAGCTCATGAAGGAGATGGGCTCATTGTAACTTTCTTGAGATGGTGAGACCCCTGGGGGCTTGAGATGCCATTAAATGACACCTCATAATGAGCAGAACCAGAGGAAAGATTGTATGATAGGGAAGAGGTGAGAATGGTTGCACATGTTTGGGTGCATGTGTTCTTGTGTAGTTGATGCTATGGTCAGATTAGCTACCTGACTAGTCGATTGCACGAGGGGATCCAACACATGTCATTCTTACAGGTTGCAATACATGAATAGACATGGCATATATGTTGAGATGAGATTCTTTTGTATTAATGAAATCAGTTGATGCGAAGGTTGTTCATGATGAGGACAATCTTCAGGCTTTGGTTAAGAAGCTTACCAAGGGGTGTCTTGTCGAGGAAGACAACCATTTTGAAGTGCAGGGGGTGGGGGTGATGTCAAGCCCTTAGGGATGGCACCCGAGCATGCCTGAGTTAGGGCGAGTTGAGTTTAGTGGAATGATTTGGTCGGCATAAAGAGCGCGCCCGAGATGAGTTCAATGGAAAGAATCTGGTGAGACAAGCGCACGAAGAACGCACCCGAGATGAGTTCGGTGGAATGATTGGAACGAATTGGAGAGCTGATATGACGAGGGTGCTTAGCCGAGGCGCACTTGACCGAAGACAAGGCGCGCCTAGCCAAGATGCGCCCGACCGATGACAAGGTGTGCCCAGTTTAGACGTGTCTGCTAGAGTTGCAAAGGTACGCGAGCGAGGATGGGACATGAAGGCACATGACCGAAGGTGAACCAAAGGAAAGATTGTATGCGACAAATGATGCGACATTATATTTGGGGTTTATGGTCACCTTGAATGAAGGAAGGTTGGCTCGAATGCCCAACTGACACATCCCTTGGAAGAGACATGACTATTCATGGAGGGCGACTCATATATATAAGATGAGAGGAGAGGAGTTAGAACATCAATCAACCAAAAATCAACAACCTCTCATTGCAAGACAAGAAGGAGACAATGAAGGAAGAAGAGAGTTGGGTCTCACGAAGGAGCTTGCTCTCTAAAGCTAGCTGCGAAAGGAAGTTATGCGAGCTTGTGGAACGAAGTATTGTTGAAGGCGGTACACAATGGGGTATTTTTGTATTAAGGTTGTGTGTAGGTCGAAGGGTTGTGGCAGGGAACTGTTTGGAGTTTGGCCCAACCGAACTAAAGTCCATTATAAACTGAAGTTTTGTATATTGAAGTTTTATAGTCAACAGAGCAGCGGGGAAATTGTTTTGAAAGTTTCCCCTCCCGTTTATTGAAGTGTTATTTTTGTAAATGATTCGTGTTGTTTATGAATGAATGTGACTATTGTTGAGTTAAGTTAATTGAAGTAAATTGTAATTGAAGTTAAGTTTTGAAGTGACTATTGCACTGAGATTTGATTGAATAGTAATTTCGCAAGTATAAGATATTGATCTCGCTACAGGGTACATGGGTTAGAGGCATAATATGAGCATTAGTAAACTCAAATTGGTTTCACCATTGAGGCGAAAGCGCACCGGTGCCACAACTCAGGGGATTCAGGAAGCTCATAGCTCAGAGGTGCACCATTGGGGCGTGACACCCACATTTTGATCCTAGACATTGGCTTGCCTGAGGGAAGTTATTTCTACGAGGGAAACCTCACCATATTTTGAGACTTATACCTGTGAAAATTCCTAAACTGGAATTCCTACTGCAACACCTGATGATATTTCTCCTATTTGTTAAATTCCTTCAAACAAATTACTTGTAGTTTCCTACGACAAATGTCGAAATACATACACTGCAACCTTCAATTAATTAAATATTATACGGAAACAAGAGCCTGAGCAAGAAAGAAAATACAACACAATAAGGCTGTTATTTTTGGACAAATGTCCTCGGAAAAACCCAATGAGGGAAAACCGGTGCAGCAGATCTGAGGGTTTATTATTATTAAGTAGTAGAAAATTCTGAATACATCCCTGAATACCACAAGGGTTATTTAGTTACAGAGAGAGAAATACTGGCAGAATTATTTTTGAGATTACCTCACACAATCACTGAGAAAAATCTCGGTTGATCTGATCATTGGATGAGGTCCCTCTGGTAGGCCTTGCTGCCTCTGCGCAGTCCTCACGCAGTCCCTGTGTCAACCCCTCTAGGCACTGCGTCACCCAGCCAACTGATCGATTTGCTGCTCGGAGTCACTGCTCTTAGCCTTCCGGTTTCACACCCCGGCTCCTGATGTCTAAAACTGACTCTGTTGCAAAATTTCAGACTCTCTCTCACCCTCTACGCAGCCTCTACGTGGCCCCTGCGTCAGCCTCTATGTGAGATCTGTTGGATCACTCTCTCCCTCTCTCTGTTGATGATTTTTCGGTTGAGAAAATCTCTCTCTTTGGATGCTATCCCTGCCCCTCAACTGCAAGTAATCTACTCGATTTGAATTTCCTCCTGAGAACTTCTCACTTCAGAAATTTGATCTCTTGATTTCTCGGTGTGTTTTCCAAATGACCCACAAGTTTCCTGAAACAATCTTCTCGTTGACATTCAATGACCCAGATTAAAAGCTAATCAATGGCTAAGATCATTTTTGCTTGATCCTTGTCTTCTTCTAGAAGTTACACCTACGATTAGATTAATACCCATTAATATTTTTAATTCCCTAAATTTAGACTTAGGGGCCCATTAAAAATATTAATTATTTTAATAAAATTGTTTTTGGGTGGAATTTCCCAAAACGATTTGTGGGTTCTTTGGAATACATGTGCCCAAGCCTCCCTACAAAGTTTGAGGCCTAGAGCACATCGGATGCTACCCCAAATCAATAATATCATGCCTTCAAGAGGGATATTGAGCCACTTGATCCTGAAAGACTCCATCCTTTGGGGGACGACTATCTATCTTCGATGGTTTTGTTTACATTTGGCATACCTTGCTTATTATCTTAGTCTCCTTTACTTTGTGAATGAAAAGTGACTTTCCTGTAATTTTTCCAGGCTTAGGAGTTGGTGTTGCCTTTGCCTCTACTTGTGCCAAACCAAAAATATTATTAGTGGAGGTATACAACTTGCTTCGACAATTAGATTACTATGTTTGAATTTTTATCATAGAATAATAGTCTCCCACTTCTGAATCATTCATGGCAATGGTGGGAATGTCTTTTCCATTTTTTTCTCTTTGGTTCTCTCTCTATACTTTCTTATTTTTTCAACTCTATTTTTGGTCACCTCACTACTGATTGATTCCCTCTAAGTGATTGTCATGAGTGGGCCCAACTTGAGATACTTCTTCCTAAATGGTTCTAGTCACCATGCTCCTTCCTCCTTGTTATTTTCTTGTAACATTGGTTTTGGTTGTTTCATCCTTTACACTACAGCTATGTGATTGCTTAATCATTTATCCAACAAGTCCTTCGTCTAATATTTTGCTTCTTGACTTAGCTAGTACCACTCTAGTGTGGTAACCGATTTTCTCTCTTTCTATATCTACCTTTTCCTATTGTTTTTTTTCTTCTTTTCTCATTCTCTCAACATCTACATACTCATGTTGGATATTTTTGTCTTCACTAGTATGTCACTAGTTCATCACAACTCACACCTTTGCTTGTTTTGTGATAGCATTGTCTCATGTAGCCTTTGCTTTTGCCTTTCGAAAGTCACTTCTTCTCATGCTAGAGCTACCATGGTGATCGCATTTCCAAATCTTGCCTTCATTGGTGCTTTACCAGTCTTTGTATCTCTTGCACCCTAGGTACCTACAATTGGGCATAGCTATCTCGTAGTTTCATAGTTATTTCACAGACTTTGCCACTTTAGATGATCTTTATTTCCATCTATTTTGCAATTGACGAGGTTGCTTGGATGATTATGAGGATATATTCTTACCTTGAAAACATCCTTGAACAAGCTCCAACATCAAGACATCTCTTTTTTTTAGTGAATTATAAGTATCACAATTCTAAGTATTCTTCCTTGGCTTTTTGCATTTCATATATGCTTCTTGCTTAACACTACTATTATCTAGCTTGTTTAGCATGGACCCCATTTTATGTATTTGATACGTCTTGGCTTGGGACAATGGGAGATGATTCTACGATTGTTCATGTGGCATCACATTTCATGGGGCAATTTCATAGTTGACATGGTAGTACACATATGCGACGACATTGGTCACTTCATTTAAGCACCATTTAGGCAATTTTTGCATGCATGGGCACCCTCTTGACATTTCATGGTTAATATCCTTGAATGAACTCATATTTCATCATCTTTCTAGCTATTTTACCTTGGAATAGAGCTCCCAACCCTTTGCGGACACAACGACTTGCTATTTGCGGACATGTGGCTTCATTATTTTTGACTTGGAGAGGGTCATTTCATAATTTTTGGAGGTCACTTTCATGATTTTTAGGATATGTTCTTATGTTCGAAACCTCTCCTTGAACTTATGAGCTATTTTGGAGGAACTTTCAACATATTTGGCCCTTTTCACTTGATGCGTGTGGACCTCCCACCATTAAGCACTCAGGCTTAGGCACTTGAATGTGCTAAATTTAGGCTGAGTTAAATTTGGTGGAATTACTTGGACGACACGAAGAGTGCCCCCGAGATGAGTTTGGTTGAACGACTTTGGTGAGATGGGCACATGAAGAGCACGCCCAAGATGAGTTCGGTGGAACAATTGGAACAACTTGGTGAGTTAGCATGACAAGGGTACCCAGCCAAGGCACGCTCTATCGAAGAAAAGGCATGCCTAGCTGAAGATAAGATGCGCCCAACCGAGACACGCTCGTCCGATTTGCGAAGGCACATGACCAAGGATCAACGTGAAGAGGAGTATATTGCAGAAAAGTATGGAGGGTTCATACCAGGTATCGGTGGATTCTTCTCGGAGACAAGGTGATAGGGAATTGTTCTGTGGAAAGGGAAGTCATATGACTTTCCCGCACCACCATCTTTTTGAAGCTCATGAAGGAGATGGGCTTATTGTCACTTCCTCAAGATGGTGAGACCTCTAGAAGCTTGAGATACCGTTGAATGGCGCTTCATGATGAGCATAGTCGGAGGAAAGATTGTGTGACATCGAAGAGGTGACAATGGTTCCACATGTTTGGGTGCATGTGTTCTTGTGGAGTTGATGTTACTGTCAGATTAGTTACCTGACTAGTCGATTGCGCAAGGGGATCTAACACATGTCATTCTTACAGGTTGCGATACATGCATAGACATGGGATATATGTCAAAGACGAGATTCTTTTGTATTGATGTGAAGGTTGTTCATGATGAGGACAATCTTTATGATTAGGTTAAGAAATTTTCCGAGGGGTGTGTTGTTGAGGACGACAACCATTTTGACGTGGGGGAGGATGTCAAGCCCTTAGGCTAGGCACCTGAGCACGCTTGAGTTAGGCCGAGTCGAGTTCGGTGGAACGACTTGGTTGGCATGGAGGGCGTGCTTGAGACATTCAATGGAAAGACTTTGGTGAGACGAGTGCACGAAGAACGCACCTGAGATGAGTTTGGTGGAATGATTAGAACAAATTTGAGAGTCAGCACGACGAGGGTGTCTAGTCGAGGCGCACCCAATCGAAGACAAGGTGCACCTAGCCAAGATGCGCTTGACCGAAGATAAGGTGTGCCGAGATGAGACACGTCCGCCCGAGTTGCGAAGGTACACGACCGAGGATGAGATGCGAAGGTACACGATCGAGGATGAGATGCGAAGGCACACGACCGAAAAATGAATTGAAGGAATGTTTGTATGTGACAAATGATGCGACATAATATGGAGTTTTATCGGGTTTTCCTCTCTAGAGGTGAGAGGTTTTGGCCCTGGCTGGAGAAGCCTATATTTTGTGTCACTTGTCTTTATTTTGGTAATTGTCTTGATGAAAAAGAACACACTAATAGACTAACAAAGTGAAAGATCATAAGCAATTGAACAAAAAGCATACCACAAGCAATTATCAAGCAGAGAAATTGCTAACTTTGAATGCCCTAGATTTCTCAACAGAGCTCGCCCGCAGGGAGTTCGATGGAAAGAATTCGGTGAGACAAGTGCACGAAGAACACACCTGAGATGAGTTTGGTGGAATGATTGGAACAAATTGGAGAGTCAACACGATGAGGGTGCCTAGTCGAGGCGCACCTGACCAAAGACAAGGCGTGGCTCGCCTAGATGTGCTTGACCACGACAAGGTGTTCCCAATGGAGACGCGCTCGACTGACGACAAGGTGTGATCAGAATTTCCTCCTGAGAACTTCTCACTTCAGAAATTCGATCTCTTGATCTCTCGGTGTGTTTTCCAAATGACCCACAAGCTTCCTTAAATAATCTTCTCGTTGACATTCAACGACCCGGATTAGAAGCTAATCAATGGCTAAGGTCATTTTAGGTTGATCCTTGTCTTGTTTCAGAAGTCACACCTATGATTAGATTAATACCCATTAATATTTTTAATTTCCTAAGTTTAGACTTAGGGGTCCATTAAAAATATTAATTATTTTAATAATATTGTTTTTGGGTGGAATTTCCCAAAACGCTTTCTGGGTTCTTTGGAATACATGTGCCCAAGCCTCCCTGCAAAGTTTGAGACCTAGACCACATCCGATGCTACCCCAAATCAACAGTACTATGCCTTCAAGAGGGATATTGAGCCACTTGATCCTGAAAGACTTCATCCTTTGGGGGATGACTCTCTATCTTCAATGGTTTTGTTTACATTTGGCATACCTTGCTTATTATCTTAGTCTCCTTTACTTTGTGAATGAAAAGCGATTTTCTTGTAATTTTTCTAGGCCTAGGAATTGGTGTTGCCTTTGCCTCTACTTGAGCCAAACAGAAAATATTATTAGTGGAGGTATATAACTTGCTTTGACAATTAGATTACTATGTTTGAATTTTTGTCATAGAATAATAGTCTCCCACTTTTGAATAATTCTTGGCAATGGTGGGAACGTCTTTTCCATTTTTTTCTCTTTGGTTCTCTCTCTATATTTTCTTATTTTGTCAACTCTATATTTGGTCACCTCACTATTGATTGATTCCCTTTAAATCATTGTCATGAGTGGGCCCAACTTGAGATACTTCTTCCTAAATGGTTCTAGTTACCATGCTCCTTCCTCCTTGTTACTTTCTTGTAACATTGGTTTTGGTTGCTTCATCCTTTTGGCTGCAACTATGGGATTGCTTAATCATTTATTAAACACATCCTTCATCTAATATTTTGCCTCTTGACTTAGCTAGTACCACTCTAGTGTGGTAACCGATTTTCGATCTTCTATATCTACCTTTTTCTATTGTTTTCTTTCTTCATTTCTCATTCTCTCAACATCTACATACTCATGTTAGATATTTTTGTCTTCACTAGTATGTCACTAGTTCATCACAACTCACACCTTTGCTTGTTTTGTGATAGCATTGTCTCATGTAGCCTTTGCTTTTGCCTTTGGAAAGTCACTTCTTCTCATGCTAGAGCTACCATGGTGACCGTATTTCCAAATCTTGCCTTCTTTGGTGCTTTACCAATCTTTGTATCTCTTGCACCCTAGGTAGCTACAAATGGGCATAACTATCTCGTAGTTTCATAGCTATTTCACGCACTTTGCCACTTTAGATGACCTTTATTTCCATCTATTTTGCAATTGACGAGGTCGCTTGGATGATTATCAGGATATATTCTCACCTTGGTAACATCCTTGAACAAGCTCCAACATCAAGACATCTCTTTTTTTTAGTGAATTATAAGTATCGCAATTCTAACTATTCTTCCTTGGCCTTTTGCATTTCATATATGCTTCTTTCTTAACACTACTATTATCTAGCTTGTTTAGCATGGACCCCATTTTTTGTATTTGACACGTTTTGGCTTGGGACAGTGGGAGAGGATTCTATGATTGTTCTTGTGGCATCACATTTCATGGGGAAATTTCATAGTTGACATGGTAGTACACATATGCGACGACATTGGTCACTTCATTTAAGGACCATTTAGGCAAATTTTGCATGCATGGGCATCCTCTTGACATTTCATGGTTAATATCCTTGAACGACCTCATATTTCATCATCTTTCTCGCTATTTTACCTTGGAATAGAGCTCCCAACCCTTTGCGGACACATCTTCTTTCTATTTATGAACATGTGGCTTCATTATTTTTGACTTGGAGAGGGTCATTTCATAATTTTTGGAGGTCACTTTGATGATTTTTAGGATATGTTCTTATGTTCGAAACCTCTCCTTGAACTTATGAGCTATTTTGGAGGAACTTTCAACATATTTGGCCCTTTTCACTTGATGCGTGTGGACCTCCCACCATTAAGCACTCAGGCTTAGGCACTCGAATGTGCTAAATTTAGGCCGAGTCAAATTTGGTGGAATTAATTGGACGGCATGAAGAGTGCCCCCGAGATGAGTTTGGTTGAACGACTTTGGTGAGATGGGCACATGAAGAGCACACCCAAGATGAGTTCGGTGGAACAATTGGAACAACTTGGTGAGTTAGCACGACAAGGGTACCCAACCAGGGCACGCTCTATTGAAGAAAAGGCACGTCTAGCTGAAGATAAGATGCGCCTAATCGAGACGCGCCCGTTCAGTTTGTGAAGGTAGATGATCGAGGATCAACGTGAAGAGGAGTGTATTGCAAAAAAGTATGGAGGGTTCATACTAGGTATGGGTGGATTCTTTTCGGAGACGAGTTGATATGGCTTTGTTCTGTGGAAAGGGACGTCGTATGACTTTCCCGCACCACCATATTTTTGAATCTCATGAAGGAGATGGGCTTATTGTCACTTCCTCAAGATGGTGAGACCTCTAGAAGCTTGAGATACCATTGAATGGTGCCTCATGATGAGCATAGTCGGAGGAAAGATTGTGTGACATGGAAGAGGTGACAATGGTTGCACATGTTTGGGTGCATGTGTTCTTGTGGAATTGATGCTACAATCAGATTAGCTACCTAACTAGTCAATTGTGCAAGGGGATCCAACACATGGCATTCTTACAGGTTGCGATACATGTGTAGAGATGGGATATATGTCAAAGACGAGATTCTTCTGTATTGATGAAGACAATTGATGTGAAGGTTGTTCATGATGTGGACAGTCTTTATGATTTGGTTAAGAAATTTTCCAAGGGGTGTGTTGTTGAGGATGACAACCATTTTGACGTGGGGGAGGATGTCAATCCCTTAGGCTAGGCACCTGAGCACGCTTGAGTTAGGGCGAGATGAGTACGGTGGAACGACTTGGTTGGCATGGAGGGCGCGCTTGAGACGTTCAATGGAAAGACTTTGGTGAGATGAGTGCACGAAGAACGCACCTGAGATGAGTTTGGTGGAATGATTAGAACAAATTCGAGAGTCGGCACAATGAGAGTGTATAATCGAGGCGTACTGAATCGAAGACAAGGTGCACTTAGCCAAGATACGCCCGATCGAAGATAAGGTATGTCGAGATGAGACTGTTAAGTTTAGGTATGTTCTATGCTAGAGAAATTTATTTCAATTTTCATAGTTAGCTCAATATCTTTTCCAGGTTAGCAATCACATCAGCGTTGAAGTAAACTGTAGATAGAACATAAATATAAATCGAAAAAGACAAGCCAAGACAAGAGGACACAAGATGTGGCGCTAGCCAAGGACAAACCCCAATGTAGGGAAACCCTTCGTCAATTCTTCTTATATGATCTTCAATAGTTCAGCAGAGAGAGAGAGATGGATAGTACATTTACAACAGAAGTCAACACTTTGACTTATCTAAATAAGAGCATAAATCATTTCTAAGAAGATGATACATGAGATCAGTTGAAGACATGCGCCTTCAATTGATTCTCCAACGTGACTCTTTCACCTATCATTGTGCTGCATCTCGTCGTCACGCTACACCTCACCGTGCTGCACCCATCATCACTATGCTGCATCTCTTCATGCTTCATCAATCATGACTGTACCCATCACTGTACTGCACCATGTTGCCATACTGTCCTATGTGCTTGCTTGCTGTACCTTGCATGCTTGCTGTCCCTTGCATGCTTGTTGTACTATTGCTTGCTTCGTGTACTTGCTGCACCAAGTACCATACTGCTGTACCCAGTGTTTTTAAAACCGGAACCGGTGATCGGACCGGTCCACCTAATGAACCGGTTTACCGATCGGAACCGGTCTAACCGGGACCGGTTTGGTCTAAACGAACCGGTTTTTAAAAAATACATTAAATAATTAATTTTTAATGAAACAAAACCATTTTTAAGATGTAAAACCATGATTCCAAGCCTATAGAGACAAAATATGCAAAGTTTGCTCATTTATATACCATGCAAAGGTGAATATATCAAAATGGCACCGAGTGCAATACATATCATCGACAAAATAGCAAAATACATAAGAAATGAGGCTCTAAATGGCCTATAAAGTCCAAAAACAATGCTGCAAGCTATGAGGCCATTGGCCTACTACAAGTCTATAGTGTACACATGATCAATCATCAAGTCCATCACCACTACTAGACACAGGATCATCATCAGGAGCTACATAGACATCATCTGATTCAGAGTCTGAGGATGCCTCAGCCTGATCTGCAACATCAGTATCAACGCCACCAATGACAATAGAAGTGGACCTAATGGAAGCACGAGTTTGTCGACCTGCACGACTAGTGCCTTCCATTGGTTCCTTGCCTTTCCTTGATGCCGCTACTGATCCTGGTTCTGATGTCGCCACATAATCTGCCTCATCCCCTGCTAAAGCCATGTCGATATCAAAATCAGCCTCAAACACAGGATCTTCAGTCTCCTCCACCCATTCTGATGTTGGATCAATATCGTCCAACACAATGGGATCTAGATCAGGTGATTTGCTCATCATTTGGTTCCTCCTCAGTCGAAGCTTGTATTGCACAAAAACAAGATCATTTAACCGTTTTTGTTCCAAACGGTTTCTCTTCTTCGTGTGTATGCGCTCAAAAACAGACCAATTGCGCTCACAACCTGAAGCACTGCAAGTTTGACTGAGGACTCTAATTGCAAACCTTTGCAATTGAGGACACTGGCCACCAAATGACTCCCACCAATGTGCTGCAAAGAAAAAGACAATAATTAGTAACTTAGTTTATAATTTGAATTGTAAAGAACGTAAACAATTTTAACTTGAAATGAAAAACAAAATGGAAATTGGAATTGCTTACCTGGTTGGTCCACATCTCTTGCCATCTTTGCCAAAAGTACCACTTGCCATATTGAAAATAGTAAGCTGTCTATGTATTTCCAACTGGTCTACATGGTTAGGGACCATGCGCTCCAAGCAATCAATCAATCCAGCTCTGACCTCCCCATCATGCTGATCTCGTAGCCGATTTTTATAGTGATACCTTGGGTTCAAAAAATACCCGGCTGCATGTATAGGACAATGGAGTTGATTGTTCCATCTGTTATCAATGATCTCCCATATACGGCCATATTTAGCTAACCTGTCCTTGTAAGCTGCCCGTATCTGCTCCTTTGCCTGATCCATAGCTTCATAAATGTAGCCCATGGCCAATCTTTCCCCATCCACCAACCTTAGCACCTTAACAAGGGGCTCGGTAATTTTCACAAGCTCTACAGACCTTTTCCAAAAATAAGTGTCTAACACTTTCTTTTTGGTGTCTTTTCCATCTGGTCTACGAGCCCACCGAGATTCAGACCATTCTTCAGAGGAAAACATTTTTTGCAAGTTTTTATGTTGACCATTGAGACATTGCAACGTGAGGAAGTGAGTTGCAAATCTCGTAATTGCAGGCCTAACAAGCTCTTTGCCTCCAGTGTGTTTCCTCATTAGGCTCAACACCCATGAGTGGTTGTAAATGTATTTTGTAATGCACTTGGCATGCTCTACAGTGTTTTTTACCCACTCCACCTTGCCTATATCCTCAAGCATGAGGTCTATGCAATGTGCAACACATGGAGTCCAAAATATGGTCTTATATTTGGCTTCAAGCATCTTTCCAGCAAGAACATAGTTTGAGGCATTATCAGTGATGACCTGCACAACATGCTGCTCCCCAACTTCCTGAATAATGTTATCCAAAAGCTCAAATAGAAGGCTTGCATCCTTTACCCTATCAGATGCATCAACTGATTTCAAAAACATGGTTCCTTGAGGGCAAGAAACAAGGAAATTAATGATAGTGCGGTTCTTTCCATCGGTCCATCCATCTGACATAATGGAACAACCTGTTTTGAGCCATGACTCTTTAAACTCAACCAAATGCTCATCAATGGAAGATATCTCTTTTTGCAAAAGAGCTCCCCTCAAGTCATGCATACTAGGGCCTTTGAAGCCCTTTCCTGCAGCTATAACAGAGTCCCACATAGCTTGGTAATAAGGTGAGCGAGCAGCATTAAATGGGATATCTGAATCATACCACCATCTAGCAATGTATTGGTGAGAAGTCTCTTTGCATTGTTTTTTCCAATGTTGATCCAAAGTGGGTTGAGAACTTGGCTGGGAGGAAGTGGGATTAGATTTAGAAGAGGCAATGTTGGCAGAAGATGAGAAATAACTTTGGATGTTTGCTCTCTTTGTTCCTTTTGATGGTTGGCCAACTCCAACAGAAGGATGAACATAGTGAAAAGGGTCATTGGTGGAAGGGATAGAAGTGGAGTCTTGAATCTCATAATCATCATACCCACTCTCTTTCATAAGATTCATGGCTTCTACTAATTCCCTCTTCCTTGCAATTTCATCTTGGATGGCCTTCTCCCTAGCCCTATCCTCATAAAATTCTTCAAGCTTGGCAATGTATTCTGCCCTAATAGGACCTAACATTTCTTTTGGTGCATCACATGGCTTTACTTGGCCTCTTACCCCAGCCAAGTGTTGTTTCAACCTAAGAATACCCCCACCTCCAATAGATTTATGGCATAATTTGCATATCATTTTTCCATCAATTACATCACAATGAACCCATGCATCGTCCTTTCCTTTTGGAGCCATGTTTGCTTGAAATAATAACAATTTGCAAAGAAATCTGCCATTTAAAAAAAAATTGCAGCTAAGCAAAATGGAAAACCAAAGATAAATGTAGAAAAACAAATGCACATGCAAGGCTCAAGCTACAAAATTTGATAGCATAGAGCTAGAGAGTTTATAGCATACATGATAGATCATAGAAGTGAGAAGTTTATAAGTATAACACATTAAAAAAAAATTCATGGACAACAGACTCAAATGAGGAATTATCAAGTGCAAATCCTTACCTGGAAATGCAAACTAGATCCCTTAGCCTCCTCTTGAAGATGGCAACTCCACTGGCAGCTACACACTATCTCCAAAATAGCTCCAACTCCAACTCCAAGATGACTACTTCAGCAAAAACTCCACACTCTCCAAGCTCACAAACAAACTCGCAAACACTCACAAACACTCCAAATCAGTTGTGTGAGACAAATGAGAGTGAGAGGGGTGTCTTATAGCAAGTGTGAGTGTGTTTTTGGAGGGAAAATACCTTTCCCTCCCCCCCAAAACCCCTAAACCACAAAACCGCAGGCGCTTTTTCCATAAACCGGCGGGCTGTCCATAAACCGGCCGGTTCCGCCCTAAACCGGCCGGTTTTGACCGGTTAGGGCCAGATTTTGGGCAAATGAGGTGGCTAACCGGGTTTTTTAGGCCGGTTTGGACCGGCCAGGCCTCCAACCGGCCGGTTAGACTGGTTACCGGTTTTTGTGGCCGGTTTTTAAAACTTGGGCTGTACCATTATTGTTTTGTCTCATCATATGGTTGTCCCAACATCTTACAACTGTCCCTTTGATCATTGCAGCATTATATCATTGTTGTCCCATCATCTTGCAGCTGTCCCTTTGATCATTGCAGCATTATATCATTGCTGTCCCATCATCTTGCAGCTGTCCCTTTGATCATTGCAACATTATATCATTGCTGTCCCATCATCTTGCAGTTGTCCCTTTGATCATTGCAGCATTATATCATTGCTGTCCCATCATCTTACAACTGCCCCTTGAATATTGCAGCACTATATCATTGCTGTCCAAAAACAACCTACTGCTCCAGCAATTAACTCGGCCTCCATTGAGGAAATCAGGCCTCCTCCACGCTGTCTTAGAGCCTGCCTCTCTTGCTGTGGTTAAGGCAATCCATAGACTGCGTTAAGGTTCTAGGGCATCCATTTAGGGTAGAGACCCTTTTCTAGGCTGCATTATGTTGAAATTTGGTACCGGAGGACAGGTGGTTCCCTTAGGCTTTGATCTTTGGCCTAGGGAAAAGTGTCCAAAAGAATTTAATTTTTCTCCTAAAGTGACTTTATAATTTTATAAAGTTAAATCTAATTTAAAAGTGACTTTAAGTGATAAAGTTACTAAGTCTAATTTTAAAGTGACTTTTATAAAGTCAATGAAAAATTAGAAAGGAAAAGTGACTTTTATAAAGTCAATGAAAAATTAGAAAGGAAAAGTGACTTTGGAAATAAATGACTAAGTGGGTCTTTATTAAAGTGGGGTGAATTAAAAAAATAAAAAGTGAGATTTAAATAAGCATTTAATCTCAGCCTTAGATCTCAATCTATTTCAGCCATTGGATTTAGGGATCACCCAAAAGTCACTTGGGGTTAGATTAAAGGAGGGAAAGGAGGAAAAGGTCATTTCATTCTTTCATGAGCAGATTGAGAGAAGGAGAGCAAGAGAGCAAGGGAGATTTCTGGACAGTGAACTGCGAGTTTCAACAAAGCGGAGTTTCAACAGCTGAGTTTCAGCAGAGCGGAGTTTCAACAACGGAGTTTCAGCAGGGCAGAGTTTCAGCAGGGCTGAGTTTCAGCAAGGCTGAGTTTCAGCAAGTCTGTACAACGGAGTTTCAGCAGGGTGGAGTTTCAGCAAGGCGGAGTTTCAGCAAGGCTGAGATAAATTGTAAAAGTTTGCTTGCTGATTTTTGCTGAATATTTCTCTTACTGTAAAAAGGCATTTTCCAGAAATAAAGAAGAGCTCTCAAACTGGTTTTCCCCAAGAGTTGTAGGGGGTTTTTCCAGGGTCACATTGACCAAAAATCTTAGTGTTTAAATGTGTTTTAATGGAAGCTTATTACTATTTTTATTTCTGCAATTTCCAGCATTCTGTAAAATTTTCAGAATTTGTGTTTTCAGCAAATTTATTTTTTCCAGCTTGTTAAATGTATGGTTATGGGAAAGGGCATTTAACTATATGGGAGAAATAAAGAGAAACTGAAAACCGAGGTGGGAAATGAGAAATTTCTACATGGTATCAGAGCTTGAGTGCTGAAGGACAGTTTGGGACAACAAAAGGAAAAATTACAGCGGCTGATTTTTCACTCAGAAAATTCCAGCAAGCTGATTTTTTCATAAACATCAGTTTTATCTTTATTACAGCAGTGCTATTTTTAAGTTTTAGGACAGCAGGATGTCATTGGGATTGAGGGTGGAGGATAGGCTGGATGGGCATACAAATTACAGCGTTTGGAAGGAGAGAATGCAAAGTATCTTTGAGGAGGCAGAAGTATGGGATATCATGGTGCATACCACACAGAACCCTGTTGTTGTGCCTACTGATGCTACTTAGTTGACAACTTATAATAAAAAGAACAACAAGGGTAAGAGGCTGATTCTAGACGGAATCAAAGACCATTGCATTCCTCATGTGAGAGGAAAGAGCAATGCCCATGAGATGTGGACAGCATTGTCCAATCTCTACCAGAGTACCAATGAGAACCGGAAGATGGTCTTGAAGGAGAAGCTGAAGAACATTAAGATGGGTAATGATAGTGCAGCTGGATATCTCACAAAGATTACTAATGTGAGAGATGAGTTGGTAGCGATCGGAGAGGCCATTCCACCCACTGAGTTGGTGCGGATTGCAGTGAATGGCCTCCCCCGTTCATGGTTGAACTTTGCTAATGGGGTTTGTGCACGTGAGACCCTTCCCACATGGGAGAGGTTTTGGCATGATTGCATTCAGACAGAGATCAGGAAAGGTCAGCTTGGGGCAGCCAAGCCAGTTGAGCAGGATGAGGATGTAGCACTGGTGGCAGGAGGCAAGAAAGGCAAAGGGAAGAAGCAGGCTTCCACAAGCAATGGTGGGGGCAAAGGCAAAGGTAAAGGTAAACAGGGGAACACACAGAAGGACTATTCCAAGGTGAAGTGTTGGAATTGTCAAAAGATGGGACACTATGCAGTTGTGTGTCCGGAGAAGAAGAAGAAGAAGGGGAAGAACCAGGACGTGGCAGCTTCAGCAAAGATTGAGGACTTTGCAGGTCGTTTTGACCGGGAGTTTGCGTTCACTATGTGTGAGTCCTGTAGTGCAGGATCACCTGCCACACAGGTTCAGAGGGAGCATGCTTTTCCCTCGATTAGCGGAGCATCTTCAGGTATCTGGTATGTGGACAGTGGGGCTTCACGTCACATGACAGGAGTCCGTGAGTACTTCTTAGAGCTTTCAGAGAGTGGCACTGATATAGAGGTAGTACTCGGTGATGACAGAGTTGTTAGAGCAGTCGGGGTGGGGACACTGATATTTCAGAGGGAGTCCAAACCTCCCTTGAAAGTGTCAGATGTTCTTTATGTGCCAGGGATGAGGAAGAACCTCATATCCATCTCAGCTTTGGAGGAAAGAGGATATGAGGTACTGTTTAGGGGAGGACAAGTGTTGATGTATCCCAGGGGCCCTCTAGTTGATTTAGCTAGAGTGATAGGTGTACGCCATGCAAAGGTGTACAAGTTTGCATTCCAGCCCCTTTTGGCATTGAGCAGTAGTACTGACAGCAGAGGTAGCAGTTCTGAGTTGTGTGAGATTTGGCACCGCAGGATGGGACATATGTATCATGGAGCCTTGAGAACATTGCGGGAGATCACTACAGGTGTGGCAGATTTCAGTACTGATCACTTTGATACTTGCAGAGGTTGTGCGATGGGAAAGTTTGCCAAATCCCCTTTTTCCAGCAGTGACAGCAGAGCGACTGGGATACTTGATTTGATTCATTCCGATGTGAGCGGTCGGATGTCTCATGTTTCCTTGAGTGGATATGAGTACTATGTTTTATTCATTGATGATCACTCCAGGAGGACCTGGATTTATTTTTTGAAGACCAAGAGTGAGGTCTTCAAGCGGTTTCAGGAGTTCAGAGCTCTTGTGGAGACACAGACAGGTCGAATGATCAAGTCCCTGAGGTCGGACAATGGAGGAGTACACCTTTGGAGAGTTTGTTGACTATTGTGCGGAGGCAAGCATTAGGAGGGAGTTCACTGTTCCTTACAACCCCCAACAGAACGAGGTTGCAGAGAGGAAGAACAGATCCATCATAGGGGCTGCCAAAGCCATGTTACATGATCAGGGGTTGCCATTGTTCTTGTGGGCAGAGGCCTGCAACACATCTGTTTACTTGCAGAACAGGAGTCTGCATCGTGCCTTGGGGCACATGACTCCGGAGGAGGCTTTCTCTGGGAAGAAGCCTGATATTGGTCATCTTCATATCTTTGGATGCATTACATACTTCTATATACCCAAGGAGAAGACGACCAACTAGAGCCCACCGCAGAGAAGGGTATCTTTGTGGGCTACAGTGAGACCTCAAAGGCCTTTCTGATTTACATTCTTGCACAGAGGAGAGTTGTTGTCAGACGGGATGTGAAGTTCGAGGAGGACAGGGCCTTTAGGAGGTCATGGGAGTTAGAGGATATGGATCAGCCAGACCCTCAACAGCAGTTGAGTTAGTCGTAGGGATCTAGTGGGCAGGGATCAGGAGGATCAGGAGGTACATCTATGAGGATGTCAGGTCTGTCAGTGAGCAGTGGCTCACCGAGCCAGAGGGGTGGTGCTCCGGGTAGCATGCAGAGCAGTTCATAGAGCAATTCACTAGGGAGTCCACTGATGGACAGTTCACACAGTACATTAGTTTCTACACGTTCAGGTGCAGGCAGGAGGACAACAGACAGACAGTCAGGAGTTCAGGCTCCTGATGATGATGAGGAGGAGGAGTTTCATTCTCCGGTGGGAGAAGTGCGCTCAGGGAAGAGGAAGACCAAGTGGCTTCAGGACACCTTGAGAGATGCCTCATCCGTTGCTGAGCCGAAGAGGCCGGTCAGAGAGAGTAGACCACCTGAGAGGTTTTGTAGCTATATGGCGATGGTTACCAGCATCCTTGACTCTGAGCCTTCTAGCTTATGAGGAGGCAGCTAGCCAGCAGGTCTGGAGAGAGGCCATGCAGGAGGAGTATTCTTCTATCATGAAGAATGATGTTTGGGAGGTGGTGCCGAGGCCTGAGGGCAAATCCGTGGTTACTTCTAGATGGCTTTACAAGGTAAAGCATGCTGCAGATGGCAACATTGAGAAATTCAAAGCAAGGTTTGTGGCTAGAGGGTTCTCCCAGGTAGAGGGAGTTGATTATGAGGAGACCTTCGCTACCGTGGCTCGATATACTTTGATCCGCTCCATTATATCGATAGCAGCAGAGATGGGTTGGAAGATCCACCAGATGGATGTGAAGATTGCATTTCTCAATGGCTTCATACAAGAGGAGGTGTACATTGAGCAGCCACAGGGCTTTGAGGTGCATGGGAAGGAGTCCCATGTGTGCAGACTGAAGAAGGCCCTTTATGGCCTGAAGCAAGCTCCCAGAGCTTGGTACTCCAGGATAGATACATATTTGCAGGGGATGGGTTTCACAAAGAGTGAGGCAGATCCGAACCTTTACTTTATTGTGATTGGTGAGGAGCCTCTCATTCTGGTGCTGTATGTGGATGACTTGGTCATTACAGGTGCAGAGAGACTCATAGAGCACTGCAAGAGAGATCTTGCGACAGAGTTTGAGATGAAGGACATCGGCTTGATGCATTACTTTTTGGGCTTGGAGGTGTGGCAGGAGGAGGGGCATTTCTTCCTGGGGCAGGGGAAGTATATTGTGGACATCCTTAGCAGATTCCACATGGAGGATTGTAGACCCATGTCGACACCGATGATCACCAACTGGAAGAAGCTTGATGCTTCGGATTCCGAGTTGGTGGATCCCACATTGTATAGGCAGCTGATTGGTTCCTTGATGTATTTGGTCAACACTAGACCAGATATCTGTTTTGCAGTCAACACGATGAGTCAGTTTTATGTGTGAGCCTAGGAAGGTTCACTGGGTGGCTGCAAAACACATTTTGCGGTACTTGCAGGGGACAGTGGATTATGGTTTGGACTACAGGCAGGGAGATGGAGTGAGATTGGCAGGATACACTGATTCTGATTGGGCAGGTTGTGCTTCTGATAGGAAGAGCACTTCAGGGTGCTGTTTTGGGTTGGGTTCAGCAGTAGTGTCATGGTTCAGCCGGAAGCAGCAGTCAGTAGCACTGAGTTCAGCGGAAGCAGAGTATATGGCAGCCAGTCTAGCTAGTTGTGAGGCTATCTGGCTTCGCAAGATGTTGTTTGGCTTATTTGGTCAGCCGTTGAGACCTTCAGTGATTTACTGTGATAACCAGAGTTGCATTAAACTCACGGAGAATCCAGTATTTCATGACAGGTCAAAGCATATCGGGATCATATATCATTTCATCAGAGACTATGTTCAGAAGGGAGCTGTGAAGCTTGAGTATATTTCCACTGATGAGCAGGTTGCAGATATTCTTACCAAAGCCTTACCACGGGGCAAGCATGTCTACTTCAGAGACAAGATGGGTGTGGTGAGGAACACCTTCCTCGGTAAGAGGGAGTGTTGAAATTTGGTACCGCAGGACAGGTGGTTCCCTTAGGCTTTGATCTTTGGCCTAGGGAAAAGTGTCCAAAAGAATTTAATTTTTCTCCTAAACTGACTTTATAATTTTATAAAGTTAAATCTAATTTAAAAGTGACTTTAAGTGATAAAGTTACTAAGTCTAATTTTAAAGTGACTTTTATAAAGTCAATGAAAAATTAGAAAGGAAAAGTGACTTTGGAAATAAATGACTAATTGGGTCTTTATTAAAGTGGGGTGAATTAAAAAAATAAAAAGTGAGATTTAAATGAGCATTTAATCTCAGCCTTAGATCTCAATCTATTTCAGCCATTGGATTTAGGGATCACCCAAAAGTCACTTGGGGTTTAGATTAAAGGAGGGAAAGGAGGAAAAGGTCATTTCATTCTTTCATGAGTAGATTGAGAGAAGGAGAGCAATAGAGCAAGGGAGATTTCTAGACAGTGAGCTGCGGAGTTTCAACAGCGGAGTTTCAGCAGAGCGGAGTTTCAACAGAGCGGAGTTTCAGCAGAGCGGAGTTTCAGCAGCGGAGTTTCAGCAGGGCGGAGTTTCAGCAAGGCTGAGTTTCAGCAAGTCTGTACAGCGGAGTTTCAGCAGGGCGGAGTTTCAGCAAGGTGGAGTTTCAGCAAGGCTGAGTTTCAGCAAGGCTGAGATAAGTTGTAAAAGTTTGCTTGCTGATTTTTGCTGAATATTTCTCTTACTGTAAAAAGGCATTTTCCAGAAATAAAGAAGAGCTCTCAAACTGGTTTTCCCCAAGAGTTGTAGGGGGTTTTTCCAGGGTCACATTGACCAAAAATCTCAGTGTTTAAATGTGTTTTAATGGCTGTTTATTACTGCTGATTTTTATTTTTGCAATTTTCAGCATTCTGTAAAATTTCCAGAATTTGTGTTTTCAGCAAATTTATTTTTTTCAGCTTGTTGAATGTATGGTTATGGGAAAGGACATTTAACTATATGGCAGAAATAAGGAGAAACTGAAAACCGGGGTGGGAAATGAGAAATTTCTACACATTAAGGGCTTACATTGTTGCTCTTCTTGACTGCGTATACCTCTTCGTAGGTTATGTTAGGGCTTCTCCATAGGGTAGCATTAGGGCTTCTCCATAGGGCAGCATTAGGGCTTCTCTTTTAGACCAACAATTAGATCTCTCCTTGCTGCGTTGTAAAATCTCATCCATGATAGCGTTAGGATCTAGGGCATTCTCTAGGGCAGCATATCCTCTTTAGATCTCTCCTCCCACCAAAATCCAAAGATAAGTGGAGAGGAAGAGATCACCAAGAGGATGTGTATACAAATGACTTTCATGGCACCTCTATTTATACTAAAACGTTGAGCACAAGTGGGGTTTATTTGGTTGCTGGCCAACCTTGACGAATTGTCCCATAATACAAATAAATTCATATCTCCATGAATACTTATCGGAATTAGATTATATTTAGTTAAATCCTACACTTCTCGATGAGAGGGATCCAAGAAAAATATCAACTGCCATTAATAAGATGACCCACACGGAGTTTGGCCCTAGTTACCAATTTTAACAGAGCCGTGTGCGCCCGAGTTGTGAAGGTACACGACCTAGGATGAGATGCGAAGGCACATGACCGAAGGTGAATTGAAGGAAAGTTTGTATGTGACAAATGATGCGACATAATTTGGAGTTTATGGTTGGATCAAGCGAAGGATGGTCGGCTCGAACGCCCAATCGACATGTCTCTTGGAAGAGACACGACTGTTCACAGAGGGCGACCCATATATATAAGATGATATGAAAGGAGTTAGAACATCAATCAACTAAAGATCAACCACCTGTCATCGCTAGCAAAGGAGACAACGGAAGAAGAGAGTTGGGTCTCACGAAGGAGCTCGCTCTCTAAAGAAAGTTGCGGAAGGAATTTGTGCAAGCTTGTGTATTGCTAAGATTGGTACATTGTAGGGTATTTGTGTATTGAGGTTGTGTGTGGGTTGAAAGGCGACAACTTGGATATTTATTGGGTTTGGTTGTGTGTTGCTAGTTGAAGGGTTGTAATTGGGTTATTGTATATTTGTATATGTGAGGGCTTGTGTCAGCGAACTGTTTGGAGTTCTTCCCAATTGCACTGAAGTACATTATAAACCGAAGTTTTGTGTATGGAAGTTTTATAGTCACAGAGCAGTTGGGAAATTGTTTTGGAAGTTCCCCCTCTCGTTTATTGAAGTGTTATTTATGTACATGATTCGTGTTGTTTATGAATGAATGCGATTATTGCTGAAATTAAGTTAATTGAAGTAAACTATAATTGAAGTTAAGCTTTGAAGCGACTACTGTAGTGAGATTTAATTGAACAAGAATTTTGCAAATATAAGGTATCAGTTTCGGCATAGGGTACATGGGCTGGAGGCATAGTACCAGCATTAGTAAACTCAAGTTGGTTTCACCATTGAGGAGAAAGTGCGTTGGTTTCGCACACCTCAGGGGGCTCAGGAATCTCATAGCTCAGAGGTGTGCCCTAGTGGCGTGACTACTATATTTTGAGGCTACTAATTAGCTTGCCTGAGGGAAGTTATTTCTAGGAGGGAAACGTCACCATGTTTTGAGGCTTAGAACATGCCTTTTGGAGGAATGTTGAGCCTCTTGATCCTAAAAGATTTCATCCTTTGGGGGATGACCTTTTATCTTCAATGGTTTTGTTTACAGTTGGCATTGTAGAAATTTCTGTTTTTCCACCTCGGTTTTCAGTTTCACCTTATTTCTCCCATGTAGTTAAATGCCCTTTCCCATAACCATACATTTAACAAGCTGAATAAAAATAAATATTGCTGAAAACACAAATTTTGGAAATTTTACAGAATGCTGGAAATTGCAGAAATAAAAATTAGCAGTAATAAACAACCATTAAAACACATTTAAACACTGAGATTTTTGGTTAACTTGACCCTCGAAAAACCCCCTACAACTCTTGGGGAAAACCAGTTTGATGTAGAAATTTCTCATTTCCCACCCCGGTTTTCAGTTTCTCCTTATTTCTCCCATATAGTTAAATGCCATTTCCCATATCCCTACATTTAACAAGCTGGAAAAAATAAATTTGCTGAAAACACAAATTCTGGAAATTTTACAGAATGCTGGAAATTGCAGAAATAAAAATCAGCGATAATAAACAACTATTAAAACACATTTAAACACTGAGATTTTTGGTCAATGTGACCCTGGAAAAACCCCCTACAACTCTTGGGGAAAACCAGTTTGAGAGCTCTTCTTTATTTCTGGAAAATGCCTTTTTATAGTAAGAGAAAGATTTAGCAAGAATCAGCAAGCAAACTTTTACAACTTATCTCAGTCTTGCTGAAACTCAGCCTCGCTGAAACTCCGCCCTGCTGAAACTCCGTTGTACAGACTTGCTGAAACTCCGCTCTGCTGAAATCTCTCTTGCTCTCCTTCTCCCAATCTACTCAAGAAAGAATGAATTACCTTTTCCTCATTTTCCTCCTTTAATCTAACCTCAAGTGACTTTTGGGTGATCCAAGTGACTTTTGGGTGATCGCTAAATCCAATGGCTGAAATAGATTTAGATCAATGGCTGAGATTAAATGCTCATTTAAATCTCACTTTTTATTTTTTAATTCACCCCACTTAGTCATTTATTTCCAAAGTCACTTTTCCTTTCTAATTTTTCATTGGCTTTATAAAAGTCACTTTAAAATTAGACTTAGTAACTTTATCAGTTAAAGTCACTTTTAAATTAGATTTAACTTTATAAAAATTATAAAGTTACTTTAGGAGAAAAATTAAATTCTTTTGGACACTTTTCCCTAGGCCAAAGATCAAAGCCTAAGGGAACCACCTGTCCTCCGGTACCAAATTTCAACACTCCCTCTTACCGAGGAAGGTGTTCCTCACCACACCCATCTTGTCTCTGAAGTAGACATGCTTGCCCCGTGGTAAGTCTTTGGTAAGAAGATCTGCAACCTGCTAATCAGTGGAAATATACTCAAGCTTCACAGCTCCCTTCTGAACATAGTCTGATGAAATGATATATGATCCCGATATGCTTTGACCTGTCATGAAACACTGGATTCTCCGTGAGTTTAATGCAACTCTGATTATCACAGTAAATCACTGAAGGTATCAACGACTGACCAAATAAGCCAAACAACATCTTGCGAAGCCAGATAGCCTCACAACTAGCTAGACTGGCTACCATATACTCTGCTTCCGCTGAACTCAGTGCTACTGACTGCTGCTTTCGACTGAACCATGACACTACTGCTGAACCCAACCCAAAACAACACCCTGAAGTGCTCTTCCTATCAGAAGCACAACCTGCCCAATCAGAATCAGTGTATCCTGCCAATCTCACACCATCTCCCTGCCTGTAGTCCAGACCATAATCCACTGTCCCCTGCAAGTATCGCAAAATGTGTTTTGTAGCCACCCAGTGAACCTTCTTAGGCTCACACATAAACTGACTCATCGTGTTGACTGCAAAACAGATATCTGGTCTAGTGTTGACCAAATACATCAAGGAACCAATCAGCTACCTGTACAATGTGGGATCCACCAACTCGGAATCCGAAGCATGAAGTTTCTTCCAGTTGGTGATCATCGGTGTCGACATGGGTCTACAATCCTCCATGTGGAATCTGCTAAGGATGTCCACAATATACTTCCCCTGCCCCAGGAAGAAATGCCCCTCCTCCTGCCACACCTCCAAGCCCAAAAAGTAATGCATCAAGCCGATGTCCTTCATCTCAAACTCTGTCGCAAGATCTCTCTTGCAGTGCTCTATGAGTCTCTCTGCACCTGTAATGACCAAGTCATCCACATACATCACCAAAATGAGAGGCTCCTCACCAATCACAATAAAGTAAAGGTTCGGATTTGCCTCACTCTTTGTGAAACCCATCCCCTGCAAATATGTATCTATCCTGGAGTACCAAAGCTCTGGGAGCTTGCTTCAGGCCATAAAGGGCCTTCTTCAGTTTGCACACATGGGACTCCTTCCCATGCACCTCAAAGCCCTGTGGCTGCTCAATGTACACCTCCTCTTGTATGAAGCCATTGAGAAATGCGGTCTTCACATCCATCTGGTGGATCTTCTAACCCATCTCTGCTGCTATCGATATAATGGAGCGGATCGAAGTATATCGAGCCATGGGAGCGAAGGTCTCCTCATAATCAACTCCCTCTACCTGGGAGAACCCTCTAGCCACAAACCTTGCTTGAATTTCTTAATGCTGCCATCTGCAGCATGCTTTACCTTGTAAAGCCATCTGGAAGTAACCACAGATTTGCCCTTAGGCCTCGGCACCACCTCCCAAACATCATTCTTCATGATAGAAGAATACTCCTCCTGCATGGCCTCTCTCCAGACCTGCTGGCTAGCAGCCTCTTCATAGCTAGAAGGCTCAGAGTCAAGGATGCTGGTAACCATCGCCATATAGCTACAAAACCTCTCAGGTGGTCTACTCTCTCTGACCGGCCTCTTCGGCTCAGTAACAGATGTGGCATCTCTAAAGGTGTCCTGAAGCCAGTTGGGCTTCCTCTTCCCTGAGCGCACTTCTCCCACCGGAGAATGAAACTCCTCCTCCTCATCATCATCAGGAGCCTGAACTCCTGACTGTCTGTCTGCTGTCCTCCTGCCTGCACCTGAATCTGTAGAAGCTGAGGTACCGTGTGAACTGTCCATCGGTGGACTCCCTAGTGAACTGCTTTGTGGTGCATGCTAGTGACCTCCTAAAGGCCCTGTCCTCCTCGAACTTCACATCCCGTCTGACAACAACTCTCCTCTGTGCAGGCATGTAAATCCGAAAGGCCTTTGAGGTCTCACTGTAGCCCACAAAGATACCCTTCTCTGCGGTGGGCTCTAGTTTGGTCCTCTTCTCCTTGGGTATATAGGAGTATGTAATGCATCCAAAGATACGAAGATGACCAATATCAGGCTTCTTCCCAGAGAAAGCCTCCTCCGGAGTCATGTGCCCCAAGGCACGATGCGGACTCCTGTTCTGCAAGTAAACAACTGTGTTGCAGGCCTCTGCCCACAAGAACAATGGCAACCCCTGATCATGTAACATGGCTTTGGAAGCCCCTATGATGGATCTTTTCTTCCTCTCCGCAACCTCGTTCTGCTGGGGGTTGTAAGGAACAGTGAACTCTCTCCTAATGCCTGCCTCCGCACAATAGTCAAAAAACTCTCCAAGGGTGTACTCTCCTCCATTGTCCGACCTCAGGGACTTGATCTTTCGACCTGTCTGTGTCTCCACAAGAGCTCTGAACTCCTGAAACCGCTTGAAGACCTCACTCTTGGTCTTCAAGAAATAAATCTAGGTCCTCCTGGAGTGATCATCAATGAATAAAACATAGTATTCATATCCACTCAAGGAAACATGAGACATCCAACCGCTCACATCAGAATGAATCAAATCAAGTATTTCAGTCGCTCTGCCGTCACTGCTGGGAAAAGGGGATTTGGCAAACTTGCCCATCGCACAACCTCTGCAAGTATCAAAGTGATCAGTACAGAAATCTGGCACACCTGTAGTGATCTCCCGCAATGTCCTCAAGGCTCCATGATACATATGTCCCATCCTGCGGTGCCAAATCTCACACAGCTCAGAACTGCTAGCTCTGCTGTCGGTACTACTGCTCAATGCCAAAAGGGGCTGGAATGCAAACTTGTACACCTTTGCATGGCGTACACCTATCACTCTAGCTGAATCAGCAGGAGTGCCCCTGGGATACATCAACACCTATCCTCCCCTGAACAGTACCTCATATCCTCTGTCCTCCAAAGCTGAGACGGATATGAGGTTCTTCCTCATCCCTGGCACATAAAAAACATCTGACACTTTCAAGGAAGCTTTGGACTCCCTCTGAAATGTCAGTGTCCCCACCTCCACTGCTCTAACAACTTTGTTATCATTGAGTACTACCTCAATATCAGTGCCACTCTCTGAAAGCTTTGAGAAGTACTCACGGACTCTTGTCATATGACGTGAAGCCCCACTGTCCACATATCAGATACCTGAAGATGCTCCGCTAATCGAGGGAACTGAACCTGTGTGGCAGGTGATCCTGCACTAGAGGACTCACACGTAGTGAACACAAACTCCTGGTCAAAACGACCTGCAAAGTCCTCAATCTCTGCTAAAGCTGCCACGTCCTGGTTCTTCCCCTTCTTCTTCTTCTCCGGACACACAACTGCATAGTGTCCCATCTTTTGACAATTCCAACACTTCACCTTGGAATAGTCCTTCTGTGTGTTCCCCTGTTTACCTTTACCTTTGCTTTTGCCCCCACAACTGCTTGTGGAAGCCTACTTCTTCCGTTTGCCTTTCTTGCCTCCTGCCACCAGTGCTACATCCTCATCCTGCTCAACTGGCTTGGCTGCCCCAAGCTGACCTTTCCTGATCTCTGTCTGAATGCAATCATGCCAAAACTTCTCCCATGTGGGAAGGGTCTCACGTGCACAAACCCCATCAGCAAAGTTCAACCATGAATGGGGGAGGCCATTCACTGCAATCCGCACCAACTCAGTGGGTGGAATGGCCTCTCCAATCGCTGCCAACTCGTCTCTCACATTAGTAATCTTTGTGAGATATCCAGCTGCACTATCATTACCCATCTTAATGTTCTTCAGCTTCTCCTTCAGGACCATCTTCCGGTTCTCATTGGTACTCTGGTAGAGATTGGACAATGCTGTCCACATCTCATGGGCATTGCTCTTTCCTCTCACATGAGGAATGCAATGGTCTTTGATTCCGTCTAGAATCAACCTCTTACCCTTGTTGTTCTTTTTATTATAAGCTGTCAACTGAGTAGCATCAGTAGGCACAACAACAGGGTTCTGTGTGGTATGCACCATGATATCCCAGACTTCTGCCTCCTCAAAGATACTCTGCATTCTCTCCTTCCAAATGCTGTAATTTGTATGCCCATCCAGCCTATCCTCCACCCTCAATCTTAATGACATCCTGCTGTCCTAAAACTGAAAAATAGCACTGCTGTAGTAAAGATAAAACTGCGGTTTATGAAAAAATCAGCTTCCTGGAATTTTCTGAGTGAAAAATTAGCAACTGTAATTTTTCCTTTTGCTGTCCCAAACTGTCCTTCAGCACTCAAGCTCTGATACCATGTAGAAATTTCTCATTTCCCACCCTGGTTTTCAGTTTCTCCTTATTTCTCCTATATAGTTAAATGCCCTTTCCCATAACCTTACATTTAACAAGCTGGAAAAAATAAATTTGCTGAAAACACAAATTCTGGAAATTTTATAGAACGCTGGAAATTGCAGAAATAAAAATCAACAATAATAAACAGCTAGTAAAACACATTTAAACACTGAGATTTTTGGTCAATGTGACCCTGGGAAAACCCCCTACAACTGTTGGGGAAAACCAGTTTGAGAGCTCTTCTTTATTTCTGGAAAATGCCTTTTTACAGTAAGAGAAAGATTCAACAAAAATCAGCAAGCAAACTTTTACAACTTATCTCAGTCTTGCTGAAACTCCGCCTTGCTGAAACTCTGCCCTGCTGAAACTCCGTTGTACAGACTTGCTGAAACTCCGCTCTGCTGAAATCTCTCTTGCTCTCCTTCTCTCAATCTACTCATGAAAGAATGAATGACCTTTTCCTCCTTTAATATATCCTAAGTGACTTTTGGGTGATCCCTAAATCCAATGGCTGAAATAGATTTAGATCAATGACTGAGATTAAATGCTCATTTAAATCTCACTTTCTATTTTTTAATTCACCCCACTTTAATAAAGACCCACTTAGTCATTTATTTCCAAAGTCACTTTTCCTTTCTAATTTTTCATTGATTTTATAAAAGTCACTTTAAAATTAAACTTAGTAACTTTATCACTTAAAGTCACTTTTAAATTAGATTTAACTTTATAAAAATTATAAAGTTACTTTAGGAGAAAAATTAAATTCTTTTGGACACTTTTCCCTATGCCAAAGATCAAAGCCTAAGGGAACCACCTGTCTTTCGGTACCAAATTTCAACATTTGAGAGCTCTTCTTTATTTCTGAAAATGCCTTTTTCGCAGTGAGAAATATTCAGCGAAAAAAATCAGCAAGCAAATTTACAATTTATCTCTTTTCCCATGCCTCACAGCAAACTGGAAATTACAACAAACAGGACAACAATAAATGCTGTACGGCCTCCTCGATTTTCGTGCCCACTTTCAACATTAAATGCTGCTGTACGACCATCATTAAATGCGCTGTACGGACTGCAATAAATGCGCTGTACGGCCCTCATTTTGCTTGCAGAAAAATCAGCAACCTCCTCGATTTTTGTGCAAACCACTCCTCGAAAATTGTGCCAAAATCTGCCTTTTACTGTGTGTTGAACCAGTTGTACAAATCTGCTCAACTGCTGCCTTAGAATGTGTTCCAAGCTGTTGTCTCCTTCTCCTCTCTGCTCAGAAATCTCCCTTGCTCTCCTTCTCCCAATCTGCTCATGAAAGAATGAATGACCTTTTCCTCTTTTAATCTAACCCCAAGTGACTTTTGGGTGATCCCTAAATCCAATGGCTGAAATAGATTGAAATCTAAGGCTGAGATTAAATGCTCATTTAAATCTTACTTTATATTTTTTAATTCACCCCACTTTAATAAAGACCCACTTAGTCATTTATTTCCAAAGTGAATTTTCCTTTCTAATTTTTCATTGACTTTATAAAAGTCACTTTAAAATTAGACTTAATAACTTTATCACTTAAAGTCACTTTTAAATTAGATTTAACTTTATAAAAATTATAAAGTTACTTTTGGAGAAAAATTAATTCTTTTGGACACTTTTCCCTAGGCCAAAGATCAAAGCCTAAGGGAACCACCTGTCCTCCGGTACCAAATTTCAATAGGCATACCTTGCTTATTGTCCTAGTCTCCTTTACCTTGTGGATTCTAAGTGACTTTCTTGTAAATTTTCTAGGCTAAGGAGTCGGTGTTGCCTTTGCCTCTACTTGAGCCAACCCAAAAATATTATTAGTGGATGTATATAGCTTTTTTGGACAATGAGATTACCATGATTGAAATTTGCATGCAATAGTGGTTTCCCACTGGTGAATCATTCATGCCAATGGCGGGAATTAGTCTTTTCCTTTTTTTTTCTTTTTGACTCTCTCTCTATATTTTCTCGTTTTTTCAACTCTATTTTTAGTCACCACACTAGTGATTGATTCCCTCTAAGTCATTATCACGAGTAGGGCCCAACTTGAGATACTTCTTCCCATATGGTTTTAGTCAACATGCTCCTTCCTCCTTGTTACTTCTTTGGAACGTTGGTTTTGTTTGTTGCATCTTGTAGACTGCAGCGATGGGATTGCTTAATCATTTATCCAACACATCCTTTCTCTAATATTTTTCTCCTCGACTTTGCTAGTACCACCCTAAGTGTCAATTTGGAGGAAGAAGATGTTGATAGATGGATTGAGAGTCTGGAGTAGGAATCAAACCGAGAAGAGGATGAAGATGGAGGGATGTTCGTGGACCGAGATGGAATCACGAAGACACTAAGCCATAACGATCCAGTTTCAATGAAGTTGATGGAAGAGAGTAGGGGTAGATGTTGCTATCCTCCTTTGATAAATTGTATTGTAGAGAAATATGAAGGGGTCATACCAGGTATGGGTGGATTCTTCTCGTAGACGAAGAGAGATGGCCATGTGATGTAGAAACTGAAGTCGTATGACTTCCCCACACCACCATTTTTTTGAAGATCATGAAGGAGATAGGCTCACTAGAACTTGCTTGAGATGGTGAGACCCCTGGGAGATTGAGATGCCATTGAATGGCACCTCATGATGAGTAGAACCAGAGGAAAGATTGTGTGACAGGGAAGAGTTGACAATGACTGCACATGTTTGGGTGCATGTGTTCTTGTGGAGTTGATGCTACTGTCAAATTAGCTACTTGACTAGTCGATTACACGAGGGGATCCAACACATGTCATTCTTACAGGTTGCGATACATGAATAGACATGGTATATATGCTGGAGATGAGATTCTTTGTATTGATGACGACAATTGATGCAGAGGTTGTTCATGATGAGGACAATCTTCAGTGGTTAGTTAAGAATTTTGTCAAGGGGTGCGACAACCATTTTGAAGTTGGGGGGGGGGGATATCAAGCCCTTAGGCTAGGCACTTGAGCATGCCTGATTTAGGGGGAGTCAAGTTCGGTGGAACGACCTGGTCGACACGAAGAGTGTGTTGAAAGTTGTAACTAGGTTCGGTCTTCATAATGACATGTAATTATGATTTTATGTAAAGAGATGTAAACAAATGAAAACTATTATATTGACTTGCTTCATGGGTTTCATGAGCAAGGATTTTGTTTTTGAGTCAAGACTCCCATTGAGATTCTTTAGGATTTATTTGTCATCTAGTCATAAAATATAATAGTCATTGTCATGTAAATGAAGTCATGTTACACTATGTAAAAACTCATCTTGTCTATGTAAAGTATCCTCCAAAGAACTTGTCACAAAATCTCTTCAAGTCGGCCTACAAACATTAAAGAAGCTGCCAAGACAAGTTGGCCTACATCTAACTATCAAGTCGGCCTAAAGACCCAGAGGAGGGGTATAAGTAGGGGAGCTCGACCTCCATTCTAAGCATCAAGTTCGAACTCAATTCTAGAAAAGAAGTTAAGAAGGAAGTGCAAAAAGGAGGCAGTAAGAAAGGGTTTTCTCTAGGATAAAAAGGCCACTCTTCTAGGGTATCGAAGCAAGAATCTTATGGGAAAATCGAAGAAAAATCTTTTGGGACAGCGAAGTAGATTCTTCTGGGACAATGAAGTATATTCTTCTGGGGCAACAAATAAGGAATCTTATGGAAGGCAGTGAATAAGTCTCTTCTGGGATAGCGAAGGAAGGAATCCTCTGGAATAGTGAAGTAGAGACCGAGTTCCTCTAGAAGAAGTAGGGACTGAGATTCTCTAGGGAAATTATTTAGGTGCACCATAAGAAGTAGATACCGAGTATCTCTAGAAGAAGCAAGAGAAGGAAGGACAAGGAAGACTAGGTCAGTGTCATGGTCTTGGTACTTATCAATTGAAGATCTAGAAGAAGAATTTTATCGGGTTTTCCTCTCTAGAGGTGAGAGGTTTTGGCCCTGGCTGGAGAAGCCTATATTTTGTGTCACTTGTCTTTATTTTGGTAATTGTCTTGATGAAAAAAAACACAGTAATAGACTAACGAAGTGAAAGATCATAAGTAATTGAAGAACAAGCATATCACAAGCAATTATCAAGCAGAGAAATTGTTAACATTGAATGCCCTAGATTTCTCAATAGAGCTCGCCCTAGGGGAGTTCGATGGAAAGAATTCAGTGAGACAAGTGCACGAAGAACACACACGAGATGAGTTTGGTGGAATGATTGGAACAAATTGGAGAGTCAACATGACGAGGGTGCCTAGTCGATGCACACCTGACCGAAGACAAGGTGTGGCTCGCCTAGATGTGTTTGACCACGACAAGGTGTTCCCAAAGGAGACGCGCTTGACTGACGACAAGGTGTGATCAGAATTTCCTCCTGAGAACTTCTCACTTCAGAAATTTGATCTCTTGATTTCTCGGTGTGTTTTCCAAATGACCCACAAGATTCCTGAAACAATCTTCTCGTTGACATTCAACGACCCAGATTAAAAGCTAATCAATGGCTAAGATCATTTTAGCTTGATCCTTCTCTTCTTCTAGAAGTTACACCTACGATTAGATTAATACCCATTAATATTTTTAATTCCCCAAGTTTAGACTTAGGGGCCCATTAAAAATATTAATTATTTTAATAAAATTGTTTTTGGGTGGAATTTCCCAAAACGATTTCTGGGTTCTTTGGAATACATGTGCCCAAGCCTCCCTGCAAAGTTTGAGGCCTAGAGCACATCCGATGCTACCCCAAATCAACAATACCATGCCTTCAAGAGGGATATTGAGCCACTTGATCCTGAAAGACTCCAACCTTTGGGGGACGACTATCTATCTTCGATGGTTTTGTTTACATTGGGCATACCTTGCTTATTATCGTAGTCTCCTTTACTTTGTGAATGAAAAGTGACTTTCCTGTAATTTTTCTAGGCTTAGGAGTTGGTGTTGCCTTTGCCTCTACTTGTGCCAAACCAAAAATATTATTAGTGGAGGTATACAACTTGCTTCGACAATTAGATTACTATGTTTGAATTTTTATCATAGAATAATAGTCTCCCACTTCTGAATCATTCATGGCAATGGTGGGAATGCCTTTTCCATTTTTTTCTCTTTGGTTCTCTCTCTATACTTTCTTATTTTGTCACCTCTATTTTTGGTCACCTCACTACTGATTGATTCCCTCTAAGTGATTGTCATGAGTGGGCCCAACTTGAGATACTTCTTCCTAAATGGTTCTAGCCACCATGCTCCTTCCTCCTTGTTATTTTCTTGTAACGTTTGGTTTTGGTTGTTTCATCCTTTACACTACAGCTATGGGATTGCTTAATCATTTATCCAACAAGTCCTTCATCTAATATTTTGCTTCTTGAATTAGCTAGTACCACTCTAGTGTGGTAACCGATTTTCTGTCTTTTTTAATCTACCTTTTTCTATTGTTTTCTTTCTTCATTTCTCATTCTCTCAACATCTACATACTCATGTTATATATATTTTTGTCTTCACTAGTTCATCACAGATCACACCTTTGCTTGTTTTGTGATAGCATTGTCTCATGTATCCTTTGCTTTTGCCCTTCGAAAGTCACTTCTTCTCATGCTAGAGCTACCATGGTGATCATATTTCCAAATCTTGCCTTCAATGATCTACCTTTTTCTATTGTTTTCTTTCTTCATTTCTCATTCTCTTAACATCTACATACTCATGTTATATATATTTTTGTCTTCACTAGTTCACCACAGATCACACCTTTGCTTGTTTTGTGATAGCATTGTCTCATGTATCCTTTGCTTTTGCCCTTCGAAAGTCACTTCTTCTCATGCTACAGCTACCATGGTGATCATATTTCCAAATCTTGCCTTCAATGGTGCTTTACCAGTCTTTGTATCTCTTGCACCCTAGCTAGCTACAAGAGGGCATAACTATCTCATAGTTTCATAACTATTTCACAAACTTTGCCACTTTAGATGACCTTTATTTCCATCTATTTTGCAATTGATGAGGTCACTTGGATGATTATGAGGATATATTCTTACCTTGGAAACATCCTTGAACAAGCTCCAACATCAAGACATCTCTTTTTTTTAGTGGATTATAAGTATCGCAATTCTAAGTATTCTTCCTTGGCTTTTTGCATTTCATATATGCTTCTTGCTTAACACTACTATTATCTAGCTTGTTTAGCATGGACCCCATTTTTTGTATTTGACATATTTTGGCTTGGGACAATGGGAGATGATTCTATGATTTTTCTTGTGGGATCACATTTCATGGGGCAATTTCATAGTTGATATGGTAGTACACATATGCGATGACATCGGTCACTTCATTTAAGGACCATTTAGGCAAATTTTGCATGCATGGGTATCTGCTTGACATTTCATGGTTAATATCCTTGAACAACCTCATATTTCATCATCTTTCTCGCTATTTTACCTTGGAATAGAGCTCCCAACCCTTTGCGGACACATCTACTTTCTATTTGCGAACATGTGGCTTCATTATTTTTGACTTGGAGAGGGTCATTTCATAATTTTTGGAGGTCACTTTCATGATTTTTAGGATATGTTCTTATGTTCGAAACCTGTCCTTGAACTTATGAGCTATTTTGGAGGAGCTTTCAACATATTTGGCCCTTTTCACTTGACGCGCGTGGACCTCCTACCGTCAGGCACTCAGGTGTAGGCACTCGAATGTGCTCATGTTAGGTCGAGTCAAATTTGGTGGAATTACTTGGACGACACGAAGAGTGCCCCTGGGATGAGTTTTGTTGAACGACTTTGGTGAGATGGGCACATGAAGAGCACGCCCAAGATGAGTTCGGTGGAACAATTGGAACAACTTGGTGAGTTAGCACAACAAGGGCACCCAGCCAGGGCATGCTCTATCGAAGAAAAGGCACGCTTAGCTGAAGACAAGATTCGCCCAATCGAGACGCGCTCGTTTGATTTGCGAAGGCAAATGACTGAGGATCAATGTGAAGAGGATTATATTGCAGAAAAGTATGGAGGGTTCATAGAAGGTATGGTTGAATTCTTCTTGGAGACGAGGTGATATGGCATTGTTTTGTGGAAAGGGAAGTCGTATGACTTTTTCGTACCACCATCTTTTTGAAGCTCATGAAAGAGATGGCCTTATTGTCACTTCCTCAAGATGGTGAGACCTCTAGAAGCTTGAGATACCATTGAATGGCGCCTCACGATGAGCATAGTCGGAGGAAAGATTGTGTGACATGGAAGAGGTGACAATGGTTGCACATGTTTGGGTGCATGTGTTCTTGTGTAGTGGATGCTACAGTCAGATTAGCTACTTGACTAGTTGACTGCGCAAGGGGATCCAACACATGTCATTCTTACAAGTTGCGATACATGCATAGACATGGGATATATGTCAAAGACGAGATTCTTTTGTATTGATGAAGACAATTGATGTGAAGGTTGTTCATGATGTGGACAGTCTTTATGATTTGGTTAAGAAATTTGCTGAGGGTTGTGTTGTTGAGGACAACCATTTTGACGTGGGGGAGGATGTTAAGCCTTTAGGCTAGGCACCTGAGCAAGCCTGAGTTAGGCCGAGTCGAGTTCGGTGGAATGACTTGGTTGGCATGGAGGGTGTGCTTGAGACGTTCAATGGAAAGGATTTTGTGAGACGAGTGCACGAATAACACACCTGAGATGAGTTTGGTGGAATGATTAGAACAAATCTGAGAGTTGGCACGACGAGGGTTTTTATTCGAGGCACACCGGATCGAAGACAAGGTGCACCTAGCCAAGATGCGCTCGACTAAAGATAAGGTGTTTCGAGCTGAGACGCGTCCACCCGAGTTGCGAAGGTACACGACCGAGGATGAGACGCGAAGGCACATGACCGAAGGTGAACTGAAGGAAAGTTTGTATGCGACAAATGATGCGACATAATTTGGAGTTTATGGTTGGCTCAAACAAAGGAAGGTCGGCTCGAACGCCCAATCGACACGTCTCTTGGAAGAGACACGACTGTTCATGGAGGGTGACTCATATATATAAGATGATAGGAAAGGAGTTAGAACATCAATCAACCGAAGATCAACAACCTGTCATCGCTAGAAAAGGAGACAACGAAAGAAGAAGAGAGTTGGGTCTCATGAAGGAGCTCGCTCTCTAAAGAAAGTTGCGGAAGGAATTTGTGCAAGCTTGTGTATTGCTGAGAGTGGTACATCGTAGGGTATTTGTGTATTGAGGTTGTGTGTAGGTTGAAAGGCCACAACTTGGATATTTATTGGGTTTGGTTGTGTGTAGCTAGTTGAAGGGTTGTAACTGGTTTATTGTATACTTGTATCTGTGAGGGCTTGTGTCAGCGAACTGTTTGGAGTTCTTCAGAATCGAACCAAAGTCCATTATAAACTGAAGTTGTGTACAAAAGTTTTAAAGTCACAGAGCAGTTGGGAAATTGTTTTGGGAGTTCCCACTCCCGTTTATTGAAGTGTTATTTATGTACATGATTTGTGTTGATTATGAATGAATGTGATTATAGCTGAAATTAAGATAATTGAAGTAAACTATGATTGAAGTTAAGCTTTGAAGTGGCTATTGTAGTGAGATTTAATTGAACAAGAATTTCGCAAGTATAAGATATCATTCTAAGCATAGGGTACATGGACTAGAGGCATAGTACGAGCATTAGTAAACTCAAGTTGGTTTCACCATTGAGGAGAAAGTGCACTGGTGTCACACACCTCAGGGGACTTAGGAATCTCATAGCTCAGAGGTGTGCCTTAGTGGCTTGACTCCTAGATTTTGAGGCTACTAATTAGCTTGCCTAAGGGAAGTTATTTCTAGGAGGGAAACCTCACCATGTTTTGAGGCTTATAACATGCCTTCTGGAGGGATGTTGAGCGTCTTGATCCTAAAAGATTTCATCCTTTGGGGGATGACCCTTTATCTTCGATGGTTTTGTTTACATTTGGCATACGTTGCTTATTGCCCTAGTCTCCTTTACCTTGTGGATTCCAAGTGACTTTCTTGTAAATTTCTAGGCTAAGGAGTCGGTGTTGCCTTTGCCTCTACTTGAGCCAACCCAAAAATATTATCAATGGATGTATATAGCTTTTTTGGACAATGAGATTACCATGCTTGAATTTTTCGCATGCAATAGTAGTCTCCCACTGGTGAATCATTCATGCCAATGGCGGGAATTAGTCTTTTCCATTTTTTTCTTCTTGACTCTCTCTCTATATTTTCTCGTTTTTTCAACTCTATTTTTGGTCACCACACTAGTGATTGATTCCCTCTAAGTCAATATGATGAGTAGGGCCCAACTTGAGATACTTCTTCCTAGACGGTTTTAATCAACATGCTCCTTCCTCCTTGTTACTTCCTTGGAACGATAGTTTTGGTTGTTGCATCTTGTAGACAGCAGCTATGGGATTGCTTAATCATTTATCCAGCACATCCTTCCTCTAATATTTTTCTCCTTGACTTTTCTAATACCACCCTAGTGTCGATATGTTGGAAGAAGATGTTGATAGATGGATTGAGAGTTTGGAGTAGGAATCAAACCGAGAAGAGGATGAAGATGGAGGGATGTTCGTGGACCGGGATGGAACTGTGAAGACACTAAGCCATAACGATCCAGTTTCGATGAAGTTGATGGAAGAGAGTATGGGTAGGTGTTCCTATCCTCGTTTGATAAATTGTATTGTAGAGAAGTATGAAGGGGTCATAGCAGGTATGGGTGGATTCTTCTCGGAGACAAAGAGAGATGGCTAGGTGTATGACTTCCCCACACGACCATCTTTTTGAAGCTCATGAAGGAGAGAGGCTCAGTAGAACTTGCTTGAGATGGTGAGACCCCTGGGAGATTGAGATGCCATTGAATGGCACCTCATGATGAGTAGAACCAGAGGAAAGACTGTGTGACAGGGAAGAGGTGACAACGGCTGCACATGTTTGGGTGCATGTGTTCTTGTGGAGTTGATGCTACTGTCATATTTGCTACCCAACTAGTCGATTACACGAGGGGATCCAACACATGTCATTCTTACAGGTTGTGATAGATGAATAGACATGGTATATATGTTGGAGATGAGATTATTTTGTATTGATGAAGACAGTTGATGCAGAGGTTGTTCATGATGAGGACAATCTTTTGGCTTTGGTTAAGAAGTTTGTCAAGGGGTGCGTTGTCGAGGACAACAACCATTTTGAAGTGGGGGGGGGGATATCAAGCCCTTAGGCTAGGCACTTGAGCACGCCTAATTTTGGGGGAGTCGAGTTCGGTGGAACGACCTGGTCGACATGAAGAGCGTGTTGAAAGTTGTAACTAGGTTCGGTCTTGATAATGACATGTAATAGTGATTTTATGTAAAGAGATGTAAATAAATGAAAATTATTATATTGACTTGCTTCATGGGTTTCATGAGCAAGGATTTTGTTTTTGGGTAAAGACTCCCATTGAGATTCTTTAGGATTTATTTGCCATCTAGTCATAAAATATAAGAGTCATTGTCATGTAACGTTGTCATGTAAATGAAGTCTTGTTACACTATGTAAAAGCTCATCTTGTCTATGTAAAGTATCCTGCAAAGAACTTGTCACAAAATCTCTTCAAGTCGGCCTACAAACATTAAAGAACCTCCCAAGAAAAGTTGGCCTACATCCAACTGTCAAGTCGGCCTAAAGACCCAGAGAAGAGGGGTATAAGTAGGCAAACTTAGCCTCTGTTCTAAGCATCAAGTTCGAACTCATTTCTAGCAAAGAAGTGCAGAAGGAAGTGCGAAAAGGAGGCAGTAAGAAAGGGTTTTCTCTAGCATAAAAAGGACACTCTTCTAGGGTATTGAAGGAAGAATCTTTTGGGAAAATCGAACAAAAATCTTTTGGGATAGCGAAGTAGATTCGTTTGGGACAACGAAGTAGATTCTTCTGGGGCAGCGAATAAGGAATCTTTTGGAAGGCAATGAATAAGTTTCTTCTAGGATAATGAAAGAAGGAATCCTCTGGAATAGTGAAGTAGAGACTGAGTTTCTCTAGAAGACCTAGAGACCGAGGTTCTCTAGGGAAATTGTGAAGGTGCACCATAAGAAGTATAGATCGAGTATCTCTAGAAGAAGCACGAGAAGGAAGGATAAGGAAGACTAGGTTAGTGACAAGGTTCTTGAAAGAGGATACTAAGAGTCAAGGGTTAGTGTCATGGTCTTGGTACTTATCAATTGAAGATCTAAAAGAAGAATTTTATTTGGTTTTCCTCTCTAGAGGTGAGAGGTTTTGGCCCTGGCTCGAGAAGCCTATATTTTGTGTCACTTGTCTTTATTTTGGTAATTGTCTTGATGAAAAAGAACACACTAATAGACTAACAAAGTGAAAGATCTTAAGTAATTGAAGAACAAGCATATCACAAGCAATTATCAAGCAAAGAAATTATTAACATTGAATGCCCTAGATTTCTCAATAGAGCTCACCCGAGGGGAGTTCGATGGAAAGAATTTGGTGAGACAAGTGCACGAAGAAGACACCCGAGATGAATTTGGTGGAACGATTGGAACAAATTGGAGAGTCAACATGACGAGGTTGACTAGTCGAGGTGCACCTGACCGAAGACAAGGCGTGGCTTGCCTAGATGTGCTTGACCACGACAAGGTGTTCCCAACAGAGACGCGCTCGACTAGCGACAAGGTGTGATCAGAATTTCCTCCTCATAACTTCTCACTACATGAATTATATCTCTTGATCTCTCGATGTGTTTTCCAAATGACCAACAAGCTTCCTTAAATAATCTTTTCATTGACATTCAACGACCCACTTTAAAATCTAATCAATGGCTAAGACCGTTTTAGCTTGATCCTTGTCTTCTTCTAGAAGTTACACCTACAATTAGATTAATACCCATTAATATTTTTAATTTCCTAAGTTTAGACTTAGGGGCCCATTAAAAATATTAATTATTTTAATAAAATTGTTTTCGGGTGGAATTTCCCAAACGCTTTTTGGGTTCTATGAAATACTTGTGCCTAAGCCTCCCTACAAAGTTTCAGGCCTAGAGAACATCTTATGCTACCCCAAATCAACAATACCATGCCTTCAAGAGGCATATTGAGCCACTTGATCCTGAAAGACTTCATCCTTTGGGGGACAACTCTCTATCTTCGATGGTTTTATTTACATTTGGCATCTCTTGCTTATTATCTTAGTCTCCTTTAATTTGTGAATGAAAAGTGACTTTCCTGTAATTTCTCTAGGCCTAGGAGTTGGTGTTTCCTTTGCCTCTACTTGAGCCAAACCAAAAATATTACTAGTGGAGGTATACAACTTGCTATGACTATTAGATTACTATGTTTGAATTTTTATCATAGAATAATAGTCTCCCACTTCTGAATCATTCATGGCAATGGTGGGAATGTCTTTTCCATTTTTTTCTCTTTGGTTCTCTCTCTATAATTTCTCAATTTGTCAACTCTATTTTTGGTCACCTCACTACTGATTGATTCCCTCTAAGTGATTGTCATGAGTGGGCCCAACTTGAGATACTTCTTCCTAAATGGTTCTAGTCACCATGCTCCTTCCTCCTTGTTACTTTCTTGTAACGTTGGTTTTGGTTGTTTCATCCTTTAGACTGCAACTATGGGATTGCTTAATCATTTATCCAACACATCCTTTTTCTAATATTTTGCTTCTTGACTTAGCTAGTACCACTCTAGTGTGGTAACCGATTTTCTCTCTTTCTATATCTACCTTTTTCTATTGTTTTCTTTCTTCATTTCTCATTCTCTCAACATCTACATACTCATGTTAGATATTTTTGTCTTCACTAGTATGTCACTAGTTCATCACAACTCACACCTTTGCTTGTTTTGTGATAGCATTGTCTCATGTAGCCTTTGCCTTTGCCTTTGAAAGTCACTTCTTCTCATGCTAGAACTACCATGGTGATCGTATTTCCAAATCTTGCCTTCATTGGTGCCAGTCTTTGTATCTCTTGTGCCCTAGGTCGCTACAAGTGGGCATAGCTATCTCATAGTTTCATAGCTATTTCACGGACTTTGCCACTTTCGATGACCTTTATTTCCATCTATTTTGCAATTGATGAGGTCGCTTGGATGATTATGAGGATATATTCTTACCTTGGAAACATCCTTGAACAAGCTCCAACATCAAGACATCTCTTTTTTTAAGTGAATTATAAGTATCACAATTCTAAGTATTCTTCCTTGGATTTTTGCATTTCATATATGCTTCTTGCTTAACACTACTATTATCTAGCTTGTTTAGCATGGACCCCATTTTATGTATTTGACACGTTTTGGCTTGGGACAATGGGAGATGATTCTACGATTATTCATGTGGCATCACATTTCATGGGGCAATTGCATAGTTGATATGGTAGTAACATATGCGACACCATTGGTCACTTCTTTTAAGGACCATTTAGGCAAATTTTGCATGCATGGGCATCCTCTTGACATTTCATGGTTAATATCCTTGAACAACCTCATATTTCATCATCTTTCTAGCTATTTTACCTTGGAATAGAGCTCCAAACCCTTTGCGGACACATCTACTTGCTATTTGCGAACATGTGGCTTCATTATTTTTGACTTGGAGAGGGTCATTTCATAATTTTTGGAGGTCACTTTCATGATTTTTAGGATATGTTCTTATGTTCGAAACCTCCCCTTGAACATATGAGCTAGTTTGGAGTAGCTTTCAACATATTTTTCCCTTTTCACTTGACGCGTGTGGACCTCCAACCATCAAGCACTCAGGCTTAGGCACTCCAATATGCTCAAGTTAGGCTGAATCAAATTTGGTGGAATTACTTGGACGACACGAAGAGTGCCCCGGAGATGAGTTTGGTTGAACGACACGAAGAGTGCCCCCGAGATGAGTATGGTTGAACAACTTTGGTGAGATCGGCACATGTAGAGCACACCCAAGATGAGTTCGGTGGAACAATTGGAACATCTTGGTGAGTTAGCACGACAAGGGTACCCAACCAGGGCACGCTCTATCGAAGAAATGGCACGCCTAGCTGAAGATAAGATGCGCCCAACCGAGAAGCGCCCGACTGAGAAGTGCTCGTCCGATTTGCGAAGGCACATGACCGAGGATCAATGTGAAGAGGAGTATATTGCAGAAAAGTATGGAGGGTTCATGCTAAGTATGGGTGGATTCTTGTCGGAGACGAGGTGATATGGCATTGTTTTGTGGAAAGGGAAGTCGTATGACTTTCCCGCACAACCATCTTTTTGAAGCTCATGAAGAAGATGGGCTTATTGTCACTTCCTCAAGATGGTGAAAGCTCTAGAATCTATAGATTCCATTGAATGGCGCCTCCTAATGAGCATAGTGGGAGGAAAGATTGTGTGACATGGAAGAGGTGACAATGGTTGCACATGTTTGGGTGCATGTGTTCTTGTGGAGTTGATGCTATAGTCAGATTAGCTGCTTGACTAGTCCATTGCGCAAGGGGATCCAACACATGTCATTCTTATAGGTTGCAATACATGCATAGACATGGGATATATGTCAAAGACGAGGTTTTTCTGTATTGATGAAGACAATTGATGTGAAAGTTGTTCATGATGAGGGCAGTCTTTATGATTTGGTTAAGAAATTTTTTGAGGGGTGTGTTGTTGAGGACGAAAACCATTTTGACGCGGGGGAGGATGTCAAGCCCTTAGGCTAGACACCTGAGCATGCCTGAGTTAGGCCGAGTCGAGTTTGGTGGAATGACTTGGTTGGCATGGAGGGTGCGCTTGAGACGTTAAATGGAAATACTTTCGTGAGACGAGCGCTCGAAGAACGCACTTGAGATGAGTTTGGTGGAATGATTAGAACAAATTTGAGAGTCGGCACGACAAGGGTGTCTAGTTGAGGCGCACCTAATTGAAGACAAGGTGCACCTAGCCAAGATGCGCTCGACTGAAGATAAGGTGTGCCGAGATGAGATGTGTCCACCCGAGTTGCGAAGGTACACAACCGAGGATGAGACACAAAGGCACATGACCGAAGGTGAATTGAAGGAAAGTTTGTATGTGAAAAATGATGCGACATAATTTGGAGTTTATGGTTGGATCAAACAAAGGAAGGTCGGCTCGAACGCCCAATCGACACGTCTCTTGGAAGAGACACGACTGTTCATGGAGGGTTACTCATATATATAAGATGATATGAAAGGAGTTAGAACATCAATCGACCGAAGATCAACCACCTGTCATCGCTAGAAAAGGAGATAACGAAAGAAGAAGAGAGTTGGGTCTCACAAAGGAGCTCGCTCTCTAAAGAAAGTTGTGGAAGGAATTTGTGCAAGCTTGTGTATTGCTGAGAGTGGTACACCATAGGGTATTTGTGTATTGAGGTTGTGTGTAGGTTGAAAGGCCACAACATGGATATTTATTGGGTTTGGTTGTGTGTTGCTAGTTGAAGAGTTGTAACTGGGTTATTGTATATTTGTATCTGTGAGGGCTTGTGTCAATGAACTGTTTGGAGTTCTTTCCAATCGAAGTGAAGTACATTATAAACCGACGTTTTGTGTATGGAAGTTTTATAGTCACAAAGTAGTTGGGAAATTGTTTTGGGAGTTCCCCCTCTCGTTTATTGAAGTGTTAAATGCGATTATAGCTGAAATTAAGTTAATTGAAGTAAACTATAATTGAAGTTAAGCTTTGAAGCGGCTATTGTAGTGAGATTTAATTGAACAAGAATTTCGCAAGTATAAGATATCAGTCTCGGCATAGGGTATATGGGCTAGAGGCATAGTAACAACATTAGTAAACTCAAGTTGGTTTCACCATTGAGGAGAAAGTGCGCTGGTGTCGCACACCTTAGGGGACTCAGGAATCTCATAGCTCAGAGGTGTGCCCTAGTGGCGTGACTCCTAGATTTTGAGGCTACTAATTAGCTTGCCTGAGGGAAGTTATTTCTAGGAGGGAAATGTCACCATGTTTTGAGGCTTAGAACATGCCTTCTGGAGGGGTGTTGAGCCTCTTGATCCTAAAAGATTTCATCCTTTGGGGGATGACCCTTTATCTTCGATGGTTTCCTTGCTTATTGTCCTAGGCTCCTTTACCTTGTGGATGCCAAGTGACTTTCTTGTAAATTTTCATGGCTAAGGAATCGGTGTTGCCTTTGCCTCTACTTGAGCCAACTCAAAAATATTATCAATGGATGTATATAGCTTTTTTGGACAATGAGATTACCATGATTGAATTTTTCGAATACAATAGTAGTCTCCCACTAGTGAATCATTCATGTCAGTGGCGGGAATTAGTCTTTTCCATTTTTTCCTTTTTGACTCTCTCTATATTTTCTTGTTTTTTCAACTCTATTTTTTGTCACCACACTAGTGATTGATTCCCTTTAAGTCAATATGATGAGTAGGGCCCAACTTGAGATACTTCTTCCTAGATGGTTTTAGTCAACATGCTCCTTCCTTCTTGTTACTTCCTTGGAACATTGGTTTTGGTTGTTGCATCTTGTAGACTGCAGCTATGGGTTTGCTTAATCATTTATCCAAACCCTTTGGTTACTCACACCTTTGCTTGTTCTTGATCTGTGTGTCCATGATCCGATCAGTTGCAGCTTGTTCCATGCAATCTGGATTTAATTCTGTGGGTGTGAGCTGTTCTGCAATGTCGGATGTGTCTAGCAATGGTGGAAAGTATGGCCGAAGGCGGTCCACATTGAACACTGGGTGCAGGCCAAGGAATGGGGGATGCTGAGCTCAAATGCATTGTCTCCCATAGCCTTAGTAATGGTGTAAGGACCATATCGGAGTGGTCTCAGTTTCCGAGAGGCTCCAGTAAGGCGTTCCTTTTGCAAATGCAACCAGACTTTATTGCCCACCTGAAACTTGTGTGGCACCCGATGTTGATCATGTCGTTGCTTGTACTTGGCATTTGTTTTCTCCAGAATTTCATGGATCTACTGGCGAATATGTTGGATGCGCTCAATGAAGCTGGTGGCGTTATCTGTTTCGGACAAGACATGAGCTGAATTTATGTGAGTAGCTGCAAGTGGCATGGCCACATCAATGGGGCATAGTGGTTGGAATCCCAAACCCACCTGAAAAGGGCTATGGCCAGTGGAGCTGTGAAGAGCTCGGTTGTAGCTGTGCTGAACATAGGGGAGGCTCTCATCCCATGTGCGTGGATGCTTTGAGTTATACATGTGCAAAATGTGCACAATCATCCTATTGACAACCTCTGGCTATCAGTTTGAGGATGGAAGGCTGTGGACTTCGTGAGTTTGGTGTCCAGCATTGACCAGAGACTGGACCAAAATGTGCTAAGGAACAGACTGTCGCGATTTGAGATGATAGACTGTGGGATCCCAAAGTGCACCCACACTCGTTCAAAGAAGAGTTTAGCAGTGGCTTCTGTTGTGATATTCTTCTTGCAGGCCGCCATAATGGCCATCTTCGAGAACCTGTCGACGACCACAAAAACACAATGATTTCCATGCTTAGTGGAAGGAAGGCCTGACATGTAATCCATGGAGATGGATTCCCAAGGACGACTCGGGGTAGGCAACGGGGTATAGAGGCCGTGCTTCTTGATGGTCGGTTTGGCAATGGCACAGGCAGTACATGATCTGATGTACTTCCCAACATCCTGTCGAAGATTCGGCCAATATAAATAATTTTGCAGTACTGCCACTATTTTCTCGACCCCGAAATGCCTAGCAGCCCGACTGTAGTGTGCTTCCCAAATCATCTTGGCACGCTCGCTTGAAGGAACACAAAGGTGACCCAGGTGGCATAACAGGGCATCCTGGAGGTGAAAATCTGGAACATGCCGACCCTCCAAGAGTGTCTGGTATGTGTGGCCGAATTCTGGGTCGCTTTTGTAGAGAAGTGGCCAGTCAGAAGTCTCGTGCCCACAAGAGTTGAGCATGGTGGTTAACGCCATGATCGGTGGTCGACTGAGGCAATCTGCAACATTATTGGTGCTGCCCTTCTTCTACTTGATATTCAAGTGGAACTGTTGCAGGTATGTAGACCACTTCTGATGGCGATCATTCTGCAATTTCCGTTGGGTCTGTATGAACTGTAGGGGTCGGTGGTCTGTGTGGATGACCGTTTCCTTCCCCAAAATGTAATGCTTCCATTGTCGGCAAGCCTGCACAATGGAATACATCTCTTTATCATAAGTGGGGTACTTCTGGGCTGTGTCTGAAAGTGTTTCACTGTGATATGCCACTGGATGTCCATGTTGAGTAAGGACTGCCCCAATAGCATAGTTAGAGGCGTCTGTCTCGACCTCAAATGGTTGTTGTAAATCTGGTAATGCGAGCACTGGTGCCGTGCAGAGGCGATCCTTCAACTCTATGAACGCCTTCTGTTGAGATTCAGACCAAAAGAATTTTGCTTTCGCCCCTCCCTTGGTGACTTGACTCAAGGGCCAAGTAATATGAGAAAACCCCAACACGAACCTGCGGTAGAAGTTGGCAAGACCTAGAAAGCTGCGGAGCTCTGTTAGAGTGGTTGGAGATGGCCAATCTCGAATGACTTAGATCTTGGCTGGATCCACATGCACCCCCTGTTCATCAATGATGTATCCTAGATACTAAACCTGGGTCATGCCAAAAGTGCATTTCTCCAAATTGGCACATAGCTTGTGTTGCCGCAGTGTTTGGAGAACCTGTCGGATGTGGTGGAGGTGCTCTTCCCAACTCTAGCTGAAGATCAGAATGTCTGTAGAAATTTCTATTTTCCCACCCCGGTTTTCAGTTTCTCCTTATTTCTCCCATGTAGTTAAATGCCCATTCCCATAACCATACATTTAACAGACTGAAAAAATAAATATTGCTGAAAACACAAATTCTGGAAATTTTTCAGAATGCTGGAAGTTGCAGAATTAAAAATCAGCAATCAAAAACAGCCATTAAAACACATTAAAACACTGATATTTTTGGTCAACTTGACCCTGGAAAAACCCCCTACAACGCTTGGGGAAAACCAGTTTGAGAGCTCTTCTTTATTTCTGAAAATTGCCTTTTTAGAGTGAAAATTATTCAGCAAAAAAATCAGCAAGCAAATTTACAACTTATCTTTTTTCCCGTGCCTCATAGCAATCCGGAAATTACAGCAAACAGGACAGCAATAAATGTTGTACAGCCTCCGTTTTGTGTGCAGAAAAATCAGCAAACTGCTCCTCGATTTTTGTGCAAAAATCTGCCTTTCACTATGTGCTGAATCAGCTGTACAAATCTGCTCAACTGCTGCCTTGGAATGTGTGCCAAGCTGCTGTCTCCTTCTCCTCCCTGCTCAGAAATCTCTCTTGCTCTCTTGCTCTCCTTCTCCCAATCTGCTCATGAAAGAATGAATGACCTTTTCCTCCTTTAATATAACTCCAAGTGACTTTTGGGTGATCCAAGTGACTTTTGGGTGATCTCTAAATCCAATGGCTGAAATAGATTTAGATCAATGGCTGAGATTAAATGCTCATTTAAATCTCACTTTCTATTTTTTAATTCACCCCACTTTAATAAAGACCCACTTAGTCATTTATTTCCAAAGTCACTTTTCCTTTCTAATTTTTCATTTACTTTATAAAAGTTACTTTAAAATTAGACTTAGTAACTTTATCACTTAAAATCACTTTTAAATTAGATTTAACTTTATAAAATTATAAAGTCACTTTAGGAGAAAAATTAAATTCTTTTGGATACTTTTCTCTAGGCCAAAGATCAAAGCCTAAGGGAACCACCTGTCCTCCGGTACCAAATTTCAACACTCCCTCTTACCGAGGAAGGTGTTCCTCACCACACCCATCTTGTCTCTGAAGTAGACATGCTTGCCCCGTGGTAAGGCTTTGGTAAGAATATCTGCAACCTGCTTATCAGTGGAAATATACTCAAGTTTCACAACTCCCTTCTGAACATAGTTTCTAATGAAATGATATTTGATACCGATATGCTTTGACCTGTCATGAAATACTGGATTCTCCGTGAGTTTAATGCAACTCTGATTATCACAGTAAATCGCTGAAGGTCTCAATGGCTGACCAAATAAGCCAAACAACATCTTGCGAAGCCAGAGGGCCTCACAACTAGCTAGACTGGCTGCCATATACTCTGCTTCCGCTGAACTCAGTGCTACTGACTGCTGCTTTCGGCTGAACCATGACACTACTGCTGAACCCAACCCAAAACAACACCCTGAAGTGCTCTTCCTATCAGAAGCACAACCTGCCCAATCAGAATCAGTGTATCCTGCCAATCTCACTCCATCTCCCTGCCTGTAGTCCAGACCATAATCCACTGTCCCCTGCAAGTACCGCAAAATGTGTTTTGCAGCCACCCAGTGAACCTTCCTAGGCTCACACATAAACTGACTCATTGTGTTGACTGCAAAACAGATATCTGGTCTAGTGTTGACCAAATACATCAAGGAACCAATCAGCTGCCTGTACAATGTGGGATCCACCAACTCGGAATTCGAGCATGAAGCTTCTTCCAGTTGGTGATCATCGGTGTCGGCATGGGTCTACAATCCTCCATGTGGAATCTGCTAAGGATGTCCACAATATACTTCCCCTGCCCCAGGAAGAAATGCCCCTCCTCCTGCCACACCTCCAAACCCAAAAAGTAATGCATCAAACCGATGTCCTTCATCTCAAACTCCGCCGCAAGATCTCTCTTGCAGTGCTCTATGAGTCTCTCTGCACCTGTAATGATCAAGTCATCCACATACAGCACCAGAATGAGAGGCTCCTCACCAATCACAATAAAGTAAAGGTTCGGATCTGCCTCACTCTTTGTGAAACCCATCCCCTGCAAATATGCATCTATCCTGGAGTACCAAGCTCTGGGAGCTTGCTTCAGGCCATAAAGGGCCTTCTTCAATCTGCACACATGGGACTCCTTCCCATGCACCTCAAAGCCCTGTGGCTGCTCAATGTACACCTCCTCCTGTATGAAGCCATTGAGAAATGCGGTCTTCACATCCATCTGGTGGATCTTCCAACCCATCTCTGCTGCTATCGATATAATGGGGCGGATCGAAGTATATCGAGCCACGGGAGCGAAGGTCTCCTCATAATCAACTCCCTCTACCTGGGAGAACCCTCTAGCCACAAACCTTGCTTTGAATTTCTCAATGCTGCCATCTGCAGCATGCTTTACCTTGTAAAGCCATCTGGAAGTAACCACGGATTTGCCCTCAGGCCTCGGCACCACCTCCCAAACATCATTCTTCATGATAGAAGAATACTCCTCCTGCATGGCCTCTCTTCAGACCTGCTGGCTAGCTGCCTCCTCATAGCTAGAAGGCTCAGAGTCAAGGATGCTGGTAACCATCGCCATATAACTACAAAACCTCTTAGGTGGTCTACTCTCTCTGACCGGCCTCTTCGGCTCAGCAACAGATGTGGCATCTCTCAAGGTGTCCTGAAGCCACTTGGGCTTCCTCTTCCCTGAGCGCACTTCTCCCACTGGAGAATGAAACTCCTCCTCCTCATCATCATCAGTAGCCTGAACTCCTGACTGTCTGTTTGCTGTCCTCCTGCCTGCACCTGAACCTGTAGAAGCTGAGGTACCGTGTGAACTGTCCATCAATGGACTCCCTAGTGAACTGCTCTGTGAACTGCTCTGCATGCTGCCCGGAGCACCACCCCTCTGGCTCGGCGAGCCACTGCTCACTGATGGACCTGACATCCTCATAGATGTACCTCCGGATCCTCCTGATCCCTGCCCACTAGATCCCTGCGACTGACTCAACTGCTGCTGAGGGTCTGGCTGATCCAGATACTCTAACTCCCGTGACCTCCTAAAGGCCCTGTCCTCCTCGAACTTCACATCCCGTCTGACAACAAGTCTCCTCTGTGCAGGAATGTAAATCCGAAAGGCCTTTGAGGTCTCACTGTAGCCCACAAAGATACCCTTCTCTGCGGTGGGCTCTAGTTTTGTCCTCTTCTCCTTGGGTATATAGGAGTATGTTATGCATCCAAAGATATGAAGATGACCAATATCAGGCTTCTTCCCAGAGAAAGCCTCCTCCGGAGTCATGTGCCCCAAGGCACGATGCAGACTCCTGTTCTGCAAGTAAACAGCTGTGTTGCAGGCCTCTGCCCACAAGAACAATGGCAACCCCTGATCATGTAACATGGCTTTGGCAGCCCCTATGATGGATCTGTTCTTCCTCTCTGCAACCCCGTTCTGCTGGGGGTTGTAAGGAACACTGAACTCCCTCCTAATGCCTGCCTCCGCACAATAGTCAACAAACTCTTCAAGGGTGTACTCTCCTCCATTGTCCGACCTCAAGGACTTGATCTTTCGACCTGTCTGAGTCTCCACAAGAGCTCTGAACTCTTGAAACTGCTTGAAGACCTCACTCTTGGTCTTCAAAAAATAAATCCAGGTCTTCCTGGAGTGATCATCAATGAATAAAACATAGTACTCATATCCACTCAAGGAAACATGAGACATTCGACCGCTCACATCGGAATGAATCAAATCAAGTATCCCCGTCGCTCTGCTGTCACTGCTGGGAAAAGGGGATTTGGCAAACTTGCCCATCGCACAACCTCTGCAAGTATCAAAGTGATCAGTACTGAAATCTGGCACACCTGTAGTGATCTCCCGCAATGTCCTCAAGGCTCCATGATACATATGTCCCATCCTGCGGTGCCAAATCTCACACAGCTCAGAACTGCTAGCTCTACTGTCGGTACTACTGCTCAATGCCAAAAGGGGCTGAAATGCAAACTTGTACACCTTTGCATGGCGTACACCTATCACTCTAGCTGAATCAGCTGGAGTGCCAATGGGATACACCAACACCTGTCCTCCCCTGAACAGTACCTCATATCCCCTGTCCTCCAAAGCTGAGACGGATATGAGGTTCTTCCTCATCCCTGGCACATAAAGAACCTCTGACACCTTCAAGGGAGGTTTGGACTCCCTCTGAAATGTCACCGTCCGCACCCCGACTGCTCTAACAACTCTGTCATCACCGAGTACTACCTCGATATCAGTGCCACTCTCTGAAAGCTCTGAGAAGTACTCACGGACTCCTGTCATATGACGTGAAGCCCCACTGTCCACATACCAGATACCTGTAGATGCTCCGCTAATCGAGGGAAAAGCATGCTCCCTCTGAACCTGTGTGGCAGGTGATCTTGCACTAGAGGACTCACACGTAGTGAACGCAAACTCTCGGTCAAAGTCCTCAATCTCTGCTGAAGCTGCCACGTCCTGGTTCTTCCCCTTCTTCTTCTTTTTCTCCGGACACACAACTGCATAGTGTCCCATCTTTTGACAATTCCAACACTTCACCTTGGAATAGTCCTTCTGTGTGTTCCCCTGTTTACCTTTACCTTTGCCTTTGCCCCCACCACCGCTTGTGGAAGCCTGCTTCTTCCCTTTGCCTTTCTTGCCTCCTACCACCAGTGCTACGTCCTCATCCTGCTCAACTGGCTTGGCTGCCCCAAGCTGACCTTTCCTGATCTCTGTCTGAATGCAATCATCCCAAAACCTCTCCCATGTGGGAAGGGTCTCACGTGCACAAACCCCATCAGCAAAGTTCAACCATGAACGGGGGAGGCCATTCACTGCAATATGCACCAACTCAGTGGATGGAATGGCCTCTCCAATCACTGCCAACTCATCTCTCACATTAGTAATCTTTGTGAGATATCCAGTTGCACTATCATTCCCCATCTTAATGTTCTTCAGCTTCTCCTTCAGGACCATCTTCCAGTTTTCATTGGTACTCTGGTAGAGATTGGACAATGCTGTCCACATCTCATGGGCATTGCTCTTTCCTCTCACATGAGGAATGCATTGGTCTTTGATTCCGTCTAGAATCAGCCTCTTACCCTTATTGTTCTTCTTTTTATACTCAGCCAACTGAGTAACATCAGTGGGCACAACAACAGGGTTCTGTGCGGTATGCACCATGATATCCCATACTTCTGCCTCCTCAAAGATACTCTGCATTCTCTCCTTCCAAACGCTGTAATTTATATGCCCATCCAGCCTATCCTCCACCCTCTATCCCAATGACATCCTGCTGTCCTAAAACTGAAAAATAGCACTGCTGTAGTAAAGATAAACTGCTGTTTATGAAAAAATCAGCTTGCTGGAATTTTCTGAGTGAAAAATCAGCAACTGTAATTTTTCCTTTTGCTGTCCCAAACTGCCCTTCAGCACTCAACCTCTGATACCATGTAGAAATTTCTGTTTTCCCACCCCGATTTTCAGTTTCTCCTTATTTCTCCCATGTAGTTAAATGCCCATTCCCATAACCATACATTTAATAGACTGAAAAAATAAATATTGCTGAAAACACAAATTCTGGAAATTTTTCAGAATGCTGGAAATTGCAGAATTAAAAATCAGCAATCAAAAACAGCCATTAAAACACATTAAAACACTGATATTTTTGGTCAACTTGACCCTGGAAAAACCCCCTACAACTCTTGGGGAAAACCAGTTTGAGAGCTCTTCTTTATTTCTGAAAATTGCCTTTTTACAGTGAGAATTATTCAACAAAAAAATCAGCAAGCAAATTTACAACTTATCTCCTTTCCCGTGCCTCACAGCAATCTGGAAATTACAACAAACAGGACAGCAATAAATGCTGTACGGCCTCCGTTTTGTGTGCAGAAAAATCAGCAAACTGCTCCTCGATTTTTGTGCAAAAATCTGCCTTTCACTATGTGCTGAATCAGCTGTACAAATCTGCTCAACTGCTGCCTTGGAATATGTGCCAAGCTGCTGTCTCCTTCTCCTCCCTGCTCAGAAATCTCTCTTGCTCTCCTTCTCCCAATCTGCTCATGAAAGAATGAATGACCTTTTCCTCCTTTAATATAACTCCAAGTGACTTTTGGGTGATCCAAGTGACTTTTGGGTGATCTCTAAATCCAATGGCTGAAATAGATTTAGATCAATGGCTGAGATTAAATGCTTATTCAAATCTCACTTTCTATTTTTTAATTCACCCCACTTTAATAAAGACCCACTTAGTCATTTATTTCCAAAGTCACTTTTCCTTTCTAATTTTTCATTTACTTTATAAAAGTTACTTTAAAATTAGACTTAGTAACTTTATCACTTAAAGTCACTTTTAAATTAGATTTAACTTTATAAAATTATAAAGTCACTTTAGGAGAAAAATTAAATTCTTTTGGACACTTTTCCCTAGGCCAAAGATCAAAGCCTAAGGGAACCACCTGTCCTCCGGTACCAAATTTCAACAATGTCATCCAAGTATACTACTACAAATGAGTTGGTGAATGGCCGCAAGATGTCATCCATTAGCCTTATGAAGGTTGCAGGAGCATTCGTCAATCCGAAAGGCATAACCAACCATTCGAAAAGGCCCTCCTTGGATTTGAAGGCAGTTTTCCACACATCAGAGGGTTCGATTGGTACCTGGTGATATCTTGACTTCAGATCGATCTTGCTAAAATATTTCGCCCCCTTTAGTTGGTCTAGGAGGTCATCAATCCGCGGGATCGGGTACCTATTATGAACAGTGATCTTGTTCAGCGCCCGATAGTCAATACAGAGTCTCCACGTCCCATCCTTCTTCTGTACCAACACGATCGGGCTCCCACAAGGCGATGAACTAGTACGAATGTGACATTTCTGCAGGAGCTCCTGAATCCGCCTCTTGATTTCATCGTTCTCTAGAACGGAGCGCCGATAAATTGGTCCATTGGGTAGCGGCGCACCTGGGGTCAGATCGATGGAGTGCTTGACCTGACAATGCAGAGGAACCCCTGCGGGGGAGGTGAAGATGTCCTCGTACTCTTCCACGACCTTGTCCATCTGTAGTTGTTGTGCAGAGGGGCCCTGTCTGGAGGCCGCGACCACTGTCTTCTTCTTTCCTTGAGGGCGTATCATCATGAAAACAAATTTCTTGGTTTTGGAAATGAGCTTACTGCATTGTTTTGCAGTAATCAAAGAGATGGCGGTAGGTGGTGCTACCTCTGGTATCCTGTACAACTTATTTCCCAATGTAATAATAACAGCACGGGGCCTTGATTCATACATAGCATGTCGCTTCCACAAGTATGGTTGTCCTAATAATACATCACAAACTTCAAGGGGAGCAATGTCACACAATACTTCATCCGTGAAGGGCTTGATGTTGTATGGAAGGCGACACTGCTGGCTCACGCGAAGATCTCGTCCTTGGTGAAGCCACCCAATGGTGTACGGTTGTGGATGCGCCGTGGTCGGTAAGCCCAACCGCTTCACGACCTCTGCCGAAATGAGGTTCTTTTGGCTCCCGCTATCAACAATGAACTGTATCGGGGAGCCCTTTACCCACATCTGGGAGTGGAAGAGACGCTCCTCCTCCTTTGGATCTTCGGGTTCATTTTTCTGGATCTTGGCGGTAGCAACAATAGCGTTGGGATCCGCATCAATGGTCTGCTTCCCTTTGTCATTCCCCTTATCGGGTTCTGACTCAGAGTCGGAACATGCATCTGATTTTGAAACCTTTAGCTCAGCCACCAGTGACTGCTTGGCCCGACACTCACTTGTGTTGTGAGTGGAGCTCTTATGGAACTCACACCATTTTCCCGTGTCCTTTTTCGGCTTTGCTGCGCTGCTCTTTGCTTGTAGCTTCGGCGGGTTGTCTTGGGCTGCCCCGCCTTGGCTTTGTCCTTTGTTCTGTGGTTTAGGGGCACCTTTCCCCAGCTTTGGATTTGCAGATCCAAAGTCTCGCTTCTTTTGTTTAAACTTCTGCTCGACCTTGACGGCATATCGGTATGCTGTGCCAAGCGAGGAGATGTTCAGGAATTGTTTCTTCCTGGATGTACTTGTGTAGGCAGCCACGGTATTTGAGTATCAAATGTTGCTCCGAATCCTTGATACCCAACTTTGTGCGAAGGGTATGGAAAAGATTGGTGAACTCCGGCACGTCTTGGTCCCTTCCCTGCCGCAGCGTGGTCCACTTTATGTATTCGTCCTCATAGCTCCCGACAGGGTAGTACTGCTCCTTGATGGCATCCCAGAATGAATTTCAGGTGGGTGTGGCTGAAAATAGTGAGCCAGTACTTTCATCCTTCTGCTCGCAGTAGGTTTCCCACCAGTCCTTGACGTGGGGGGCTGCTTTGAGAAGAGCAAAAATAATCTTTTCCCTACTCGAAAATTCATGAACAGAAAAATAACTCTCTAGCAGATTTAACCATTTATCTACGGCATCTGCGTCTATCTGACCCTTGAATATGGGAATTTCAAAATTAACTTGTACCTTAAAGGGCGTGGCGTTTCCAGAGTAGCTGCTAGAAGCCGATGCGTCGCTTCTGGGTAGCCGCTGAAGGATCTGGGCAAAGCTGTCCATCATCGCGTTCCGTTGTCGCTCGAGGGCTTCTTCGAGCAAGATTTTGATAGGATCTCCTGCCCCCTCGTCTTTCTTCTCATTCGCCATGGGAGGCCGTCGGAATTTGCGAGGCTGGTCTTGCAAAGGTTCTACCTTTTCAAGCCCTAACTCCTTATATCTCGACCTTGTTGGGGACATGCAAAGAAAAACAGAGAAAAAGCAGACCGCTCTGATACCACTGATCCAGAATTAAACAGGAACGCAACAAATTACAGAGATAACCATAAACACAGATATGCAGCGGAAATAATACTTCATTTCATTAATGTAAAATACTGAAATATGCTTACAAACAGTAATGGAAATAAACTAGCTAGGGCGATGGTAGCTTATCTCTGAGAAGAGACGTGGTGGCTACATGCCTCTGAACTGTGTTACAATGAGGCTCGAAGGCCTATTTATTGTTGAGAAACAATGAAAAACCCTTAACATTCCAAAACCTAACCCTAGAAGATGAAACTCCAAACTGTGGGCCCCGTTTGGGTAAATTGGTACACCAACTTCCCAGGGTCGTAACTTTGGCATACGATCTCCGTTTGACGCGTACAATAGCTCGTTAGAAAGATCTATCCGAGCACTACCCCTTTGGGAGGCCCAAGATTTCCCAAAAAACGTCGTTTAGGGCCTTAAAACGGCTCCAGAAGTTTAGGCCCCGAAAAACTGCTAAAAATAGTAAGTTGTGCTACAATTAAGGAAACTGAAAATGCTGAGATAAACAATGGTGGGGGTCCAGGTGGACTTGGCAGGTGGCCACCAATATCCACCTAGATCAGGTTCATACCAGGTATGGTTGGATTCTTCTCGGAGACAAGGATTGATGGCCTTGTGATGTGGAAAGGGAAGTTGTATGACTTCCCCACACCACCATCTTGTTGAAGCTCATGAAGGAGATCGACTTAGTGTCACTTGCTCAAGATGGTGAGACCTCTAGAAGCTTGAGATACCATTGAATGGTGCCTCGTGACGAGCATAGTCAGAGTAAAGATTGTGCGACATGGAAGAGGTGACAATGGTTGCACATGTTTGGGTGCATGTGTTCTTGGGGAGTTGATGCTACAGTTAGATTAGCTACCTGACTAGTCGATTGCACGAGGGGATCCAACACATGTCATTCTTATAGGTTGCGATACATGCATAGGCATGGGATATATGTCAAAGACGATATTTGTTTGTATTGATGAAGACAATTGATGTGAAGGTTGTTCATGATGAGGATAGTCTTTAGGATTTGCTTAAGAAATTTGCCGATGGGTGTGTTGTTGAGAATGACAACCATTTTGACGTGGGGGAGAATGTCAAGTCCTTACCTAGGCCACTGAGAACGCCTGAGTTAGGTCGAGTCGAGTTAGGTGGAATGACTTGGTTGGCATAAAGGGCGCGCTTGAGACATTCAAAAGAAAGACTTTGGTGAGACGAGTGCATGAAGAATGCACCGGAGATGAGTTTGGTGGAATGATTAGAACAATTTTGAGAATCGGCACGAAGAGGGTTTCTAGTCGAGGGGCATCCAATCGAAGACAAGGTGTGCCTAGCCAAGATGCGCTTGACCGAAGACAAGGCATGCCACGCTGAGACGCGTCCGCTCGAGTTGCGAAGGTACACAACTGAGGATGAGACGCGAAGGCACATGATTGAAGGTGAACTGAAGGAAAGTTTGTACGCGACAAATGATGCGACATAATTTGGATTTTATGGTTGGCTCAAACGAAGGAAGGTCGGCTCAAATGCGTAGTCGACACATCTTGTGGAAGAGACATGACTATTCATGGAGGGTGACTCATATCTATAAGATGATAGGAAAGTAGTTAGAACATCAATCAACTGAAGATCAACAACTTGTCATAGCTAGAAAAGGAGACAACGGAATAAGAAGAGAGTTGGGTCTCGCGAAGGAGCTCGCTTTCCAAAGAAAGTTGCGGAAGGAATTTGTGCAAGCTTGTGTATTGCTGAGAGTGGTACACCGCAGGGTATTTGTGTATTGAGGTTGTGTGTAGGTTGAAAGGGCACAACTTGGATATTTATTGGGTTTGGTTGTGTGTTGCTAGTTGAAGGGTTGTAACTAGGTTGTTGTATATTTGTATCTGTGAGGGCTTGCGGTAGCGAACTATTTGGAGTTCTTCCCAATCGAACTGATGTCCATTATAAAATGAAGTTTTGTGTATGGAAGTTTTATAGTCACAAAGTAGTTGGGAAATTGTTTTGGGAGTTCCCCCTCTCGTTTATTGAAGTGTTATTTATGTACATGATTCGTGTTGTTTATGAATGATTGCGATTATAGCTGAACTTTAGTTAATTGAAGTAAACTATAATTGAAGTTAAGCTTTAAAGTGGCTATTGTAGTGAGATCTAATTGAACAAGAATTTCGCAAGTATAAGATATCAATCTCAGCATAGGGTACATGGGCTAGAGGCATAGTATGAGCATTAGTAACCTCAAGTTGGTTTCACCATTGAGGAGAAAGCGCGCTGTTGTCTCACACCTTAGGGGACTCAAGAATCTCATATCTCAGAGGTGTGCGCTGGTGGCGTGACTTCTAGATTTCTAGGCTACTAATTAGCTTGCATGAGGGAAGTTATTTCTAGGAGGGAAACCTCACCATTTTTTGAGGCTTATAACAAGCCTTATGGAGTGATATTGAGCCTCTTGATCCTAAAAGATTTCATCCTTTGGGGGACGACCCTTTATTTTCGATGGTTTTGTTTACATTTGGCATAAATTTCTTCTTGTCTTAGTCTCCTTTACCTTGTGGATGACAAGTGACTTTCTTGTAAATTTTCAAGGTTAAGGAGTCGGTGTTGCCTTTGCCTCTACTTGAATCAACCCAAAAATATTATCAGTTCATGTATATAACTTGTTTGGACAATGAGATTACCGTGTTTGAATTTTTCGCATGCAATAGTAGTCTCCCACTGGTGAATCATTCATGCCAATGGCGGGAATTAGTCTTTTCCATTTTTTCCTTTTTGACTCTATATTTTCTTGTTTTTTCAACTCTATTTTTGGTCACCACACTAGTGATTGATTCCCTCTAAGTCATTATCATGAGTAGGGCCCAACTTGAGATACTTCTTCCTAGATGGTTTTAGTCAACATGCTCCTTCCTCCTTGTTACTTCCTTGGAACATTGGTTTTGGTTGTTGCATCTTGTATATTGCAGCTATGGGATTGCTTAATCATTTATCCAACACATCCTTCTTCTAATCTTGTGCTCCTTGACTTTGCTAGTACCACCCTAGTGTCGATTTGGAGGAAGAATATGTTGATAGATGGATTGAGAGTTTCGAGAAGGAATCAAATTGAAGAGAGGATGAAGATGGAGGGATGTTCGTGGACCGGGATGGAACCATGAAGACACTAAGCCATAACGATCCATTTTCGATGAAGTTGATGGAAGAGAGTATGGATCGGTGTTCCTATCCTCCTTTGATAAATTATATTGTAGAGAACTATTGAGGGTTCATACCAGGTATGGGTCGATTCTTCTCGAAGACGAAGAGAGATGGCCTTGTGATGTAGAAAGGGAAGTCGTATGACTTCCCCACTCCACCATCTTTTTGAAGCTCATGAAGGAGATTGGCTCACTAGAACTTGCTTGAGATGGTGAGACCCCTGGGAGAATGAGATGCCAATGAATGGCACCTCATGATGAGCAGAACGAGAGGAAATATTGTGACAATGGTTGCACATGTTTGGGTGCATGTGTTCTTGTGGAGTTGATGCTACTTTCAAATTAGCTACCTGACTAGTCGATTAGACGAGGGGATCCAATACATGTCATTCTTACAAGCTGCGAGACATGAATAGACATGGTATAAATGTTGGAGATGAGATTCTTTTGTATCGATAATGACAGTTGATGCAGAGGTTGTTCATGATGAGGACAATCTTTAGGCTTTGGTTAAGAAGTTTGTCAAGGGGTGTGTTGTCGAGGTCAACAACCATTTTGAAGTGGGGGGGATATCAAGCCCTTAGGCTAGGCGAAGTCGTGTTCGGTGGAACGACCTGGTCGACACGAAGAGCGTGCCCGAGGGGAGTTTGATGGAAATAATTCAGTGAGACAAGCGCACGAAGAACACACCCGAGATGAGCTCGGTGGAATGATTGGAACAAATTGGAGAGTCAACACGAGTAGGGTGCCTATTCGAGGCACACCTGATCGAATACAAGGCGCGACCCATGTAGATGTGCCTGACCACGACAAGGTGTTCCCAGTGGGGATGCGCTCGAATGACGACAAGGTGTGCCCAGCTAAGACGCTCCCGCCTGGGTTGAAAAGGTACGCGACCAAGGATGAGATGTGAAGGCACATGAATGAAGGTGAACAAAAGGAAAGTTTGTATGCGACAAATGATGTGACATAATTTGGGGTTTCTAATCGGCTTGAATGAAGGAAGATTGTCTCGAATGCCCAACTGACACACATCCCTTGGAAGAGACACGACTATTCATGGAGGGCGAATCATATATATAAGATGAGATGATAGGAGTTGGGACATCAATCAACCGAAGATCAACAACTTCTCATCGCAAGACAAGAAGGAGACAACGAAGGAAGAAGAGAGTTGGGGCTCACGAAGGAGCTTGCTCTCTAAAGCAAGCTACGGAAGGAAGTTGTGCAAGCTTGTGGAATGAAGTATTGTTGAGGCTTATACCATACCTTCAGGAGGACCACCCTTCCTTTGGGGGACGAGCCTCTATCTTCGATGGTTTTGTTTACATCTGGCGTACCTTGCTTATTGTCTTATTATCCTTTACCTCGTGGATGACAAGTGACTTTCTTGTAATTTTTCTAGGCTAGTTGGTGTTGCCTTTGCCTCTACTTGAGCCAAACTAGAAATATTATCAGTGGAGGTATATAGCTTGCTTGGACAATTAGATTACCATGTTTGAATTTTTATCATACAATAGTAGTCTCCCAAGTCTGAATCATTCATGGCAATGGTGGGAATTAGTGTTTTCCATTTTTTTCTTTTTGCTTCTCTCTATATTTTCTCGCTTTGTCAAGTCTATTTTTGGTCACCTCACTAATGATTGATTCCCTCTAAATCATTGTCATGAATGGGCCCAACTTGAGATACTTCTTCCTAGATGGTTCTAGTCACTACGCTCCTTCCTCCTTGTTACTTCCTCGGAACGTTGGTTTTGGTTGTTGCATTCTGTAGATTGCTACTATGGGGTTGCTTAATCATTTATCCAACACATCCTTCCTCTAATCTTTTGTTTCTTGACTTAGCTAGTACCAACCTAGTGTTGTAACCAATTTTCTCTTTTTCTATATCTACCTTTTTCTATTGTTTTCATTCTTCTTTTCTCATTCTCCTAACATGGACATACTCATGTTAGATATTTTCGTCTTCACTAGTATGTCACTAGTTCATCACAACTCACACCTTTTCTTGTTTTGTGATAGCATTGTCTCATGTAGGCTTTGCTTTTGCCTCTCCAAAGTCACTTCTTCTCATGCAAGGCCTACCATGGTGATCGTATTTCCAAATCTTGCCTTCGTTGGTGCTTCGTATCTCTTGCACGCTTGGTAGCTACTGGTGGGCATAGCTATCTCTTAGTTTTGTAGCTGTTTCATGAACTTTGCCACTTTAGATGACCTTTATTTCCATATATTTTGCAATTGATGAGGTTGCTTGGGTGATTATGAGGATATCTTGTCTTGGATACATCCTTCAACAAGCTCGAACATCATGACATCTATTTTTTTAGTGAATTATAAGTATCGTAATTCTAACTATTCTTCCTTGGCTTTTTGCATTTCATTTATGCTTCTTGCTTAATACTACTCTTATCTAGCTTGTTTAGCATGGACCCCATTTTATGTATTCGACACGTTGTGGCTTGGGACAATGGAAGATGATTCTATGATTGTTGATGTGGTGCCACATTTCATGGGGTAATTTCATAGTTGACATGGTAGTACACATATGCGACAACATTGGTCACATCATTCAAGGCCCATTTGGGCAAATTTTGCATGCATGGGCATCCTCTTGACATTCCATGTTGAACATCCTTGAAGGACCCCCTATTTCATCATCTTTCAAGCTATTTTGCACTAGAATAGAGCTCCAAACCCTTTTGTGGACACATCTACTCGCTTTTTGCGAACATGTGGCTTCTTTATTTTTGACTTGGAGAGGGTCATTCATAATTTTTGGAGGTCACTTGCATGATTTTTAGGATATATTCTTACGTTCGAAATCTATCCTTGGACTTATGAGCTATTTTGGAGGAGCTTTCAACATATTTGGCCCTGTTCACTTGACGCGTGTAGACCTCCCATTGTCAAGCCCTCAGGCTTAGGTAGTTGAATGTGCTCGAGTTAGGCCAAGTTGGTTTCACCATTGAGGAGAAAGCGCGCTGGTGTTGCACACCTCAGGGGACTGAGGAATCTCATAGCTCAGAGGTGTGCCCTAGTGGCGTGATTCCTAGATTTTGAGGCTACTAATTATTTTGCCTGAGGGAAGTTATTTCTAGGAGGGAAACGTCACCATGTTTTGAGGCTTAGAAATGCCTTCTGGAGGGATTTTGAGCCTCTTGATCCTAAAAGATTTCATCCTTTGGGGGATGACCCTTTATCTTCGATGGTTTTGTTTACATTTGGCATACCTTGCTTATTCTCCTAGTTTCCTTTGCCTTGTGGATGCCAAGTGACTTTCTTGTAAATTTTCTAGGCTAAGGAGTCGGTGTTGCCTTTGCCTCTACCTAGAGACTGAGGTTCTCTAGGGCAATTGTGAAGGTGCACCATAAGAAGTATAGACCGAGTATCTCTAGAAGAAGCAAGAGAAGGAAGGACAAGGAAGACTAGGTTAGTGAAAAGGTTCTTGAAAGAGGATACTAAGAGTCAAGGGTCAGTGTCATGGTCTTGGTACTTATCAATTGAAGATCTAGAAGAAGAATTTTATCTGGTTTTCCTCTCTAGAGGTGAGAGGTTTTGGCGCTAGCTGGAGAAGCCTATATTTTGTGTCACTTGTCTTTATTTTGTTAATTGTCTTGTTGAAAAAGAACACACTAATAGACTAACAAAGTGAAAGATCATAAGTAATTGAAGAACAAGCATATCACAAGCAATTATCAAGCAGAGAAATTGTTAACATTGAATGCCCTAGATTTCTCAATAGAGCTCACCCGAGGGGAGTTTGATGGAAAGAATTTGGTGATACAAGTGCACAAAGAAGACACTCGAGATGAGTTTGGTGGAATGATTGGAACAAATTGGAGAGTCAAGACGACGAGGTTGACTAGTCGAGGCGCATGTGACTGAAGACAAGGCGTGGCTTGCCTAGATGTGCTTGACCACGACAAGGTGTTCCCAACGGAGACGCGCTCGACTAACGACAAGTTGTGATCAAAATTTCCTCCTCATAACTTCTCACTATAGAAATTATATCGCTTGATCTCTCGGTGTGTTTTCCAAATGACCCACAAGCTTCCTTAAATAATCTTTTCATTGACATTAAACGACCCACTTTAAAATCTAATCAATGGCTAAGATCATTTAGCTTGATCCTTGTCTTCTTCTAGAAGTTACACCTACGATTAGATTAATACCCATTAATAGTTTTAATTTCCTAAGTTTAGACTTAGGGCCCCATTATAAATATTAGTTATTTTAATAAAATTGTTTTTGGGTGGAATTTCCCAAACGCTTTCTGGGTTCTATGGAATACTTGTGCCCAAGCCTCCCTGCAAAGTTTGAGGCCTAGAGCACATCTTATGCTACCCCAAATCAACAATACCATGCCTTCAAGAGGGATATTGAGCCACTTGATCCTGAAAGACTTCATCCTTTGGTGGACGACTCTCTATCTTCAATGGTTTTGTTTACATTTGGCATCTCTTGCTTATTATCTTAGTCTCCTTTACTTTGTGAATGAAAATTTACTTTCCTATAATTTTTCTAGGCCTAGGAGTTGGTGTTTCCTTTGCCTCTACTTGAGCCAAACCAAAAAATATTATTAGTGGGGGTATACAACTTGCTTTGACTATTAGATTACTATGTTTGAATTTTTATCATAGAATAATAGTCTCCCACTTCTGAATCATTCATGGCAATGGTGGGAATGTCTTTTCCATTTTTTTCTCTTTTGTTCTCTCTCTATATTTTCTCATTTTGTCAACTCTATTTTTGGTCACCTAACTACTGATTGATTCCCTCTAAGTCATTGTCATGAGTGGGCACAACTTGAGATACTTCTTCCTAAATGGTACTAGTCACCATGCTCCTTCCTCCTCGTTACTTTCTTGTAACGTTGGTTTTGGTTGTTTCATCCTTTAGACTGCAACTATGGGATTGCTTAATCATTTATCCAACACATCCTTTTTCTAATATTTTGCTTCTTGACTTAGCTAGTACCACTCTAGTGTGGTAACCGAATTTCTCTCTTTCTATATCTAACTTTTTCTATTGTTTTCTTTCTTCATTTCTCATTCTCTCAACATCTACATACTCATGTTAGATTTTTTTGTCTTCACTTGTATGTCACTAGTTCATGATAACTCACACCTTTGCTTGTTTTGTGATAGCATTGTCTCATGTAGCCTTTGCCTTTGCCTTTTGAAAGTCACTTCTTCTCATGCTAGAACTACCATGGCGATTGTAATTCCAAATCTTGCCCCTTCCTCCTTTTTACTTCCTTGGAACGTTGGTTTTGGTTGTTGCATCTTGTAGATTGCAACCATGGGTTTGCTTAATCATTTATCCAACACATCCTTCCTCTAATATTTTGCTCCTTGACTTTTTTAGGACCACCCTAGTGTCGATATTGACGAAGAAGATGTTGATAGATGGATTGAGAGTTTGGAGTAGGAAACCGAGAAGAGGGTGAAGATGGAGGGATGTTCATGGGCCGGGATAGAACTGTGAAGACACTAAGCCATAACAATCCTGTTTCGATGAAGTTGTTGGAAGAGAGTATGGGTAGGTGTTCCTATCCTCGTTTGATAAATTGTATTGTAGAGAAGTATGAAGGGGTCATACAAGGTATGGGTGGATTCTTCTTGGAGACGAAGAGAGATGGCCATGTGATGTAGAAAGGGAAGTCGTATGACTTCCCCACACCGCCATCTTTTTGAAGTTGATGAAGGAGATAGGCTCAGTAGAACTTGCTTGAGATGGTGAGACTCCTAGGAGATTGAGATGCCATTGAATGGCACCTCATGATGAACAGAACCAGAGGAAAGATTGTGTGACAAGGAAGAGGTGACAATCGTTGCACATGTTTGGGTGCATATGTTCTTGTGGAGTTGATGCTACTGTCAAATTAGCTACCTGACTAGTCGATTACACGAGGGGATCCAACACATGTCATTCTTACAGGTTGTGATACATGAATAGACATGGTATATATGTTGGAGATGAGATTCTTTTGTATTGATTAAGACAATTGATGCAGAGGTTGTTCATGACGAGGACAATCTTCGGGCTTTGGTTAAGAAGTTTGTCAAGGGGTGCGTTGTCGAGGATGACAATCATTTTGAAGTTGGGGGGGGGGTATCAAGCCCTTAGGCTAGGCACTTGAGCACGCCTAATTTAGGGGGAGTCGAGTTCGGTGGAACAACCTGGTTGACATGAAGATCGCGTTGAAAGTTGTAACTAGGTTCGATCTTCATAATGACATGTAATTATGATTTTATGTAAAGAGATGTAAATAAATGAAAATTATTGTATTGACTTGCTTCATGGGTTTCATGAGGAAGGATTTTGTTTTTGAGTCAAGACTCCTATTGAGATTCTTTAGGATTTATTTGTCATCTAGTCATAAAATATAAGAGTGATTGTCATGTAAATGAAGTCATGTTGCACTATGTAAAAGCTCATCTTGTCTATGTAAAGTATCCTCCAAAGAACTTGTCAGAAAATCTCTTCAAGTCGGCCTACAAAAATTAAAGAAGCTACCAAGACAAGTTGGCCTACATCTAGCTGCCAAGACAGCCTGAAGACCTAGAGAAGAGGGGTATAAGTAGGGGAACTCGGCCTACATTCTAAGCATCAGTTTCGAACTCAATTCCAACAAAGAAGTGCAGAAGGAAGTGCGAAAAGGAGGTAGTAAGAAAGGGTTTTCTCTAGGATAAAAAGGACACTCTTCTAGGGTATCGAACGAAGAAACTTCGGGGAAAATCGAAGAAAAATCTTTTGGGATAGCGAAGTAGGTTCTTTTGGGACAACGAAGTAGATTCTTCTGGGGTAGTGAATAAGGAATCTTATGGAAGGCAATGAATACGTTTCTTCTGGGATAACGAAGGAAGGAATCCTCTGGAATAGTGAAGTAGAGACTGAGTTTCTCTAGAAGACCTAGAGATTGAGGTTCTCTAGGGCAATTGTGAAGGTGCACCATAAGAATTATAGACCGGGTATCTCTAGAAGAAGCAAGAGAAGGAAGGACAAGGAAGACTAGGTTAGTGAAAAGGTTCTTCAAAGAGGATACTAAGAGTCAAGGGTTAGTGTCATGGTCTTGGTACTTATCAATTGAAGATCTAGAAGAAGAATTTTATGGGGTTTTCCTTTCTAGAGGTGAGAGGTTTTGGCCCTGGCTGGAGAAGCCTATATTTTGTGTCACTTGTCTTTATTTTGGTAATTGTCTTGATGAGAAGAACACGCTAATAGACTAACAAAGTGAAAGATCATAAGTAATTGAAGAACAAGCATATCACAAGCAATTATCAAGCAGAGAAATTGTTAACATTGAATGCCCTAGATTTCTCAACAGAGTTCACGAGAGTGGAGTTCAATGGAAAGAATTCGGTGAGACAGGCGCATGAAGAACACACCCGAGATGAGTTTGGTTGAATGATTGGAACAAATTGGAGAGTCAATACAACGAGGCTGCCTAGTCGAGGTGCACTTGACCGAAGACAAGGCGTGGCTTGCCTAGATGTGCTTGACCACGACAAGGTGTTCCCAACAGAGATGCGCTCGACTGACGACAAGGTGTGATCAAAATTTCCTCCTGAGAACTTCTCACTTCAGAAATTCGATCTCTTGATCTCTTGGTGTGTTTTCCAAATGACCCACAAGCTTCCTTAAATAATCTTCTCGTTGACATTCAATGACCTAGATTAAAAGCTAATCAATGGCTAAGATCATTTTAGCTTGATCCTTGTCTTCTTCTAGAAGTTACAACTACGATTAGATTAATACCCATCAATATTTTTAATTTCCCAAGTTTAGACTTGGGCCCATTAAAAATATTAATTATTTTAATAAAATTGTTTTTGGGTGGAATTTCCAAAATGATTTCTGGGTTCTTTGGAATAGATGTGCCCAAGCTTCCCTGCAAAGTTTGAGGCCTAGAGCACATTTGATGCTACCCCAATTCAACAATACCATGCGTTCAAGAGGGATATTGAGCCACTTGATCCTGACAGACTTCATCCTTTGGGGGACGACTCTCTATCTTCGATGGTTTTGTTTACATTTGGCATACCTTGCTTATTATCTTATTCTCCTTTACTTTGTGAATGAAAAGTGACTTTCCTGTAATTTTTCTAGGCTTAGGAGTAGGTGCCTTTGCCTCTACTTGAGCCAAACCAAAAATATTTTTAGTGGAGGTATACAACTTGCTTCGACTATTAGATTACTATGTTTGAATTTTTATCATAGAATAATAGTCTCCCACTTCTCAATCATTCATGGCAATGGTGGGAATGTCTTTTCCATTTTTTCTCTTTGGTTCTCTCTCTATATTTTCTTATTTTGTCATCTCTATTTTTGGTCACCTCACTATTGATTGATTCCCTCTAAGCGATTGTCATGAGTGGGCCCAACTTGAGATACTTCTTCCTAAATGGTTCTAGTCACCATGCTCCTTCCTCCTTGTTACTTTCTTGTAACGTTGGTTTTGGTTGTTTCATCCTCTAGACTGCAGTTATGGGATTGCTTAATGCATTATCCAACACATCCTTCCTCTAATATTTTGCTTCTTGACTTAGCTAGTACCACTTTAGTGTGGTAACCAATTTTCTCTCTTTCTATATCTACCTTTTTATATTGTTTTCCTTCTTCTTTTCTCATTCTTTCAACATCTACATACTCATGTTAGATATTCTTGTCTTCACTAGTATGTCACTAGTTCATCACAACTCACACCTTTGCTTGTTTCGTGATAGGATCGTCTCATGTAGCCTTTTCTTGTTCCTTTCGAAAGTCACTTCTTCTCATGCTAGAGCTACCATGGTGATCGTATTTCCAAATCTTGCCTTCATTGGTGCTTTACTGGTCTTGTATCTCTTGCACCCTAGGTAGCTACAAGTGGGCATAGCTATCTCGTAGTTTCATAGATATTTCGTGGACTTTGCCACTTTAGATGATCTTTATTTCCATCTATTTTGCAATTGACGAGGTCGCTTGGATGATTATGAGAATATATTCTTACCTTGGAAACATCCTTGAACAAGCTCCAACATCAAGACATCTCTTTTTTTTTAGTAAATTATAAGTATCGCAATTCTAAGTTTTCTTCCTTGGCTTTTTGCATTTCATATATGCTTCTTGCTTAACACTACTATTATCTAGCTTGTTTAGCATGGACCCCATTTTATGCATTTGACACGTTTTGGCTTGGGACAATGGGAGATGATTCTATGATTGTTCATGTGGCATCGCATTTCATGGGGCAATTTCATAGTTAATATCCTTGAACAACGTCATATTTCGTCATCTTTCTAGCTATTTTACACTGGAATAGAGCTCCAAACCCTTTGCGGGCACATCTACTTTCTATTTGCAAATATATGGCTTCATTATTTTTGACTTGGAGAGGGTCATTTCATAACTTTTGGAGGTCACTTTCATGTTTTTTAGGACATATTCTTATGTTCAAAACCTCTCCTTGAACTTATACGCTCTTTTGGAGGAGATTTCAACATATTTGGCCCTTTTCACTTGACGCGTGTGGACCACCCACCGTCAAGCACTCAGGCATATGCACTCGAATGTGCTCAAGTTAGGCCGAAACAAATTTGGTGGAATTACTTGGACGACACGAAGAGCACGCCCAAGATGAGTTTGGTGGAACGATTGGAACGACTTGGTGAGTCAACACGACAAGGGTACCTAGCCAAGGCACGCTTTATTGAAGACAAGGCACACCCAACCGAAGACAAGGTGCGCCCAACTGAGACGCGCCCATCGGATTTGTGAAGGCACACAACCGAGGATCAATGTGAAGAAGAGTATATTGCAGAGAAGTATGGAGGGTTCATACCAGGTATGGTTGAATTCTTCTTGTAGACGAGGAGAGATGGCCTTGTGATGTGGAAAGGGAAGTTGTATGACTTCCCCACACCACCATCTTTTTGAAGCTCATGAAGGAGATTGACTTAGTGTCACTTGCTCAAGATGGTGAGACCTTTAGAAGCTTGAGATATGATTGAATGGTGCCTCGTGATGAGCATAGTCAGAGTAGAGATTGTGCGACATGGAAGAGGTGACAATGGTTGCACATGTTTGGGTGCATGTGTTTTTGTGGAGTTGATGCTACAGTTAGATTAGCTACCTGACTAGTCGATTGCACAAGGGGATCCAACACATGTCATTCTTACAGGTTGCGTTACATGCATAGACACGGGATATATTTCAAAGAAGAGATTTGTTTGTATTGATGAAGACAATTGATGTGAAGGTTGTTCATGATGAGGACAGTCTTTAGGATTTGGTTAATAAATTTTCCGATGGGTGTGTTGTTGAGAACGACAACCATTTTTACGTGGGGGAGAATGTCAAGCCCTTATCTAGGTCACTGAGAACGCCTGAGTTAGGGCGAGTCGAGTTAGGTGGAACGACTTGGTTGGCATGAAGGGCGAGCTTGAGAGGTTCAATGGAAAGACTTTGGTAAGACGAGTGCACGAAGAATGCACCTGAGATGAGTTTGGTGGAATGATTAGAACAATTTTGAGAGTTGGCACGAAGAGGGTGTCTAGTTGAGGCGCATCCAATCGAAGACAAGGTGCGCCTAGCCAAGATGCGCTTGATCGAAGACAAGGCATGCTGTGCTAAGATGCGTCCGCTCGAGTTGCGAAGGTACACGACTGAGGATGAGACGTGAAGGCACACGACCGAAGGTGAACTGAAGGAAAGTTTGTATGTGACAAATGATGCGGCATAATTTGGATTTTATGGTTGGCTCAAACGAAGGAAGGTCGGCTCAAACGCGTAGTCGACATGTCTCTTGGAATAGACACGAATATTCATGGAGGGTGACTCATATCTATAAGATGATAGGAAAGGATTTAGAACATCAATCAACCGAAGATCAACAACTTGCCATAGCTAGACAACGAAATAAGAAGAGAGTTGGGTCTCACGAAGGAGCTCGCTCTCTAAAGCAAGTTGCGGAAGGAATTTGTGCAAGCTTGTGTATTGCTGAGAGTAGTACACCATGGGGTATTTGTGTATTGAGGTTGTGTGTAGGTTGAAAGGGCACAACTTGGATATTTATTGGGTTTGGTTGTGTGTTGCTAGTTGAAGGGTTGTAACTGGGTTGTTGTATATTTGTAACTGTGAGGGCTTGCGGCAGCGAACTGTTTGGAGTTCTTCCCAATTGAAATGAAGTCCATTATAAAATGAAGTTTTGTGTATGGAAGTTTTATAGTCACAAAGCAGTTGGGAAATTGTCTTGGGAGTTCCCCCCTCGTTTATTGAAGTGTTGATTATGAATGAATGTGATTATAGCTGAACTTTAGTTAGTTGAAGTAAACTATAATTGAAGTGAAGCTTTAAAGTGGCTATTGTAGTGAGATTTAATTGATCAAGAATTTCACAAGTATAAGATATCAATCTCGACATAGGGTACATGGGCTAGAGGCATAGTACGAGCATTAGTAACCTCAAGTTGGTTTCACCATTGAGGAGAAAGCGTGCTGCTATCGCACACCTCAGGGGACTCAAGAATCTCATAGCTCAGAGGTGTGCACTGGTGGCGTGACTTATAGATTTTTAGGCTACTAATTAGCTTGCATGAGGGAAGTTATTTCTAGGAGGGAAACCTCACCATGTTTTGAGGCTTATAACATGCCTTATGGAGTGATATTGAGCCTCTTGATCCTAAAAGATTTCATCCTTTGGGGGACGACCCTTTATCTTCGATGGTTTTGTTTACATTTGGCATAACTTTCTTATTGTCTTAGTCTCCTTTACCTTGTGGATGACAAGTGACTTTCTTGCAAATTTTCAAGGCTGAGTCGGTGTTGCCTTTGCCTCTACTTGAGCTAACCCAAAAATATTATTAGTGCATGTATATAACTTGTTCGGACAATGAGATTACCATGTTTGAATTTTTCGCATGCAATAGTAGTCACCCACTGGTGAATCATTCATGCCAATGGCGGGAATTAGTCTTTTCCATTTTTTCCTTTTTGACTCTCTCTATATTTTCTTGTTTTTTCAACTCTATTTTTGGTCACCGCACTAGTGATTGATTCCCTCTAAGTCATTATCATGAGTAGGGCCCAACTTGAGATACTTCTTCCTAGATGGTTTTAGTCAACATGCTCCTTCCTCCTTGTTACTTCCTTGGAACATTGGTTTTGGTTGTTGCATCTTGTATACTGCAGGTATGGGATTGCCTAATCATTTATCCAACACATTCTTCCTCTAATCTTTTGCTCCTTGACTTTGCTAGTACCACCCTAGTGTCAATTTGGAGGAAGAAGATGTTGATAGATGGATTGAGAGTTTGGAGTAGGAATCAAACTGAAGAGAGGATGAAGATGGAGGGATGTTCGTGGACCGGGATAGAACCATGAAGACACTAAGCCATAACGATCCATTTTCGATGAAGTTGATGGAAGAGAGTATGGATCGGTGTTCCTATGCTCCTTTGATAAATTATATTGTAGAGAACTATGGAGGGGTTATACCAGGCATGGGTGGATTCTTCTCGGAGATGAAGAGAGATGGCCTTGTGATGTAGAAAGGGAAGTCGTATGACTTCCCCACACCACCATCTTTTTGAAGCTCATGAAGGAGATGGGCTCACTAGAACTTGCTTGAGATGGTGAGACCCCTGGGAGAATGAGATGCCATTGAATGGCACCTCATGATGAGCAGAACGAGAGGAAATATTGTGACAATGGTTGCACATGTTTGGGTGCATGTGTTCTTGTGGAGTTGATGCTACTGTCAAATTAGCTACCTGACTAGTTGATTAGACGAGGGGATCCAACACATGTCATTCTTATAGGCTGCGAGACATGAATAGACATGGTATATATGTTGGAGATGAGATTCTTTTGTATTCATAATGACAGTTGATGCAGAGGTTGTTCATGATGAGGACAATATTTAGGCTTTGGTTAAGAAGTTTGTCAAGGGGTGTGTTGTCGAGGACAACAACCATTTTGAAGTGGGCGGGGGGGGGCTAGGCGAAGTCGTTTTTGGTGGAACAACCTGGTCGACATGAAGAGCGCGCCCGAGGGGAGTTTGATGGAAATAATTTCGTGAGACAAGCGCACGAAGAACACACCCGAGATGAGTTCGGTGGAATGATTGGAATAAATTGGAGAGTCAACAAGAGGGTCACTAGTCGAGGTGCACCTGACCGAATACAAGGCGCGACCCCACTAGATGTGCCTGACCACGACAAGGTGTTCTCAGTGGAGATGCGCTCGAATGACAACAAGGTGTGGCCAGCTAAGACGCTCCCGCCTGGGTTGAAAAGGTACGCGACCAAGGATGAGATGTGAAGGCACATGAATGAAGGTGAACAAAAGGAAAGTTTGTATGCGACAAATGATGTGACATAATTTGGGGTTTATAATTGGCTTGAATGAAGGAAGATTGGCTTGAACGCCCAACTGACACATCCCTTGGAAGAGACACGATTGTTCATGGAGGGCAAATCATATATATAAGATGAGATGACAGGAGTTAGAACATCAATCAACTGAAGATCAACAACCTCTCATCGCAAGACACGAAGGAGACAATGAAGGAAGAATAGAGTTGGGGCTCACGAAGGAGCTTGCTCTCTAAAGCAAGCTACGGAAGGAAGTTGTGCAAGCTTGTGGAATGAAGTATTGTTGAGGCTTATACCATACCTTCGGGAGGACGACCCTTCCTTTGGGGAACAACCGTCTATCTTCGATGGTTTTGTTTACATCTGGCATACCTTGCTTATTGTCTTAGAATCCTTTACCTCGTGGTTGACAAGTGACTTTCTTGTAATTTTTCTAGGCTGAGGAGTTGGTGTTGCCTTTGCCTCTACTTGAGCCAAACCATAAATATTATCAATGGAGATATATAGCTTGCTTGGACAATTAGATTACCATGTTTGAATTTTTATCATACAATAGTAGTTTCCCAAGTCTGAATCATTCATGGCAATGGTGGGAATTAGTGTTTCCATTTTTTTCTTTTTGCTTCTCTCTCTATATTTTCTCGCTTTGTCAAGTCTATTTTTGGTCACCTCACTAATGATTGATTCCCTCTAAATCATTGTCGTGAATGGGCCCAACTTTAGATACTTCTTCCTAGATGGTTCTAGTCACTACGCTCCTTCCTCCTTGTTACTTCCTCGAAACGTTGGTTTTAGTTGTTGCATTCTGTAGATTGCTGCTATGGGATTGCTTAGTCATTTATCCAACAAATCCTTCCTCTAATCTTTTGTTTCTTGACTTAGATAGTACCAACCTAGTGTTGTAACCAATTTTCTATTTTCTATATCTACCTTTTTCTATTGTTTTCATTCTTCTTTTCTCATTCTCCCAACATGTACATACTCATGTTAGATATTTTCGTCTTCACTAGTATATCACTAGTTCATCATGACTCACACCTTTTCTTGTTTTGTTATAGCATTGTCTCATGTAGGCTTTGCTTTTGCCTCTCCAAAGTCACTTCTTGTGCAAGACCTACCATGGCGATCGTATTTCCAAATCTTGCCTTCGTTGGTGCTTCGTATCTCTTGCACACTTGGTAGCTACTAGTGGGCATAGCTATCTCGTAGTTTTGTAGCTATTTCATGAACTTTTCCACTTTAATGAACTTTGCCACTTTAGATGACTTTTATTTCCATCTATTTTGCAATTCATGAGGTTGCTTGGATGATTATGAGGATATATTCTTGACTTGGATACATCCTTCAACAAGCTCCAATATCAAGACATCTATTTTTTCTAGTGAATTATAAGTATCATAATTCTAACTATTCTTCCTTGGCTTTTTGCATTTCATTTATACTTCTTGCTTAACACTACTCTTATCTAGCTTGTTTAGCATGGACCCCATTTTATGTATTTGACACGTTTTGGCTTGGGACAATGGAAGATGATTCTATGATTGTTGATGTGGCGCCACATTTCATGGGGTAATTTCATAGTTGACATGGTAGTACACATATTCGACAACATTGGTCACATCATTCAGGGCCCATTTGGGCAAATTTTGCATGCATGGGCATCCTCTTGACATTACATGTTGAAAATCCTTGAAGGACCTCCTATTTCATCATCTTTCAAGCTATTTTGCACTAGAATAGAGCTCCAAACCATTTTGCAGATTTTGCAGACACATCTACTCGCTATTTGCGAACATGTGGCTTCATTATTTTTGACTTGGAGAGGGTCATTCATAATTTTTGGAGGTCACTTGCATGATTTTTAGGATATATTCTTACATTCGAAATCTATCCTTGGACTTATAAGCTATTTTGGAGGAGCTTTCAACATATTTGGCCCTTTTCTCTTGACGCGTGTAGACCTCCCATTGTCAGGCCCTCAGGCTTAGGCAGTCGAATGTGCTCAAGTTAGGCCAAGTCAAGTTTGGTGGAACGACTTGGATGACATGAAGTGTGTGCGAGATATGAGTTCGCTGGAACAACTTCAGTGAGATGGGCACACGAAGAGCCCGCCCAAGATGAGTTCCGTGGAACAATTGGAACGCCTTGGTGAGTCAGCACGACAAGGTTACCTAGCCAAAGCAAGATTTATTGAAGACAAGGCACACCCGACCGAAGACAAGGTGTGCCCAGCTGCGATGCGCTTGTCCGATTCGTGAAGGCACACAACCGAGGATCAACATGAAGGGGATTATATTGCAGAGAAGTATGGAGGGTTCATACCAGGTATGGTTGGATTATTTTCGGAGATGAGGAGAGATGGCCTTGTGATGTGGAAAGGGAAGTTGTATGACTTCCCCACACCACCATCTTTTTGAAGCTCATGAAGGAGATCGACTTACTGTCACTTGTTCAAGATGGTGAGACCCTTGGGAGCTTGAGATGCCATTGAATGACGCCTCATGATGAGCATAGTCAGAGGAAAGATTGTGTGACATGGAAGAGATGACAATGGTTGCACATGTTTGGGTGCATGTGTCCTTGTGGAGTTGATGCTATGGTCAGATTAGCTACCTGACTAGTCGATTGCACGAGGGGATCCAACACATGTCATTCTTATAGGTTGTGATACATGCATAGACATGGGATATATGTCAAAGGCAAAATTCTTTTGTATTGATGAAGACAGTTAATGCGAAGGTTGTTCATGATGAGGATAGTCTTTAGGATTTGGTTAAGAAATTTTCAAAGGGGTGCGTTGTTGAGGATGACAACCATTTTGACATGGGGGATGATGTCATGACCTTAGGCTAGGCACTCGAGCGCGTCTGAGTTAGGTCGAGTCAAGTGGAACAACTTGGTTGGCACGAAGTGCATGCCTGAGATGAGTTCGATGGAAAGACTTTGGTGAAACAAATGCACGTAGAACGTCTGAGATGAGTTTGGTGGAATGATTGGAACAAATTTGAGAGTCGTCATGATGAGGGTGCGTAGCTGAGGTGCAACTAATTGAATACAATGCGTGCCGAGCTAAGAAACACCAGCGCGAGTTGCGAAGCTACACAATCGAGGATGAGATGCAGAGGCGCATGATCGATGGTGAACTGAAGGAAAGTTTGTATTGGACAAATGATGCGACATAAATGTGACTTTATGGTCGGCACGGATGAAGGATGGTGAGCTCGAATGCCCAACCGACACGTCCGTTGGAAGAGACACGACTGTTCATGGAGGGTGACTTATATATATTAGATGATAGGAAAGGAGTTAAAACATCAATCAAAAGAAGATCAACAACTTGTCATCGCTAGAAAAGAAGAAGACAACAAAAGAAGAAGAGAGTTGGGTCTCACGAAGGAGCTCGCTCTCTAAAGCAAGCTGCAGAATGAAGTTGTGCAAGCTTGTGGAACATTATGAGGTATTTGTGTATTGAGGTTGTGTGTAGATCGAAGGGCCGCAACTTGGATATTTATTGGGTTTGGTTGTGGGTTGCTAGTTGAAGTGTTGTAACTCAGTTATTGTATATTGGTATCTGTGAAGGGCTGTGGCAACGAACTGTTTGGAGTTCCTCCCAACCAAACCAAAGTCCTTTATAAATCGAAGTTTTGTGTATTGAAGTGCTAGAGTCAAAGAGAAGTTGGGAAATAATTTTGGGAGTTCCCCCTCTCGTTTATTGAAGTGTTATTTATGTACATGATTCGTGCTATTTATGAATGAATCCGATTATAGCTGAACTTAAGTCAATATAAGTAAACTGTAATTGAAGTTAAGCTTTGAAGTGGCTATTATAGTGAGATTTGATTGAACACCAATTTCATAATTATAAGATATTGGTCTCGTCATAGGGTACATGTGCTAAAAGCATAGTACGAGCATTAGTAAACTCAAGTTGGTTTCACCATTGAGGAGAAAATGCATTGATGCCGCACACGTCAGGGGACTGGGAATCTCATAGCTCAGAGGTGCGGCTTGGTGGCGTGACACCCAAATTATGAGGCTAGACATTGGCTTGCTTGAGGGATTTTATTTGTAGGAGGGAAACCTCACCATGTTTTGAGGCAAATATCATGCCTTCGAGAGGGATATTGAGCCTCTTGATCCTAAAATATTTCATCCTTTGGGGAACGACCCCCTATCTTCAATGGTTTTGTTTACATTTGGCATACCTTGGTTATTGTCTTAGTCTCCTTTACCTTGTGGATGACAAGTGACTTTTTGGTAAATTTTCTAGGCTAAGGAGTTGGTGTTGCCTTTGACTCTACTTGAGCCAACCCAAAAATATTATCAGTGGAGGGATATAACTTGCTTGGGGAATGAGATTACCATGTTTGAATTTTTAGCATGCAACAATAGTCTCCTACTTGGACTGATTCGAGGTGAATTCAGAGGGGGGAAAATAAGAATTGTTGTATCATCCTTAACAAAGGATGTGACGATGTGGTGGAGAAGGTGAGCAAAACAAATTGCTTTTGGTAACATGACAGAGGCCATCACCACATGGGATGAGATGAAGGAAGGCTTGATAGCTCGTTTTGGACCACAAGATGAGACTTGGGGTGCGAGAGCGAAGGTGAAGTTCATGAAGCAAAGAGGGATCCTGCAAGCACATGTGAGGGAGTATTCAAGTATGATGTTGGTGCTTCTGGATATAGCTGAGAAGGATAGGTTATTCAATTTTGTGATTGGGTTGCAACCTTGGGCTCAAGTTGAAGTAAAGAGGCAGAAGGTTTAATCTCTTGAAGAAGCCATCACTGATGCAAACAAGCTTCTAGATTACCATGAATGCAAGACATAAGGGGAGGAGCAAGGTGAGAGGAGGAAGAAATCAGATAAAGGGAAAGAGAAGCTTTCAAAGGAAGATGGAATGAAGTTGGGTGGCTTTTTGAAGGGGGAAGAAACCTCTTGTGTGTTGGTTGTGTAGTGAAGAGCACATGACCAAGAATTTTCCATTAATGAAGAAGGCAACAACTTTGCAGCAATTCGAGAAGGAAGAGAGAGAACAAGGTTCTCGTGCATCAGGAGTTATGTAGGTTTTAGGAGCAACTACGGTGAAGGAAGCTACCTCGAAACATGATCTGAAAAGGAGGAAGCTAAATTTCGTGAAGATGGATGTAGTTGGGAGTCCAGTGATGGCTATGTTGGATAGTGGAGCATCTCACAACTTCATGAAGGAAGATGTGGCTAGGAGATTGGGACTGAGGTTCATTCCAACCATGCATCTTTTAAAGCGGTGGATTCAGAAGGAAGCATAGTCCTTGGGATAACGACAACTGTTCTGATGAAGATTGGAAGTTGGCAAGGAAAGGTGGACTTCACTATCATTAGGATGGATGACTATGAACTTGTACTTGGCATAGTTCAATTTATGATTGAGTAAGAGGCTGTGCTAGTACTGCACTTGGGGAAACTATTCATTCATGTAGGAATGACGAAGCCAATGATCGTTCCTACCGTGGGAGCTGTGGCAGGAGAATGCAAGATGATAGCCATTTGTGTGGAGGTAGGAGAACAGTGATATGAGGTTTGTGAGAGGAGCCATTTTTGTGGAGGTAGGACAACTAGAATATGAGTTTCATGAGAGGTTGGATTGGGTGGAGTCCATGCTCATGGTATGCTCAAAATTGATAGCAACATTGTTAGATGGTTTTCTAAGTTTATCAGATAGGCCAACGATGATGGATGCGGGGCCTTGCACTGGAGAGTGCGAGGCTTTTGATGCCCAAACTTCTACTGTTGAAGAGTGTAGAGGGTATTAGGATCGACGTGAAGAGGAGTATGTCAATTTGGTGGAAGAAGATGTTCACAGATGGATTGAGTGTTGGGAGTAGGAACCAGACCAAGAAGAGGATGAAGATGGAGGGATGTCCGTGGGTCAGGATGGAACCATGAAGACAGATATACTAGGCCATAACGATCAAGTTTTGATGAAGTTGATGGAAGAGAGTATGGGTAGGTGTTCCTTTCCACCTTTAATAAAGTATATTGTAGAGAAGTATGGAGGGTTCATACTAGGTATGGGTGGATTCTTGTCAGAGACGTAGAGAGATGGCCTTGTGATGTGGAAAGGTAAGTCATATGACTCCCCCACACCACCATCTTTTTGAAGCTCATGAAGGAGATGGGCTCACTGTAACTTGCTTGGGATGGTGAGACCGCTTGGAGCTTGAGATGCCATTGAATGGCACCTCATGATGAGCGAAACCGGAAGAAAGATTGTGTGACAGGGAACAGGTGATAATGGTTGCACATGTTTGGGTGCATGTGTTCTTGTGGAGTTGATGCTACGGTCATATTAGCTACTTGACTAGTCGATTGCACGAGGGGATCCAACACATGTCATTCTTACAAGTTGTGATACATGAATAGACATTGTATATATGTTGGAGATGAGATTCTTCTATATTGATGAAGACAATTGATGTGAAAGTTCATGATGAGGTCAATCTTCAGGATTTGGTTAAGAAATTTGTTGAGGGGTGTGTTGTCGAGGATGACAACCATTTTGAAGTGGGTGTGGGGATGTCAATCCCTTTGGCTAGGCATTGAAGCATGCCTGAGTTAGGGCAAGTTGAGTTCAGTGGAAGGATTGGGTTGGCACGAAGAGCGTGCCCGAGATGTGTTTGAATGAAAGAAGTCAGTGATACAAGTGCATGAAGAGGGTGGAATTATTGGAACAAATTGGAGAGTCGACATGACGAGGGTGCCTAGTCAATGCGCAACTGATGAAGACAAGGCGTGCCCGACTGAGATATGACCGATCGACAACAAGGTGTGCCCAGCTAAGACATGCCCGATTGACAAGAAGGTGTTCCTTGCTGAGACGCGCTTGCTTGAGTTGCAAAGGTACGCAACTGAAGATGAGACGTGAATGCACATGACCGAAAGTGAACCAAAGGAAAGTTTGTATGCGAGAAACGATGCGACATAATTTGGGGCTTATGATCAGCTTGAACGAAGGAAGGTTGGCTCAAATGCCCAACTGACACATCCCTTGGAAGAGACACAATTGTTCATGGGGGGTGACTCATATATATAAGATGAGAGTAGAGGAGTTAGAACATCAATCAATCGAAGATCAACAACCTCTCATTGACAGACAAGGAGGAGACAACGAAGGAAGAAGAGAGTTGGGTCTCACGAAGGAGCTTACTCTCTGAAGCAAGCTGTAGAAAGAAGTTTTGCGAGCTTGTGGAATGAAGTATTGTTGAGGGTGGTACCCTATGGGGTATTTTTGTATTAATGTTTTGTGTAGGTCGAAGGGCTGCAACTTGGTTATTTTTTGTGTTTCGTTGTGGGTTGCTAGTTGAAGGGTTTGTAACTCGGTTATTGTATATTTGTATTAGTGAAGTATTGTGGTAGGGAATTGTTTGGAGTTTGGCCCAACCGAACCAAAGTCCATTATAAACTGAAGTTTTGTATATTGAAGTTTTATAGTCAAAGAGCAATTGGGAAATTGTTTTGAGAGTTTCCCCTTGTTAATTTTAGGTATGTTCTATGCTAGAGCAATTTATTTAATTTATTCTTCATATTAGCAATCACATCAGCATAAAATAAACTGCAGATAGAACATGAATATAAATCGCAGAAGGCAAGCCAAGACAAGAGGACACAAGGTGTGGCGCTAGCCAGGGACAAACCCCACAATGTATGGGGAAACCCTTGATCAATTCTTCTTTTATGTTCTTCAAAGTTCAGCAGAGAAAGAGAGGGAGAGAGATAGTACATTTACAACGGAAGTCAACACTTTGACTTATCTACATCTAGCATAGATCATTTCATATAGCGATGAGATCAGTTGAAGACATTCTGCTTCAACTGATTCTCCAAGGTGACTCCTTCACCTATCATCGTGTTGCATCTCGTCCATTTGCTGCACCTTACCGTGTAGCACCATCATGTTGCATCATGCATCATCATGCTGCTCATGATCTCATAATGCTGTCTATGTTTATCATGCTGCCCATGTATCTCATGATGCTGTCCATGTTCACCATCCTACCCATGTATCTCATGATGCTGTCCATGTTCTACAAGCTGCCCATATATCTCATGATGTTGTCCATGTTCTCATGCTGCCCATGTATCTCATGATGCCGTCCATTTTCTACATGCTCATGAATATGCTGACACAATTCTACTGAAGATTGTTACAGTCATACCATTGACTGCTATATCAACATTGCTGCCCTTCAAAGATGACATCGTATATGTTCTGGCACCTTTATATTTGACTGCGGCTCCCATCAACATTGCTGCCCCTGACTGCGTTATATATGTCCAGATCACACATCAATACAATGTCCTTATCTCTTTGCCCCCAGAGTTTATATACATCACTACTGTTCATTATATTAGGGCTGCGTACGATTCATAATGAACATCGTATTTGTGCCATCATGAACAGTGTATATGATCCATAATGATTAGCGTATATGCCCAACGTGTATTCATATATGCGTGTCTTATATGCATTCTGGACAGTGTATAGAATCTAGCATTCTGTAACACATCATAGCATTCATATTACATCGGCTACCTCCATATTACTGTGACTACCTTCATATCTGTGGTTATCTTTCATATTACTTGAAGGAGTCTCCATAAACAACGTTTCATTGACTGCGTTGAAGGAGTCTCTACTAACAACGTGGATTAAGGCCTGCGTTTCTGCGTATAGGACTTTTGGACATCTACGTGGATATGCCTCATATGCCTACGTGGATATGCCCTCATCTGCTACGTAGATATCCTCATATGCCTGCGTGCATATGCCCTCATCTGCTGCGTGGATAAGGTCTTCATTACAGCGTAATTTAGTAGGGCTTCTTTCAACTGCGGCTTCACCATATATCTTCCTGAACAGCGTATATAGATTAACAACGAATCATTTGCCAACAGATAGATGTCTTCTTGACCTGCGTAGGATTAGGGCATCAGTTGCAGCTAGGGCTCCAACATATTCTTAGTGATTCTCCTTCTCCAAAAACCCAAGACGTGGAGAGGAGATCACCTTGAAAGTGTATCTAAATGACATCAAATCCTCTTATATTTATACCAAAACGTATAGGTTGAATAGACATGACGTTTGGGCTTCTTGAGTCTACATAAGTTGCTGGTCGGCTAGATAATAAATCCATAATCCAAATAAATTCATATCTCCATAAATACTTATCGGAATCAGATGATCTTTAGATCAATCCTACACCTCTCGACGAGAGGGATCCAATAAAAATATCAGCTGCCATAAATAAGCTGATCCACATGGAGTTTGGCCCTAGTTTCCAATTTAACACTCCCTCTCAACTAGGGAGAACTCCATCCGCTGATCCATATCTCCAACTGTACTATCTCTGCCATTAGTGCCCTGCACTACTTTGGCTAGCTCTGCTGGCTCTGCTAGCTCTACTCTGCTCAACTTTGCTTTGCTCAGCTCTGCTGGCTCTGCTAGCTCTGCTCTGCTCAACTATGAAGAAGAAGAATTGATCGAGAATGTCTCATACCATTCTCCACTGACCCGAAGTCAGTCACAGAGTGTGTACCACTGGTCCCAGACCAGTCTCAATCGACTCGAAGTCAGCTTCATAGTAGGTACCACTCCTACCACTGGTCCCAGACCAGTATCGCAATGTCAGAGAGTGTACCACTGGTCCCAGACCAGTCTCAACCGACCCGAAGTCAACGTCATAGTATGTACCACTCTCAGTGGTCCCAGAACAGTATTGCATTGACACAAAGTCAGTCTCAGAGTATGTACCACTGGTCCTAGACCAATCTCAATCGACCCTAAGTCAGCTTCATAGTAGGTACCACTCCTACCACTGGTCCCAGACCAATATCGCAGTCTCAGAGAGTGTACCACTAGTCCCAGACCAGTCTCAACTGACCCAAAGTCAGCGTCATAGTATGTACCACTCTCACTGGTCCCAGACCAGTACTGCATTGACACAAAGTCAGTCTCAGAGTATGTACCACTGGTCCTAGACCAGTCTCAACCGTCCCGAAGTCAGCGTCATAGTATGTACCACTCTCACTGGTCCCAGACTAGTACTGCACTGACACAATGTCAGTATCAGAGTATGTACCACTGGTCCTAGACCAATCTCAACTGACCCGAAGTCAGTGTCATAGTATGTACCACTCTCACTGGTCCTAGACCAGTACTGCATTGACACAAAGTTAGTCTCAGAGTATGTACCACTGGTCCCAGACTAGTCTCAACCGACCCGAAGTTAGCGTCATAGTAGGTACCACTCCTACCACTGGTCCCAGACCAGTATCGTAGTCTCAGAGAGTGTACCACTGGTCCCAGACCAGTCTCAACCGACCTGAAGTCAGCGTCATAGTATGTACCACTCTCACTGGTCCCCGACCAATACTGCACTAACACAAATTCAGTCTCAGAGTATGTACCACTGGTCCCAGACCAGTACTGCATTGACACAAAGTCAGTCTCAGAGTATGTACCACTGGTTCCAGACCAGTCTCAACCAACCCAAAGTCAGCGTCATAGTATGGTACAACTCCTACCACTGGTCCCAGACCAGTAACATTCATCCCAGACCAATGGAGGTCATCCTAGCATAGGGAGTACGGTAGATACAACGATGCATCCATTAGTACTACTATGGTCCCTAACTTCATTTCCCTGCTCATTGATCAGATGAGAGGTATTTCCCATGAGTCCCAGACTGCATGGGTAGGATGCCTCGACAGGAGAACTAATCAATCCTATCCTCATAGGAGAACACATCAATCCTGCTACAATAGCCATGGAGAACACATCAATCTAGGCCTCATAGGAGAACACATCAATCCTGCTACAATCACCATGGAGAACACATCAATCCAGGCCTCATAGGAGAACACATCAATCCTGCTACAATTGCCATGGAGAACACATCAATCCAGGCTGCCATGGAAAACACATCAATCCAGGCCTCACAGGGGAACACATCAATCCTGCTACAATCGCCATGGAGAACACATCAATCCTGCTACACAGGAGAGCGAATCATCCTGTTCCACAAGAGAGCGAATCATCTTGTTTCAGTGCGCACCACCAGGGGAGGGTTAGTCACCCTGTGGTTTTATGTTGCTCCAGTAAGAACCGCAAGCCCTCAGAGCTCCCAGAGTTCAATGTATGCAACATGCAAGACCCTTGTACAAGGGTTTCTTGATGACTATAAGTCGTTCAGGAAAATCATAAATTTGATCTTTCCCTCAGGGCTTTAGCGACCTGTACATAATCTCAGTGTGATGGAGCCTCCTTGCTCATCGACTTACCATATCCTAGATAAGTTAGTATCTGATGTCTATCAACTGGAGCAATTGTCGAATACGGGATTCCTCAATAATCGAATCCCACCTCTGGTTGTCACAGAGAATCACAGTGGTATTCATCATGTGTACTCACTGAAGAGTTTCCACAGCCAGGCAACTTCATATGAGGTCATACTCCTAGATATGTATCTGGTCTTGACGGTACTTATAACAACCGATTTCTGCTTCGTGCTCATCCATGATATCGAAGCAGAATCCAAAGAGAACCAGCACTGATAAGTGCTCTAGTGATCCTCCACACTACCTGCCCAATCAGCATTTGAATAATCATGCAGTTTCATATTTCCAGCAGTGTATCTCAATTCATGAGAGATGGTGTCCTGAAGACATCTCAAAAGATTCTTGGCATCAATCTAGTGAGGCTCAACCAAGTATGAGCTCCCCGTGCTAACTGCAAAACATATGTCTGGACGGAAGTTCACCAAGAACATCAACGCGAATGAGTTTTAGAAACTCAGAGGCATTTCCCAAATCAAGTCCGACATCACTACCATATAACCTCTGAAAGTTAAGATCCTTGAGGTAGTCACAGGCTAGCAGTTTATCTTTCCATATTCGGAATCCAACTCCCTCTGTCTTCTACAAATGAGAGGGTCTGCACCTATCAGACATAGGTGTCGGTCTGAGAGGTCTGTCATCCACAACCTTCGGATGGTTTGGATAGATTTCACTCCCAGTGAATCTTAGCTTCATTAGAGAGTTGTTGATCCTCTCATACTATGCTCGGGGTGTCTTGCTTCAAGCCATAGAGGGCTTTCTTCCACCTATATACATGAGATTCTTGTTCATGAATTTCAAACTCCACGGGTTGTTCCAAACCTGTGGACCTGCTACATGAGGGGGAATGGTCCCCTTGTAAGATTTTCCTTCGGTACATCTCAGACATGTACCTTCATGCTCCTTTTGAATTCAGGCATCTCTGTCACCATCTGACTCACAGACCTCTGGTGTTGTGTCAATGGACATGGTCCCCAGTGGACTTCCTGCAACTTGATACAACCTTGAACTCAAAAACATCTTTGAAAATTCAATTTTCAAACACGTACCTTTCCATTGATGAATGCCTACCATAAAACCTTTGACTTCCATTCCCTTTTCGGGATAGGTGGCATTGGCTCCAAGTGTAATCCCATGATTGTTTCCATCTCTACCAAATTAGAGAGTGCACCCTTCTATTCGATGAAGTGCCTTGAAGCACTACAATCAATATGCCAGATTCCCAAAGAATCTGAAGGAGAGGGCCAACACAAGATAACACTTCTTTATCAGAAACAATATTTGATTCTTCTTACCTGGGGTTCCTTGCTTCCTTGAAGAGTCGGCCGTGTCTTTGATGACCTGCATCTCTGTCATTCAGACACTCCTTCGCATAAGGGCCGAACTCATAACCAAGACATCTACCTTTCCTCTTTTCACCCTTAGATCCGAACTTCCCAATGAAGTGATCTTCAGGTATGCCATCAGAAGTTCTGCAGCGCCATTCTGATAATATGCTCTGCTTCGACTTCACCCTAAGTGAATTGTGAAGAACCCATTGATCCTTTTGTCTTGTACCAATTGTCATTGGTGATTGCTCTTTCACTCTTGCTTGGGCATTGTCTTCACCTCAGCTCTAATACCATGTTAATTTTAGGTATGTTCTATGCTAGAGCAATTTATTTAATTTCTTTTTCATATTAGCAATCACATCAGCATAAAGTAAATTGCAGATAGAACATGAATATAAATCGCAGAAGGCAAGCCAAGGCAAGAGGACACAAGATGTGGCGCTAGCTAGGGACAAACCCCACAATGTGTGTGGAAACCCTTGATCAATTCTTCTTTTGTGTTCTTCAAAGTTCAGCAAAGAAAGAGAGAGAGAGAGAGAGATAGTACATTTACAACAGAAGTCAACACTTTGACTTATCTAGATCTAGCATAGATCATTTTGTATAACGATGAGATTAGTTGAAGCCATTCTGCTTCCACTGATTCTCCAAGGTGACTCCTTCACCTATCATCGTGGTGCATCTCGTCCATTTGTTGCACCTTACCGTGTAGCACCATCATGCTGCATCATGCATCATCATGCTGCTCATGATCTCATAATGCTATCTATGTTTATCATGTTGCCCATGTATCTCATGATGTTGTCCATGTTCACCATGCTGCCCATTTATCTCATGATGCTGTCCATGTTCTACATGCTACCCATATATCTCATGATGCTGTCCATGTTCTACATGCTTCCCATATATCTCATGATGTTGTCCATGTTCTCATGCTGCCCATGTATCTCATGATGTCGTCCATGTTCTACATGCTCATGAATATGCTGACACAATTCTACTGAAGATTGTTACAGTCATACCATTGACTGCTATATCAACATTGCTGCCCTTCAAAGATGACAACATATATGTTCTGGCACCTTTATATTTGACTGCGGCTCCCATCAACATTGCTGCCCCTGACTGCGTTATATATGTCCAGATCACACATCAATACAATGTCCTTATCTCTATGCCACCGAAGTTTATATACATCACTACTGTTCATTATATTAGGGCTGCGTATGATTCATAATGAACAGCGTATTTGTGCCTCCATGAACAGTGTATATGATCCATAATGATCAGCGTATATGCCCAGCATGTATCTGCCCAGCGTGTATTCATATATGCGTATATTATATGCATTCTGGACAGTGTATAGAATCTAGCATTCTGTAACACATCATAGCATTCATATTACAGCGACTACCTCCATATTACTGTGACTACCTTCATATCTGCGGTTATCCTTCATATTACTTGAAGGAGTCTCCATAAACAACGTTTCATTGACTGCGTTGAAGGAGTCTCTACTAACAGCGTGGATTAAGGCCTGCATGCCTGCGTATAGGACTTCTGGACATCTACGTGGATCATCCTCATTGCCTGCGTGGATATGCCTCATATGCCTACGTGGATATGCCCTCATCTGCTGTGTGGATATCCTCATATGCCTGCGTGCATATGCCCTCATCTGCTGCGTGGATATCCTCATATGCCTGCGTGCATATGCCCTCATCTGCTACGTGGATAAGGTCTATAGCGTAATTTAGTAGGGTTTCTTTCAACTGCGGCTTCACCATATATCTTCCTGAACAACGTATATAGATTAACAACGAATCATTTGCCAGCAGATAGATGTCTTCTTGACCTGCGTAGGATTAGGGCATCATTTGCAGCTAGGGCTCCAGCGTATTCTTAGTGATTCTCCTTCTCCAAAAACCCAAGACGTGGAGAGGAGATCACCTTGAAAGTGTATCTAAATGACATCAAATCCTCTTATATTTATACCAAAACGTATAGGTTGAATAGACATGACGTTTGGGCTTCTCGAGTCTACATAAGTTGCTGGTCAGCTAGATAATAAATCCATAATCCAAATAAATTCATATCTCCATAAATACTTATCGGAATCAGATGATCTTTAGATCAATCCTACACCTCTCGACGAGAGGGATCCAATAAAAATATCAGCTGCCATAAATAAGCTGACCCACATGGAGTTTGGCCCTAGTTTTCAATTTAACGCCCCTTCCATTTATTGAAGTGTTATTTCTCTACATGATTTGTGTCGTTTATGAATGAATGTGATTATTGTTGAAGTTAATTGAAGTAAACTGTAATTGAAGTTAAGTTTTGAAGTGGCTATTGTACCGAAATTTGATTGATCAGTAATTTCGCAAGTATAAGATATCGATCTCTCTAACAGGGTACATAGGCTAGAGGCATAGTACGAGCATTAGTAAAGTCGAATTGCTTTCTCCATTGAGGAGAAAGCGCACCGGTGCCGTACACCTCAGGGTACTCAGGAAGCTCATAGCTCGGAGGTGCGCCTTGGAGGCATGACAACCACATTTTGATTCTAGACATCAGCTTGTCTGAGGGAAACCTCACCATGTTTTGAGGCTTATACCATGTCTTCGGGAGGTATATTGAGTCACTTAATCCTATAAGGCTTCATCCTTTGGGGGACTACCCTCTATCTTCGATGGTTTTGTTTACAATTTGGCATACCTTGCTTATTGTCTTAGTCCTCTTTACCTTGTGGATGACAAGTGACTTTCTTGTAATTTTTCTAGGCCAAGGAGTTGGTGTTGCGTTTGCCTCTACTTGAGCCAAACCAAAATTATTATTAGTGGAGGTATATAGCTTTCTTGGACAATTAGATTACCATGTTTGAATTTTTATCATACAATAGTGTTGGAATAAATTCAAAATTAAGGCAACTTATTATTTCATTTTCCATACATGACATTTATCTGTGATATTTAGTTCTTCTTTCTTTGTTTATTATGTTTATGTTCATCATCAAATAAATGCCAAAACAATGCAGATCGCAACCATAAGAGAGAGACACCAGAAATAGGTTCCAAGCCATGGAAAAAACCCTCCACAAGGGGAAAACCCATGAGAAATTCTTCTTATAGAATCAAATCAAAGGAGACTTCCAAGACCAAACCATACACCTTTGCTTCCATCAATCAATCACCCAGACTTCCTCCACAAGTTCTCCAAGGATAGGGAAATTAGGGCTCTTCAAAAGAACGAGTTGTAGTACTTCCTTAACCTCAAACTTGAGGTAACCATGGATACTGCATATGTAGAGCAGAACCTACGTCCTTTGCAAACCTTTTTGCACCTTCGCACCTCCTTCTAGCCGCAGACCCAAACTCTTTCTTATGCGGGTTTCTTGTCTGCCTAATGAAGGTGAAATTGGTAGCTTTATATAGTCTTTACATGAGGCCTTTGAGCCCTCATAAGGCTGACTGATACAATTATGAAGTTTGACACTAGTTACATTTGAACACTCCCCTCTTAACTTTTGACCTTTAGGTTATATTCTCGTGTTGCTACCTATCAGTCCCAACATGATCACCTCTTGACTTTACAGTTGCCATGTACTAGATGGTGACTTTTCTTCAACAATCCATTTACTCGGTTGAACCTGCTCAACTGCCATTTTGTGTACCTGCAACATCTTTTCAGGTCCGATAACCAAAAACAGAAATAGAAAACTTACCTCATGATGAACATCTTCAGCGTCCATCCCACATAAGTCTTCCTTCATATATCCCAGCGCCCAAGGATTCAACTTGATTATCAAGTTATCATTCTCTTCCATCATGCTTATCATTACCAAGTATAAGGACTGCCTTGCTTATTCATCCTTCTAATTCCGCTTTTTTCATTATGTACCTTTTTGGCTTTCACTGTAGTAGACTGCCTCATCCAATATAGACTGGATGCCTTTCTTCTTACTGATGGAAGATTACAATGTTTTCCTTTGATGTTGCTTACGATGCAATACCTTCTTCTCTGCCTTCAAAATTGAAACTTCTTAAGCTTTTACTACAAGAGATATCCTGAAGCCATGTGTTGGAGATATTGAGCCTCTGATTAGGGTACTTCGAAACACTAAAATATACTAGATGTTGCTCAGAATTTGGGATTCACAGGGAGAAGAGACAATTGATATATACCGATCAAGAAGTGCTGCTCAAGATGCGAGCCTTCCAAAACAAAGTATATCCTTGACAAACAATGATGGGATTTTTGTCACTGAATGTGCTTAGAACGATGCAAAGAAATACTCATCTTCTTTTATGTGACAATGCACAAGACTGCCTCCTTTATTAGTTAGTGCTACTTCTTATTACAAGAAAGCTTAAAATAATTTTAACTTAGATGTCTGAGGCTAGAGTCTCCTTAAATCACAAAAGTCGGCTTCCTTACGACCACTGGGAAGATCTCCACAGGTCAGCGCCTTGCCTGATGATCAAGCTTGCTTACTATACTCATAGATTACAAAACTACATTCTGGCTACAATTCTTTGCCTCGAATACGACTGAAAAACATGTATAGAACTACTTGTGATATTTTTCAAGCATGACTTGAGGAAAATACTATTTCGATAATTCTTCTATGGATGGCAAGCTTCAAATTATTCGATCTTCAGATTCTTTTAATGAATAGGCCTGGAAAGGATCTCCGCCCTTTCACATTGTGACTATAGCTATATCTAAGCTTGTCACACTGTACTTATGCCCAAAGATATGGTGGGGGTCTTGGCTCCTTTTACAATGACACTGTAGCTTTACATTAGGCTCCTTCCTGGGTACACATACGCCTAGAGCCTTTCAAAGGAAAACTCGATTCTTCTTTTCGAAGCTATTTTAATGACATTGGAGATCTAGACTCTTCGCTAGCTCAAAAGAATCATAACTATATGCTCAGTGGAGTTTCGGATCTAAGGGGGCACAAATATTCTTAATAATAATTTCAGACCTTAAATAAAGTTCCTAGAACTTCGATCCTTATGATGAGGGACTCATTCTTCTTTTAGCTTGACGGTTAGCCCTTTAGAGAACAGAGCCTCACCTTACCTTGTGAAGCTTGCGGTCTTATTTTTGTGGATAGGACTAACAAACGTGCTTAGAGCTTCGATCTTTTCTTCCATGAATTCGGTCTTGAAAGGGCTGCTTCCTCATATATTTGGTCCTCTTAAATGATCTCAAAACCTCTGCTCTTTTCTCGTTTTAGATCTGCGACCTTAACTTAGTGACTAGGACTTCTAAATGTGCTCAAAATTGTAAAACTTCTTTTTCCGGAGGCTCGATCTTAGGAGATCTTCTTATTGACACCTTGAAGCCTTGATGTGACCCTCTATTTGCCCTTAAGTCAACAAACCAAGCTCTGATACCATGTTGGAAAAAATTCAAAATTAGGGCAACGTATTATTTCATTTTCCATACATGACATTTATCTGTGATATTTAGTTCTTTCTTTGTTTATTATGTTTATGTTCATCATCAAATAAATGGCAAAACAATGCAGATCACAACCATAAAAGAGAGACACCAGAAATAGGCTCCAAACCAGGGCAAAACCCCTCAACAAGGGGAATACCCACGAGAAATTCTTATAGAATCAAATGAAAGGAGAGTTCCAAGACCAAACCCTAGACCTTTGCTTCCATCAATCTATCAACCAAACTTCCTCAAGTTCTCCAAGGACAACGAAATTAGGGCTCTTCAAAAGAACGAGTTGTAGTACTTCCTTAACCTCAAACCTAATGTAACTAACCCTAGATACTACATTTATAGAGCAAAACCTACCTCCTTCGTAGTCCTTTTTCCACCTTCACACCTTCTTCTAGCCGCAGACCCAAACTCTTTCTTATGCGAGTTTCTTGTTTTCCTAATGAAGGTCGAATTGGTAGCTTTATATAGCCTTTACATGAGGCCTTTGAGCCCTCATAAGGTCGACTTCTTAACTTGTTGGCCAACTTGATTTATTAGAGCATCTAGATATTTCTAATATACAAAATACAATTTTCTTCTCTTGATACTTGAGCCCTCCAAGGGAATTTACATCATGACCTTGACTCTTTGACCTTTTCTTCATAACCCCTAGAGCACTCAATGGGTGCTTTGACCTAGGACAAATAACCATGGGCAAGAAACCCATTTATAAATAAATATTTTTTTTCTTTTACAAAAATATATATATTTTTTCTTTCTTTTGACAAGTACAAAGATTACATCAAGTCATGATACAATTATGAAGATCGACACTAGTTACATTTCAACAAATAGTAGTCTCCCACTTCTGAATCGTTCATGGCAATGGCGAGAATTAGTCTTTTCCATTTTTTTCTTTTTGCTTATCTCTCTATATTTTCTCGTTTTGTCAACTCTACTTTTGATCACCTCGCTAGTGATTGATTCCCTCTAAGTCATTGTCATGAGTGGGCCCAACTTGAGATACTTCTTCCTAGATGGTTCTAGTCACCATGCTCCTTCCTCCTTGTTACTTGGAACGTTGGTTTTGGTTGTTGCATCTTGTAGACTACAACTATGGGATTGCTTAATCATTTATCCAACACATCCTTCTTCTAATCTTTTGCTTCTTGACTTAACTAGTACCACCCTAGTGTCGTAACCAATTTTCTGTCTTTCTATATCTACCCTTTTCTATTGTTTTCATTTTTCTTTTCTCATTCTCTCAACATCTACCTACTCATGTTAGATATTTTTGTTTTCACTAGTATGTCACTAGTTCATCACAACTCACACCTTTGCTTGTTTTGCGATAGCATTGCCTCATGTAGCCTTTGCTTTTGCCTCTCGAAAGTCACTTCTTCTCATGCTAGAGCTACCATGGTGATCATATTTCCAAATCCTGCCTTCATTGATGCTTCACCACTCTTCATATCTCCTGCACCCTAGGTAGCTACAACTGGGCATAGCTATCTTGTAGTTTCATAGCTATTTCATGAAATTTTCCACTTTAGATGACCTTTATTTCCATCTATTTCGCCACTGACGAGGTTTCTTGGATGATTATGAGGATATATTCTTACCTTGAAAACATCCTTGAACAAGCTCCAACATCAAGACAATTTTTTTTTCTTTATTCTTGTTCTTTATTGTTTTGTCTTCAGTGAATTATAAGTATCATAATTCTAACTATTCTACCTTTGTTTTTTGCATTTCTTTTATGCTTCCTCCTTAACACTACTCTTATCGAGCTTGTTAGCATTGTCCCCATTTTATGTATTCAACACGTTTTGGCTTGGGACAATGGGAGATGATTCTATGATTGTTCATGTGGTATCACATTTCATGGGGCAATTTCATAGTTGACATGGTAGTACACATATGCGACGACATTGGTCACATCATTGAAGGCCCATTTAGGCAAATTTTGCATGCATGGGCATCCTCTTGATATTCCATGTTGAATATCCTTGAATGATCTCCTGTTTCATCATCTTTCTAGCTATTTTGCATTGGAATAGAGCTCCAAACCCTTTGTGGACACATCTACTTGCTATATGCGAACATGTGGCTTCATTATTTTTGACTTGGAGAGGGTCATTTCATAATTTTTGGAGGTCACTTGCATGATTTTTAGGATATATTCTTACGTTTGACACCTCTCCGTGGACTTATGAGCTATTTTATAGGATCTTTCAACATATTTGGCCCTTTTCAATTGACGCGCATGGACCTCCCACCATCAAGACCTCAGGCTTACGCGCTCGAATGTGCTCGAGTTAGGCCGAGTCAATTTTGGTGGAATGAATTGAATGACATGAATAGTGCCCATGATTATTTCAGTGGAACGACTTTGATGAGACGGGCACACGAAGAGTGTGCCTAGCCGAAGATGTGCCTAACCGAAGGCATGCGTAGTCGAAGAGAAGGTGTGCCCAGCCGAGACGCGCCCATTCGATTTGCGAAGGCACACGACCAAGGATCAACGTGAAGAGGAGTATATTGTAGAGAAGAATGGAGGGTTCATAGCAGCATCCACGTATGGGTGGATTCTTATCGGAGACGAAGAGAGATGGCCTTGTGATGTGGAAAGGGACGTCGTATGACTTCCCCACACCGCCATCTTTTTTAAATCTCATGAATGAGATGGTTACTGTCACTTGCTTGAGATGGTGAGACCCCTGGGAGCTTGAGAATGCCATTGAATGGCGCCTGATGATGAGCATAGTCAAAGGAAATATTGTGCGACATTGAAGATGTGAAAATGGTTGCACATGTTTGGATGCATGTGTTCTTATGGAGTTGATGCTAAAGTCAGATTAGCTACCTGATTAGTCGATTGCACGAGGGGATCAAACACATGTCATTCTTACAGGTTGCGATACATGCATAAACATCAGATATATGTCAGAGACGAGATTCTTTTGTATTGATGAAGACAGTTGATGTGAAGGTTGTTCATGATGAGGACAGTCTTCAGGATTTGGTTAAGAAGTTTGTCGAGGGGTGTGTTGTCGAGGACGACAACCATTTTGACGTGGGGGAGGATGTCAAGCCCTTAGGCTAGGCACCCAAGCACGCCTGAGTTAGGTTGAGTCGAGTTTGGTGGAACGACTTGGTTGGCATGAAGGGCGTGCCAGAGACGGGTTCAATGGAAAGACTTTGGTGAGACGAGTGCATGAAGAACGCACCTAAGATGAGTTTGATGGAATGATTGGAACAATTTTGAGAGTCGACACGACGAGGGTGCCTAGCCGAGGCGCACTTGATCGAAGACAAGGCACGCCCAGCTAAGATGCGCCCGACCAAAGACAAGGCATGCCGAGCTGAGACGTGCCTGCCGGAGTTGTAAAGGTACATGACTGAGGATGACACGTGAAGGCACACGACTGCCAGAGAATTGAAGGAAAGTTTGTATGCGAGAAATAGTGTGAGATAATTTGGAGTTTATGGTCAGCTCGAACGAAGGAAGGTTGGCTCGAACTTCCAACCGACACATCCCTTGGAAGGGACACGACTATTCATGGAGGGTGACTCATATATATAGGATGATAGGGGAGGAGTTAGAACATCAATCAACCGAAGATCACCAACCTGTCATCACAAGAAAAGGAGACAACGAAGGAACAAGAGAGTTGGGCCTCACGAAGGAGCTTGCTTTCTAAAGCAAGTTACAGAAGGAAGTTGTGCAAGCTTGTGGAACGTAGTATTGCTACAAGTGGTACACCGTGGGGTATTTGTGTATTAAGGTTGTGCGTAGGTTGAAGGGCCGCAACTTGGATATTTATTGGGTTTGGTTGTGGGTTGATAGTTGAAGGGTTGTAACTCGGTTATTGTATATTTGTATATGTGAAGGGTTGTGGCAACGAACTGTTTGGAGTTCCTCCCAACCGAACTGAAGTTCATTATAAACCGAAGTTTTGTGTATTGAAGTGTTATAGTCGAAGAGCAACTGGGAAATTGTTTTGGGAGTTCCCCCTCTCGTTTATTGAAGTGTTATTTATGTACATGATTCGTGTTGTTTATGAATGAATGCGATTATAGCTGAACTTAAGTTAATTCAAGTAAACTGTCATTGAAGTTAAACTTTGAAGTGGCTATTGTAGTGAGATTTGATTGAACACCAATTTCACAAGTATAAGATATCAGTCTCGGTATAGGGTACATCGGCTAGACTCTAGAGGCATAGTACAAGCATTGGTAAACTCAAGTTGGTTTCACCACTGAGGAGAAAGCACGCCAGTGCTGCACACCTCAGGGGACTTGGGAACCTCATAGCTCAGAGGTGAGCCCTGGTGGCATGACACCCAGATTTTGAGACTACACATTGGCTTACTTGAGGGAAGTTATTTATAGGAGGGAAACCTCACCATGGTTTGAGGCTTATACCATGCCTTCGGGAGGGCTCTTGAGCCTCTTGATCCTAAAAGATTTCATCCTTTGTGGGACGACCCTCTATCTTCAATTTTTTTGTTTACATTTGGCATACCTTGCTTATTGTCTTAGTTTCCTTTACCTTGTGGATGACAAGTGACTTTCTTGTAAATTTTCTAAGCTAAAGAGTTGGTGTTGCCTTTGCCTCTACTTGAGGCGACCCAAAAATATTATCAGTGGATGTATAAAGCTTGCTTGGACAATGACATTACCGTGTTTGAATTTTTAGCATGCAATAGTAGTCTCCAATTTGTGGATCATTCATTCCAATGGTCGGAATTAGTCTTTTCCATTTTTTTCTTTTTGCCTCTCTCTCTCTCTCTATTTTATCGTTTTTTCAACTCTATTTTTGGTCACCTCACTAGTGATTGATTCCCTCTAAGTCGTCGTCATGAGTAGGGCCCAACTTGAGATCTTCCTCGATGGTTCTAGTCAACATGCTCCTTCCTCCTTATTACTTCCTTGGAACATTGGTTTTGGTTGTTGCGTCCTATAGACTGCAACTATGGGATTTATTAATCATTTATCCAACACATCCTTCCTCTAATTAATATAATGACTTGCATCCTTAACCCAATTTACAATATTGCAAGTGTTTGTTTAGGCCCAACCCACATGTTTTGACATGCATGATATAAATTCTACATGCATTTTTGCAAACATAAAGAGTGCATCTACACTTTTTCACTTTCCTAATCGCTGATAATTAATGCAAGCATTCATCACTTAAGAGACACTTATTTTTTGGTCAAATTGACTCTGGAAAAACCATAGAGCCTCTTGGGGAAAACCAGTGTTCAAAGGAGGATTTTATTGTATTTTAAAGAAATAATTACACAGCGGAAATAAACAACTTATCTCCCTTTTGTTTTCTTCTCAAAGGTTCCTGTCACTGTAATTTATGGGCTGATGTTTGCTTCTCACAGTGCTCTCATTGTAGTGCCCTAATTCCGAATTTACAGCAACCATATAATACACATAAAATTTGAAAAACAATAATGCATAAAACTGTAATCTGTACCTACCTGAGCTGTTGGCTGACTTCCGATTCCATTGCTGAACTGGTAATCCTGAACTGCTGACTGATTTGATTCAATTTAGAGATGGCCAATACCACCCTACCAGACAGAGCAACCTGGTTGCTCAATCCAGAGAAGCTCTCCACAGAGGCTCTCTGTCCCTCCGTGCCCAGAACTCAGATCACTCAAGACTCTTCCACTGCAAAGTTACTTCTCCTGGTTTTCTGCTGCTGAATCCATAATTCGCTGGTTTTTTTCACCCCCTTCTTCAGGTTCAGACCCTGCTATTTAACCCCTGGTCTGGCGGTGGCCGCCCTCCCATTTGCAGCCACCGCCATCCTTGCATTCAAGTTTCTCGGATATTTTCCACTGACTTCTGCGTTTAGCAATCAATGTTCAGTTGGTTCGGACGCGCTTCTTTTAATGGCTGGGGTGACTCATAGGTAGGTTTTTGTATATTAATATCATGAATCAATTTATAGATTTTATAACATATAAACCTTTCGTAAAGTTTCATTTGTATTTTATAAACCATATATAAAGTTTCTTTTGTATTTTGTAACATTACATATAAAGTTGCATTTTATACTTTATAATATTTTACTTTATACAATTTAGAGATATATATATACATACTTTATAAAATTTAATTACATGTGTTGTAATATTAATATATATACATACATATTATAAGGTTAAGTTATATATTTTATAAAATTTACTCTTATATATGTTTTAAATTTAAATCATATATATAACTTATCATACTTATAGTTTTTAAATTTCCACATAGTTGGTTTTATTATAGAGTTTAAAACTTTATAAAGTGGGTTAATTTAGCAGGGTTGTTACATACATTCCCCCTTCTGAAAACTTCGTCCCGAAGTTAGAGCTTTAGGTTCAAGGTTTTAACGGACATGCCCTTTCCTATCCAGGTTCCCAAGCTATTCAAACTCATCCTATCCTTCCTAATCTCTTCTGCTCCCATCCTATCCGTCCTCTACTAGAGTATGCCATGGCGTCAATTTACTGACCTAACCATTCATAACACAAAGGTAACAGCGTCGACTATACCGACCTGATTCCCAGTAGGCATCCGGCAGTCATCATCACACGTCTAGGGGAGCGTGACTCGCACAGTCCTCCCATGACTCCAGGATTCGGAGGATAAACGGTGGGTAACACCTCCACCCCTCCAGTAAAATCAGGGCTACCACCCTATCATAGAATCACTTTGAGCTTTAACTGATCTGAGTTCTGTCATCACGTGGTCATCTCGAAAATTGGATCAATTATCTGCAATCATAGTTTATCTGCAATCTTACACTTACCCAGCATTTGTGAAATGTGCATCAGCATATTCGAAATAACTTATGTATTATCTACATATGATACTATAGCATAACAGAATTTTGTTATTTTCTATGCATGTATTCTGACTTTTCTATAGGATGTATTCACTTCCTATCTTTTATTTCAGTTGTTCATTTCTTGACATGCATAAAATAAAACAGATTTATATTGTTTCAATTCCTACCGGAAGTAAAATCATTTGACGGTCATAACTTTACTTCAACATTTATAATTTAGTAATATAATCACATATATTGCTTTGGTGTCCATGTACCAGCAGGAATTAAACACATATTATTTTGGTATCCACGTACCAGCAGGAATTTTAAACATATATTATTTTGGTATCCATGTACCAGCAGGAATTTAAACATATATTATGCCGCAAAGTTTCATGTTTATCACTAATCATTCAAATGTTTTTGGTTTTCTGACAGAGGTGAAGTAAATATATATACTAAACATAGTGTAAAGTTCTTCAAAATGGACATAAACTAGGGTATCTCTGACATATGTCCTCTGTATTCTCCCAAGTCGCTGATCCGGGACTATGCTTGTCCCATTGGACCTTAACTTGGTCCACCAGGCGGTTCCTCAGCTGTCGAACTCTACGTTCCAGTATACGTAACGGTTCGACCGTTATGACTCCCTCGTCCGAAACCTGCAATTCTTTCCACTGGATGTTATGAGATAGATCAGCTACATAATGTCTTAATACAGAAACATGAAATACATTATGAATTCTATGCAGGTGGGGTGGCAGGGCAAGACGATAGGCAACAGGTCCAACTCTTTCCACGATTTTAAACGGTCCTATAAATCGGGGTGATAACTTTGTCCCTTTCCCGAATTGAATAGTACTTTTGTTTGGTTTGATGCGGACGAAGACCTGGTCCCCTATTTCATACCTCCTATCAGATCGGTGAGCATCAGCATAACTCTTTTGTCTATCCTGTGCTTCCTTTAATCGCTGTCTAATCTGTCTGACCTGTGCTTCCATTTCATGGATTAATTCTGGTCCTATTATCACTCGATCTTCTAACCTGTCCCAACTTAACGGTGTTCTGCACGGTCTGCCATATAAAGCTTCAAATGGAGGCATCCCAATTGAACTGTGGTAACTGTTGTTGTATGCGAATTCAACCAAGGGTAAATACTTTTCCCAGTGGGATTGCTGATCCATTACATACATCTGCAACATGTCTTCAAGTACTTGATTTACTCTTTCAGTCTGCCCATCAGTCTCAGGATGGTAAGCCGTGCTTAAATTTAGCTGAGTACCTAGGGCTGTCTGCATGCACGTCCAGAATCTGGAAGTGAATCGCGAATCTCTATCGGATATAATCTTCTTAGGTACTCCATGAAATCTGATAATTTCGTTTATGAATACTCGAGCCACGTCAGCAACATCATAAGTATCTCTTACCGGAATAAAATGGGCGCTTTTTGTTAATTTATCCACCACTACCAGAATGGCATTGTGTCTTTGAGAAGTAAAAGGTAGTCCAGTGATAAAATCCATAGAAATGGTCTCCCATTTAGACATAGGAATGTCGTGGGGCTGTAAGAGACCCGCTGGGTGACAATGATCTGCCTTTACCTGTTGACATTCCAAACATTTTGCAACAAATTGAGTGATATCCCGCTTCATGCCTGCCCAAAAGAAGAGTTTCTTGGTATCCGCATACATTTTCCCTACTCCAGGGTGAGCACAATATACGGCTTTGAGAGCTTCCCTGAGGATGGTATCTCGAAGATCTTTATCATCAGGAATGTACATCCTTCCATGGAATCGCAAGATCCCATCGCTTTCCAATTCATAACCCTCGAACTTAGATTCTCTTGCCTTACTCCCTTCAAGACTTGCCCTCACCTTTAAATACCAGCTGTCTTTTATAAGACGATCCAGTACTCGTTGTCTTAAGTCCACTTTAATGGGTATGAGAGAAAATATCCGGGGTCTCCTGCTTAAGGCATCGGCTACCACATTTTCCTTTCCCTTAATATATGATATTCCGAAGTCATACTCACTTAGGAATTCACTCCATCGCCTTTGCCTGGCATTTAAGTCTCTTTGGGTGAACAAATATTGTAGACTTTGATGGTCGCTTTTAAGTGTAAACTTTCGTCCCACCAAATAGTGTCTCCAGATCTTTAAAGCTAGTATTACAGCGGCCAATTCTAAATCGTGAGTAGCATAGAGTTCTTCATGAGGTTTTAGCTTTCTGGAAGCATAAGCTATCACTCCCCTATCCTGCATCAATACTGCACCCAGCCCTTGCTTGGATGCATCAGTACATACTGTAAAGTCTTTGCCCATATCAGGGACTCTTAGGATTGGTGCGCTGGTGAGTAGTCTTTTGAGTTCAGAGAATGCATTATTACATTCCTCGGTCCACTCATACTTAACACCTTTACGCTGGAGGGTTGTGATTGGCTTCGCGATCTTGGAGAACCCTTCCACAAATCTCCGGTAATAACCTGCTAAGCCCATAAAGCTTCGTATCTCATGTGCATTTTTCGGTATTGGCCAATCCATGATCGCTTTTACCTTCTCAGGATCTACCGAAATTCCTTCACCTGATATGATGTGACCCAAATAATGGATCTTTTCCTGAAAGAAGGAACACTTGGACAGTTTTCCGTATAACTGACGTTCTCTAAGGCAGGACAATACTAACCACAAATGCTCCTTATGCTCTTCTTCATTCTTGGAATAGATGAGAATATCATCTAAAAAGACTTGTACAAATTTATCAAGATACTGACGAAAAACACTGTTCATAAGATTCATGAATACGGCTGGCGCATTTGTTAACCCAAATGGTACCACAGTAAATTCATAGTGCCCAAAACGTGTCCGGAATGCTGTCTTAGAGATATCATTTTCAGAAATCCTTAGCTGATGATACCCTGATCGAAGATCAATTTTTGAAAAGACAGAAGCTCCTTTCATTTGATCGAAAAGATCATCGATTCGCGGCATAGGGTATTGATTCTTTACTGTAGCTCGATTCAAGTCCCGATAGTCTATGCATAATCTTAAGGATCCATCTTTCTTCTTCACAAAAATTACAGGAGCGCCCCAAGGTGAGGTACTGGGCCGAATAAGCCCTATATCGAGTAGTTCCTTCAACTGGATTTGCAATTCCTGAAGTTCCGGAGCTGTCATTCTATAAGGTGTTTTAGAAATCGGCTGGGTACCGGGCTTTAACTCAATAGTGAGATCCAATTCTCTTACCGGGGGTAATCCAGGTAGTTCTTTTGGAAATACATCCGGGAACTCGGCTAGCACCGGATATTGTTCTAAGGATGGTCCCTTTTCCTGGCTTACTTCGTGAATTGCATAAGCCTGACAACCCTTTCTTAAACAACGCTTCACCTGCATTGCCGAAATGTAGCGCAAGGAAATTTCTCTCTTGATCCCTTGAATTTGGATTACTTCTCCCTCATCATTTAAGCCCAAAATCCTTTTTCCATAACAATCTACCCACGCTTGGTGAGCTTCCAGCCAATCCATACCTATGATAAGATCATACGTCCCTAGGGCGGTGACGTAGACTTTTAGTTTAGTCGAACAGACCCCTAGGTCAATTTTGCATTGATCCACACTCAAGCCTACGGTTTGGAGTTCTCCTGAGGCCATTTCCACTTGGTGGAAATCATTTTGTCTACGAGCTGCCAGCCCACATTTGTTTAATGCATATGACGAAATGAAACTATCTGTGGCACCAGTATCAAATAAGATTTTGAGTTTTACACCATTGATAATACCTGAAGATTCCACTACAGTGGATTGATGGGCTGCTTGGTCGTGGTTGACTACTGCATGAATTCTATGATTACTTCGCTTGGTTGATATCGGCTCCCTCCCAGTGCTTTGCAATATGTCCGATGACGCTTCTGGGCAGTTACGCTGGAAATGCGGCCCCCCACATCCCCAACAATTGAGCTGCGCTGATCCTCTTGAATCAAGGGGTGAGTTTCTAGAGAACGAGCCGCGTCCTCCCATGTTGGTTCCTCTCGCACCCCTTCCTCTACCGGTAGTCCCTCGCGATGCCCATGGTCTGGTGCTGGACGATTCTGCAGCTATAGTGTTTACCGCCATGGGAACTCTTGTCCCCATACTTGGGGTATACCTGTTACCGTAAGGTGGCCTCGAGCTGCCTCCTCTGAAAAGGTTCCGGGGAGCCTTCCCTGGAAGTCCTGATTGTAAAGGCCCTGCTGGCCCTATATCCTTTTTGATTCCAAGGTGTTCTTCTGCATAACGGCTACATTCGACTGCCTCGGCTACCGATGATGGTTTCCACATACTTACCAAGGCTCTGATGCGAGGGTTTAACCCAAATATGAAGCGTTCAGCTTGACGTTCATCAGAGTCTAAGTAGGGAATGTATTTTACCAGCTCCATAAACCTTATTTCATACTCTTCCACCGTTTTACTTCCCTGAATTAGTGTATGAAAGGCTCTGGCTTGCTGCTGTTGAAAATATGGAGGTAAATACTTTGCGCGGAACCTTTCCTCAAACAGATCCCAAGGAACGTTGTCTGAAGTAAGGTGTAGCTGCTTTTCCAGGTTTCCCCACCAAATCAGGGCACTTTCCTTTAGTTGAAACACGACAATTTTTGTTTTTGCTGAAGGCGAATATTCTCTTAACCTAAAGCACCGGTTCATCCCCTCCAACCATGCCTCAGCGCGTTCACCAGCTCGACCTCCCGAAAATTCTGGGAGTTTAATTTTCTGAAGCTCCCTTGAGATGTCTTCTCTCGATCCTCTGGGCTCCAAATTATGTGGTTCCGCTGAACTGGTGGCTACATGCTGAAATTCCTCTTTGTTTTTAGCCTTAGTTGATTCCTTTAATGTCTCCAACAAGGCCTCCAAAGAGTTCATTATCACAGTCAACTCTGGCGTTGGAGCGTTTGATGTTGACGGTTGCCTTGGTGGTGACGAGGGTGAGGGGGATGGCGATGGTGACGGTGGCGGCATTAATGGTGATGATGCTGCCTGGCCACGCCGTCGTCGCTCATACGTCTTTACCATAGTAATGGTCCCTGAACACAAATAAAATGTATATATATATATATATATATATATAAAATTTGAGGCGGATAACCGAATTTTAACACACCAATTTCTTTGTAACTTCACACTTAAAAACGGGTATAGTTTTGCTATTTTTACCCGCTAGGCGGATCTTACTGGTACCGAGGTCAAGGAGGGTGGCCACGCGACCTCCTTGTCCTAATGCAGGGTTTTCTAAAAATGAAAATGAATAATGCAGAAGTGTATGGTTATTAGTCCCTGAGGTAAGACATCCAAAGTTTATTTACCTAATGACACCCAAAACGAAAATGTTAGCTTTTCGTTTACAATGTACATCGGTAACATAACCGTCATACCTCAACCTGACTATAACATTTAAGGGGGTCATCTGTATCCATACCCCGAATAAATTACAAGGGTATGGATTAAATCTTTAGCTTGTATGATTACCAGCATTAACAACTTGGTAATAAATTGCAAGCAGTTTGCTATAGGTTCTAACATGCTGGTGCCTCCACTGATTGGCGCATGAATTAGCTAATTGAATTTCCAAAAGTCAGAAGTAATCAACCCAGAAGTAATTCTTCCTTCGGGTGATGGAAGTGTGCCAATTTATGGTTTCCTGCCATGACAAAAACCTAAGGGCAGAATGTCACACCCTTATACAGGTGAGCACTGATTTTAATGCCTGCACAGACCAACACTACAGTTGCTCTGGGCAGAGGAATTTGAGGCACTTTTATAGCATATTTACAATATATATTATTTCCCAACAGTTTGATATTTTTAATATTAAACGCCTAATGAGTGATATGAGCTGGCCATGGATTAAAACATGAACCACTATTATAACATATAGTTTTTAATGGCTACCATTATGCATACTCAATTTAATTGCTGAACTTAATTTATTTAAGTATATGGCACTCTTAGCATTACACAGTCACAATCTCGGCATGATTGTGACCTCACAGTTATATATTTTGGCATTCTAGACACAGTCAAGATCTTGGTGAAAATAGCAGTCATGATCTTGTTCTTTTTATGAAGACAAGGTCCTGATCCCTATCTCGGTGTAGCTATCATAAAGACCACTTTGTTATGATCTCAATAAAGGTACAGCAATGGTGACCTCAATGAAGGTACAACAGGGATGACTTCAGTGAAGGTGCAGCAGTGGTGTAACTGTGATGTTTCCTGGATTACTGCTATGTGCTTCCTTATAGGATAAGGAGATATGGTGCGCAGACAGTAGGGTGTTCTGTGATGGAAACTGACTTGTAAGAGGAGGTTTAGATTTATTTAAAAGTTTAACTGTCTTTCATGAAAAGAAAGCAAATACACAGTCATAATTACCGTGTGCAGCTCCTATACAGAAGCAACAGTTCTTTACCATACCCCATAACTAGATGTTTGATTTTGAGATCAGCTTCTAGGAGTATTGTTGCTCACTTAAGCAAGGTAGCCTGTACAAGAAATAGTGCTATCTTGCATCATAACTCAGACTACTGTCAAATTTTATATAGGTCACTACTCTTTTCTATTTGGCTGGTATACTAAATTTGTAAACACTATCTTTGTGGAACCAGCCAAATAGGTGCTAGAACAAGATATATTTGCTGAAAATGTGAATTTTACTATTCTTTTTATGATTATGTCGACCCCTTACATCAGTTTCCCCTTTACTTGGTGATTTCTTTTGAAAATGCTGTGCTCAAACCGGCTTGAAATATGTCTGTAAATGTTCTTGAGCATAAATCGTGTATCAAGAGGGGTATTGTTGCAGAAATGTAGAACTCTCCTATATTTTTCCCGATGAACATTAACATTTTCCTTGCATGATCACATATTAAAAGAATTATAATTGTATAGAGTTTCAAATATTTTGCAGGACAGAGAACTTTTGCAGGAAGATTGAATTATTTTGCCAGGAGAATGAGTCATTTTTCAGGAAACAATTATTCAAGTATTTTGTTTTGTTTAGCACCCATGAAGCTCTTCTCTGCATCACAGCCTGACAATGAACTTCTACGGGCACGTTGAAAGCCAAAAGGTGACTTGATTAAATTATTTCACAAACAATATTAAAAAAAAACCAAATGAGCATCAAATATGAAATGATATTGTCACAAGGGTGACAAATTTTTTTTTTTGTGCGTTTCCTTCAAACAACAGTAATAAGAAAATTATATTTGTGGGTTTAATGACACATCGATAATCCATACAATCACATCATGAGCTCATAACAATTTCGAAAAAGAAGGTGGAGCCATAGACGTAACCCCTATACTCAAGAGATAACAAAGAATATAGGGATTTTTCTACGGTTATTGCCCTGAACACCTGTAAAGGCTCAAATCGAAAATTGACGTGAGTCATGCCTCCCGAAAAGAAAATCGAAAAGCTGGTTTGACGAGTTTCAAACCGTTTATTTAATTAACTTATACTTTTAAAATTTAAAATTTACCAGAAAGAAATACAACAGCGTGAGCCATGCCTCCCGAAAAGATACTCGGCTCTCACCCGAGAGACCCGGGTTCAAGTCCCGGCAACGGAAAGTTTTTTTCTTTTCGTGGATTTTAAACATTGTCGGGATCCACTGGATGTTAAATATCTTTATAATAGAACGCTGCTAAATGCTCTACAGGAGTAATGAAATCTTCTACAGCAGAGAGTATAGATATAAGAAAAGGCATACGTCTAATGGATTCTAAATACTTTGATAAGGGAACAACGCTGAAATGCTCCGACGGAGGAAAGACTGTAGAAACATGAAATTCCGTCTACTGGATTCTCAATAATCTTGATAAGGGAACAACGCTCAAATCCAATCACGCTTAGAATTCTCTAATCGTTTCAATTAATCACAGCGTACAGGAGCGTAGGGTTGGGAGGTCCGAAGGTTTGAACAGGGCTCTGATACCATGTGTAGTGCCCTAATTCCGAATTTACAGCAACCATATAATACACATAAAATTTGAAAAACAATAATGCATAAAACTGTAATCTGTACCTACCTGAGCTGCTGGCTGACTTCCGATTCCACTGCTGAACTGGTAATCCTGAACTGCTGACTGATTTGATTCAATTTAGAGATGGCCAATACCACCCTACCAGACAGAGCAACCTGGTTGCTCAATCCAGAGAAGCTCTCCACAGAGGCTCTCTGTCCCTCCGTGCCCAGAACTCAGATCACTCAAGACTCTTCCACTGCAAAGTTACTTCTCCTGGTTTTCTGCTGCTGAATCCATAATTCGCTGGTTTTTTTCACCCCCTTCTTCAGGTTCAGACCCTGCTATTTAACCCCTGGTTTGGCGGTGGCCGCCCTCCCACTTGCAGCCACCGCCATCCTTGCATTCAAGTTTCTCGGATATTTTCCACTGACTTCTGCGTTTAGCAATCAATGTTCAGTTGGTTCGGACGCGCTTCTTTTAATGGCTGGGGTGACTCATAGGTAGGTTTTTGTATATTAATATCATGAATCAATTTATAGATTTTACAACATATAAACCTTTCGTAAAGTTTCATTTGTATTATATAAACCATATATAAAGTTTCTTTTGTATTTTGTAACATTACATATAAAGTTGCATTTTATACTTTATAATATTTTACTTTATACAAATTAGAGATATATATATACATACTTTATAAAATTTAATTACATGTGTTGTAATATTAATATATATACATACATATTATAAGGTTAAGTTATATATTTTATAAAATTTACTCTTATATATGTTTTAAATTTAAATCATATATATAACTTATCATACTTATAGTTTTTAAATTTCCACATAGTTGGTTTTATTATAGAGTTTAAAACTTTATAAAGTGGGTTAATTTAGCAGGGTTGTTACACTCATTTCAGTGAAGAAGTCAACCTGCTATCAGCTCACAGTACACAGGTATTTGTATTTCTGAATAGGCTCCTCTTCACTTAGAAACTCAGTCTGTTTGCATGGCTTTCACACAGGCTATTAGGTGGTTGTTCTCACACAAAGACTGAGCTAAAACACACTTAGAAGCAACACACAAAAGCCTCGTCGAGTTTTGCGCTGACAGTCCCGAAATTTTCGGGATATTAAGAGTCTCGAAATTTTTGGGAGCTTGAGATTTACGCTGCCCAAGACCGAAATTCTCGGCCTCTTATCTGCTGACAAATGGGTGAGAGGAATAAAGTCTGTATGCTGCCTCTAGCTCAGAAATTAATTTGACCTAGGTGCTGAAGATTAAGAAGCTGCTCCCTAGATATTCGAGCCTCCACCAAGGCTTAAGCTCATCCTCTTGAGATTTGAATCACAACTAAATTCTTTCTTGTTCTCTTTGTTGTTCAATTTCCTTCACACAAAGCCCTTCCTCCTTTTCTCCTTTCTACTCCACAGTCTCTTCTGAATGCTCCCTCAAGTGTGTAGTGAAGAATGAACTTCCCTTTTCCTCTTTTGTCTCCTTGGAAAAGATTGAATCCCTAAACCCCAATGGCTGAGATTTCATCCTCAAATCTCAAGATGTGTGGTTGAGATCATTTCTCCCAAATGACCCCTCGCATACATTGATCACATCACTTAAAAGTCTCCTAGTACCTTTTTAAGTTGTGTACCTTTATAATTTCTCTCATAAAGTGATTTTTCTGCTCACTTTAATATTAGAAAAGTACACTTAGTACTTCTAACATAAAGTCACTTTATAAACTACAAGTGACTTTAACGTTAGAAAAAGTACATGGTACAACACTTCTAAGTACTTTTTCCCACCATGACATTAATATAATTCATAAATGTCATCAAGACAAAAGCCATTAATGTGCTCACTAGGCGAAAAGGGATAAAATTCTAGTAACACCTCTCCTTGGTACTATTTTCAACACTCCCTCTTACTGAGGAAGGTGTTTCTCACCACCCCCATCTTGTCTTTGAAAAATATATGCTTTCCCCTTGGCAATGATTTGGTGAGAATTCATGCTACTTGTTTATTAGTGGATATATACTCAAGCTTCACTGCCCCTCGCTGAACCTAGTCTCTGATGAAGTGATACTTGATCTCAATATGCTTTTACTGGTCATGAAATACTGGATTCTCAGGGAGTTTGATACAACTCTGATTATCGCAGTATATCGTAGTTGGTCTCAACATCTGATCAAATAAACCAAAAAGCATCTTGCGAAGTCATAATGCCTTGCACCCTGCCTGACTAGTTGCCATATACTCTGCCTTTGCGCTACTTAATGCCACCGACTTTTGTTTCTCCCTGAACCATGATACAATTATTGAACCCAATGAGAAACAACACCCAGAAGTACTCTTCCGGTCACTAGCACTGCCATGCCAATGTGAGCCTATGTAACCAATCAATCTTGACATAGGCCAAACCAAAATCCATTGTGCCCTGTAAGTACCTCAACACATGTTTTACAACCACCCAGTGTACTCTCCTGGGCTCCATCATAAACCGACTCAACGTGTTGACTGCAAAAGAAATATCCGGTCTGGTGTTGACCATATACATCAATGAACCGATTAGCTGTCGATACAAAGTGGGGTTCACCAACCTAGAATCTAAAGCATGCAACTTCTTCCAGTTGGTGATCATAGGAGTAGCCATAGGTCTGCAACCCTCCATACGGAATCTCCTCAAGATATCACCTGCATACTTTCCCTGGCCCATGAAGATATGCCCATCCTCCTGCTAAACCTTGAAACCCAGAAAGTAATGCATCAACCACATATCAGTCATATCAAACTTTGAAGCAAGATCTCTCTTCTAGTGTTGGATGAGTCTGTCCTCCCCTGTAATAAACAAGTCATCCACATAGAGAACCAGAATGAGGGGATTGTCACCTACCATGATAAAGTATAGGTTCGGATCTGCATCACTCTTCTGAAAACCCATTTGCTGCAAGTAGGCATCTATCCTCTCATACCATGCCCTCGGTGCCTGCTTCAGTCCATACAAGGGTTTATTAAGCCTACACACATGAGACTCCCTCCCATGCAACTCAAAGCCCTCAGGCTGCTCAATGTACACCTCCTCTTGTATAACACCATTGAGAAAGGCGGTCTTCACGTCCATTTGGTGAATCCTCCAGCCCATCTCAGTTGCTATAGATATCATTGCCCTAATGGAAGTATAATGAGCAACCGGTGCAAAGTTCTCCTCATAGTCAACTCCCTCTACCTGTGAGAATCCCTACACCACATATCGAGCTTTGAACTTCTCCATGTTGTCATCCGCAACATGTTTGACCTTGTAGAGCCACCTGGAAGTCACCATTTACTTCCCCTCCGGACGTGGCACTACCTCCCAGACATCATTATTCATGATAGAGGCATACTCCTCCACCATGGCATCCCTCCAGATCTGCTGACTGGCGGCCTCCTCAAACTAGCTGGCTCTGTCTGCCACAAAGCCACCCAACCTCTCTGGTGGTCTGTTCTCCCTCACTGACCACTTGGGTCTCCCCACTGCCTCCTGAGCCTCCTTCAGGGTCTCTCGAAGCAATTTTAGCTTCCTCTTCCTTGTAGTAGTCTCCTGTGGTGGTATGGGAAAATCCTCAACTGGTGCCTCTCCTCTTGACGAGGAAGGCTCTTCTATAACCAATGGAGATACTGGACTCTGAGATCTTGTGCCTGATGAGACTACACCAGGTGATCTTGAACCAGGCGAAACTGTACTCTATGAACCTGTCACCCCTGAAGAAGGTGAACCTCCTGATCTTGATGCACCACCTAATGCTCCTGAAAGTTGAAACTTGTATTGTGGCCCCTTCTGAGGATCATGCTGCTCTACCTTATCAACCTCTTGAGACCTCCTCAAAGCCCTCTCCTCCTCAAATCTCACATCCCACCTCAGGACAATCTTCCTTTGTGCAGGAAGATATATACGGTAGGCTCTGCTGGTCTCACTGTAACCCACTAGGATACCCTTCTCTGTAATGGGTTACAACTTCGTCCTCTTCTCCTTAGGGACGTGTGCACTGTGAATAAGTAAGGCACCCAAATATCCTAATGTGCCCAACTTCCGGCTTCCTGCTGGTAAACACCTCCTCAAGAGTCTTGCTCCCCAAGACTCTGTGTTGACTCATGTTCTACAAATATACAACAATGTTACACGCCTTGACCTACAAGAAGAAAGGTAAACTCTGATCATGCAACATAGCTCTAGCTGTACCCACAATGGTCTTGTTCTTCCTCTCTTCCACCATATTTTGTCGGGGTTTGTAAGGCACAATGAACTCCCTCTTGATGCCAACACTCCCACAAAACTCTTCATCTCCGTGGAGGTATACTCGTCCCCATTGTCTGATCTCAACACCCTGATTTTCCTCCCTCTCTGGTTCTCCACAAGAGCCTTAAACTCTTGGAACCCTTGGAAGACCTCATCCTTGGTCTTCAGGAAGTAAATCCATGTCTTCTTGGAGTGGTCATTATTGAAAGTCACGTAATACTCACATCCACTCAATGAAACATGGGACATGGGACCGCATACATTAGAATGAATCAAATCAAGGATACCTGCCTGTCACTGCTCGGAAAAGGTGTCTTGGTGTACTTTCCCAAAGCACACCCCCTACACACATCATGATGCTCTGTGTTGAAGTCGGGCATGTTAGCGCTTGGAATTCACCTAGGCTGAGATAGACAAACTCTCAAGGCTACATCAAACCATTTCACCTCGTAGCTAGCCCTACGAGGTATGAGAAGGCTCTCTCGGGTCAGATTCGATAGATCTTTCAATATGATTAGGCTGACCAATTAATAATAAAGATTTTAGGCTAGTAAATTGATAAGGGGGTTGATTTAATGATTTTTTGGGGTTTTTGGTGGCAATTGGTGGAAGTGCAATTCAAGATGCGGGGATTGAGCACAGTTTTCACAGGGGGATCTAAGGGGCAAGGTAGGAATGAGTGCTGATGCCTTAATTTGAGATGGATGATCAGAGATGATAGAGGAGAAGCTAAAGAGGGCAAACACACAATTCGAATCCTCTCTAGACAGTAGAAAACATTAAAATTGAACTAAATAAAAAGCTGAGCATGTCAAAACATGAGTTCAAACTTTACCACTTCATCTGTCCAATTTAGAAGCATAAGAGAGATGTGAAACACATAAACAAACTTACAAGAACATGTAGAGAACACACCATCAACAATCAGATCCACAAGAATCCTCAAAGATGTCTGTAAAACCCTGGCTTTCCTTGTCTTCAATTGCAGAAATAGATGCACAATATACAATAAAGCTTCCTTACACAAGAGTCCAACCATGAAAATGAGAAGGAGAGAGCATAATATAGACCATCTAGACCATCTAACTCCTTTCCCCACCTCTAGGGGTCGAGCTCAGCTTTCTAGGAGCAGTTTGAACAAATTCTAAACTAAGAACTAGAAAATAGGCAGCCAAACAACTTGCCTCTATTACTTAGCTAACTCATCCATGCATTAATTTTTCACTTTTTACATCATGGAAGCTTCTAGAAGGGTAAAGAAAGATAAAATCTACCAAAGTGCCATGAAAATATTACATTTATCCATCATCTACAAGTAATAATAGTCAACCATAGTCAAAACAATGTTTTTTGACCGAAAATGTGAATTCTGGCAAATCTGGAAGTTCTGGTCGCCCCCCTTCACAACTGTTTTTGAGTGGGTTCCACTGGTCCAAATCAGGTGCAAGATGGCTCATTGGAAAGCTTGGCCTGTCTACTTTCCATCCCAAGTGGAATTTCTGAATTTAGTGTTGATTTGACCCCTCAAAAACCATTTCTCCCAAGGTCACTTTCTGCAACTCAAAAAGTGGGCAGAAAGTCATTTTTTTGATGTATTTTGAGCTTTTGGAGGCTCAAAACTCAAAATCAGGCTTCTCCCAAGCATTGGTAATTTTTCTTTTTGCATGCCCTTTCCAAAAATGCCAAGTTTTCAAAATTCCGAGCAATCCTCCAGAATGGTCGCGCGCGGGGCGCGACCATTCCAATGGCCAAAACCTGTAAATTGCACAAAAAATTCACAAATGACAAAATTTTCTCCAAATTTCTTGAAATTTGGGCTGGGAGTCCCCAATCAAGTACCATGCTCAGTCAAAGAGGCTTTGGCCAAAATTTGGAGTGGATCGGGCGTTTTCCTTCGTTTTTGTGCTTTGGCCAACCGTCCTTGGAGCACCTTCATTCTCGCCGGTATTTTTGACATTTCTCTCAAACCATGACACCTGTGTAAAAAATGAAGGAGGTTTTTCTTCTTTGGCATGTTGTGGACAAAAACCTCTCTCAGTTTTGCAAAATTCATCTTTGATTGCTCAGAAACAGCTTTTGAGTGAAACTTGTCCCGATGTGTGAAACAAGGGATTTTGTCGAAATGGAGCGAAATGAAGGGGATAGGGGGCTTCTAAATTCTTGGGGAAATTTTTGGGAGTGGGGAGGGATGTTAGGAGGCAGGGGAAAGTGGAATCTCAGAGATTGAGTGAGGGGAAAGGGTCGAAAAGGACAAAACACAGGCCAAACCTAGAAAATTGCCAGGTTGTAGCTAGAAACTAGGGTTTGCGCAAAAATGAGGAATTTGGCGGATCTAAGGGATGGGAAGTGTTTGATAAGGTACATTAAGGATAGGGGAAGGTGTATGAACATCAGGAAACAAGTTTTGCCGGTGATTTGACCATCCAAGAGAAATTGCCTTCAAAACCCTAGGAGAGGGAAATGACCTTGCTTGGGCGGCAACTGAAGCATGAACAAGGTGTGAAATGACTCATTAGATACTGACATGACGATGACAACCCTCTGAATGATGATACACTCAGCTGAATAGTGACATGGACTGACATTTGGGCAAACCCTAGACCTAATGCCTAGTGACCAAATTTTGCTTGAAGACTCACTGAAATGACAAAATTTGACCTTGACACTTCAAAATCACTTTGTAAGAGCACATTTGATCACTGTAGGAAGGCTGGAAAGACTGACACTAACATTGGCTCCAATGGGGATGGTAGCTCCTTGGAGGTGCCAAGAACCTTAGACCTCTGGGAGAGCAGACCAGTGCCTTACAAGTGTCTGATCGTTGTCCACCATCAACAATCAGATCTGAACTTGATACATCTACTGGGGTGAAATGCAAATGAAGTGTTGTATTCACAAGCTCACGGAGATTGACTGAAGCAGCGTTTATCTACTAACGCTGATGTAAAACAAGAGTGTTTTCGAAGGCTTCTGGCGTAACTTCAGGCTCCGTCTAAGACTTGCGAAACACACACATCAACACACAAACAAGTTTGTTCTCCCCAGTATGGTCGCCAATATGTTAGCGCTTGGAATTCACCTAGGCTGAGATAGACAAACTCTCAAGGCTACATCAAACCATTTCACCTCGTAGCTAGCCCTACGAGGTATGAGAAGGCTCTCTCGGGTCAGATTCGATAGATCTTTCAATATGATTAGGCTGACCAATTAATAATAAAGATTTTAGGCTAGTAAATTGATAAGGGGGTTGATTTAATGATTTTTTGGGGTTTTTGGTGGCAATTGGTGGAAGTGCAATTCAAGATGCGGGGATTGAGCACAGTTTTCACAGGGGGATCTAAGGGGCAAGGTAGGAATGAGTGCTGATGCCTTAATTTGAGATGGATGATCAGAGATGATAGAGGAGAAGCTAAAGAGGGCAAACACACAATTCGAATCCTCTCTAGACAGTAGAAAACATTAAAATTGAACAAACTAAAAAGCTGAGCATGTCAAAACATGAGTTCAAACTTTACCACTTCATCTGTCCAATTTAGAAGCATAAGAGAGATGTGAAACACATAAACAAACTTACAAGAACATGTAGAGAACACACCATCAACAATCAGATCCACAAGAATCCTCAAAGATGTCTGTAAAACCCTGGCTTTCCTTGTCTTCAATTGCAGAAATAGATGCACAATATACAATAAAGCTTCCTTACACAAGAGTCCAACCATGAAAATGAGAAGGAGAGAGCATAATATAGACCATCTAGACCATCTAACTCCTTTCCCCACCTCTAGGGGTCGAGCTCAGCTTTCTAGGAGCAGTTTGAACAAATTCTAAACTAAGAACTAGAAAATAGGCAGCCAAACAACTTGCCTCTATTACTTAGCTAACTCATCCATGCATTAATTTTTCACTTTTTACATCATGGAAGCTTCTAGAAGGGTAAAGAAAGATAAAATCTACCAAAGTGCCATGAAAATATTACATTTATCCATCATCTACAAGTAATAATAGTCAACCATAGTCAAAACAGTTTTTTTTGACCGAAAATGTGAATTCTGGCAAATCTGGAAGTTCTGGTCGCGCCCCTTCACAGCTGTTTTTGAGTGGGTTCCACTGGTCCAAATCAGGTGCAAGATGGCTCATTGGAAAGCTTGGCCTGTCTACTTTCCATCCCAAGTGGAATTTCTGAATTTAGTGTTGATTTGACCCCTCAAAAACCATTTCTCCCAAGGTCACTTTCGGCAACTCAAAAAGTGGGCAGAAAGTCATTTTTTTGATGTGTATTTTGAGCTTTTGGAGGCTCAAAACTCAAAATCAGGCTTCTCCCAAGCATTGGTAATTTTTTTTTTTGCATGCCCTTTCCAAAAATGCCAAGTTTTCAAAATTCCGAGCAATCCTCCAGAATGGTCGCGCGCGGGGCGCGACCATTCCAATGGCCAAAACCTGTAAATTGCACAAAAAATTCACAAATGACAAAATTTTCTCCAAATTTCTTGAAATTTGGGCTGGGAGTCCCCAATCAAGTACCATGCTCAGTCAAAGAGGCTTTGGCCAAAATTTGGAGTGGATCGGGCGTTTTCCTTCGTTTTTGTGCTTTGGCCAACCGTCCTTGGAGCACCTTCATTCTCGCCGGTATTTTTGACATTTCTCTCAAACCATGACACCTGTGTAAAAAGTGAAGGAGGTTTTTCTTCTTTGGCATGTTGTGGACAAAAACCTCTCTCAGTTTTACAAAATTCATCTTTGATTGCTCAGAAACAGCTTTTGAGTGAAACTTGTCCCGATGTGTGAAACAAGGGATTTTGTCGAAATGGAGCGAAATGAAGGGGATAGGGGGCTTCTAAATTCTTGGGGAAATTTTTGGGAGTGGGGAGGGATGTTAGGAGGCAGGGGAAAGTGGAATCTCAGAGATTGAGTGAGGGGAAGGGGTCGAAAAAGACAAAACACAGGCCAAACCTAGAAAATTGCCAGGTTGTAGCTAGAAACTAGGGTTTGCGCAAAAATGAGGAATTTGGCGGATCTAAGGGATGGGAAGTGTTTGATAAGGTACATTAAGGATAGGGGAAGGTGTATGAACATCAGGAAACAAGTTTTGCCGGTGATTTGACCATCCAAGAGAAGTTGCCTTCAAAACCCTAGGAGAGGGAAATGACCTTGCTTGGGCGGCAACTGAAGCATGAACAAGGTGTGAAATGACTCATTAGATACTGACATGACGATGACAACCCTCTGAATGATGATACACTCAGCTGAATAGTGACATGGACTGACATTTGGGCAAACCCTAGACCTAATGCCTAGTGACCAAATTTTGCTTGAAGACTCACTGAAATGACAAAATTTGACCTTGACACTTCAAAATCACTTTGTAAGAGCACATTTGATCACTGTAGGAAGGCTGGAAAGACTGACACTAACAGGGCAAACCTATAGCCAACTGCCTCGACATCCTGAAAGCTCCATGGTGCAAGTGGATCATCCTCATGTGCCATAGCTCACACAACTCACTGCTACTGGTCTACGCTACCATAGGTCTAAGAGGCTAAAACATAAGTCTGTATAGTCTCCCACTACGATCTCCAATCACACAAGCATATTTGACACTGGATCCTCTGGGATATATCAACACTTGCCCTTTTCAAAACAATACCTCAAACCCCTTGTCCTCCTAGCTAGAGACTGATATCAAACTCTTCAACCGCAGCACACAAAGAACATCTGTCACCTTTAAAGGAGGTGATGACTCCCTCTGAAATGAAACTGTCCCCACTCATGTCGCTTTAACTTTGGAGTTGTCTCCAAGCAAAACCTCCAAGTCTACATCATCCTCTAAAAGGCTCGTCAAGTGCTCTCTCACTCCGGTCATATGGCAAGATGCTCCACTGTCAATGAACCATGCACGGGAAGATGTAATATGAGTGGCTAAACTAACCACCGATGCATACTCTGAATCAAATCTAGCCGCAAAATCATCCACCTCAGCTGAAGCTGCAACTCCCTGTTTCTTCTTACCCTTCTTGTTGGGACATTGTACAACATAATGACCCATCTTCCTACAAGCAAAGCATTTCACTTTACTCATGTCCTTCTCCTTAGCCTTCTGCTTCCACTTCTCCTGCTTTGCTCCACTAGTAGAGCCCTTCTTGGCCTTTTTCTTCTTTCCCTTTGCCACAAGAGCAACATTCTCCTTTTCACCTCCTCCACCACTTTTGCTGCCCCCCTCCTTTGCACTCCTCTTGGTCTCCTCCTGGATGAAATCGTCCCACATCCTCCAACCAAGAAAATGCTCTTTGGCCACCAAGCCATGGTTAAAACCATCCCACTTCTCGTGGAACCCATCCAAATAAATTCTAACCTATTGTTCATCTGGAATAACCTCTCCAATGGCAACTAACTCATCCTTCACCTGTGAGATCCTGGTGAGATATGAGGTCACACTGTCGATCTTGGTCATCTTGGTGTTGCGTAGCTTTTGTCTCAACACCATCTTCCTGTTCTCATTAGAACTCTGGTGTAAAGAGACCAAGGACTCCCACATCTGATAGGCAAATCTCATCCCGAACACGAGGGAATAAATGGTGCTTGATGGCATCTAGAAGGATCCTCTTTCCCTTCACATTATTCTTGTTGAACTCCACCAACTAAGCTAGATCAGTGGGTGTTTGCACAACTGCTTCAACAACATCCCACACTTCAACTTCCTCCAGTAAAAGCATGATTCTTTCCTTCAATGGCCCAAAATTTTCAGACCTTGCCAATCTGTCCTCTACTCTCAACCCTGTTGCCATGACCCCACAATCAACAATTTGGAGCAAATCTGTGAGCTAGAACCTTCTTCCCTTTGAACGACTGAAGTCTTTGGGTTTCTGACAAATTTTCAAAAGGTTTTGGTTCACTGTTAGCAGGATTTAATTCTTGCTGCCCTCTTTATCAACTGTATGGAATTTTAGATCTGAGCCTTCAACCTTTCTCTGATATCATGTAGAAAATTTAATGAGTTGCACCCTTAACCCATTTTACAATATTGCAAGTGTTTGTTTGGGCCCAACCCACGTGTTTTGACATGCTGATATAACTTCTACATGCATTTATTGCAAACATAAATAGTGCATCTACACTTTTTCATTTTCCTAACAGCTGATAATTAATGTAAAATTATTGCAAGCATTCATCACATAAGAGAGACTTATTTTTTGGTCAAACTGACCCTGGAGAAACCCCACAGCCACTTGGGGAAAACCAGTCTCTGTATTAAATTGGCAAATTCTGCTTTAAAATATCACTGGTTGAATTCTGAGCATCGATTTTGTCAAATTTTGTTATTCTTTCAAAATTAGGGCTATGAGTGAATTAAAAGTTTGGGTATATTTTCTGGAATGGTTTAATTTAATTTCTAAATTTAGGGCACAAATTTTACATATCTGGTTAATTTCTAAAAATGGGTATAACAATATTTGTGTATTGAGGTTTTGTGTAGGTTGAAGGGCCGCAACTTGGTTATTTATTGGGTTTGGTTGTGGGTTTCTAGTTGAAGGGTTGTAACTCGGTTATTGTATATTTGTATTTGTGAAGGGTTTGTGAAAATTCCTACATTCAAGGAACCCCTACTGCAACAAAACTGAATTTACTTCTCCTACTTGATTTTAATATACATTATCAAGTTATTTTCTGAATAATATTGAAGTAAATTACTTTTGCAGCCTACACCAATTTAATTTGATTACATGAAACAAGAAACTGAGCAAAGAACAAGATACATAGGACACCATTATTTTTGGACAAAATAGTCCCTGGAAAAATGCAATGTGGGAAAATCGGTGCAACAACTCTGAGGGTTTTATATTATTAAGCAGTAGTTCTGAATAGAATGTTGGATGCCCTCTCGACAATCCAGTTACAGAGAAAAAATATAATGGCAGAAAACTGAGTGAGATTACCTCACTTCACCTGGCAGTTTCTGGTTGCTCCGGCAATAGAATTGGCTAACCCCGACTATCTCTGCGCTGGCCTTGCGTCAACCTTACAAGCTCTGCGTCAGCCCTGCGCTGTCTCGTCTGCCTCCTGGAGCTTCTGCGTCAACCTCTCCTGGCTGTTCCGATAACTCCTCGGCTGAATTTTGAATTTCTGCATGAGGTCAGCTTCTCCTCTGCACTGGCCCTTTTGGCTTTGCGTTAGGCCTGCATGGGCCCAGACTGGCCCAACGTCAGTCCCTCTATATGTTGCGTTGCCTCCACTAGTGGCTCTTCGCCTCTTTGCCCAATATTCCCGAACTATCCTTGCCTCTCTGCTGCAGAATGATCACCTAGTTTGAATTTCTCAGCTTCCTAGCCCCAGAAATCGAACTCCAGATCAATTCGTTCTCACCGTGTGTGTTTCTAAACAAACCCCAAGCCTCTTTCTTATACTTTTCTCGTTGAGACTTCAACGAACGAGATTAAGTCTCTAATCAACAACTAAGATTAAAACTTGACTTGATTCGCTTTCTAGAACATTCTCACCCATATTTTGATTAATACCATTAATACTTTATTTTTCCTAAGTTTAGACTTAGGAACCCCATTAAAAATATTAATTATTTTAATAAAATACAATCCGGGTGGAATTTCACCAAACAGTTTCTGGGTTCTTTAGAACTCATGTGCCTTAGCCTCTCCACCGATTTTCATGGCTAGAGCACATCCGATGCTACCAAAAACTAACACTCCCTCTTAGCGAGGAAAGTGCTCTAGCAACAATGTTCAACTACATGTTGCTCTGTCTCTGAAGCATCTCCTTTCCGCATTGTTGTTGCCACCAACATTGTGTTGTTGCTATTGTACTGCTGCCCATGACACTGCCACTTCCACTGTTGCATTGGTAGTACATCTCCCTCTGCATCTGTTGCTAACACTGCCACTGCTAGCTCTGCACTGCAACATTTTCTAATTGTTGCTGCTCAACAATGGAAAAACATCCAAAATTTTTGAACTAACTGTGTTCAGCATAATACCATGTGAATGTTGGAATCTGACTGCTACTAGTCCCTGACCCTCTGAATCTTCTGCGCTGCTGCTGACTTCTGCACTGTGCCATCTGCACTCTTGCCAACCTTGCTCTGCGTTGATCAGTCTCTGGTCTTAGGCTACTGCATCTATCTCTCCAAACAACCCACTGCATCATCTGACACTAAGTCCATCTCACTACTGTTGAATCTCGGGCTCCTATAGCAAGGAATTGATCCAAGGGGTGGACTCCTCAAGGATCCTGCCCACATGTAGTCCTCCCTACTAGAGTTCAATATCGCCCCATTTCCCTCCTGGAGATGCATGGGCACTCATGGCAAACTCATCTTCGTCAATTTTTGCTGGAGCAGCCTTAGGATCATGTTTCTCATCCTTATCCTTTTGTTTCAAAGGACACTGGGATGCAAAGTGGCCCATCTCGCTATATCTGAAACATTTCTCCTTCTAAATGTTCTTCTTCCGCTTCTGCTTCTGTTGTCCCTTTGATGCTAGAGCTACATTCTCCTCCTCCTCCTTGGTCTTCGTGCCACTCCCTCTGCTGCCATTGAGGTTGACCTTAACTAGATCCCTCCTTAATTCTTCCTGTTGAAGGGCTGCCCACATCTCCTCCCATGAAGGTAGTCTTTCCCTGCCTAATATACTTTGGATGAAGACTTGCCATTCATCCGAGACTCCATCCAGGGCCGTCCTTACCATCGCGGTAAACTGAGGAGCAGACCTCACTGCAGCAAGCTGGTCTCTGGTGTCCTGAAGACGTTGAAGATAGGAGTTAACCCCTTCTCCCTTCTGCATCAATGGCCGCTGCAACTTTTGTTCTAAGTACATCTTCTGATGTTTGGAAGAACCTTCATATAGTGAAGACAAAGCTTCCCACATTTAACAGGCTGTATCTTTGCCCTGCAAGTGTGAGACCACATGATCTTGAACTCCATCGAGTATGAACCTCTTTGCCTTTCCCTACTCTGCCTTGTACTTCTTCTTCTGATCATTGTCCACGGGAACAACCACAACACTCTTGATGTAGGCTTCGAGATCGTACTCCTCCAGAACAGCTAAGATTCTGGTCTTCCATATGACATATTTGGAAGCTCCTTCCAACCTGTCTTGATCTCTGAGCCCATGTGATGCCATCTCACCCAAATGGTCGAATTGACTCCTATAGTCACTGCACAACATTGATCTGTTGCTCGACAAGTGAAAAATTTGGACTTTTGGCGAGAAAAGTCCTCTTAGGAGAAAATTCCCCTTCTATGTGTCTTTGCTCTTTTTCGACGGATTTTTGCCTCGGCAGAAACTGCGCCCTTCAAGCACTACAGTGAGGCTCTGTGTCACTCCCTATGCCTCTGCAAGCTCACGAACCGGAAATTGTACCTCTCTGTCGACTCTCTCAGAGAGGGATTTCCTCGGAATCTTTGCTTTCTCGGTAAGGACTGCGCAATCCCTTCAAGGGGATTTGAATTTCTGCCAAACGCAACTATTGGCCTCTTTGCTCAACGCTGTATCTGCTCCTGTTTCAAAATCAATGCTCCAATACCGTGTGAAAATTCCTATACTCAAGGAACCCCTACTGTAGCAAAATTGAATTTACTTCTCCTACTTGATTTTAATATACATTATCAAGTTATTTTCTGAATAATATTGAAGTAAATTACTTCTGCAGCCTACACCAATTTAATTTGATTACATGAAACAAGAAACTGAGCAAAGAACAAGATACATAGGACATCATTATTTTTGGACAAAATAGTCCTCGGAAAAACCAGTGTAGCAACTATGAGGGTTTTATATTATTAAGCAGTAGTTTTGAACACAATTATGGATGCCCTCCCGACAATCCAGTTACAGAGAAAAAATATAATGGCGGAAAACTGGGTTAGATTACCTTACTTCACCTGGCAGTTTCTGGCTGATCTGACAACAAAACTGGCTAACTCCGGCTATCTATGCGTTGGCCCTGCGTCAACCTTACAGGCTCTGCGTCAGCCTTGCGCTGTCTCTTCTGCCTCCTAGAGCGTCTGCATCAACCTCTCCCGGCTGTTTCGACAACTCTCCGGTTGAATTTTGAATTTCTGCGTGAGGGCAACTTCTCCTCTGCACTGGCCCTTCTGGCTTTGCGTCAGGCCAGCGTGGGCCCAGACTGGCCCAGCATCAGTCCCTCTAGATTATGCGTTGCCTACACTAGTGGCTCTCCGCCTCTCTGCACAGTATTCCCGAACTATCCTTGCCCCTCTGTTGCAGAATGATCACCTAGTTCGAATTTCTTAGCTTCCTAGCCCCAGAAATCAAACTCCAGATCAATTCGTTTTGTGTGTGTGTGTGTTTATAAATGAACCCCAAGCCTCCTTCCTATACTTTTCTCGTTGTGACTTCAACGGTCGAGTTTAAGTCTCTAATCAACGACTAAGATTAAAACTTGACTTGATTCACTTTCTAGAACATTCTCACCCATATTTTTATTAATACCCATTAATACTTACCACATTAAAAATATTAATTATTTTAATAAAATACAATCCGGGTGGAATTTCACCAAACGGTTTCTGGGTTCTTTAGAACTCATGTGCCTTAGCCTCTCCACCAATTTTCATGGCTAGAGCACATCCGATGCTACCAAAAACTAATAGGGTTGTGGTAGTGAACTGTTTGGAGTTCCTCCCAATCGTATCGAAGTCCATTATAAATCGAACTTTTGTGTATTGAAGTTTTATATTCAAAGAGCAGTTGAGAAATTGTTTTGGGAGTTCCCCCTCTCATTTATCGAAGTGTTATTTATGTACATGATTCATGTTGTTTATGAATGAATGTGATTATTGCCGAACTTAAGTTAATTGAAGTAAACTGTAATTGAAGTTAATTTTTGAAGTGGCTATTGTAGTGAGATTTGATTGAACACCAATTTCGCAAGTATAATATATTTGTCTCGGTATAGGGTACATGGGCTAGAGGCATAGTACGAGCATTAGTAAACTCAAGTTGGTTTCACCATTGAGGAGAAAGCACGTTGGTGCCGCACACCTCATGGGACTTTGGATTGCCTGAGGGAAGTTATTTCTAGGAGGGAAACCTCACCATTTTTTGAGGCTTATAGCATGCGTTTGGTAGGGATATTGAGCCTATTGATCCTAAAAGATTTCATCCTTTGGGTGACAATCCTCTATCTTTGATGGTTTTTTCTTACATTTGGCATACCTTGCTTATTGTCTTAGTCTCCTTTACCTTGTGGATGACAAGTGACTTTCTTGTAAATTTTCTAGGCTAAGGAGTTGGTGTTGCCTTTGTCTCTACTTGGGCCAACCCAAAAATATTATCAGTTGAGTTATATAGCTTGCTTGGACAATGAGATTACCATGTTTGAATTTTTAGCATGCAATAGTAGTCTCCCACTTGTGAATCATTAATGCCAATGGCGGGAATTAGTCTTTGCCATTTTTTATTTTTGCCCTTCTCTCTATATTTTCTCGTTTTTTCAACTCTATTTTTGGTCACCTCAGTAGTGATTGATTCCCTCTTAAGTCATTATCATGAGTAGGGCCCAACTTGAGATACTTATTCCTAGATGGTTCTAGTCAACATGCTCCTTCCTCCTTGTTACTTCCTTGGAACGTTGGTTTTGGTTGTTGCATCCTGTAGACTGCAACTATGGGATTGCTTAATCATTTATCCAATATATCCTTCCTCTAATCTTTTGCTCCTTGACTTAGCTAGTATCACCCTAGTGTCGTAACCATTTTTCTCTCATTCTATATCTACCTTTGTCTATTGTTTTCATTCTTCTTTTCTCATTCACTCATCATCTTCATACTCATGTTAGATATTTTTGTCTTAACCAGTATGTCACTAGCTCATCACAACTCACACCTTTGCTTGTTTTGTGCTAGCATTGTGTCATGTAGCCTTTGCTTTTGCCTCTCGAAAGTCACTTCTTCTCATGCTAGAGCTACCTTGTTGATCGTATTTCCAAATCTTGCCTTCATTGGTGCTTCACCAGTGTTCGTATCTTTTGCACCCTAGGTAGCTACAGGTAGGCATAGCTATCTCATAGTTTCATAGCTATTTCATGAAATTTGCCACTTTAGATGACCTTTATTTCCATCTATTTTTCAATTGATGAGGTTGCTTGGATGATTATGAAGATATATTCTTACCTTGGAAACATCCTTCAACAATCTCCAACATCAAGATATCTCTTTTTTTTCATTGAATTATATGTATCGTAATTCTAACTATTCTTCCTTGGCTTTTTGCATTTCATTTATGCTTCTTGCTTAACACTACTCTTATCTAGCTTGTTAAGCATGGACCCCATTTTATGTATTCGACTAGTTTTGACTTGGGACAATGGGAGATGATTCTATGATTATTCATGTGGCATCACATTTCATGGGGTGATTTCATGGTTGACATAGTAGTACACATATGCCACGACATTGGTCACATCATTCAAGGCCCATGTAGGCAAATTTTGCATGCATGGGCATCCTCTTGACACTCCATGTTGAATATCCTTGAATGACCTCCTATTTCATCATCTTTCTAGCTATTTTGGAATGGAATAGAGCTCTAAACTCTTTGTGAACACATCTAGTTGCTATTTGCGAACATGTGGCTTCATTATTTTTGACTTGGAGAGGGTCATTTCATAATTTTTGGAGGTCACTTGCATGATTTTTAGGATATATTCTTACGATTGAAACCTCTCCTTGGACTTATGAGCTATTTTGGAGGAGTTTTCAACATATTTGGTCCTTTTCACTTGACGCGGGTGGAACACCCATTGTCAAGCCCTCAGGCTTGGGCGCTCAAATGTGCTCGAGTTAGGCCGAGTCAAGTTTGGTGGAACGAGTTGGACGACACGAAGAGTGCGACCGAGATGAGTTCGATGGAACAACTTTGGTGAGACGGGCACACGAAGAGCGCGCCCATGATGAGTTTGGTGGAACAATTGGAACGACTTGGTGAGGTGACACGATAAGGGTGCCAATCCATGGCACACTCTATCGAAGACAAGGCGTGCCCAAAAAAAGACAAGGTGCGCCCAAGCGAGATGCGCCTGTCTGATTTGCGAATGCACACGATCGAGGATCAACGTGAAGAGGAGTATATTTGAGAGAAGTATGGTGGGTTCATACCAGGTATGGTTGGATTCTTCTAAGAGACGAGGAGTGATGGCCTTGTGATGTTGACAAGCAAGTTGTATGACTTCCCCACACCACCATCTTTTTGAAGCTCATGAAGGAGATGGGCTTATTGTCACTTGTTCGAGATTGTGAGACCCCTGGGAGCTTGAGATGCCATTAAATGTCGCCTCATGATGAGCATAATCGGAGGAAATATTGTGTGACATGGAAAGAGGTGACAATGGTTGTACATGTTTGGGTGCATGTGTTCTTGTGGAGTTGATGCTATAGTCAGATTAGCGACCTCACTAGTCGATTGCATGAGGGAATCTAGCACATGTCATTATTACAGGTTGCGATACATATATATACATGGGATATATGTCAGAGATGATATTCTTTTGTATCGATGAAGACAAGTTGATGCGAAGGTTGTTCATGATGAGGACAATCTTTAGGATTTGGTTAAGAAGTTTGCCGAGGTGTTGTCAAGGACGACAACCGTTTTGATGTGGGGGAAGATGTCAAGCCCTTAGGCTAGGCACCCAAGCACGCCCCAGTTAGGTTGAGTCGAGTTTGGTTGAATGACTTGGTTGGCACGAAGGGTGTGTCTGAGATGAGTTCGATGGAAACACCTTGGTGAGACGAGCGCATGAAGAACACACCTGAGATGAGTTTGGTGGAATGATTGGAACGAATTTGAGAGTCGACACGACGAGGGTGCCTAGCTGAGGTGCACTTGACCAAAGACAAGGCGCTCCCAGACAAGATGCGCCTGACTGAAGACAAGGCTTGCCTAGCTAAGATGCACCTGCAAGCTTGTGGAATGCAGTATTGTTGAGGGTGGTACACCCTGGGGTATTTGTGTATTGAGGTTGTGTGTAGGTTGAAGGGCCGAAACTTTGTTATTTATTACTTTTGGTTGTGGGTCTCTAGTTGAAGGGTTGAAACTCGGTTATTGTATATTTGTACCTGTGAAGGGTTGTGGCAGCGAACTGTTTGGAGTTCCTCCTAACCGAACCAAAGTACATTATAATCTGAAGTTTTGTGTATTGAAGTTTTATAGTCAAAGAGCATTTTGGAAATTGTTTTGGGAGTTCCCCCTCTCATTTATTGAAGTGTTATTTATGTACATGATTCGTGTTGTTTATGAATGAATGTGATTATAGCTGAACTTAAGTTAATTGAAGCACACTGTAATTGAAGTTACGTTTTGAAGTGGCTATTATAGTGAGATTTGATTGAACACCAATTTTGCAAGTATAAGATATCGATCTCAGTATAGGGTACATGTGCTAGAGGCATAGTACTGGCATTAGTAAACTCAAGTTGGTTTACCATTTAGGAGAAAGTGCGTCGGTGCCGCACACCTCAAGGGACTCGGGAAGCTCATAGCTCAGAGGTGTGCCCTGGTGGCGTGACACCCATATTTTGAGGATAGACATTGGCTTACCTGAGGGAAGTTATTTCTAGGAGGGAAACATCACCATGTTTTGAGGCTTATACCATGCCTTCGGGAGGGATATTGAGTGTCTTGATCCTAAAGGATTTCAACCTTTAGGGGACGACCCTCTATATTCGATGGTTTTGTTTACATTTGGCATACCTTGCTTATTGTGTTAGTCTTCTTTACCTTGTGGATGAAAAATGACTTTCTTGTAAATTTTTCTAGGCTAAGGCGTTGGTGTTACCTTTGCCTCTACTCGATCCAACCCAAAAATGTTATAAATGGAGGTATATAGATTGCTTGGACAATGAGATTACGATGTTCGAATTTTTAGCATGCCATAGTAGTCTCCCACTTGTGAATCATTCATGCCAATGGTGGGAAGACATTCTTTCCCATTTTTTTGTTTTTGCCTCTCTCTATATTTTCTTGTTTTGTCAACTCTATTTCCGGTCACCTCACTAGTGATTGATTCCCTCTAAGTCATTATCATGAGTAGGGCCCAGCTTGAGATACTTGTTCATAGATGGTACTAGTCAAGATGCTCCTTCCTCCTTGTTAGTTCCTTGGAATGTATCTTGTAGACTGCAGCTATGGGATTGCTTAATCATTTATCCTACACATCATTCCTCTAATATTATGCTCCTTGACTTAGCTAGTACCACCCTAGTGTCGTAACCAATTTTCTCTCATTCTATATCAACCTTTTTCTATTGTTTTCAATCTTCTTTTCTCATTCTCTCAACATCTACATATTCATGTTAGATATTTTTGTCTTCACTAGTATGCCATTGGCTCATTGCAACTCACACCTTTGCTTGTTTTGTGCTAGCATTGTCTCATGTAGCCTTTGCTTTTGCCTCTAGAAAGTCACTTCTTCTAATGCTAGATCTACCATGGTGATCGTATTTCCAAATCTTGCCTTCATTGGTCCTTCACCAGTCTTCGTATCTCTTGCACCCTAGGTAGTTACACGTGGGCATAGCTATATCGTAGTTTCATAGCTATTTCATGAACTTTGCCACTTTAGATGCCCTTTATTTCCATCTATTTTGCAATTGACGAGGTTGCTTGGATGATTATGAGGATATATTCTTACCTTGGAAACCCCTCAACTTGACTTATGAACACTTTTGGAGGAGTTCTCGTCCTATTTTGCCCCTTTTCACATCACACATGTTGACATATGAACTTCTAGGGCCAGACATTGTCTTGGTTGAGGTAATTTATTTCTACGAGAAGAACCTTACCGTGTTTTTTGGCTTATAACCTGCCTTTGGTGCTTCACTAGTCTTCATATATCTCGCACCCTAGGTAGTAACATGTGGGCATAGGTACCTCTTAGCTTCATAGCTATTTCATCCACTTTGCCACTTCAAATGCCCTTTATTTTTTAATATGGAAATTTCTGCCTTTTATTTTTGATGGTGTTAAAGCAGTGTCAATATGCCCCTTGTTTTCTTGTGTTGATTTTGTTCACCTCGTGTCCTTGTCACGGAGTCAGTGTCACCTTCTACCCTCTTAAAGGTAAAACTCTAACATGACCATTGTTGGATTATAACATATTTTGGTAGCGATGTTACCATTCTCACATCTTTCGCGTCCTTCAAAAAGCTGCAAAATGAAGACAACTCTTTTGTTAAATATAAGTTTTGTATTTGTTTCTCAAAGGCTGTTCTTGGCTGCGAAACTGCGCTCAGAAACCAACTCAACCAACTTTAGGTTCAAGCTGGTCCTTGAACTGGAGGGGGATCCCTCAAGTGTTAAAATTTAGTGTAGATATTCACACTGAACACTTAGACTAGCTAATAAGATCAGAAAGCGTGAAGAGACACTCTCAACAGCTAAACAAAATACATACAGGAAATGTTTAGATAGCGACAATCTTGTGATGTTGAGGGATGAGCAGTGACACACTGTCATTCTGATTTGCTCATTAATGAAAATAACTTCATGGTGGGATTTCGGGGGAGGGGGTGATACTCAACCCAACCTTTCCCGAATACCAACACACCCCCTCATGCATGCAAAAATAAAGATATGGAATTACAGGAAAGAACATACGTCAGAAACAAATTATGTCATAAAACTGAAGCCAAAAACCTTTGATTGAAAATTTTGTAGTAGAAGTCTTTACAAAAAATGTCAGGGTTTTGGCATCAAAATCCAACCCCCGCATACTACAAATCAAATAATATATGATAATTACATCTCAAAGCTATCACTAGCTGTCTGGAAATAAAATGAAATAATAAATTAAAATAAAACTAAATCTAGAAATTGATTGCATAAACTCTCAAATTATTGAACTGCTTGAGTCAAATCCCTTGGATCTGGAATAATCTTCCGCTGTTGAAAATGTGAATATGCAGATCTTGATGGCCAAGATATGCTCAACTAACCCTCTATTGCTGATTTTCTGACATTTGTCTTTGACTGATGATTTTTTGCCTTAAAATCTGGGGTTATTGAAACTATCCCTGAAGATCTGTCAACTTTCCTTCCAACCTGGAACTGCTAGTTTCATTTTCCACCTATCCTTTGACTTTAATCCACAAGATCTCCTGTTCTTGATATGATCCTCGAACCCTGAATGGACTACTGACTGTTTGGTTCTCTGCTTGAAATCCGGAAGCAATCTTTTGACTGCTGATATAACTCCTGGAAATCTGGTATCTTTATCAGGTTAGATGCTCTACCACTTGTCTTTCCACTGTCAACTGTATCCACATATTTAGTTGCCTTCAAATCGGACCTAGATTTGGTTTATCATTCACTGCCATCTATAATCTAATTGCTTGAAGATATTGAATCTGTACACTTTTCTACCCTTAAATCTGGATCTTCTTGCTTAAATCACTCAAGTACTACTGACTAGAGGAAATAATACTTGTTACCTGCCACCTCACATCCCAGCATTCCTCAATTGTATAACTGATCCTTGAATCTTTGAATTGACCCTCTGAAAATGATCTTTTGCCATTATGACAGGCTTGATTTTAAATCTGCTACTGGTGCATAATGATGCTTTGTGTCCATACTTTCAACCAGTATTTTTTAAAAATTGTCACATTTGATTTGGCTTTGCCTCAAATCTTCCTTGTTTCTATCCTTAGGCTTCTTTGCAAATTCACAGAGCACCAAGTGCCAATATCATCTGAGAATTCTTTGGTGTCTGCAAGTCCTAATCCAATGAACTTGCAGGTTGCTCTGTCGAGTTATAAAAATCCTGATTCTAAGGAACATTCAACTGCTCTTCTTTTGCCATGCTTACACTTGTTGTAGATGAATAGAATTAGGGAAAAGAAGCAAAACAAGCATTGAAACTACTCTTGATGACTATTTAAGAAGTCAAGTCCTCGTAAATTCTAATGATAATAGATGAAGGTTGCTAGACACTCCATTTTCATACTTCTGAGGAGGCTGTAAATCATTCTTGGAAACAAAATCATGGTCTTCGAGTTTTGGATAAGTAGGTTCCCAAAATTTTTCCCAACCGGTATTTTTAAAAAATTGTCACATTTGATTTGGCTTTGCCTCAAATCTTCCTTGTTTCTATCCTTAGGCTTCTTTGCAAATTCATAGAGCACCAAGTGCCAATATCATCTGAGAATTCTTTGGTGTCTGCAAGTCCTAATCCAATGAACTTGCAGGTTTCTCTGTCGAGTTATAAAAATCCTGATTCTAAGGAACATTCAACTGCTCTTCTTTTGCCATGCTTACACTTGTTGTAGATGAATAGAATTAGGGAAAAGAAGCAAAACAAGCATTGAAACTACTCTTGATGACTATTTAAGAAGTCAAGTCCTCGTAAATTCTAATGATAATAGATGAAGGTTGCTAGACACTCCATTTTCATACTTCTGAGGAGGCTGTAAATCATTCTTGGAAACAAAATCATGGTCTTCGAGTTTTGGATAAGTAGGTTCCCAAAACTTTTCCTTTGTATCTTACAACAGTGTTTCATAAGACACTTGAAACCAATAATTATCCTGAATATCCTTTAGGCTTATGGCCCAAAATGCATGATTTGAAATTCTGCAGCTATGCTTTTATTTATTTTTTAGTTTAATTCAAGGTTATCTCCATCAGCTTCACTGCAACCTCTTTCCCATCGTAAATTCTTCTGCAAACAGACCCAAATGTGCTTTGGGCATGTTGACATTACTTTTGGCACTTGATTATTTCATTGGCTTCTGAAGTTCATTAATTATCTCAGGTTTGAATCATCTTGAACTTGGCTTCAAAGGAGTAATCCGTTTATCCAAACCTTCAATGATTTCTGTTATCCATAAATGTGTAAAACTATTACCTAAGAACATAGATCTATTTCATGGTGATGCCATTTCATTTTTAATGTGCACTATTTTGGATTTTGCTGTCTGTAGGAATAATATGATGCCATAGAAAATTCAGAGTATATGAGCTTCTCCATTGAAGGCCAACACGAGTTAATGTATGGCTTTTAGAATCTATTGCTGCAAATTTTCAAATGCAATGCATATCTTTCAACTGACACCTTGGTATTCTGTTTTATTGATCGACATTCTAAAAACTGCTTACTTTATGTCTCTCCTTTCCATCCAACTAAAACCTTTCATGCTAGTTGCTGTTCTTTTTGTTAAATGTGTAGGATGCTTATAGTGCATCAAAACCTCTCATGGATTCGTTTGAAAAGTCCTCAAAAACGCCCCTTGCAAGCTTGAAATTCTCTTTACCTTGTAATCAAGACCAAAATATTCTTGCAAACAAATTCATGAAGGTTTTGCCTCTCACTTAATCGTTGAAAGTGAAACAATTAGCCAGTAGCTTTTATAAACAAATCCAACTCTGGCAATATATCCTTCCCACCTATAGACCTCTTAACTGGAGCTTCTTTGGTTCTAGACATTGAATTGATCTGACCATATTACTATTCTTCAACCAGAAAGACTCATCTGTATGTGCCATTGTATTTAATTTCTCCACACTTAACTATTTCCTCGATTATCTTTGGGCTCTTCAAGAGTTTTGGATTCTCTGCAATCCAGTTAATAACAATTTTAACTTTTTCATGGGTTTAAAAACTGAATAGATATAGGCAAGTATATGCCTCGGTGCCAGGGTACTGCAAGAATCTTTTTCCAACAATGGCAGTTTTACCAATAACTATACTTGTGCCATAATCAAGAAAAATTCCATATGCAACATGAACAGCTGGATGAATATCTACCATAAAGACCTTCCTTTTGCAACTTTAACTGTCGGGACCAACATTCGTTGTTATTGACCTCATAATGCATGTACAACATATAACAGGTAAGAACAATTCATCAAAGTTCTTCAGGTTGCCTAAACAGAGTTTGATGATCCCAAAGGTACTGGAGCACTTGCCAAGCTATTTAGTAACAATAAAGATGCAGAAATCCTCTTTCAACGGTAGTGGTCATCACTCAACCATGGCTTTTCAAAAATGACTTGAGAAGTCAGCTTATTCCTGTTCCTGAAAAAACTCAATCTGAACTGCAAAACTGGATGCCAGGAGAAAACAATTCTTAAAACCTTATACCTTTCTGTGTGTACAAACCCTTGATGCCGATAGTCTGCAAAAAAATCAGTTTCTCTGTCTCCTTCAATTGCTAAAGCAACTACAGCTTTCTTCACTCCTTGAACCTTTTCCAAGGCAGATTCCACAGTGCTAGAGCAAGAAGTGCATGTCACTCCTTTTATGCAAAGAGGTCATACAACTATTGCAGATCTCTCATCAACATCATCGTTTATCAGGGTGGCTTCAAAGCCAGCATCTTCAATTGCTTCCCTAATTGATTCCTCCTTGTGTGGAACATGGCTTATCAAATTGCCTTTGTTGAAGAACTCGTTTACCCCCTATCCACTATTCGGAAATAGTCTCTTTACTGCAATTGCATACTTTACATAAATCATCTGTGCAAATAGTAACTAGTGCACATACGTTGCCTCTGATGCATTCCTGTGACAATTTGCGAATGTGGTTCTTCTCTTTCTCATCCTAGCAGGAAACATTGGGGTCACTTCTGTTATTCAAGAGGGTATGCAAATTCTGAGGTAGACCCTTGCTCAATCACCAAGTACTCGAGCTTTAAGCATGAGACCCCTCATTTCACTTTTGCAAGTCTGTGTATGCATCTTCTCGAACATTGCTGTTGAGTGAAAACCCTAGTCTGAAATTAGTTGCAAAACTTTCATGTGCATATAGTACATGATATTCTCCATCTAAGTAGTTTTCATTAAAACTTTCCAGTTGTAGACAATTACATATTCACGCATCATCCACCATTGGTGCCTAAAGATCGAAAGCTTCTCATATAACTAATTTACAAAGTATATGAATCCACATTCTGGAATTTCAAGCTATCTTTTACAAACTTTGGAAAGGGACTCAAGTGAATCCTTTCTGCAAAATTTGCCATTGAAATTTCCTTTCCAACAATTGTCAAAAGTCCAAATATGCTGTGTTGTCGTTCTCATGGGGAAGATGAGATGCTCTGCATCCGAGACATGGCCACATAAAGAAACTCGTTGCCACCTTTAAACTTGTCTGGCAGAATTAGCTCCTGCACTGTCATTGTAAATCACGACTGGATTGCGGGAGGGGGTGTAAACAGTAAGCGGTTTTTAGAGCTGGGGGTCCACAATTCTCCACAGAATGCCACGTAGGGAAATGTGGTTTGATAAAACAGTCAATTGCGGACCCTCCCCTTCGTTAAGTGTCGAACAGCTTGAGGGGTCCACAATTCAACTATGGCCATGGATTTTCCTTGACATCCTTGGATCATTGACACTTGGCGATATCCCTGTTTTCGCTGACAAGGAACGTTGGGTTTTGACAAAATGGAAACACATTATATATTTTCATATATGAGAGTATATCCCACATCGCAAATACAAAAGCCTCCAACCCACTTTATATACTCAGGTGCATATGGATGTAACCAACTCGTTGGGCGCCCTTTAGCTCCTCTCTTGGCTTGGCACTCTGAGTATTGAGCTTTGACTTGGCTTGTGATTTGACTGCTTGGTGGACTTCGATAACAAATATGGGATAGAATAAGGACTTGGAGATCAGGCTTTCAAGCCTAATATTTTGCATTAATTTTATATTTTAAATAAAACATTTTATAAAAATATATAACTATAATTTTATAAAATTAAATTGTTTTTTTTTTTGTTAAGCTTGGCAGGACTCTCATTTTCGATTTTACATGTCCATTATTCACCCCGCAACTGGGGAAGGTAGTACAAGATTCGAACCCAAGATCTCCGGTTCGGTGAGACTTCATTCCACGACCATCGCCACTTGAGCTTCCCCATGCGGACGATTTAAAATTAAAATTATTATTAAAATAACCCAATCAATTTGTATAAAGACCATTTTGTGACCGAAGTTCACATATGCCTGAGAGTCTGGGTAGGAAATTGGTTGACACACCATAAAAAAAATTTGTAACATTTTGAAGAGGTCAAAATATGTTACAACAATAAGTATAATATTTCTAACTATTTTTCCTTGGTTTTTATGCATTTCACTGATGCTTGCTTCTTAACAACATTCCTATCCATTTTTTTAAGCATGGACACCCCATCTTATGGATTGGACACGTTTTGGCCAAGGACTCTTTGGGATGACTCTATGATTGTTCCAGTGGTGACAAATTTCGTAAGGCAATTTCATAGGTGGTAGTACACATATCCCAAGGCATTAGTCACATTATTCGAGGCACATTTGGGGAGCTTTTGCATGCATGGGCATCCTCGTTACATGCTAGGTGCTCAACTTGTGTCACTACATCCCTTGTTTTTTCGTCTTGATTTTGTGCACCTCCTATCCTTGCTAAGTAGCCGATGTAACCTTCTTCCTAGAGGTAAAACTATAACATAGTCATTGCAGGATTGTATCTTATTTTGGTATTGAGATTACCATGTTCACATCTTTCTTATCCTTCAACAAGCTCCAACATCAAGACATCTGTTTTGTTCAGTGAATTATAATTATCGTAATTTTAACTATTCTTCCTTGGATTTTTGCGTTTCATTTATGCTTCTTGCTTAACACTACTCTTATCTAGCTTGTTAAGCATGGACCCCATTTTATGTATTCGAAACGTTTTGGGTTGGGACAATGGGAGATAATTCTATGATTGTTCATGTGGCATCACATTTCATGGGGCAATTTCATTGTTGACATGGTAGTACACATATGTGACGACATTGGTCACATCATTCAAGGCCCATTTAGGCAAATTTTGCATGCATGGGCATCCTCTTGACATTCCATGTTGAATATCCTTGAACGACCTCCTATTTCATCATCTTTCTAGCTATTTTGCACTGGAATAGAGCTCCAAACCCTTTGCGGACATATCTACTTGCTATTTGTGAACATGTGGCTTAATTATTTTTTACTTGGAGAGGGTCATTTCATAATTTCTAGAGGTCACTTGCATGATTTTTAGGATATATATTTATGTTTGAAACATGTTCTTGGAATTATGAGCTATTTTGGAGGAGCTTTCAACATATTTGGCCCTTCTCATTGGACGCATGTGGACCTCCCACTGTCAAGCCCTCAGGCTTAGATGCTTGAATGTGCTTGAATTAGTCCGAGTCAAGTTTGGTGGAACGACTTGGAGGACGCAAAGAGTGCACCTGAGATGAGTTCGGTGTAATGACATTGGTGAGATGACTACACCAAGAGTGCGCCCAAGATTAGTTCGGTGGAAGAATTGGAATGAGTTGGTGAGTCGACATGTCAAGGGTACCCAACCGAGGCATGCTCTATCAAAGACAAGGCGTGCCCATCCAAAGACAAGGTGCACCCAACCGAGACACGCCTATCCAATTTGTGAATGCACACAACTGAGGATGAATGTGAAGAGGAGTATATTGCAGAGAAGTATGGAGGGTTCATACTAGGTATGGGTGGATTCTTCTCAAAGACGAGGAGAGATGGCCTTGTGATGTGGAAAGGGAAGTCGTATGACTTCACCATACCATCATCATTTTGAAGCTCATGAAAGAGATGTGATTACTGTCACTTGCTCGAGATGGTGAGACCCTGGGAGCTTGAGATGCCATTGAATGGCGCCTCGTGATGAGCATAATCAGAGGAAAGATTGTGTGACATGGATAGAGGTGATAATGGTTGCACATGTTTGGGTGCATGTGTTCTTCTGGAGTTGATGCTACGGTCAGATTAGCTGCCTGACTAGTCGATTGCATGAGGGGATCCAGCACATGTCATTCTTATAGGTTGCGATACATTCATAGACATGGGATATATGTTAGAGATGAGATTCTTATGTATTTATGAAGACAGTTGATGTGAAGGTTGTTCATGATGAAGACAACCTTCAAGATTTGGTTAAGAAGTTTGTCGTGGGGTGCGTTGTCAAGGACGAAAACCATTTTGACGCCCGAGAGGTTGTCAAACCCTTGGGTTAGGCACTAGAGCACACCTGAGTTAGGCCGAATCTAGTTCTATGGAACAACTTGGTTGGCACGAAGGGCGTGCCCGAGGAGAGTTCAATGGAAGGACTTTGGTGAGACGAGCGCACAAAGAACAAACCTGAGATTAGTTTGGTGGAATTATTGGAACAAATTTGAGAGTCGGCACGACGAGGGTACCTAGCCGAGGTGCACCTGATAGAAGACAAGGTGCGTCTAGCCGAGACACACCCGAGCAAAGACAAGGCGTGCATAGATGAGACGTGCCCGATCGAGTTGTGAAGGTACATGATCGAGGATGAGAGGCGTGCCCAATCGAGTTGTGAAGGTACATGATCGAGGATGAGAGGCGAAGGCACACGACCGACGATGAATTGAAGGAAACTTTGTATGCAACAAATGATGCGACATAATTTGGATTTTATGGTCAGCTAAAATGAAGGAAAGTCGGCTCGAACACCCAATCGACACGTCCCTTGGAAGTGACATGACTATTCATGGAGGGTGACTCATATATATAACATTATAGGAGAGGAGTTAGAACTTCAGTCAACCAAAGATCAATAACTTGTCATCGCAAGAAAAGGAGACAACGAAGGAAGAAGACAGTTGGGTCTCACAAAGGAGCTCGCTCTCTAAAGCAAGCTGCGAAAGGAAGCTGTGCAAGCTTGTGGAACAAAGTATTTCCGAGGGTGGTACACTGTGGGGTATTTGTATATTGAGGTTGTGTGTAGGTCGAAGGGCCGCAACTTGGTTATTTATTGGGTTTGGTTGTGGTTTGCTAGTTGAAGGGTTGTAACTCGGTTATTGTATATTTGTCTCTGTGGGGGACGCCCTTCTATCTTCGATGGTTTTTTTTTTATAATTTGGCATACCTTGCTTATTGTATTAGTCTCCTTTACCTTGCTTATTACAAGTGACTTTCGTGTAAATTTTCTAGGCTAAGGAGTTGGTGTTGCCTTTGCGTTTGCTTGAACCAACCCAAAACTATTATCAGTGGAGGTATATAGCTTGCTTGGACAATGAGATTATCATGTTTTAATTTTTAGCATGCAATAGTAGTCTCCCACTTGAGAATCGTTCATGCCAATGGCAGGTATTAGTCTTTTCCATTTTTTTCTTTTTTCCTCTGTCTCTATATTTTCTCGTTTTGTCAACTCTATTTTTTGTCACCTCACTAGTGATTGATTCCCTCTATTCTTCCTTGGGTTTTTGCATTTCATTTTTGCTTCTTGCTTAACACTAATCTTATCTGTCTTGTTAAGCATGGGCCCCATTTTATATATTTTTCATGTTTTGGCTTGGGACAATGGGAGATGATTATATGATTGTTTAGGTGGCATCATCTTTCATGGGGAAATTTCATAGTTGACATGGTAGTATACATACGCGATGACATAGGTTGCATCATTCAAGGCCCGTTTAGGCAAATTTGCATGCATGGGCATCCTCTTGATATTCCATGTTGAATATCCTTGAACGACCTTCTATTTCATCACCTTTCTAGCTATTTTTCACTGGAATAAGCCCCAAACCCTTTGCGGACACATCCTCTTGCTATTTGCGAACATGTGGCTTCATTATTTCTGACTTGGAGAGGGTCATTTCATAATTTTTGGAGGTCACTTGAAAGATTTTTAGGATATATTCTTATGTTTGAAACCTCTCCATGGACTCATGAGCTAATTTAGTGGAACGACTTTGGTGAGACAGGAAGACGAAGACGTGCCCAAGATGAGTTCGATTGAACAATTGGAATGACTTGGTGAGTCGTCACGACAAGGGTACGCAACCGAGGCATGCTCTATCGAAGACAAGGCACACATAACCGAAGATAAGGTGCGCCCATCTGAAACACGCTCGTTCGATTTGCGAATGCACACGACTCAAGATCAACATGACGAGGAGTATATTGCAGAGAAGTATGGAGGTTTCATACTAGGTATGGGTGGCTTCTTCTTGGAGACAACGAGAGATGGCATTGTGATGTGGGAATGGAAGTCGTATGACTTCCCCACACCATCATCTTTTTGAAGCTGATGAAGGAGATGGGCTTACTGTCACTTGCTCGAGATAGTTAGACCGATGGGAGCTTGAGATGCCATTGAATGGCGCCTCATGATGAGCATAATTGGAGGAAAGATTGTGTGACATAGAAAGAGGTGATAATGGTTGCACATGTTTGGGTGCATATGTTCTTGTGGAGTTGACGCTACGGTCAAATTAGCTACCTGACTAGTCGATTATATGAGGGGATGCAGCACATGTCATTCTTACAGGTTGTGATACATGCATAGACATGGGATATATGCCAGAGACGAGATTTTTCTTTATTGGTGAAGACAATTAATGCAAAGGTTGTTCATGATGAGGACAGTCTTCAAGATTTGTTTAAGAAGTTTGTCGAGGGGTGTGTTGTCGAGGAAGACAATCATTTTGACGTGGGGGAGGTTGTCAAGGCCTTAGGCTAGGCACCCAAGCACGCCTGGGTTAGGCTGAGTCGAGTTCAATGGAACGACTTGGTTGGCACGAAGGGCGCGCCTGAGACGAATTCGATGGAAAGACTTTGGTGAGACGAGTGCACAAAGAACACACCTGAAGTGCACAAAGAATGCACCTGATATGAGTTTGGTGGAATTATTTAAACAAATTTGAGAGTCGACACAACAAGGGTGCCTGGCCGAGGCGCACCCGACTGAAGACAAGGCGTGCCCATCCAAATTGGACCCGACCAAAACAAGGCATGCCAAGTTGAGACGCGCTCGCTTGAGTTGCGAAGTTACACGACCTAGGATGTGACGCGAAGGCACACTACCTATGGTGAACTGAAGGAATGTTTGTATGTGACAAATGATGCGAGATAATTTTGAGTTTATGGTTGGCTCGAATGAAGGAAGATTGGCTAGAACACCCAACCGACACATCTCTTAGAAGAGATACGACTGTTCATGGAGGGCGACTCATATATATAAGATGATAGGAGAGGAGTTAGAACTTTAATCAACCGAAGATCAACAACCTATCATCGCAAGAAAAGGAAATAACGAAGGAGGAAGAGAGTTGGGTCTCGCAAAGGAGCTTGCTCTCTAAAGAACGTTGGGAAAGGAAGTTGTGCAAGCTTGTGTAACGAAGTATTACCGAGCGTGGTACACCGTGGGGTATTTGTGTAGTGAGGTTGTTTGTAGGTCGAAGGGCCGCAATATGGTTATTTATTGGGTGAGTTTGTGGATTGCTAGTTGAAGGGTTGTAACTCAATTAATGTATATTTTTATTTGTGAAGGGTTGTGGCGACAAATTGTTTGGAGTTCCTCCCAACCAAACCGAAGTCCATTATAAACCGAAGTTGTGTATTGAATTTTTATAGTCAAAGAGCAGTTGGGAAATTGTTTTGGGAGTTCCTTGTCTCGTTTATTGAAGTGTTATTTATGTACATGATTCATGTTGTTTATGATTGAATGCGATTATTGCTGAACTTAAGTTAATTGAAGTAAACTGTAATTGAAGTTAAGTTTTGAGGTGGCTATTGTAGTGAGATTTGATTGAACACCAATTTCACAAGAATAAGATATCTGTCTCGATATAGGGTACATGGGCTAGAGGCATAGTACGAGCATTAGTAAACTCAAGTTGGTTTCACCATTGAGGATAAAGTGCGCTAGTGTCGAAAACCTCAGGTGTCTCGGGAAGCTCTTAAATTAGAGGCGCGCCCTGGTAGCGTGACACCCAGATTTTGAGGCTAGACATTGGCTTGCCTAAGGGAAGTTATTTCTAGGAGGGATACCTCACCAAGTTTTGAGGCTTATGCCATGCCTTCGTGAGGGTTATTGGGCCTCTTGATCCTAAAATATTTCATCCTGTGGGGGGGCAACCCATTATCTTTGATGGTTTTGCTTACATTTGGCATACCTTGCTTATTGTCTTAGTCTCCTTTACCTTGTGGATGACATGTGATTTTCTTGTAAATTTTCTAGGCTAAGGAGTTGGTGTTTTCTTTGCCTCTACTTAAGCCAACCCAAAAATATTATCGGTGGAGGTATATAGCTTGCTTGGACAATGAGATTACCATGTTTGAATTTTTAGCATGCAATAGTAGTCTCCCACTTGTGAATCATTCATGCCAATGGCGGGAATTAGTCTTTTCCATTTTTTTCTTTTTGCTTCTCTCTCTATATTTTCTCGTTTTTCAACTCTATTTTTGGTCACCTCACTAGTGATTGATTCCCTCTAAGTCATTGTCATGTGTAGGGCCCAACTTGAGATACTTCTTCCTAGATGGTTCTAATCAACATGCTCCTTCCTCCTTGTTACTTCCTTGGAATGTTGGTTTTGGATGTTGCATCCTGTAGATTGCACCTATGGGATTGCTTAGTCATTATTCCAACACAACCTTCCTCCAATCTTTTGCTCCTTGACTTAGCTAGTAGCACCCTAGTGTTTTAACCAATTTTCTCTCATTCTACATCGACCTTTTTCTATTGTTTTCATTCTTCTTTTCTCATTTTCTCAACATCTACTACATACTCATGTTAGATATTTTTGTCTTCACTAGTATGTCACTAGCTCATTGCCACTCACACCTTTGCTTGTTTTGTGCTAACATTTTCTCATGTAGCCTTTGCTTTTGCCTCTCGAAAATCACTACTTCTCATCATCGAGCTACCATGTGATCGTATTTCCAAACCTTGCCTTCGTTGGTGCTTCACCAGTCTTCATATCTCTTTCACCCTAGGTAGCTACAGGTGGGCATAGCTATGTCGTAGTTTCATAGCTATTTCATGAACTTTGCCACTTTAGATGCTCTTTATTTCCATTTATTTTGCAATTGACGAGGTGGCTTGGATGATTATGAGGATATATTCTTACCTTGGAAACCCCTCTCTTAGACTTACAAACACTTTTGGAGGAATTGTCCACCTATTTTTCACTTCACACATGTGGACGTCTGAACTTCTAGGGCTAGACATTGGCTTGGTTGAGGGAATTTATTTCTACGAGAAAAACCTTACCATGTTTTTGGGCTTATAACCTGCCTTTGGCACTTCACTAGCCTTCGTATCTCTTGCACCCTAGGTAGCTATGTGTGGGTGTAGCTACCTCTTAGCTTCATAGCTATTTCATCAACTTTGCCACTTTAAATGCCGTTCATTTTTTAATATTGAAATTTCTGCATTTTATTTTTGATGGTGCTAAAGTAGTGTCAATACGTCCCTTATTTTCTCATCTTGATTTTGTTCACCTCGTGACCTTCTACCCTACTAAAGGTAAAACTCTGACATGACCATTGTAGGACTATAACCTATTTTGGTAGCTATGTTACCATTCTCACATCTTTCGCATCCTTCAACAAGATGCAACAAGAAGACACCTCTTTTGTTAAATATAAGTGTAATATTTCTAACTATTCTTCCTTGGTTTTTATGCATTTGACTTATGCTTGCTTCTTAACACCATTCCTATCTATATTTTTTTAGCATGGATCCCCCTCCTATGGATTCGACACGTTTTGGCCAAGGACTCTTTTAGATGACTATGATTGTTCAAGTGGTGTCACATTTCGTGAGGCAATTTCATAGGTGGTAGTACACATATCCCAAGGCATTGGTCACATTATTTGAGGCACATTTGGGTAACTTTTGCATGCATCGACATCCTCCTTACACGCCAGGTGCTCAACTAGTGTCAATACCTCCCTTGTTTTTTCGTCTTTATTTTGTTCACCTCTTGTTCTTGCTAAGTAGTAGAGGTAAAACTATAACATAGTCATTGTAGGATTGTATCTTATTTTGGTATTGAGATTACCATGTTCACATCCTTCACATCCTTCAACAAGCACCAACATCAAGACATTTGTTTTGTTCAGTGAATTATAATTATCGTAATTATAACTATTCTTCCTTTCTTTTTGCATTTCATTTACGCTTCTTGCTTAACACTACTCTTATCTAGCTTGTTCAGCATGGATCCCATTTTATGTATTCAACACGTTTTCACTTGGGACAATGTGAGATGATTCTATGATTGTTCATGTGGCATCACATTTCATGGGGCAATTTCATAGTTGACATGGTAGTACACATATGCCACGACATTGGTCACATCATTCAAGTCCCATTTAGGCAAATTTTGCATGCATGGGCATCCTCTTGACATTTCATGTTGAATATCCTTGAACGACCTTCTATTTCATCATCTTTCTAGCTATTTTGCACTAGAATAGAGCTCCAAAACCTTTGTAGACACATCTACTTGCTATTGGAGAACATGTGGCTTCATTATTTTTGACTTGGAAAGGGTTATTTCATAATTTTTGGAGGTCACTTGCATGATTTTTAGGATATATTCTTATGTTCGAAGCCTCTCCTTTGACTTATGAGCTATTTTGGAGGAGTTTTGAACATATTTGGCCCTTGTCACTTGACGTGTGTGGACCTCCCACCATCAAGCCCTTAGGCTTAGTCGTCCAAATGTACTTGAGATAGGTTGAGTCAAGTTTGGTGGAACGAGTTGCAAGCTACGGAAAGTGCGCTTGAGATTAGTTTAGTGGAACGACTTTGGTGAGATGGGCACACGAAGAGCATGTTCGAGATGAGTTCGGTGGAACGACTTTGGTGAGACGAGCACACGAAGAACGTGCCCAAGATGAGTTTGGTGGAACAATTGGAATGACTTGGTGAGTTGGCACGACAAAGGTACCCAACCGAGGCACGATCTATCAAAGACAAGGTGCGCCCGACCAAAGACAAGGTGTGCCCAGCCGAGATGCACTCGTCCGATTTGCGATTGCACACGACCGAGGATCAACGAGAAGAGGAGTATATTGCAGAGAAGAATGGAGGGTTCCGACCAGATATGGATGGATTCTTCTCGGAGACGAGGAGAGATGGCCTTGTGATGTGGAAAGGGGAGTTGTATGACTTCCCCATACCACCATCTTTTTGAAGCTCATGAAGGAGATGGGCTTACTGTCACTTGCTCGAGATGGTGAGACCCTTGGGAGCTTGAGATGCCATTGAATGGTGCCTCATGATGAGCATAATCGGAGGAAAGTTTGTGTGACATGGAAAGAGGTGACAATGGTTGTAGATGTTTGGGTGCATGTGTTCTTGTGGAGTTGATGCTATGGTCAGATTAGCTACCTGACTAGTCGATTGCATGAGAGGATCCAACACATGTCATTCTTATAGGTTGCGGTACATGCATAGACATGGGATATATGTCAGAGACGAGATTCTTCTGTATTGGTGAAGACAATTAACGCGAAGGTTGTTCATGATGAGGACAGTTTTCAGGATTTGGTCAAGAAGATTTCTGAGGGATGTATTGTTGAGGACGACAACCATTTTGACGTGGGGGAGGATGTCAAGCCCTTAGGCTAGGCACTCGAGTTGGCCTGAGTTAGGCTGGCTCGCGTTAGGTGGAATGACTTGGTTGGCACAAAGGGCGTTCCCGAGACGAGTTCGATAGAAAGACTTTGGTGAGACGAGCGCACGAAGAACGCACCTGAGATGATTTTGGTGGAACAAATTTGAGAGTCGACACAATGAGGGTGCATAGACATGGTGTGCTTAACTGAGACGCGCCCAACTGATATGCGTCTGACTAAAGACAAGGTGTGCCTAGCTAAGACGTGCCTGCTTGAGTTGCAAAGGTACACGACTGAGGATGAGACGTGATGGCACACGACTGACAGTGAATTGAAGGAAAGTTTGTATGCAACAAATCATGCGACATATTTGGAGTTTATTGTTGGCTCGAACACCCAACTGACACATCCCTTGGAAGAGACACGAATGTTCATGGAGGGTGACTTATATATATAAGATGATAGGAGTGGAGTTGGAACATCAATCAACCGAAGATCAACAACTTGTCATCGCAAGAAAAGGAGACAACGAAGGAAGAAGAGAGTTGGGTGTCATGAAGGAGCTTGTAATACCTGATTTTTACAATTAACCAGAAATGCAAATTTTGTGCTGTAAATTTAGGAATGAACTTAGATTCAACAATTTAAACCAACTCTGATGCCCTAATTTGCATTTTAACCAAACAATCTGAATTTTAACAATTTAAATGCAAATACTTACTTGGAACTCGTGTTTGAAGGCAATTCTGGACCGTCGTTGCTCCTGCTCCCTCTCTTGCTTCCAAACCGACCTTTTTCTTCCCAGCCTATCTGGGATCAACCTATCTGGTTCCTAGACCTAGAAGACTTTGTATTTGAGCTCTGCTGGCCCCCATGCCCAAAACACCAAGAAAAATTACTCAATTATCAAGTTTCTCTCCACAAATTTCCGCTGACTACTACTTCTCTGTGTGTCTTCCTTAGTCTACGCTTCTTATGAAAGACCAAAAAAACCCTCCCCCTCTCATGTCCCTTTTGTCTCCTTATATTCCCAAATCCATTGATGCCTCTTGTTGGCATGATAACAACTAATCTTTAAAAAATAATTAAAATGAAGTTTGTCTCTATGCATTTTAACCAAGGTATAATCATTAATATACTTTATTAATGTTATATTTGCATTAATTAATGAGTATACTAATTAATAAGGTTAATTATTATATTTACATTAATTAATGAGTATGTGAATTAATAAGGTTTATTATTATCAGAGTTTTATTAGTTAATAAACTTTATTAATTGAAGTACTACTTTAGAATACCCATTGGATGATATTATAGAGTCCTAAGCTTAATGCATTTATTACTTTTAATAGTTAGGTATTTAATTTTGGATTAACTATATATTATAATGGTGGTATACATATCAAGTACCCTACTCACTTATTCAATATATTCTCATGAGTTAGGTATTTACTTAGTATTTCCAATAATTAATTCATTGTTGTATACTTGGACATTTAGTTAGTATGTATAATAATGCAGCACATGTGATGCATGCATATGTAGCTATCATATGCATGCCTCGTACACATGCTAATATCCCTATGCTCCCTTTAATTTGAGATGGGTCAGTACAGAGCCCGCTCTTTAAACCCAGCTGCGGAAGGAAGTTGTGCAAGTTTGTGGAACGAAGTATTGCCAAGGGTGGTACACCATGTATTTGTGTATTGAGTTGTGTGTAGGTCAATTGGCAACAACTTGGTTATTTATTGGGTTTGGTTGTGGGTTTCTAGTTGATAAGTTGTAACTTGGTTATTGTATATTTATATCTGTGAAGGGTTGTGGCAACGAACTATTTGGAGATCCTCCCAACCGAACCAAAGTCCATCATAAACCAATGTTTTGTGTATTGAAGTTTTATAGTCAAAGAGCAGTTGGGAAAAATTGTTCTGGGAATTCCCCCTCTCGTTTATTGAAGTGTTATTTATGTACATGATTCGTGCTCTTTATGAATGAATGCAATTATTGCTAAACTTAAGTTAATTGAAGTAAACTGTAATTGAAGTTAAGTTTTGAAGTGGCTATTGTAGTGAGATTTGATTGAACACCAATTTAGCAAGTATAAGATATCGGTTTCGGTATAGGCTACATGGGCTAGAGGCATAGTACGAGCATTAGTAAAATCAAGTTGGTTTCATCATTGAGGAGAAAGCATGCCAGTGTCACACACCTCAGGGAACTCGGGAAGCTCATAGCTTAGACGTGTGCCTTGTTGGCGCGACACCCAGATTTCGATGCTGCACATTGGCTTACTTGAGGGAAGTTATTTCTAGGAGGGAAACATTACCATGTTTTGAGGCTTATACCATGCCTTAGGGAGGGATATTAAACCTCTTGATCCTAGAAGATTTCATCCTTTGGGAGACGACCTCTATCTTTGATAGTTTTGTTTACATTTGGCATACCTTGCTTATTGTCTTAGTCTCCTTTACCTTGTGGATGAAAAGTGATTTTCTTGTAAATTCTCTAGGCCAAGGAGCATGGTGTTGTTGTTTCCTCTACTTGAGCCAACCCAAAAATATTATCAGTGGAGACATATAGCTTAGACAATGAGATTACCATGTTTGAATTTTTAGTATGCAATAGTAGTCTCCCACTTGTGAGTACTTCATGCCGATGGCGGGAATTAGTCTTTTCCATTTTTTTCTTTTTGCCTCTCTCCATATTTTCTCGTTTTGTCAACTCTATTTTTGGTCACGTCACTAGTGATTGATTCCCTCTAAGTATGAGTAGGGACCAACTTGAGATACTTCTTCGTAGATGGTTCTAGTTAACATGCCCCTTCCTCCTTGTTACTTCCGTGGAACGTTGGTATCCCTAATGTCATAACCAATTTTCTCTTATTCTATATTCTGCCATTTTCTATTGTTTTCATTCTTCTTTTCCCATTCTATCAACATCTATATACTCATGTTAGATATTTTTGTCTTCATTACTATGTCACTAGCACATTACTTTGTTTTCTTGTTTTGTGCTAGCATTGTCTCATGTAGCCTTTGCCTCTAAAAAGTCACTCCTTCGCATGTTAGAGCTATCATGGTGATTGTATTTCCAAATCTTGCCTTCATTGGACCTTCAACAGTCTTCGTATTTTTTGCACCCTAGGTAGCTACACGTGGGCATAGCTATCTCGTAGTTTCATATCTATTTCATGAAATTTGTAACTTTAGATGCCTTTTATTTCCATCTATTTTGCAATTGACGAGGTCGCTTGGATGATTATGAGGATATATTCTTACCGTGGAAACCCCTCCCTTGGACTTACAAACACTTTTGGAGGAGTTGTCCACCTATTTATCCCCTTTTCACTTCACACGTGGATGTTTGAACTTCTAGGGCCAAACATTGGCTTGGTTGAGGGAATTTATTTCTATGAGAACAACCTTACCATCTTTTTGGGCTTCTAACTTGCCTTTGGCGCTTCACTAGTCTTCATATCTCTTGCATCCTAGGTAGCTACATGTGGGCATAGCTACCTCTTAGCTTCATAGCTATTTCATCAACTTTGTCACTTCATATGCCCTTTATTTTTTAATATGGAAATTTCTGCCTTTAATTTTTGATGGTGCTAAAGTAGTGTCAATACGTCCCATGTTTTCTTGTCTTGATTTTGTTCACCTCGTGTCCTTGCTAGGGAGTCACTGTCACCTTCTACCCCCCTAAAGGTAAAACTCTAACATCAGCATTGTAGGATTATAACCTATTGTTGTAGCGATGTTACCATTCTCACATTTTCACATACTTCAACGAGTTGCAACATGAAGACACCTCTTTTGTTAAATATAACTATAATATTTCTAACTATTCATCCTTGGTTTTTATGCATTTCACTTATGCTTTCTTCTTAACACCATTTGTATCTATTTTTTTAAGCATGGACCCCACTCCTATGGATTCGAGTCGTTTTGGCCAAGGACTCTTTGGGATGACTCTATGATTGTTCAAGTGGTGTTGCATTTTGTAAGGTACTTTCATAGGTGGTAGTACACATATCCCAAGGCATGGGTCGCATTATTGGAGGGACATTTGGGAAACTCTTGCATGCATGGGCATCCTCCTTACATGCCAGGTGCTCAACTAGTGTTAATACCTCCCTTGTTTTTTCATCTTGATTTTGTTCACCTCCTATCCTTGCTATGTAGCCAATGTCACCTTCTCTGCTACAGGTGAAACTATACCATAGTCAATTGCAAGATTGTATCTTATTTTGGTATTGAGATTACCATGTTCACATATTTCACATCCTTCAACAAGCTTGAACATCAAGATATCTATTTTGTTCAGTGAACTGCAATTATCTTAATTATAACTATTTTTCCTTGGTTTTTTGTATTTCTTTTATGCTTCTTGCTTAACACTACTCTTATCTATCTTGTTTAGCATGGAACCCCCTTTTATGTATTCCGCACGTTTTGTCTTGGGCATTTTGTATATGATTCAATGATTGTTCATGTGGCATCACATTTCATGGGGCAATTTCATAGTTGACATGATAGTACACATATCCCAAGGCATTGGCATTCCTATCTATATTGTTAAGTGTAGACACCCCTCTTATGTATTCAACACGTTTTGGGTAGGGAGTCAAGGGGATCACACTAAGATTGTTCCTATGGAGTCACATTTTGTGAGGCATTTTCATACTTCTCATTGTAGTACACATATCCCACGGCATTGGTCACATTTTTCGAGGCACATTTGGGAAACTTTTTCATGCATAGGCTTTGTCTTGACATGTCAAGTGCTCAAGTAGTGTCAATACGTCCCTTGTTTTACCCTCTTGATTTGGTTTGCCTTGTGTCATTGTTAAGTAGTTGGTATCACCTTCTCTCCTAGATGTAAATGTATAATATGATCATTAAATAATTGTAACTTATTTTGGTATTTAGATTATCATGTTCACATCTTTTACAGTCTTCAACAAGCTCCAACATCACGACATCTGTTTTGTTCAGTGAATTATAATTATCGTAATTATAACTATTCTTCGTTGTCTTTTTGCATTTCATTTATGCTTCTTTCTTAACACTACTACTCTTATCTAGCTTGTTAAGCATGGACCACATTTGATGTATTCGACACGTTTTAGCTTGGGGTAATGGGAGATGATTCTATGATTGTTCATGTGTCATCACATTTCATTGGGCAATTTCATATTTGACATGGTAGTACACATATGCCACGACATTGGTCACATCATTCAAGGCCAATTTAGACAAATTTTGCATGCATGGGCATCCTCTTGACATTCCATGTTGAATATCCTTGAATGGCCTCCTATTTCATCATCATTCTAGTTATTTTGCACTCGAATATAAGCTCCAACCACTTTGCGGACACATGTACTTGGTATTTGTGAACAACTTCATTATTTTTGACTTGGAGGGTCATTTCACAATTTTTGACGAAGAGTGCTCTTAAGATGAGTTCAGTGAAACAACTTTGGTGAGATGGGCACACGAAGAGCTCGCTTAAGATGAGTTCGGTGGAACAATTGGAATGACTTGGTGAGTCAGCATGACAAGGGTACCCAACTGAGGCATGCTCTATCAAAGAGATGGTGCGCCCAACCAAAGACAAGGTGCACCTAGCCGAGACGTGCCCGTCCGATTTGCGAATGCACACGACCGAGGATCAACGTGAAGAGGAGTATATTGCAAAGAAGTATGGAGGGTTCATACCAGGTATGGGCAAATTCTTCTTGGAGATGAGGAGGGATGGCCTTGTAATGTGGAAAGGGAAGTCATATAACTTCCCCACACCACCATCTTTTTGAAGCTCATAAAGAAGATGGACTTACTGTCACTCTCTCGAGATGATGAGACCCTTGGGAGCTTGAGATGCCATCGGATGGCGCCTAATGATCAGCATAATCGGAGGAAAGATTGTGTGACATTGAAAGAGGTGACAATTGTTGAACATGTTTGGGTGCTTGTGTTCTTGTGGAGTTGATGCAACTTTCAGATTAGCTACCTGACTAGTCGATTGCACGAGGGGATCTAACATATATCATTCTTACAGGTTGTGATACCTGCATAAACATGGGATATATGTCAGAGACGAGATTCTTCTGTATTGCCGAGGGGTGCGTTGTCGAGGATGACAACCATTTTGACATGGGGAAGGATGTCAAGCCTTTAGGATAGGCACCTGAGCACGCCTGAGTTAGGCCAAGTCGAGTTTGGTGGAACGACTTGGTTGGCATGAAGGGCGCACCCAAGACAAGTTCGATGGAAAGACTTTGGTGAGACATGTGCACGAAGAACACACATGAGATGAGTTTGGTGCAATTATTGGAACAAATTTGAGAGTCAGCACAACAAGGGTGCCTAGCCGAGGCGTACCCGACCGAAGACAAGGTGCGCTTAGCCGAGATGAGCCCGACCGAAGACAAGGGGTGCTCTGCTGAGACACGCTTGCCCGAGTTGCGAAGGTAACCGACTGAGGATGAGGTGCAAAAGCACACAACCGACAGTGAATTGAAGGAAAGTTTGTATGCGACAAATGATGCGACATAATTTGGAGTTTATGGTAGGCTCGAACGAAGGAAGGTCAGCTCGAACACCTAACCGACATGTCCCTGGGAAGAGACACAACTGTTCATGGAGGGTGACTCATATATATAAGATGATAGGAGAGGAGTTAGAACATCAATCAACTAAAGATCAACAACCTGTCATCGCAAGAAAAGGAGACAACGAAGGAAGAAGAGAATTGGGTCTCACGAAGGAGCTCGCTCTCTAAAGGAAGCTGTCGAAGAAAGTTCTGCAAGCTTGTGGAATGAAGTATTGCTTAGGGTGGCACACCATGGGGTATTTGTGTATTGAGGTTGTGTGTAGGTCGAAGGGTCGCAACTTGGTTATTTATTGGGTTTGGTTGTGGGTTGCTAGTTGAAGGGTTGTAACTCGATTATTGTATATTTGTATCTGTGAAGGGTTGTGGCAGCGAACTGTTTGGAGTTCCTCCCAACCGAAGCAAAGTCCATTATAAACCAAAGTTTTGTGAATTGAATTTTTATAGTGAAAGAGCACTTGGGAAATTGTTTTGGAAGTTCCCCCTCTCGTTTATTGAAGTGTTATTTATGTACATGATTCGTGTTGTTTATGAATGAATGTGATTATTGTTGAACTTAAGTTAATTGAAGTAAACTGTAATTGATGTTAAGTTTTGAAGTGGCTATTGTAGTGAGATTTGATTGAACACCAATTTTGCAAGAGAAGATATCAGTCTCGGTATAGGATACATGGGCTAGAGGCATAATATGAGCATTAGTAAACTCTAGCTGGTTTCAACATTGAGGAGAAAGCGCATTGGTGTCGCACACCTCAGGGGACTCGGGAAACTTATAACTCAGAGGTGCGCCCTAGTGGTGTGACACCCAGATTTTGAGACTAGACATTGGCTTGCCTAAGGGAAGTTATTTCTAGGAGGGAAACCTCACCATGTTTTGAGGCTTATACCATTCCTTCATGATGACCCTCTATCTTCGAGGGTTTTGTTTACACTTGGTGTACCTTGCATATTTTCTTAGTCTCATTTACCTTATGGATATCAAGTGACTTTCTTGTACATTTTCTAGGCTAAGGAGTTCGTGTTGCCTTGCCTCTACTTGAGCCAACCCAAAAATATTATCAGTGGAGGTATATAGCTTGCTTGGAGAATGAGATTACAATGTTTGAATTTTTAGCATGCAATAGTAGCCTCCCACTTGTGAATAATTCATGCCAATGGCGGGAATTAGTCTTTTCCTTGTTTTTCTCTTATCCTCTCTATTTTTTCTTGTTTTTTCAATTCTATTTTTGGTCACCTCACTAGTGATCGATTCCCTCTAAGTCATTGTCATGATCCATGAGTAGGGCCCAACTTGAGATACTTCTTCCTAGATGGTTCTAGTCAACATGCTCCTTGCTCCTTGTTACTTCCTTGGAACGTTGGTTTTGGTTTTTGCATCTTGAATATTGCAGCTATGGGATTGCTTAATCATTTATCAACACATCCTTCCTCTAATATTTTGCTCCTTGACTTAGCTAGTACCACCCTAGTGTCGTAACCAATTTTTTCTCATTCTATATCTACCCTTTTCTATTGTTTTCGTTCTTCTTTTCTCATTCTTTGAACATCTACATACTCATGTTAGATATTTTTGTCTTCTCTAGTATGTCACTAGCTCATCACAAGTCACACCATGGTGATTGTATTCCAAAATTTTCCTTCATTGACACTTCACCAGTCTTGGTATGCCTTGCACTGTAGATAGCTACACATGGGCATAGCTATCTCGTAGTTTCATAGCTATTTCATGAACTTTGCCACTTTAGATGCCCTTTATTTCAATCTATTTTGCAATTGACGAGGTTGCTTGGATGATTGGAGGAGATATTCTTGTTGATTTTTTGGGTAGCATTGAATGTGCTCTAGCTCCGAAATTTTGTGGAGGGGCTAGAACACATGAGATCACCAAGACCTAGAAATCGTTTGGTGAAATTCCACCCGGATTGTGTTTTATTAAATTAATTAATATTTTTAATGGGGTTTTTAAGTCTAAACTTAGGAAAATAAAAATATTAATGGGTATTAATGAAAATATGGGTGAGAAGCTTCTAAGTGACGAAGATCAAGTCTAATTTAATCTTAGCCGTTGATTAGGGACTTAATCTCGGTCATTGATTCATCAACAGGAAAAGTATATGAGGAGGCTTGAGGGTCAGTTGGAGATACACCAAGTTGACCAGTCAGTTCGATTTTTCTGGGGTGTGGTTTGCTGAGAAACTCGAACAAGTGATCTAAGTTGCAGTGAGAGGGGCAGAAGCAGAGATTTGGATCGGAGAGGAAGTTTCGAGCTAAAGAGTACGTAGCAGAGAGGCAGCTTGAGCATCAGGGAGGCAGCGCAGAAGCCTATGCAGCCGAGGAGGGGCTCAGGCAGAGCTGACGCAGTCCAAAGGGGCTCTTGCAGTGGCAGTGCAGAGTATTCGTCAGTAGTCCGAGATTTTGCTGGAGAAGCAAGGTTCTGAGCCGGGAGGGCTGAACAACAGTCTTCGTCCAACAAATCGATCCAGTAGAAGGGGTGGCACAATCTTCTAGAGGCAAGACGCTGGCCCACGTAGTGAGTGCGTAGGGACTTCGCAGTGTTTCCCAAGAGGGTGTCAGATCACTCATTGGATCAGCTGTGACTTGGAGAGGGAGGTAAACCCTCGAATGTATTTCTTATTTGCCGTGATTTCTCTGTAAGGTTAGCCGGTGTGAGAGGCAACCTGTTGTACTCAGATTCTGCTTGCTTAATAATACAAACCCTCTATATACTGCATCGGTTTTCCCACATTGGGTTTTTTCGGGGACATGTTCTCCAAAAATAACAGTGTCCCTTGTGTGTTCGTCTCATTTATTGTTTCTGTTAAAATTGGCAACTAGGGCCAAACTCCACATGGGTTTGTTGATTTTGGGTAGCATCAGATGTGCTATAGCCACAAAAATTATTGGAGAGGCTAAAGCACATGAGATCTCCAATACCCAGAAATGGTTTGGGAAGAATCTAACCAGTTTGGGAGATATTAAAATAATTAATATTTTTAATGGATTCCCTAAGTCTAAACTTAGGGAAAATAAAATATTAATGTGAATTAATATAAAACTGAGTTAGAATGGTCCAAAAGTCATGGATCAAGCCAGATCTAATCTTAGTCGTTGATTAGGGACTTAATCTCAGCTGTCGATTTGTTAACGAGAAAAGTATAAGAGGAGGCTTGATGGTCACTTGGAGAATACACCGAGTTGATCAAGAATTCGATTTTCTGGGGCAGGGCTTGCTGAGGAAATCGAAGGAGTGATCAGAGTTGCAGCCGAGGGGCAATGAATGCAGTAGCAGAGAGGCAGAGATAGTACCGGGAGCATCAACGCAGAAGTCGGGAGAGGGTTGACGCAGAGCTAGCTAGAGGCCACGCAGAAGCAGCCAGAGGAAGCCAGGAGCTGCCTAGAGCCTGAGGAGGGCCAGCGTGGGAGACGCAGAGCCTCCAGAGGCTGACGCAAAGCCCCGAGAAGCTGACGCTGGGCCAGAGAGGTTGACATTGGGTAGACTCTGGGCCAGAGAGGTTGACGCAGACCCTAGAGGTTGACGCTGGGAGATTTTGTGGGGCAGATTGAGGCTGATATCTGTCTCCGACTGAGAGGTACTATTGTCAAGGGCATTCTCTATTGGGTGAGCCATTTCTGGCACCCAAATTGTATTCTGAAACTGCTTAATAATAAAACCCTCAGATAGTTGCACCAGTTTTCTCGCATTGGGTTTTTCCGGGGACATTAGTCCAAAAATAACGTGTCACTTGTGTGCTTGTGTTTTCCTTCAGTTGATGATATGTATGTGTTGAGACTGTACTTGTATTTATTTTCAGTATTTACATTGTAAATAACTTGTTAATTAACATAACAAGTGGGAAGAAATAAATCAGAAAGTATAGGAAGGATTTCTAACAGTTAGACTTAGAAATTCCAACATGGTATCAGAGCGTGGTTGCAGATTACAGGATAACTGAGAGCATCAACCGAATAGAGCAGTAGCAGCAGAAACAACTGTCCCGAGTGACAAAAACTGTTCTTAGCGGAAAAGCAACAAGGAAGGGGTGACGTAGTGCCTGCGTCATCAGTTCGAGCTGAGAAGAGGATCAGTGCAGTGACAGAGAGGAGCAGACTTGACCTATGCAGCGCCCTGTCATCTTTCTCAGTGAGGAAGGATTGACGCCCGTGGCTAGGAGGTGCGGATTTTGCTGGAGCCGGGGTTGCGCAGAGCCTAGAGGCTCTAACCTTCAGTTTGTTGGGGCATAGGAGGCTGTGGGTAAGTTGCGGAGTGAAGTTGGTGGGATACTGTGTTCATAACAATACCTAACAGGGCAAGACCAAGGAGGAGGGAGTTGCTACCGAGGATTTCTAGCCAAGAAATCCGGATCAGTGGTGCAGCTGCACTAACGATCGGAGTTGGGGCATCTCGACATTGGCAGAGGGTTTCCAGGAGGGAAATCGAGGCTCAGAGGGAGTCACACCGAGAACTTCCAGGAGGGAAGTAGAGAGACTCAGAAGAGTCGAAAGAGGAGCAGCGAAATGGCAGTGAACAGGGTAAGAGATTAGGACAGACTGGACGGAGCCTCAAACTTCGTAGTCTGGAAGGCCAGGATCTTATCCATTCTAGACAAGAATCATCTCAAGCACTTCGCCTTGAACACGATAGCGATCCTAGTTGACCTGGATGAGAACGAAAAGTACCAAGAGGCAATGGCGAGGGCCAAGAGCATCATCCTTGACGGGATCAAGGACCATATAGTACCACATATTGCCGAAAAGGACACGGCAAATGCGATGTGGGAGGCCCTAACGAAATTGTATCAGCATACTTCCGTGCAGAGGAAGATGCTACTAGAAAATCAGTTGTGGTCATACCAGATGTAGAAGGGAGAACAGATAGACACCTTCCTCGGTTGATTGAAGGAGATCTGGGATTAGCTGACTTCCATAGTGGCCACGCCAGATGAGGAGATGATGGTGAGGACCCGCATTGAACGTAGTCTCAGAGGATTGGGAGGTATTTTTCCAGAGCATTTTGGGCAGGTCGACCCTTCCAGATTGGGAGGAACTATGGGCGGATCTTCGTCAAGAAGAGATCAGAAGGCTAACCAAGGCGGAAAGCAGCGACAAGGGGGTCAGAATCAAGAAGGAGGAAGAGGAGGATGTTGCCCTAGCATATGAGGGAAAGCAGGAGAAACGGAATAAGGACCTCTCCAAGGTCAAATGCTTCCACTGGGGGGAACTGGGTCACTATATAGCAAGGGAGAGGCTTCTGAGACCAGGGCTGCGCCAGCAAAGGCAGAGAAAGAAGTGGTGACAGATGATGATTGTGCCATGAGTGCTCATACGCCACTTGAGAGGAAGTGGGGAGACATCGAGCTGTAGTCAGATGGACTACAGGCGATGAGGGGCAGGATCCTCGAGGTACCCAACCTCTTGGATTATACCTTGCTACGGGAGCCCCAAAGAAGAGTAGCAGGACTGGGGGATGTTGGTAGAGACGGATGCGGATGGAGTGACAGAGGGAGCTTCAACATCGGGAGTGTTTCTAGCTTAACGAAGATGTCAGAGTTGGGAGATCAGTTACTTACTTCTCAGTAACTGAGTTGCAGTGCAACAGTTAGCAGTGGCAGTGCTATGGGCAGTACGATGCAGCATGATGAGAGGGAGCTGTCGTACAGATGCAACAGTGGCAGTGCCATGGGTAGTAGTACATGATGCAACAATGCAGAGAATGTTGGGCAGCAAGCCTAGCATCAACACAAGGACCGATGCTGGATGATCAGGGTGATGCTTAGTGAGGAGTATTACTAGAGCACAATCCTCGCTAAGAGGGAGTGTTGATTTTGGGTAGCATCGGATGTGCTCTAGCCACCAAAATTGGTGGAGAGGCTAAAGCACATGAGATCTCTAATACCCATAAATGGTTTGGGCAAAATCTAACCAGTTTGGGATATATTAAAATAATTAATATTTTTAATGGAGTCCCTAAGTCTAAACTTAGGGAAAATAAAATATTAATGTGAATTAATATAAAACTGAGTTAGAATGGTCCAAAAGTCATGGATCAAGCCAGATTTAATCTTAGCTGTTGATTAGGGACTTAATCTCGGCCGTTGATTTGTCAACGAGAAAAGTATAAGAGGTGGCTTGAGGGTCACTTGGAGAATACACTGAGTTGATCAAGAATTCGATTTTCTGGGGCAGGGCTTGCTAAGGAAATCGAAGGAGTGATCAGAGTTGCAGCTGAGGGGCAGTGAATGCAGTAGCAGAAAGGCAGGGATAGTACCGGGAGCATCAGTGCAAAAGTCGTGAGAGGGTTGATGCAGAGCCAGCTAGAGGCCACGCAGAAGCAGCCAGAGGCCACGCAGAGGCAGCTAGGAGTTGCGCAGAGCCTGAGGAGGGCCAGCGTGGGAGACGCAGAGCCTCAAGAGGCTGACGCAGAGCCCCGAGAAGCTGACGCTGGGCCAGAGAGGCTGATGTTGGGCAGGCACTGGGCCGGAGAGGTTGACGCTGGGAGATTTCGTGGGGTAGATTGGGGCTGATATCTGTATCCGAGGGCATTCTTTGTTGGGTGAGCCATTTCTAACACCCACATTGTATCTTGAAACTGCTTAATAATAAAACCCTCAGATAGCTGCACCGGTTTTCCTGCATTGGGTTTTTCCGGGGACATTAGTCCAAAAATAACAGTGTCACTTGTGTGCTTGTTTTTTCCTTCAATTGATGATCTGTATGTGTTGAGACTGCACTTGTATTTATGTTCAGTATTTACATGGTAAATAACTTGTTAATTAACAGAACAAGTAGGAAGAAATAAATCAGAAAGTACAGGAAGGATTTCTAACAGTTAGACTTAGAAATTCCAACAGTGTCATCTTATTTATGACAACTGATATTTTTCATGGATTCCTCTCTCCGAGAGGTGTAGGATTGATCTAAAGATCATTCGATTCTGACATGTACAAATGAAGTTATGAATTTATTTTGATTATCTTCAAATTGTCAAGGTTCAGCCAGCAAACTTATGTAGGCTCAGAAGCCCAACAGTCATGTCTATTCATCTTCAACGTTGCAAATAAATAGAAGGTGACTTAGCCTCATTTGGACACACTCATCTTCACACTTCTCTCTCTCTTCTCATTGATTGGGTACGGATTTCTGGGCCTTTCTCTCTCCACACATCCGAAATTTTAGGAGGCCGAAATTTCAGGAGACCGAATTTCTGGACAGTTTGACCAAGCGTTGACTAGCATGCATTGACCTCCTTTGACTGTGTTTTTGTGAGGGCTATCTTTGTTTGCGCAGGCCGCATTTTTGGGCACAGAAATCGAGGTCAAACATTGAATGTTGACCAACGTTGACTGCGGCTATGGCTGGCCGCAGGTGGGCTATTTGAACAGATTTTGACTAGGTTGTTTTTGGGCTGATTTGAGGGTTGATTCATCTTGTTGTATAGAGGCCGAAGTTGACTGAAGTTGACCAATTAGTTGAGGGTCAAATCTGCCCTGTTGACCATCGTCAACTTTTCTGGTTAGGGCTCTTTTGCTGCTGTCATAAATTATCAGATTTGTAAATTGTACTATCTCTCTCTGTTGAACTATTGAAGACTATAAGAAGAATTGATCAAGGGTTTCCCCACATTGGTGTTTGTCCCTGACTAGTGTCACATCATGTGTCCTCTTGTCTTGGCTTGTCTTCTATTGTTTATGTTTATGTTTTACCCACGTTTTACTATCTTCTTGATGTGATTTCTAAACTGAATATTGATATTGGGTTACTAAAGAAATTGAAGTAAAATTGCTCTAAAGCATAGAACATACCATTGTTGCCTAAAATTAACATGGTTTCAGAGCTGAGGTGAAGACAAAGCCCAAGCAAGAGTGAAAGAGCAATCACCAAAGACAGTTGGACAAGGACAAAAGGTTCAATGGGGTCCTCATCCTACTTCCCGGCTGAGGACAAGCTCCATGATAAATGCGACTATCATGGATGGAAGATGTCTCTTGATTTGACCTTGGAAGAAAAAGAAGTGATGGACTATGTGCATGGTAAAATCCCTAAACCTCCTTCAAATGCACCTGCTGCTGTGAAGACCAAGTACAATAGGGCTGAAGTCAAAGCAAAGAAGATTATCAGGGATTCCATTGACAAGCATCTAGTGGCCTACATCTTTGAATTGAAGACGTCCAAGGAGATCTACGACACGTTGGTCGACATGTTCAAGGTTAGTAATGCTAATCAACTTCTATTTCTCAAGAATAAGTTGAAGGATATTGAGAAGGGCAAGGATGAGGATATTCAATCCTATTTCTTGAGGATCACTGAGATCAAGAATGATCTACTCTCGATTAGAGAAGTCATTCCTGACTGGGAACTTACTCTCACCACCCTTGGAGGACTCCCACTTGAGTGGTATGTATTTAGAACACCATCCTCAACAATGATCGAATTCCAGGGTTTGAAGAATTGATGTCGAGATCCATTCAAGAAGAAACAAGAATGGTGGAGCAAGAAATGCCTTCTAATAGAAGCAACCCCACTGCATTCTCCGCTCATGCCAAAAGGAAAAATAATGCAGTGTCTAAAGGTCATTTCCATGGAAAGCCTGGATCTAAGGGAGGAAGGAAGGGCAGGTGCTTTGTTTGCAATAAGTTTGGCCACTATGCAAGGGAGTGTCCAAATAGAAGGGACACATCACATGATGATGATCACAATCATTCCAGGGGCAACTTCAACAACAACGATCGAAGGAATGGCAGGTCCAATGGCAAAGGAAAAAGGAATGCGGGACATCAAGGAAATGGTCGACCCTCCAGGAAATCAAGGAACTCCAGTTATGAAGAATCAAATGTTGTTAACAATAAGCAAAAAGAGTACTATCTTATATCGACCCTCTCCACTGCCTCTCCTCAAGACAATTTGGGAAATTGGATGATTGATAGTGGTGCCTCAAGGCACTTCACCGGATACAAGGAAGCCTCTCTAATCTGATAGAAAAGGAGACAAACTTGGAGATCATCCTTGGAGACAATGCCACCTATCCCGTGAAGGGAGTAAGGAATGTTACCCTTCAATTGAATCAAGGTAACACTATTCATTTGCAAGAAGTACTATATGTACCTGATCTCAAGAAGAACCTGGTGTCCATTTCAGCCATGGAGGACAAAGAATTCAAGGTGGCATTCATCAATGGAAAGGTACGTGTTTGGAAAAGAAATTTTAAAAATGCTTTTACTCTTAGGTTCAGGGTTGACACTTTGTATCAAGTTGGAGGAAGTCCATTGGGAGCCATGTCTTGCGACACATCTCTACAATCTGAACTATGGCACTGGAGGTTTGCCCATCTTCATTATAAGGCCCTACCCGATGTGAGACAAATGGTGATAGGTATGCCTGAGTTCAAAGTACAGCATGAAGGTGTATGTCCGGGATGTGCTGAAGGAAAACTTACAAGGGGACCATTCCCCTCAAGTAATAGCAAGACCATAGATATATTGCAATTGATCCACTCCGACATATCTGGTATGATGCTCGTAAACTCTTTGGGAGGATACTTATATTATCTCACCTTTACGGATGATTATTCTTGCAAGACCTGGATCTACTTCTTGAAGAAGAAGGATGAAGTGTTCACCTGATTCCGACACTTCAAAGCCTTGATCGAAAACCAATCCGAGAAGAAAACCAAGATATTGAGGACTGATAATGGGACCAAGTACGAATCCAATGAATTCCAAGATTATTGAAGAGAAGCTGGCATTAAGAGGGAGACTACAACGCCATACACTCCTGAGCAGAATGGTGTGGTTGAAAGGAAGAATCGCTCTTTTGTAGAAGCAGTTTGTGGCATGCTTCATGATCAAGGCCTTCCGAAGTTCTTATGGGCTGAAGCTACAAATACCGCCATGTATGTTCAAAACTGATGCCCTCATCAAGCATTGGACTCCAAGACTCCCGAAGAAATGTTCATTGGTAAGAAACCCGATGTCTCTCATTTTAGAATTTTTGGAAGTCTTGTATATTTTCATGTGCCGAAAGAGAAAAGAAGAAAATTGGGTGCATCTGGGAAGAAAGGAATCTTTGTGGGCTATAGTGAAAATTCTAAGGGATATAGAATTTATGTGGCTGGTCAAAAGGAAGTTGAGATAAGTCATGATGTCACCTTTGATGAAGATATGGCCCTTAGGAAGATCAACAACCTTCCTATCCCAAGGAAGGACAAAGAAGCTGACACCGGAAATCAGGGTGCAAAAGAAGACGAAACGATGCCTGATGTTGATGAACCTATGCATCCTATTGATCCTCCTCCTCCAAAAGGAGACCCTCATGGCTTAGGGAGACTCTCGAAGATGCCGAGAGACACATTGCACCAAGGGGGACTTTCCGTGAAAGCAAGAAGCCAAACAAGTATCAAGGATATTTGACCGCCATGAGCACTATCATTCAAAATGAGCCTTCATCATTCGAAGAAGCCGTGAAACATAAAGTATGGAAGGATGCTATGAATGAAGAATACGAGTCAATTATGAAGAATGATGTCTGGGATGTGGTACCTAGACCCTAGGACAAATCGGTTGTCACCTCTAAGTGGCTCTACAAAATCAAGCATGGAGCTGATGGAAGTGAAGACCCTCTCATTCACAAATGTAAGAGGGAGTTGGCTTCTGAATTTGAGATGAAGGACCTAGGACCGATGCACTATTTCCTAGGGTTGGAGGTTTGGCAAAATCCAAGTGAAATTTTCCTCTCTCAAGTTAAATATGTTGTGAAGATATTGGAAAGATTTGGGATGGTGGATTGCAAGCTTGTGTCTACTCCAATGGAACTTAACTTTAAGAAGTTATGTGGTAGTGTTGTTGGACCTGAATTGGGAAATGATTCTGAGTATCGTCAACTCATAGGAGCACTGATGTTATTGGTGAACTGTTGTCCGGACATATGTTTTGTAGTTAACACATTGAGCCAATATATGGTTGAGCCTCATCATATACATTGGATTGGTGCCAAGAATCTTCTGAGATATCTTCGGGGCACAATCACTCATGGATTGAGATACACTGCCGGAGATGTGAAGCTGCATGGTTATTTTGATGCTACTTGGGCTGGCAGTGTGGTGGATAGCAAGAGCACTTCTGGATGTTGTTTTTATTTGGGTTCTGCTTCGATATCCTGGATGAGCAGGAAGCAGAAATCGGTTGCTTTGAGCACCGTCAAGGCTGAATACATAGTTGCTAGTATGGCCTCCTGTGACGCTGTCTGGTTGAGGAAGCTCTTCAGTGAGCTGTTTGGACATGTGATGGATACCACCGTGATTCTTTGCGACAACCAGAGTAGTATCCGATTATCTGAGAATCCCATGTTTCATGATTGCTCCAAGCATATAGATATCAGGTACCACTTTATTCGGGATATGGTACAACGAGGAGTAATAAGGCTCCATCACATTGGGTTTGATGAGCAGGTCACTGATATTTTGACAAAGCCCCTGTGGAAGGTCAAGTTCTTGGCCTTCCGAGAATGACTTGGAGTCATGGAGAGACCCTCTTATGAGGGTCCTGTATGAGATGCACATTGAGTTCTGGGAGCTCCATGGGGTTTGGGGTACTTCTTGGAGCGATGAGCAACCATAGGGTGGGTGGTTCAGCCTTCCCCTAGTGGTTTGTTGTGTATAGGGTGAGTGGTTCAACCTTCTTCTGCGACACCCCTTGGTGACATGTAGGCAGGATGAGTGGTGCATCCTTCTCCTGCTGAGACATCCTACCCATGCAGTCTGGGACTCATGGGAAGTACCTCTCATGGGAAATGAGGATAGGGACCATAGTACTACAAATGGACGCATCGTGTACTACCATACTCACTATGCTAGGATGACCAATATTGATCTGGGATCAATTGGAATTGACTTCGGGTCAGTAAGAGTGGTATGAGACACTCTCTTTTGATTGGAACTGACTTCGGGTCAGTAAGAGTGGTATGGTACACTCTCCTTTGATTGGGACTGACTTCGGGTCAGTAGAGAATGGTATGATACATTCTCCATCACTTCTTCTTCTTCATTGTTCAGCAGAGCATTGCAGAGAAGTGCATTGATGGTACAGATAGTACAGATTGGCAGATGGAGTTCTTCCTAGTTGAGAGGGAGTGTTAAAATTGGCAACTAGGGCCAAACTCCACATGGGTCATCTTATTTATGAAAGCTGATATTTTTCATGGATTCCTCTCTCTGAGGGGTGTAGGATTGATCTAAAGGTCATCCGATTTTGACATGTACAAATGAAGTTATGAATTTATTTTGATTATGATCAAATTTTCAAGGTTGACCAACAAACTTATGTAGGCTCAGAAACCCAACAATCACGTCTATTCATCCTCAACGCTGCATATAAATAGAAGGTGACTTAGCCTCATTTGGACACACTCATCTTCACACTTCTGTCTCTCTCTCCTCATTGATTGAGAACAGATTTCTCGACCTCTGTGTCTCCACACGTTTGAAATTTCAGGAGTGCAAAATTTCAGGAGAGCGAAATTTCAGGAGACCGAATTTCTGGACAGTTTGACCAAGCATTGACCAACATGCATTGACCTCCTTTGACTGCATTTTTGTGAGCGCTATCTCTATTTGGGTAGGTCGCATTTCTAGGCACAGAAATCGAGGCTAAACGTTGACTGTTGACCAGTGTTGACTGCAGCTAGGGCTGACCACAGGTGGGTTGTTTGACCAGATTTTGACTGGGCTGTTTTTTGGCTGATTTGAGGGCTGATTCATCTTGCTGTTTGGAGGCCGAAGTTGACTGAAGTTGACCAATTTGTTGAGGGTCAAATTTGCCCTGTTGACCAGCATTAACTTTTCTGGTTAGGGCTCTTTTGTTGCTGTCATAAATTATCAGATTTGTAAATTGTTCTATCTCTCTGTGCTGAACTATTGAAGATTATAAGAATAATTGATCAAGGGTTTCCCCACATTGGGGTTTGTCCTTGGCTGGTGCCACATATTGTGTCCTCTTGTCTTGGCTTGTCTTCTACTGTTTATGTTTATGTTCTATCTGCATTTTACTATCATGTTGATGTGATTGCTAAACTGAATATTGATATTGGGCTAATAAAGAAATTGAAGTAAAATTGCTCTAAAGCATAGAACATACCATTGTTGCCTAAAATTAACAGTTTCAGTTTATGATCTGTATGTTAGTGTAGTCTGCAGTAGTGTTTGCATCACTGTTTATCGAACTAAATAACTTGTTGAATAAATAACAAGTAGATGTTAAACCAGTAACTGCAGTAGGATTTTTGTTTGTAAAGATTAAGAAATTTTCACAATTCTTTCCTTGGAAACCCCTCTCTTGGACTTATGAACTCTTTTGGAGGAGTTGTCCACCTATTTAGCCCCTCTTCACTTCACACATGTGGACGTTTGAACTTCTAGAGCCAGACATTGGCTTGCCTTTGTCTTCACTAGTATATCACTAGCTCATCACAAGTCACACCTTTTCTTGTTTTGTGCTAGAATTGTCTCATGTAGCCTTTGCTTTTGCCTCTCGAAAGTCACTTCTTCTCATGCTAGAGCTATCATGGTGATTGTATTTCCAAATTTTGCCTTCATTGGTGCTTCACCAGTCTTCGTATGTCTTGCACCGTAGGTAGCTACACGTGGGCATAACTATCTCGTAGTTTCATAGCTATTTCATGAACTTTTGCCACTTTAGATGCCCTTTATTTCCATTTATTTTGCAATTAACAAGGTCACTTGGATGATTATGAGGATATATTCTTACCTTGGAATCCCCTTTGTTGGACTTATGAACACTTTTGGAGGAGTTGTCCAACTATTTAGCCCCTTTTCACTTCACACATGTGGACGTCTGAATTTCTAAGGCCAGACATTGGCTTGCTTTTGTCCTATTTCTATACTCACATATGATAGTTCACAAAATGACGTACAAATTTTCTTGTTATAGTTTATTTTTCTTTGGCTCTATTTGTTCTCTCATCACTTACACATGTTGTAATAGCTTCGACTTCGATCTATTTTCGAGGTGTGCAATGTGTGTTGGTGTTACCACATGTTACCTTTGTGGGTATTTTTGTAACATTGAGGTTCCCTTGGCCTTTTTAGCTCCATGTCAGTATTGCTGCATCTTTCCTTTGTTGGTGCTTCAACAAAATAACTGCTTCTTTTTCTTTCTTCTCTCACCTTTTGTCACTTGTCCTTTATATGGAGTTGGTGTTGCCTTTGCCTCTACTTGAGCCGGACCAAAAGTATTAGCTGAGGAGGTATATAGCTTGTTTAGACAATGGGATTACCATGTTCGAGTTTTTAGCATGCAATAGTAGTCTCCTATGGGCGTATTATTCATGGTAATGGCATGAATTAGTCTTTTCCATTTTTTTTGCCTCTCTCTAAAGATATTTTCTCATTTGGTCTCCTCCTTTTTTGGTCACCACACTAGTGATAGATTCCCTCTAGGTCATTGTCTTGTGTTGGGCCCAACTTGAGATACTTCTTCCGAGATGGTTCTAGTCACCATGCTACTTCCTCCTTGTCACTTCCTCAAAAGAGTGGTTTTGGTGGTTGCATCCCGTAGATTTCAGCTATGGGATTGCTTAATCATTTATCCAACACATTCTTCCTCTAATTGTTTTCTCTTTGACTTAGCTAGTACTAGCTTAGTGTTGTATCAAGTTTTCTATCTTTCTATATCTACTTTTTTTTTTCTTTTGTTGTTTTCATTCTTTTGTTCTCTTTTTCCCAACATTGACGTACTCATGTCAGATATTTTTGTCTCCACTAGTATGTCACTAGCTCATCACAACAAACACCTTTGCTTGATTTGTGCTAACAATCTCTCATGTAGCCTTTGATTTTTCCTCTCTTAAATCATTGTTTCTCATGCTAGAGCTACCTTCATGATCGTATTTCCATATCTTACCTTCATTTGTGCTTCTCCAATCTTCGTATCTCTTGCATTGCTACCTCCTAGTTTCATAGTTATTCCATGAAGTTTTCCACTTTAGATACCCTTTATTTCTTCACATGTACATTTCTACCTTTAGTTTTTGATGTTGCTTGTTGCATTGTGTAGCTTGGGAGGTACTCCACAAGGCTAGATCTGGGGTTTGTGTGAAGTCTGGACACAAAAGGAGTTTGTGGGCAAAGAACCCAACTGAAGGGGTTTTAAACACATATGGAGTTTAAAATTCTAAAAGGAAATTAAAAAGGAAAATTAAAAGGAAAAATTAACGTGGATAAAACCCCCAAGTTCTAGAGGGTTCCGAAGAGGCTTAGGAGAAGCTGTTTAAAGGAGGCCTAGGAGAGGCTAAAGGTAATTAAGCGAGAGGGAGATCGTTTGGTGAAGAAGAGCAGTCAAGATGTAGCCTTAAGGAAGGCCGAGTTATAGGGGCGTGTAGGGTTGCAAAAAAGAGGTTGAGATCTAGTGCATCCGAAAGGTAAGAGATGGTCGTGGTCCAAGAGGAGGGATTACCAAGTTTCCTTGCAGGATTTTGGGAGAGTTTAGGAGGTGAAACCCTGTGAAGAAGGCCGTGAGCATACCTATGATTTTGGAGTAGGGATGTGATCCAAAATCTTTTGCTTATAAATGTATTAAAGAATTACATGCATAAATTGTAGCTTAAACATAGAAATTTAATATGCACATGAGAGAAGAGGAGAAACACATAAAGCATGAAAGAAGACAAGAGACTTCATAACGGAGTTTGTCCGATTTGGACTACGTCTCCGGGCCCTGCTCGATCAATGGGGAGGCCTTCATTCATTAAGTGGCATGAGAAAGAAGAGTACAATCATCAGTTACACAAAAGGAGTCTTATACCTCCATACTGAAAAATGGCCGAAAAATGCAGAACTCTGTTGGAGAAATACTTCTCAGTTTTTGACAAATCTACGAGTTGAAACCTCGGATAATCCTTCCGGCAGCTACTCAGCACCAATCTGCCCCAGAAACACCAGCGTCTACCCAATCTGGACTGCGTTAGCCTCTCTTAGCCCAGCGCTGGCCCTGTGTTAGTGCTCTGACCCTCTGCGTCAGCTACGTTGGCCTCTCTGGTGCTCTGCGCAACACTTAGCTGCCTTTGCGTGAGCACTGGCTGCTCCTACGTCACTTTCTTTGGCTGCTCTGCTGCTCTCCCGACACTATTTCTGCCTCTCTGTCTCTCTGTACTCAATGCCCCTCAGCTGCTTTTCGATCATTGATTCTCTCTCTTTGCAAACCCTGCTCTAGAGAATAGAATGACTGATCATCTGGTGTACCCTCCAAGTGATCCTCAAGCCTCCTCTTATACTTTTCCTATTGACATTTCAACGGCCGAGATTAAGTCCCTAATCAACGGCTAAGATTAGATATGGCTTGATCCATGTCTTTTGGACCACTCTAATATAGATTCATATTAATACACATTAATATTTTATTTTCCCTAAGTTTAGACTTAGGGACTCCATTAAAAATATTAATTATTTTAATATATCCTGATCTATTTAGAATCACCCAAAACCCTTTCTGGGTATTGGAGATCTCATGTGCCCCAACCTCTCCGCCAAATTTCGTGGCTAGAGCACATCCGATGCCACCCCAAATCAACACCAATACACTGAGTCAGATTTGAGGTGACCATCCGACAACTTTTGAGGTGACCATCCAACAACTTATGCCGTTAATATTTTGTAGGCATACGTTTTGTCAATTTTGATTTTTGTTCCACTGTGCCTCTGACTGTATTTGGTTATTGACAGTCATATTTATTTTCTGTAGCTTATATTTCTTGATGTGTAAGCTGTTAGGGTTTCCGCCTTTCTGGGTTTCTATTTACTCTGACTGTATTTGGTTATTGACAGTCATATTTATTTTCTGTAGCTTATATTTCTTGATGTGTAAGCTGTTAGGGTTTCTGCCTTTCTGGGTTTCTATTTACAGGTTCTTCTGTTTAAGCCATCGAATCTTAAAAATTGTTTTACTAATTTGTGTATTTTATTTAGAACATAGATTTGGCTATCAAGTCTATTCTGTGTTCTACATTTATAGCTATTGTATAAAATTGTATGCAACATTGTTAGAGTTCCTACTCTTCGTTGTTTTATGTGAAGAGTTATTTCTTAAAAATTCTTTTACTAATTTGTATATTTTATTTAGAACGGAAATTTGGCTATCAAGGCTATACTGTGTTCTGCATTTTATTGTCTTTGTAGCTATTGTATAAAATTGTATGCAACCTTGTTAGAGTTCCTACTCTTCGTTGTTTTATGTGAAGAGTTATTTTTTGGCAACTACTTAAAGTTTTGGCTTAGGAGAGTTTTTCCTTTTAGTTTATGAATTGCATTTTTCATCCTTGGGAGGAAACGGCTTCTCATTTTCTTATGGAATTTGGTATTGCTTTTTCATAATATGTTGATAAAAAAAAATTTTGACCCAAAAAAAATTGCTTGTGATGATTTACAGGTATATCTGTTGGTTATATTCCAGTTTCAAGATGCAGATGTTTGTCAAAACTCTTATTAAGACCATAACTCTTGAGGTTGAGAGCTTTGAAAAAAATCTTTTACTAATTTGTGTATTTTATTTAGAACCGAAATTTGGCTATCAAGGCTATACCGTGTTCTGCATTTTATCGTCTTTGTAGCTATTGTATAAAATTGTATGCAACCTTGTTAGATTTCCTACTCTTTGTTGTTTTATGTGAAGAGTTATTTTTTGGCAACTGCTTATGAATTGCATTTGTCATCCCTGGGAGGAAACGGTTTCTCATTTTCTTATGGAATTTGGTATTACTTTTTCATAATATGTTAATAAATAAACAATTTTGAGCAAAAAAATTGCTTGTGATGATTTACAGGTATATCTGTTGGTTATATTCCAGTTTCAAGATGCAGATGTTTGTCAAAACTCTTTTTAAGGCCATAACTCTCGAGGTTGAGAGCTTTGAGAGCTTTGACACCTTTGAGAGCTTTGATACCGGTAAAGATGTAAAAGATAAGATCCAGGCCAAAGAAGGCATTCCCTCCGACCAGCAGCATCTGATCTTCGCAGGAAAGCATCTTGATGAGAGTTTTTCCTTTTAGTTTATGAATTGCATTTGTCATCCTTGGGAGGAAATGGTTTCTCATTTTCTTATGGAATTTGGTTTTGCTTTTTCATAATATGTTGATAAATAAACAATTTTGACCAAAAAATTTGCTTGTGATGATTTACAGGTATATCTGTTGGTTATATTCCAGTTTCAAGATGCAGATGTTTGTCAAAACTCTTATTAAGACCATAACTCTCGAGGTTGAGAGCTTTGAGAGCTTTGACACCTTCGAGAGCTTTGACACTGGTAAAGATGTAAAAGATAAGATCCAGGCCAAAGAAGGCATTCCCTCCGACCAGCAACATCTAATCTAAGCAGGAAAGCACCTTCATGACGGACGAACCCTTGCTTATTACAATAATAAGAAGGAATCTGCCCTCCACCCTTTTTTTTGTTTGAAGGACGGTATTGAGGTCAAGCTTAAAAAAAGAAAAATGCTTATTACAATAATAAGCAGGAATCTACCCTCCACCTTTTTCTTTGTTTGAAGGACGGTATTGAGGTCAAGCTTAAAAAAAGAAAAGAAAAAAAAAACAGACACTCTAAAATGAGTGCTAGAGCTTCAGCAAGATAGTTGAAGAAATGTATCCTCCTTTTTACTGGAATATGCATAATGCCAAGGGTTTATAGGAATTTCACCTTTATCATGTATCACTATCTACCCAAACCCCTTCAGCGGGTCAGTATACTGCGCAACCACCACATCTATCCCCTGTAAGAGGTACAGATTGGTGCTCATATCCATTGGTTCCTCCAGGGCTTTTACCAGGAATATTTTGGATAATATACTGTGCAACCACCACATCTATCCCCTGTAAGAGGTGCAGATTGGTGCTCATATCCATTGGTTCCTCCAGGGCTTCTAGCAGGAATATTTTGGATAATGAAAATAGGACGTGGGTGCCTCACACCCCACTTTGAGTAGACTGCACAGCCCAAACATCTATCCCCTGTAAGAGGCGCAGATCAATGCTCATATCCATTGGTTCCTCCGGGGCTTATACCAGGAATATTTTGGATAATGAAAATAGGACGTGGGTGCCTCACACCCCACTTTGAGCCCTCTGGATATCTGATGATTCCACTAATTATATCCTTGAAAGAGTTTCAATGTTTTTCAAAATTATTTTTTTAGAAAGTCAAACAGACAACTTTTTTTGATGCAATAGAGAATGATAAAAGGGAGAGTGCACAAGTCACACCGGTAGTGATTATCTTCTACCATATGGAAATGGCATTTCAACCACCAGCTGTCATCAATTCCACGAGTCTTTCAGCCTTTCATCCAATAGTTAATATGGGATTCGAACTATGACAGAAGAGGCATGCTGATTATCGATTTCAACAATAATAGCCGGAGGTCAGTTGAGCGTTCCACTGCAAATCCAGAGCATGTCATGTCAGTGTTTATCTCAGTACTATTTTCCATACTTTATCTTCGCCAGATTCGATCTCAAATGTCTTTTATTGCCAGCTTTATTCTGCCAAGTGGGGTGAAGATATTGGAGAACTCGAAAGCAGTTCTTTTATATCCAGCTTTCTTATTCTGCCAAGGAGGATGGAGATATTGTAGTTGTTAGCAGTGGTATCCAGCTTGTTCTCTGGCATTGTACCTTGGGCGACATTGCAGAACAGCCTGCTTCGGTGAGAAGGTCATTGAAGATGACAACTTGGGTCCAATGCAGTTATTATGTTTTTGTCCACAAGACATAATCCGTTCTAAAGAGGTTGGTTTTAGTCCATAATACATGCTTTTAGGAAAACTAAAACATTAAGGAGGTGCTTTTTGCAATCTGCTTTAATGGTTATTTATGTGGTGAAGTTCTTGTAAGTTTTTTATTCTGATTTTTAATCGCTGAATGAATTTTCCTCTTGTTTCTTAATCACAACTCATTGCTCTTTTCTTTTGTGTCTGCAGATTGGTTTCTCGAAGAAGGCCAACTTAATATTCCATTCCTTTTTGCTGCGAAAGCTCATGCCCCCTTTCTATTCATTCACTCTTTTTTGTATCATCCTTCCAATGATTATGTTTTTGCCAGAAGCTTAATTAACTACTATGTGCCTGCTATCATGTCGTTTTTTAATATTCTTTCTGCAACAAGATCGTTCCCTTTCATTGTTCCATATCTTCTCTTTGAAAACACAATGTCTGTAACAAAATTCAATGCCATGATCTCTGGGCTCTTTCAACTTGGCAGTGCTTATGAATGGGTGGTGACAAAAAAGTTGAGTAGATCATCTGAAGCTGATTTCATTGCTTTTAAGGAATCCCGTCCTTAATTATAACACCCAGACACCCAAAGTATCATCAGGTTGTTTCAGAGTCAGCCCTTGATATCCTCAACAAATTGAGCAAACAGCAGCAGAAAAGACCCTTTAAAAAGAAAGCCAATTGGCTTTAGCTTTTCTTCTTTCAACAGCCTCTAATAGGAGTTTGTTGTCTGCTCAAGGAATTCATTCTTACTTCTTACTGTTTCAAGGGATCTCTTTCCTCCTTGTTGGCCTTGATTTGATTGGGGAGCAGGTTAGTTGAATTCTGCAGCATAAAGCTTGGGCAACCTCTTCACAGTGCGCTTATGAATGGGTGGTGACAAAAAAGTTGAGCAGATCATCTGAAGCTGATTTCGTTTCTTATATGGAGAAGGAATCCCATCCTTAATTAGAACACCCGGACACCCAAAGTATCACCCAAAGTATCATCGGGTTGTTTCAGAGTCAGCCCTTGATGTCCTCAACAAATTGAGCGAACAGCAGCAGAAACAACCCTTTTAAAAGAAAGCCAATTGGCTTTATTAGAAAGAATTGGCTTTAGCTTTTCTTCTTTTAACGGCCTCTACTAGGAGTTTATTGTCTGCTCAAGGAATTCATTTTTACTTCTTACTGTTTCAAGGGATCTCTTTCCTCCTTGTTGGCCTTGATTTGATTGGGGAGCAGGTTAGTTGAATTCGGCAGCATAAAGCTTGGGCAACCTCTTTACAAATTGCCTTTCCTTGTAATGTTTTTGACATTAACTGGAGACCTGATTTTAGGCCAATATTCAAGCGAGCACAACTTTAAATAAATATCGCTGCAGGCCTAGTAATTTCATGGTATGGTTTTGCAGATGTATTAAGAAGTTGGAGATATGAATACAGCACTTGATCATGTTGGGTAATATGGTGCTGATGGGCTGCTGAAAATTGGCTATGTTTAAGCCATCACCCTTTTGGGGAGTAAGAGTAACAGATATTTCACCAAATATTTGTATGTTTTTTAATGAAAGCGCAGACTTGTCATTCCAACGTCCAAGTGTCACATTTTCATGGCTGATTATGCTTACGGGCAATGATTGTGCAGCAATATAATATTATTCTGGGTGTATTTATGACTATGAATCACAATGAGAGTCTGCTTTCGAGAATTGGTAATGCCCATAGATTGTTGGGCAGATCATCTGAAGCTGATTGTAACTTGGCGGTGCTTATGAATGGGTGGTGACAAAAAAGTTGGGGCGGATCATCTGAAGCTGATTTCGTTGCTTTTATGGAGAAGGAATCCTGTCCTCAATTAGAACACCCAAAGTATCATCGGGTTGTTTCAGAGTCAGCCCTTGATGCCCTCAACAAATTGAGCGAACAGCAGCAGAAACAATCTCTTTAAAAAGAAAGGCAATTGGCTATATTAGAAAGAATTGGCTTTAGATTTTCTTCTTTCAACAGCCTCGGCTAGGAGTTTATTGTCTGCTCAAGGAATTCATTTTTACTTTTTACTGTTTCAAGGGATCTCATTCCTCCTTGTTGGCCTTGATTTGATTGATTGGGGAGCAGGTTAGTTGAATTCCACAGCACAAAGCTTGGGCAACCTCTTTACAAATTGCCTTTTGTTGTAATGCCTTTGACACTAACTGGAGACCTGATTTTAGGCCAAGATTCAAGCGAGCTCAACTTTGAATAAATATCTCTGCAGGCCTAGTAATTTCACGTTATGCTTTTGCAGATGTATTAAGAAGTTGGAGATATGAATATAGCACTTGATCATGCTGGGTAATATGGTGCTGATGGGCTGCTGAAAAGTGGTTAAGTCCCCACCATCACCCTTTTGGGAGTCAGAGTAACAGATATTTCACCGAATATTGTTATGTTTCTTATGAAAGCAGCAGCGTTGTCATTCCAATGTCCATGTCACAGGCTGATTATGCTTGCGAGAAATGAGAAATGATTGTGCGGCAAGATAATATTATTCTGGGGTGTATTTATGGCTGTCAATGACAATGATCCAGCATAATTCTTTATTGTCTTCCCTATTCTTATGATTCTCTGGGTCAATTTTTTATTGGAAACATTTTTTATTAGGTGTGAGCCTGCTTAAGAGGTTTGTACGAATCTCTTTTCTGGCCTATTTGGCAGATATATGTAAAGCTAATTTATTTTTAAACATGAGAAGATGTATTCCATATTTGTATATCCAATTAGACAAGTTGGACAAAGCAGAAAATTTGCTGACCTCTCTTTTGCGTAACCACCTCACTTTTTTTCCCTTGATTATATTTGATTATCTTTGTGTGTTAATGTTCCCCTGCTCATCCAGATTGAAATTCTAATACAAATTTGTGCAGTTAGCATATCAACATCAAGATTCAATAATATGTCTCATGATTATTTTGTTAACATCACTTCCTAATTCCTTGAATGGGATCCTTGAAGTTGTCTTTTGTGAGCGGATCTCATGAACTGTTGGTTCAGAAAATTGAAAAAATAAGTTCAGTGATATTTGTTTGCCACGTTCCATGGGCATTGACCACATGGTTGCACTCGAGCACATGGTTGAGAATGCATCCCTGGTGCTTCCCATGCCCTTGGGATGCAGGGGCATGTGGTGAAACGTTTTGCCAAACCCCCAGTTTTGTGAAACTTAGCAAAATGCACTGTGAAATGTTTCACAAATGCCACTTTGTTTTCCATGAATTTCTTAAAATTTTGGAGATGTCTCCACACGCACCCCATGAATTTCTCTAAAATTGGGGTGTATCTACATATACTAGCCAATTTTCTGAACTGCCCATTCGCTATGTCCAGATTCATGACTGTTCTGAGGTTCTTCAGTGCTCAGGTACTGCTTAATTATGATCTCTTTGACAGTACTCTTAATGCATGACCTAAATGCTTGAATAAACATTTAACTATTGGTATGCTTCACTTGCACAGTCACACTTCTGTTTACTTCTTCAGTGCTTGGGTACTGTTTAATTATGACCTCTTTGACAGTACTCTTAATGCATGACCTAAATACTTAAATAAACATTTAACTATTGGTATGCTTCACTCGCACAGTCACACTTCTGTTTTCCTGTTTATTGTTCATTCGTTGCTGCCTCATCTTTGATTTGTAGATGGTGATAATCTACCCTAAATACATGATATATGTGCTTTGAGGATTGTTACACTTGCTTGTGGATCAAACAACCGTTTATTAGCATAGTTCATATGGATCTACTTTGAGAACACTGTTATCATGCTATGAATATAGTTATATGATCACTGCCCTTGTTGGTTATAATTTACCTCGAATATATCTTGAAGGTATTTCTGAACATTGTAGACTGTTGGTTATAATTTACTTTGAATATATGATGGCAAATATATAATTTACTTTGAATATATGATGGCAAATACATTGTGAATGTTGTTTTTTTTAATGATGTTTCTGAGTGTTGTAGACAGTTGAATCTCACATGGAAGACATTGGATTTTATGGTTAAAAGAATACATTCCACGTTGGCTGACATTATTTTCCTGTCCTGAATGCTGACGTCTTTATTAGCACTGTGGACAGTGGACACTTGGTCGAGCAACATAATATGGCATAATTCATTCACAAATAACAAGTGTTTTAATATTCACCAAAAAAAAGTGATAAAAAGTGTTTTGATATTCAATGCGACTTGGTCGAGCAACATAATATGGCATAATTCATTCACAAATAACAAGTGTTTTAATATTCACCAAAAAAAAAGTGATAAAAAGTGTTTTGATATTCAATGCTTTCTAGTTAAAATCTGCTCTGAAGCACATTGATAACCACGTGCACATTGATTGTTAACGCATTGATAACCAAGTATTTTGATATTGGCTTCTATTAAGCGTTTTGTGATCACTATTTACTTGACATTAACACTTGGTCAAGCAATATAATATGGTATAATTCATTTACAAATAAAGTGTTTTAATATTCACATAAAAGTGTTTCTAGTTAAAATCTGCTCTGAAGCACATTGATTGTTAGCACATTGATAACAAGTATTTTGATATTGGTGTCTATTAAGCCTTTTGTGATCACTATTTACTTGACATTAACACTTGGTAGAGCAACATAATATGGTATAATTCATTCACAAATAAAAAGTGTTTTAATATTCACATAAAAGTGTTTTGATATTTAATGCTTTGTAGTTAAAATATTCATTTGTTTTTTAAATTCACCCAGAAAAAGTGTTTTTGATATTCAATGCTTTGTAGTTAAAATCTGCTCTGAAGCACATTGATTGTTAGCACATTGTTATATGCTAACAAGTAATTTGATATTGGTGTCTATTAAATTTTTTGTGATCACTATTTACTTGACATTAACTTTGGAGTGTTAGTGCACTTACTTGACAATTGATAATAAGTATTTTGATATTGGTGTTTATTAAGCTATTTGTTGATCACTATTTACTGGACATTAACTTTGGAGTGCTTAGAAAGCTTTTTGTTAATTGCTATTTACATTATCTACATTGCCTGACACTACTATTTACATTATATTGCTATTTACATTGCATAACATGAACTTTGGAAACTTTAGAGTGCTTAGAAATATTAAAGTTTTTTGTTAATTACTATTTACAGTTTTTTGGTTAATTACTATTTACATTGCATGGTTTTTAGCCGTTTTCTGTTTATTTTGGCAAGATATAGGTGTTCAACTTCATTTTTCAATGTGATATTAAAATAAAATTTTACCACAAAAATTTACCTTGGAAAGAATGTTCATACAATCACCGCCCTTAGTTTTACAATCTGTTTATAATTGCCAAAGTAAGAATCTGTTTATAATTGCCAGTGGCAATTTATCAGGAATGCAACTACCCAGATATTTTATGCCATGGGATTGGGATTGAGTTTTATACGTCAAAATTTGAGTTATAATTGCCTGTGGCAATTTATCAGAAGAGTGCAATTACCCAGACATTTTATGCCATGGGATTGAGTTTTATATGCCAAAATTTCAGTCAATGTGTTTGCTAAGAGGGGTAAGAGGCCCGTTTCTGTAGAATAACAAATCAATCTCGTGTAGAATAACAAATCAATCTTCTGTCTCTTCCAGTGTTTAAACTATTACAGAATAGTCTGTCTTTTGTTTGATGGTTTGTTTGGGGTTAACTATTGATTTAAAGTAATTTAATTTCACTTAGAGGTTGCAATTCCATAGATTATGTTTGCATATTTGGTTTTTCTTTTCTGAAAATTAATTAGATTGGTACTTAGATAATCAACTCCATACTATTGTAAAAGCTTTGTATATGATTTCAAAAGTCATCAATTTAAATTTGAATTTGGAAGATCTTCATAATGAAGTTTCTTATTTAATATTTTGAGGATTCGTTTGGTTAGTCATCAATTTAAGTTGTGCAGATTCATTCACTTAACCTTCAATTTAAAAGTCATCCATTTAAATTTGAATTTGGAAGATTTTCATAATGAAGTTATGTTCTTATTTAATATTTTGAGGATTTGTTTGGTTAGTCATCAATTTAAGTTTTGCAGGATCCATTCACTTAACCTTCCATTTAAAAGTTTGCAGTAAATGTATTGGCAATTGCTCTTTGTGAATACTTGAGTAAATGTATTTGGCTATTGCAAAGATCAATATTTGATTTGGTAAATGTTTTTGCATTTGCGAGATCTGGATATTCAAGAAATGTTTATATTATATTTGGTTATGGATATTCTTAGCCTCACATCCATGTTATAAAATTTAATAACAATGCATCATGTTTTAATGGTAATTCAGTAACCACTATTTTAGTTCCTCATGTGGGAATCTTTTAAAGTTCAGCATAGCTATCCGATTAGCTCCGCATGTGTGAATCTTTTAAAGCAACTGTTCAGCATAGCTATCCGATTAGCTCCGCATGTGTGAATCTTTTAAAGCAACTGTTCAGCATAGCTGTCCGATTAGCGTAATTGAACTGTGGTAAAGGTTTCGTCTTTTTAACTTGCTGTTCTAAGTTTATAAAAAAATTATATTACCATTCCAAACAAAACTTAAAACAACTCTCCAATTTTGAAATCAAACTGTGAGTGTGCCTGTCATGCCATGGATATGCAACCCATCGATAAGCAGGCGTTGCGTAGAGCATTGATAAGCGGGCGGGCCTCGACAAGGGCAGGTCTTATTCATAATTTTATTAGGGTTTTTGATCACAGTATCTGGACATAGTAAGAGAGCGAACGTTTTCTATGAAAGCAGCTTGCCAGCCAGAGTAAAGTGTAAACACCAGTGTAACAATTCATTAGCACGCATCTATGTTTCTTGTTAATTTAGGGATTGTGATATTGTGCTATGGGCTGAAGTAGCTGTCTTCATCCATTTTCTTTTTCGTTCCATTCAAACAGTAAATACAAACGTAGCAGGATTGATTGGCCAGGCGCCTCATCTTTATTTGAATGGATAAAATGGGTTTCTGTAAACGAAAATTAACGCGGCAACCATGTTCCAAGTCCACCTGCAACTCAGAGTGATGACACTCTTCATCCACAAATGGTGTTCTCGCAGCCCTCGGATATGCCCGTTGGATGATTGACAATGGTGTCCGCGCAGCCCGCGGATATGCCAGTTCGATGATTGACAAGTGGTGTCCGCGCAGCCCTCGGATATGGCCGCTGGATGATTGACAAGTGGTGTCCGCGGAGCCCTCGGATATGCCCGCTGGATGATTGAAAAGTGGTGTCCTCTCAGCCGTCGGATATGCCCGCTGGTTGACTGCCAAGTGACGTCATCCCAGCCCTCGGATATGCCCGTTGGATGATGGCCAAGTGGCGTCTTTTTAGCCCTCGGATACGCCTGTTGGATGGTTGCCAATTGGCGTCCTCCGAGCCCTCAGGTCTTCCCGTTAGCCATCGGATCCGCCCGTTGGATGATTGACACGTGGCCCCTTCATAGCTATCGGATCCGCCCGTTGGATGGTGGCCAAGTGCAGTCTTTTTAGCCATCGGATCCGCCCGTTGGATGATGGCCAAGTGGCGTCTTTTAAGCCATCGGATCTGCCCGTTGGATGATGGCCAAGTGGCGTCTTTTAAGCCATCGGATCTGCCCGTTGGATGATTGCCAAGTGGCGTCTTTTTAGCCATCGGATCTGCCCGTTGGATGATTGCCAAGTGGCGTCCTCTCAGCCCTCCGATCTACCCGTTGGATAATTGACATGTGGCATCCTCTTAGCCCATGGATCTGCCCGTTGGATGATCGACACATGGCATCATACCAACTGTCGGATCTGCCCGTTGGATGATCGACACATGGCATCATACCAACTGTCGGATCTGCCCGTTGGATGATCGACACATGGCATCATACCAACTGTCGGATCTGCCCATTGGATGATCGACACATGGCATCATACCAATTGTCGGATCTGCCCATTGGATGATCGACACATGGCATCATACCAACTGTTCGGATCTGCCCATTGGATGATCGACACGTGGCATCGTACCAACTGTTCGGATCTGCCCATTGGATGATCGACACGTGGCATCGTACCAACCGTTCGATGGCCGACACGTGGCAGCATACCAACCGTCGGATCTGCCCATTCGATGGCCGACACGTGGCAGCATACCAACCGTCGGATCTGCCCATTGGATGATCGACACGTGGCAGCATACCAACCGTCGGATCTGCCCATTGGATGATCGACACGTGGCAGCCTACCGACCGTCGGATCTACCCATTGGATGACCAACACGTGGCAGCATACAAACCGTTGGATCTGCCCATTCGATGGCCGACACGTGGCAGCATACCAACTGTCGGATCTGCCCATTGCATGGCCGACACGTGGCAGCATACCAACCGTCGGATCTGCCCATTGGATGATCGACACGTGGCAGCCTACCGACCGTCGGATCTACCCATTGGATGACCAACACGTGGCAGCATACCAACCCTCGGATCTGCCCATTGCATGACCGACACGTGGCAGCATACCAACCCTCGGATCTGCCCATTGCATGACCGACACATGGCAGCATACCAACCCTCGGATCTGCGCATTGGATGAAATGGTTTATAAAGCTATATGAAATTGTGTCATTTTAACAATGTGGGATAACAGCCTGTGGAGTCAAACCTGCGTTTCATCGGCAGATGGTGGGAATGACGGGCGAGCAATCATTCCTTGGATCAATGAGGACTTCAGACGGCAATTGGTTACGTCGGCTAAGAGTATCTGGGCACCTGCAAATTCTGTTATCCAACACAAATTGCAAATAAGATCGATTCCTTGTTGCCTTACGAAGCCAAGTAGCAGCCCACAGCCCAATTCAATATCATATCTTCAAAAATTTTGGAATTTAAAAGATAGCAATTAGATAAAAGATACGAGTTAGATCAAGCAATTAAGCTGGTCCACATTATTTTGAGATTAGAAGACAGAAGTAGATCAAAAAGATACGAGTTAGATAAAACAATTAAGCTCGCACATTTGAGTTAGATTTTAAAATATATTCCAAATACACCATCGAAATATAAATTTCAAAGTGAACGCTGAAAAAATAATTTTTTAAAAATATTTCCAAACTATACAATCGAGATAGAAATTTACAAGTCACTGAAATTTGTACTCAGAAGTAGTTCAACTATTGGGACTTCGTAATGTCAATCCTCGAATGGCTACATCCTTGGCATGCTTTTGTTCAGGTCAGCAATATTTTACTTATCTACATTTGCTATTACTATTGGCTACTCAAGAATTCATAGTAACTAATTGAAGTTTTGTATGTATTTATGGGTAAAATTTTAATGGCATGGCAGGGGTGCGACGCATCTTTGCTGCTGGATGACAGTAAGCAGAATTAAGCATCGTATATATAAGTAAGTAAATAAGGCATGGTATATAAGTAGAAAATAACATACATAATTTATTCAAAATATCAAAAAAATTTCAATGAAAATATGGTTAAAAAAAAAACATTTTAAAGAAAGCATAATATATGTGAATCAGAATATGATGCATAATTTATTCCAATTATCAAAAAGATTCAAAGATATTTTTAGGAAAACATGGTATATGTAGAAGATTGAGGAAAACAAACCAAAATACATAGTTTTCTTAGTATCCAACTATAAACAAATCGAAGTACATAGTTCTCTTAGAATCAAACTATGTACTTTATTTTGGTTAATTATTAAACTAAGTTTTAATGAAAACAAAGCAAAGGATTAGATAACTCAAGTTTTGATGAAGACAAATCAAAGTATTTTAAAGTGATAAAGAGAAACCAAAGTACTATAAATAATAATGAAGGGTAATGAAGAGTGTGATAGCTTGCTATTTCTTTTAATCTTATTAAAAAAAAAGTTTGTTTGTTTGTTTGTTTTTGTTTTTGTTTATTTTATTTTTAATTATATATATATATATATATATTTGGCGTGATATTTTTCAAAAATAAAAATAAAGTGGATTCTCTATTTGTAGAATTGTTCCAAAAGGCATGCAAGGAGCCATGTCCATTCCATTTCTTCATCTTCAAATGTGCAATCATTGATGATGCACTAACAAGATTTTATTTGTTGGGTTGCATCTATGAATTGTTTTGCCATTTTTGCAAATAGGATTGGACTTTGCAAGTTTGTTCTTGTTGCTAAGAATCTTCAACTTCCTCAAGAGAATGTGTGTATTATTTCCTTTTTCACTCATTTAACCAAGGGAGAACTCCATATCAAAGCATACATAATGTGGGAGCTCGCAAATATGGCAATCAAGTTCATTCCCTTCTTGTATGTGTTGCTAAGAATTTTCAATCATTTAACCAAGGGAGAACTTCCTATCAAAGCATATATAGTGTGGGAGCTCGCAGAGGTGGCAATTAAGTTCATTTCCTTTTCTTTGAGGCTGCACAATACGATTTGGTTCAACAAGCACTTCCATATATGATAATATTTTTTATACTTCACATTGTAGTGTTCTTCAATAACCTTCTTGCATTGAAATTCGTTGACCCATTAAAATAACATAGTACAAACTTATTATAGCTTATAAAAATGTAATTTTTAAACCTTAAATAAGATTTTCAAATTGTCATATCAACCAAACTTTTTATTCTTTTTTTTAAATGGTGTTTAATATCCATATTGTTTAAGATCTTTATGATAATCACTTATATTACATTCTTTACGGTCAATTTATTATAATAACAACTCAGAGAGAATATTATATCATGTTCCATAACTTTCTCCTTTCTTGTCACAAGAATATTATACAAGTTTTGTTATGTAAGTATTTTTAAAATGCAAATGTATTCTTTGTCCAATGGTGTACAATCTTCCCCCGAAACAACAAATACTGGAATGCTCGGCCTACGCCATTGACTTCACTTTGTATAACCTGAATGTTAGATCTTTGAAGGCCCCATGTTGACTTTCTTTTGAATACATCAATTTTGACCTAGAATGAACGAATAAATGAGGGGCACTAACGAAGATGATTTGTAGCTCCAACAACGCCATCAAACAATGAACTAATTGGGCATTCATTCGGTCAGAACCTGGCGAGACACAATTGTTTTGCCTTTTTTGCATCATTTTTCAATAGCTCCCTGTAGCTTGTGAGGTTGCGAAAATAACAATGAGGTTGGTGATAACAGTGGTTGGCAAGTCGACTGGTAACAATGTGGAAGCATTGCTTTTGCGTCATTTCCTTTGATTTCTAGTCATCTCCTTTACTAGGGCACTGGTTCTCAGCTTCCCCAATAGACTCACTGGTGGATCTCCTCTTCGCACCTGAAGCCGCTCGATTTCAGCCATGGGATGTGTACCAAATGATCAACACTAAGACTAAGATCCAACAGTTAGTAAACTAGACATACCAAAAATTTATGACTTAAAAAGAGCTGAGACTCACTCCACTCCTACTACTTGACTATCATCACAATGAGCCAAACATGTGCCATAAGATCGCTACTCATACCTACACAGAGGTATTGTTTCGTGGCTGGCTCAATGTTGTGATTATGTCATTTCCTTTGATTGCTAGTCATCTCCCCCGCTAGGGTACTAGTTCTCAGCTTCCTCGATAGGGCACTCGCTGATGGATCTCCTTTATGCACTTGCCGCTCCCCGATTTCAGTTGCGAGATGTGTACCAAATGGCACCTCACAACCACTTGATTTGAACCGTGAGATGAATACGCATGGCATCTTCTCAGCCTCCCGATTTCTGTCGCCTAATCTTGCCACATTACACCTTCACAACTGCCAATTAGTGGCCTCATTTCAACCAATGGATCTGTGTCAATTAGCACGTCCTGGGTGGCCTAATTCTAGGCAATGGCCCTATGCCAAGTGGCACGTCCTCAGTGACCAAATTTCAACAAATGGGTATCTGTCAAGTGTCGCGTCCTCAGTGGCCAGGTTTTAGCCAATGGTCTAGGTCAACCACGACCTGCCAAGTGCTGGTGTGTCTAGGCCAATGACAGGTTGCCAAGTGGCGGCTTGTGGTTGGGTCGGTTTGGGCCAACCACAAGCTGCCAAGTGGTGCCTTGTGGTTGGGAGGGTCTCAACCAACGACGAGCTGCCAAGTGGTGCCTAGTGGTTGGGCAGCTTTGGGCCAACCATAGGTTGCCAAGTGGCGACCTGTGGCTAGGTGGGTCTCGACCAATGACAGGCTACCAAGTGGTGCCCTGGTTGGGCAGCTCTGCAAATTTATATTAATAATTTACATTAATGAATGATAATAAAAAAAATTTAAACACTATTGTATATGGTGTAAAAACATCTACATAAATATAATATTGTAAAAATAATAATAAAATATTATATATTGCGTAAACATATAAATATTGATAAAATATTATACAATATGTGAAAATATAAATATAATTAAATTTAAATGGTTTAAATTGAACATGTTTAACTTTGCATTTAATATTCCATTATAAGTTGATTATTTATTGTGACCATCCATCATCCAAATTACCTCATACATTTATTAGTGTCCAACTGTATTAATTCTTTTTACAATGTATAAACTAATCACCAAGCATAAGTTGGTTTTTATATTTATGCTGAATGGTTTGTGTGGAAAGAGATATTGTGAAGTTATATCTTTATGGTACATTTATGCAATCAGACATACAATTAACAAGGTTTTAGTTAAGAATAACAAGGTTTTAGTTAAGAATTGATTTTATTATATATTTTTTTATGTTTAAGGATTGTATAATAATTTTTTGACATGGCATTATCAAAAACATATTTACATCAAAGATATTTATTTATAAATTATAATTAATGACTATTAAATTATAAAAATCTATCAAAATTATAAATATTTAAAATATTTTTTGTTTTATTTATTTTTAATAAATTAAATATATTTATGAAATAAAAATAAATTAATTTGTGTGAGATTTAGTTTTTGTTGGATTTCAGATTCAAATCTTATAAGAAACCAAGAACTCTCTTCAAATCGTATAAGAAACCAAGAACTCTCTTCAGAGAAATAAATTAAATTTCTCAAAAAGTCTCTCTAAGCTAGACCAAACCTGTGTAAAAATCCAAATTTAAATTATTTTTCCAACCCAAACTTTACCTAATAAATGATTAAAAATCCATCACCACCACTATTGCCATTTAAATTTGTAAAATCTTTTCGTTCAGCTTAATTTTAATTTTTTATTTTTTTTTCTGTTTGCTGTTTGTTTCCTACCAAACAAACAACCAATATTCCGTCCCAGCAATTTATCTGCCTGCCAGATGTAACACTGATGCCACTACTTATTTGCCCATTCTCAGGTATGGATAGATAAGGCAGGCCTCCATTACTGTTATTGTTTGCTTGGAAACTAATAATAATACAGGAATACAGGAATGTTAAATTTTGCATATTATTTTCTGTTTCAAACGAGTCCGAGGATTATATTATTTTCTGTTTCAAACGAGTCCGAGGGTTACATTTTCCTTATGGTTATATATTTACATTTAAGTGTATAATTTAATGTCAAAGATAACTATTGTTGATTGAGATTGGTTCTTCTTAAATACCCATGAAATCTTCTTTTTTCTTGTTTGAAGAAAGTGGAGATTTCACTCGATCCCAATTCGTTGCCATGTTTTTCTTTGGGAGAATATGTGTTCCTCTGAACCCAATGAAATCAACGTCTAGCCAGTTGCACCCAATGGACAAAGTGGAATGCAGATGCATTTATGATCTTCGTCCTGAAAATCCTGAGCAAGTGTCTCAAAAATTTCCTCTCTCTTGCTTTCTGCGATCTTTTGCTCATGCTCTGTGATTATCTTCTGTACGAACTCGGAGTCACCCTCTATCAGTTTATTATTTCCAAATTAATCCTTCCAATAGAGCAGGAGCTGCTTGCAGTCATGGTAGCTCAATTGTTGGTCCTAAATCCTCTTAGCAGGCCGACCTGCAGGCTCCCTGATCCTCCAATTTTGCTGAGTTCCGACAATCCCTGTGATGAATGCATTGAGCATGATTCTCTAATTTTGCTGAGTTCTGGCAATCCCTGTGTGATGAATGCATTGAAATGGTGACGACAGGAGCGATGTTTATATTTGATGGCTCCTCGTAGGATTGGCAGAGCTTACAAATTCCAGAAAGTCTTCCAAGGAATCAAACCTGTGTTTATCGTTTCCAGCAGAGAAGTACTCTTAACTAGGTTATCTACTGATATCTTATTCACTGAGAGCTTATTGCCTGATATCTTATTTGTTGATAGTCCATTTGTTGTTAGGTTATAGACTGATAGCTACTTGTTGATTTGATCTCCTTGTTGGTATCATCCCATGACCCCCTTTTTCCTCCTAAAACATATCATTTGCCTATTCCTTTTCATCATATATCTCTTAGAATCCTTGAAAATTGATTAGTTAATAGTCCTATAGTTATTAAAATGCATTGAAATTGATTTAGGAGTTTTATGTTAAAGAATTAGAAGTTTTTGGTGAAATGGTTACAGGAAGTTCCAACATCCTGTAATTAGCTCATTGTTTGACATGTGGCACACCAGCTGAGCTAGAGCGAAAGGTATGGATAAAAAGTAGAATGTCCAAGCATGGACGAATACCTATCCTACAGCAGAATCGACCCTCCTACATGCGTGGTCAACACAGGTCAAAGCATGGCACACTGGCGACAAAGGCAGCAACAACAACACATTCTAATTTGATTTAGTTTTTGTTCTTTTTGAAATCAGTTTAGGATGGAAACATTTTGAAAATCTCGATGTAGTAAAAGCGGCAACATCCATATTCTGAATGTACATTCATTTTCGAAATGACATGGTTGTAAATAGACATATGTAAATACAGTTCGGTGTAATGAATGATGGTTAATCGTTGTATCATTTTGAAACAGAGTTTTTGAACTTAATATTAAGAATTCAGTTACAGTCACGACCCTTGTCTTGTGCGTTGATTTGATAACCGGTTGAATACAGTCCAGTATACCTCTGGAACGCGGACGGGCCCTGCATTAAACTGGTATACTGTCCTTTTCGTTTATTCGCACTTAGGGTATTATATGGTTTGCACAGTAGTTAAGATTGGTTTCCGATTTCAATAGTTCATATTGGTTGTTGATTTCAATCGAATGCACATGGTTTGCGTTTGTGATAATACTTGAACAGTCATCACTGAGATCGTGAAGCGCGTCCTGTAAGGGATTCGATCCCTATGTTGTCTTTTAAAGCAATGTCATGAACTTTGTTTTTATTTCAAAACCTGTTTATGATCTCTGTATATTTTTATCTTGCATAAATATTAGTGAATGTTGGGTGTTTGCTGAACAAGGGTTTTATGTATAATGTCTCTGTAAGGAGATTGAATTCTTGGTTTGCAGTGATACACAGTGTTTAGTTTCATTGTTTAATTTGGCGAATGAATTTAATGATCGTATTGTAATTAGGTATATTAGCAGAGTGACCTGAGTGTTTGGATGATAGGTAACATACCCCAATCTTTCGTAAAGAAGTTCTGTGACCTACATCATAATCACTTAGCTGATAATCCTTTATGTCTATATACTTTAGATGCATGCCTCTAAGCTTACGCATCCTGGTCGATAATAAATATAGTCTAGTCTAGTACCCTAGCTAGAACACTATATTTTGGCGCCGTTGCCGGGGAGGCGTACTTAAAGGATTCAAACAAAAAGAAAAAAAAAATCAATACCCTAAAAATAAACAAAAACACAGTTAGAAATCATGTTCATTTATGCCTAGATTTAGAGACAGTCAAGGTAGATTTGTAAAAACCCCCACCATCTAAAAACTAACCCATCATCAGCAGGAGCAGACTCTCTAGGGAATACAACACCAGCTGAGGAAGTTATCCAAACATTGGAAGAAAATTTTTATTCAGGACAGAAACTTACTCTTATTGAAAGGGAAACTTTATTCACACACAAATCGCAGAAGAAGCACTTTCCTAGACCTTCCACACAAGGAGAAAGTAGTACAGTGACCGAACAATCTTCCTTTCTCCTTTTTCCACCAAGTGACACTGACACAGAGAGACCAATTAAAATGGCTGAGGAAGGATCTGGATCAGTACCACGCCAAGGAGATGAAGAGGAGTCAACTTTTAAGTTCCCTATACATGAACCACAGGAGGATGATGAGATCAAAATGAAAAACATACCCCCATCCGTGCTACAAAAATTCTATGGTATGGCTTCGGAGGATCCAAACTCATTCTTGTTCGAGTTTGACATTGTATGTCGAACATATGGCTATACAGATGATGCTCATAGGCTTAGATTATTCCCAGCGACATTAAAGGCATCAGCCTTAAGATGGTTCATGAGGATTGGTGAGCATGCTATAGTTGATTGGGATGGCATGAGGAGAATATTTCTAAGGAAATATCAGCCTTATTGCAGATCCAAAGATTCTAAAGATGATATCTTTAGAATGAGCCAGCAAGAGGATGAAAACTTAGAGGAATATTTAGAACGGTTTGTCTATAACTTACAAAAATCTAAACACCGAACTATGCCTCTTGATCTGATCCGCACAATATTCTTGAAAGGTATCCGAGAGGAATACATGGATGACCTCAACTTGATGGGCAAAGGTGACATTTCTGCCTTACCCCTTGAAGAAATCGCTGAGTTGTGCGAAAAGTATTCAAGGAGTAAAGCTAAGATGAGAAAGAGAACCCTGTCATCCAAAGTCACAAAATCTGCCTCTGCAAGTGTCACAAGGGTTGAAATAGGGAATCTTTTAGAAGAGTTTAAAACAGATCTGTTAAGCACCTTAGGGAACCAAATTGACACTTTAAAAGCCAAGAAGAAACAAGAATATGAAGATCACATAATGGCTATCTTCTGCCCAAAATGCCGGAAGAAACATGCATTAAAAGACTGCCCTCTAGAAAACATCCAAGTTTGTGCTTTCTGTACTGAACATCATGATATGTTTAACTGTCCTAAAGTTAAGGTTTTGCAGAACTGTAATATGGCAGCCAATGCAGAGATGGAAAACGTGTATTACATGGGTGCAAAGAGACCATGGCAGCCAAGGCCAACACCTCAAGGTATGTTTCCAAGTCAAAATTTGCAATTTCCTATGAATGATCAAATGTATGCACAAAACTCATGGAATGTACCCATGCCATGGCAGCACCAAAACCAATCACAACACCAATGGAGACCATCTCAACAATACTCCCAATCTTATCATACATACCCTCAATCATACCCACCATACTCACAACCATATCAGCAATACCAACAGCCGTATTCATCACATTCTCAACCATATCAGCAGTATCCTCAGCAAGTTGCTTATCAGCCCCAACCTCCTCAACAAGCATTGCCTGCTCCTCCACCAATAAATCCACCACAACTGCAATTTCCAGCGAACTCACAACCTCCTAGACCCACTCAAATTCCTGCTCAAACTGTCCCAAATCCAAATAATAGAGCAGAGAGGCTAGCCTACAATGTAGAAGAGGGAACCTCATATTCCACACTGCCTTTGCAAAATATTAACTTGAGGTCTGGTAGGATACTCCACAAAGATTCTCCAATAACAGATAAGCAAGAAGAAAACACAGAAAATGAAAATGAAATGACAAATCAAAGAACACCAAACAATGATACCAAAGATAAACAGATGCAACCACTGCATCCACCTTTTCCAAACCGATTGGTCCAAATAAACCTCCACTGTCTATACCACAGTTTGATGTCTTAGATGAACTCAAGAATGTCTACATAAAAATTCCACTGCTGCAAGCTATAAAAGACATTCCTATCTATACCAAAGCCATCAAAGACATGTGCCTCAAGAAGCCTGCTAGAAAAAGGATTGATCCTCAAACCATTCATGTTTTAGGAAATTTAGCAGGCCTTATGACCAATACCATCTCCATGGAGAAGTATGTTGATCCTGGCATCCCCAGAGTGACCACCATCATTAACAACATACGGATTCCAAACACTTTGATAGATCTCGGGTCCGCAATCAATGTCATGACTCTTGAAACCATGAGAACACTCCAGCTCATAAATTTGCAACATACATTGATTGTTCTAGAACTAGCTGATAGGTCTAAAGTGATTCCTGAGGGGATCTTGGAGGACATCATTTTCTCATTGGACTCTTGGGAGTATCCAGTGGATTTCTTAGTCCTTCAACCCAAATCCAATTTAGGACACCCTATCATCCTTGGTAGACCATGGTTAGTGACTGCTGATGCATTTATAGGATGTCGATCGGGCAACATGATCATTTCAAGGGGGACCGAAAGAAAACAACTCACCCTTTATCCATCGGCACAATCACCAGCAGTAACACACAATTTGTGGCTTGATGATAAATTTAATGATAAAGAAGAAGTACAATATGTTTTTAGCATTGACCAAATCTATGATTTCCAGGAACAAGACAATAATGATTTGGTAGAATTATTCCTTTCTCAACCTGATATGTCTGAAAATTTGAGAAATGAACAATATCATGATGCAGATGTACTTCTGGCCCAAAACTTTCAGGAAACATGCACCATCCAATCTTTGCAAACCACGTTCCACGACATTTTTCCAGTTCAATCCATCACCAACACACAGAGTCAGATCATAGAGATTAGTCCAGGGAAAACTCTGAACATAGGCAATCACCTAGACTCATCTCAGCAAGATAAATTGATTAGACTCTTGAGAAAATACCAAAAAGCCTTTGCTTGGGACTACACCGATATGCATGAGATTCACCCCGACACATGCACTCACCATATCTATACAGATAGTACCATTAAACCAATGAGGCAACCACAGAGAAGAATGAACCCCATGCTCCAAGATATTGTCAGGGAGGAATTGCAAAAACTTTTGAGAGTTAATTTTATATATCCTATTTCTGACAGTCAGTGGGTATCACCATTGGTTATAGTGCCCAAGAAAAATGGTAAGTGGCGCATTTGTGTTGATTATAGGCAGCTGAACAAAGCAACGCTCAAAGATCATTTCCCACTACCATTTATTGACCAAGTGTTAGACACCCTAGCTGGCAAATCATCATTTTCTTTTCTTGATGGTTTCAGTGGCTACAACCAGATCAGGATCGCCTCTGAAGACCAGGACAAAACCACATTCACCTGTCCTTGGGGCACCTATGCTTACAATGTTTTTCCATTTGGACTTTGCAACGCTCCAGCTACATTTTAGAGAGCTCTGTTAGCTATTTTCGCTGATTTAATTCATGATTGTGTTGAAGTTTACATGGATGATTTTTCAGTATATGGCAATTCATTTGAACATGCGTTAGAAAACCTTGAGAGAGTTTTGAAAAGATGTATTGAAGCTAACCTGTCCCTCAGCAATGAAAAGTGCTTTATGATGTTAAACGAAGGGATAGTGTTAGGCCACTATATTTCTTTTCAAGGCATCCAGGTTGACCCAGCAAAGATCCAGATCATTGCTGATTTGCCAATTCCACAAAATCAAAGAGAGGTAAGAAGTTTCCTTGGGTATGCAAGCTATTACCGAAGATTTATTGAACATTTTAGTAAGATAGCTTTACCTTTGTTTAAACTTCTAACCAAAGATGTACTTTTCAACTGGAATGAGAACTGCTAACAAGCATTCGAACAACTCAAAAAGAAGTTATCAATTGCACCAGTCTTGAGAGGGCCTAATTGGAGCCTACCATTTCATATCTTTACAGATGCATCTGACACTGCAGTAGGTGCATCATTAGGCCAAAAATAGGAATCTTGTACTTATGCCATTTATTTCATTAGCAAAAATCTAACACCTGCAGAGTTAAACTACACAGTTACAGAAAAGGAAACACTTGCCATCATTTATGCTGTGAATAAATTCCGACATTACATAACTGGTTATGAGGTCTTTGTACATACTGATCATTCGGCCATTAGAAATTTAATGAATAAACCAATAACTAGTGGCAGAGTCACCAGATGGTTATTATTGTTACAGGAATTTAACATCACAGTGTTAGATAGACTAGGCAAAGAGAACCAGGTGGCAGATTTTCTTTCTAGACTACAAAATCCAGGTGAGGTTGTTCCAGTTGAAGATTCTTTTCCAGATGAAAACTTATTTGCAATTTCCATAGTAACTCCTTGGTATGCTGATTTGGCCAATTATTTGTCTACAGGAAGGACACCTCCACACTTTACTGCAAAGGAAAGGAAGAGACTAGTCAAACAAAGTGCTAGATATTCATGGCTTAATGGCGATTTATTTTACACTGGTTATGATATGATCATTAGAAGATGTGTAAGAAATGATGAGGTAATTGATATTTTAAAATCTTGCCATGATGAACCGTGTGGTGGGCATTTTGCAGCTAAGCGGATAGCATTAAAAGTTCTTACTCTTGGTTACTACTGGCCATCCATTTTCAAGGATGCCAAGAAGTATGTAAAGAGTTGTGACAGCTGCCAAAGAATGGGCAAGCCCACAGCTACCGATGAGATGCCCCTCCAGCCCCAATTTCACCTAGAGCCATTTGAAAAATGGGCTCTAGACTTTATAGGACCCATTAACCCAACTTCCAATGGTAAGAAGTACATCTTAGTATGTACTGATTACGTCACAAAGTGGGCTGAAGCAAAAGCACTGGTTAGAGCAACCGAACACACAGTAGTAAATTTCCTTTTTGAAGAGATTTTTGTGAGGTATGGAGTACCAAGGGAAATTGTGACTGATCAAGGTACTCAATTCACCTCAAAGCTAGTGAAGGACATCACAGACAAATACCAAATCAAGCATAGGAAAAGTACCCCTTACCATCCACAGGCCAATGGGCAGGTGGAATCAACAAACAAAACCTTGGAAGGCATCATTACTAAAACTGTTGCAATGAACAGGAAAAATTGGGAAGAGAAGCCCAAAGATGCACTCTGGGCTTACATGATTACCTGGAAAGATACTACAGGATTTACACCATATCAGTTGGTGTACGGAAAAGAGGTAATGCTTCCTATTGAGTTCCAAATACATACTTTTAAACTGGCTGCAGATTTACAAATTGATTTGGACCAAGCACAAAAAGAAAGAATTCAGCAGTTGAACCAGCTGGATGAGATGAGGCAGCAAGCAGAGGAAACCACAATCCTCATGCAAAAACAAAGGAAGCAGTGGCATGATGCACATATTAAGAAGAAACAGTTCAAGGAAGGTGACTGGGCTTTACTTTTTGACTCTAAATTCAGAGATCATAAAGCCAAGTTCACCACCCATTGGATGGGCCCATACCAAATTGTTCAGGCTTACGACAATGGTTCAGTCACGCTCAAAACTATTGATGGAGAAGGTCACCCCTTTACTGTCAATGGTCATCGCCTGAAACTATACACCAAGCCCATCAGCAAGCAATATTTTCTCCATACAGTATCTCAGCAAAGAGAGGTTGAGGTATTGCAGCCCTCAACTGCAGTATCACTGCCTTAGTTCATTTCCTTTTAATTTCAGAGTCAAAAAGAAATAAAAATATATATATATAAATAAATGAATATAATATATATATATATATATATATAATAATGGGTTAGATGTGAAAACCAGCCTCTGGCACACTCTAACCCCGAATTCCTACTTGAAAACCAATTCGTTGGCGGGTAAGAATTCTCTTTCTTTTGTTCACTGTTTGATTTATCAGCTGAATCATGACTTGAGGACAAGTCAAAATTTTAGTCGGGGAGAGAGGCATCAACATTTTGTTCTTTTATCTCTCCATTGTAAATTCTTAAAGATTTCTTATCCTATATCTTCACTGTAAATTTCCAAAGCAGCTTGTTCCAGCATTCCAGACTTCAATAAATAAGCTGTTTTGTCATTGTTTTATCTCAGAGGGACCTGGTTATAAACATTATGCAGGGGGACCTGTTCTGTCCAGACAACTATGCTACCAACACCAGCAGTAATGGGACCTGTTTAAGACACCCATAAGGGACCTGTTAAAGAGATTGACACCCAGGGCTACTTCAACAAAGTTTGATCAAGTTTCTACAAGAATTTCATCAAGTTTCTACAAGGATTTGGGCACCAAGATTCCATCAAATGCCCAACCTCAATGAACCTGTATACATATAAGGAGCTGCATGAACATTTTCACATCTTTCTCAAGGGACCTGTTACATCTTCAAATCTTTCTCAAGGGACCTGTTACATCTTCAAATCTTTCTCAAAGGACCTGTGCATCCAATCTTTCTTAGGGGACCTGTTACAACAAGCAAAAGAACAGTCAAAAGGGACTAGTCCTATTCAGCATGTCAATACAACAACAACCAACAAAAGAGTAATATGTTTCTTATTCTTAACATTTAATTTCTTAGATTGATTTTTAATGTAAATTTGATGACTGTGACTGTTATGATCGATTTCAAGGACACCTACATTTCCTATCATCCCTTATTCCACCGATTCTTATCATTTCTCATACTTCAACCTATTCATACTTCTAAACCCATTACCAACACATCAACCTTGTCATGCTAAATACATCCTACAGCCATACCAACATCCTCCATCTGACCGAATACCAACCGAAACAGGACACGTGGTGGATTGTGTTTTTAAATAAAAGGGAAAGAAACAAATGTAAAGCGGCCTATTCATTGTATTCCACACGGCCAAATTATGACTCCACCACCCGACGTACCCAAGTGATTCAAGGGACTCCCCGAAATCATACCCAGCATTATATATATACGCTCCCAGCGCTCTTGTGGTGACATCTATGCAAGCGTACAACACTCCTCTGTTCTAAAAAATGAATACGCTGTGAGTAAGTACAGCTGGTTATCCCACCATCATTTTCGCATTTGATTCCTGTAACTTTCAAAGTAGAATCAGAAGCAGTGAGCGCCGAAAGAAGTATTACCATTTGGGTTCGACTTACACAGTGAGGATTGGAAGCAGTGAGCGCCGAAAGAGGAAAATATAACCACTCTGTTTCGACTCCCACCACAGTCATGAGACAATCGACCGACCGAGCATCATATTGAAGATTAAGGGAAGCGATACACCAGGTAACAAATTTGAAATTTCTTTGTTGAAATTGTAGAAACATAAACAGAGAAGGGTTATAGCACAACCCTCTGCCACTATGACTAATAGGGTCGAGCCGAGTGTGTTCGACAGTTCACAATATCATGAAGATTGCATTGAAATTCTCAGAGAGATACAGTGGTTACCATTCTTAGAGAAATTTCATGGAAGTAATGAAGAGGTTACCAAGCAATTTGCTTTCACCTTCAATGGAGAAAAAGCCCTGATAGGTAACTTCTCATTCAGGGTTTCAGAGGATACTATAGCTCAGTCAATAGGGATTAGTCCAGAAGGGGAGAAGTACTTTAAAACAAAGCAATTTAAAGAGAAATCGTGGACACAGTTTATGTCTAGATCCAGAGTCTCATCGGTTAACTGGAAGAAAGGTGTTCCAAGAAGTTGGTTGATGCATCCCTGGGATGAGATGGTCTATATCCTTCAAAAATTCATAACCTGCGAAGGCCGTTACAGTATTGTCTATCTATACCATATTAAACTACTGCTCCACTTGAAGAAACAATGTGTTATCAGTCTACCATATTTTCTATTACAAAGCTTAACCAAGATGTCCAAGACCATCCAGAAGCAGAAGGGGAATGAAGACAAGAGCCTATATCACTTTGGCTTAATTAAAATTCTTATTGAGCATGAATTGCAGAGAAGAGGGAAACCGTGGAAAGAATTCCTAGCTGCTAATCAAATTAGAGATGAGGAAGACAAAGAAGAAGTGCAGGAGGACTCAGGGTTCATGAAGGATATTGATGAAGAAATCCCAGTGTCCAAAGCCAGCAAGACACCTCTACCTGTGGGCAGCATAAGGAATAGGAACATGAGAAAGGAAGATGCTAAGAGAGCCGAACAAGATAAAATTTTCACCACTTACTCACGAAGAACAAGGAGGACACCAAAAGCCCAGTTACAAGAAGACCAGATTGAATCCAATGCACCTACACAAATGGATGTTGAGAGTGGTGACCACTCACTACTAGGGCCAGGGGTTGATATAGAGGTAGAAAGTAATAACAGGCAGGAAAAATGTTCACCACCTCCCATTAAGAGACAGAAGAAATTAGAGAAACAAATTGAAGAATTAAAGGAAGAGCTCATGGAGGCTAATATGCTAGAAAAAGTTATCAAAAGAGAAAATGAAATGCTCTGAGCACGGAGTAAAGAAACTCAAAAGAAGAATGAAAATTTAAGGGAGAGAATCAGTGAACTGGAGGCTGAGCAAATGGAGATTTCTAACTCGGCCACTAAGTGGTACAATCAGAAGAAGACCCTCAAAGAAAAATACAGAAGGTTAAAGCAGGAGGTCAAGGGTCAGAAAGATAACCAGGTGAAAAAGAATGTGGACACATTGCTAAAGGCAGCGGAGATCCAGGCAGGGACAGAGTTCAAGGGAAGCACTTCGGGGTTAGCATGAGGACATGCTAATTCCTTAAGTCGGGGAGAGATGTTGGTATCATCCCATGACCCCCTTTTTCCTCCTAAAACATATCATTTGCCTATTCCTTTTCATCATATATCTCTTAGAATCCTTGAAAATTGATTAGTTAATAGTCCTATAGTTATTAAAATGCATTGAAATTGATTTAGGAGTTTTATGTTAAAGAATTAGAAGTTTTTGGTGAAATGGTTACAGGAAGTTCCAACATCCTGTAATTAGCTCATTGTTTGACATGTGGCACACCAGCTGGGCTAGAGCGAAAGGTATGGATGAAAAGTAGAATGTCCAAGCATGGACGAATACCTATCCTACAGCAGAATCGACCCTCCTACATGCGTGGTCAACACAGGTCAAAGCATGGCACACTGGCAACAAAGGCAGCAACAGCAGCGCATTCTAATTTGATTTAGTTTTTGTTCTTTTTGAAATCAGTTTAGGATGGAAACATTTTGAAAATCTCGATGTAGTAAAAGCGGCAACAGCCATATTCTGAATGTACATTCATTTTCGAAATGACATGGTTGTAAATAGACATATGTAAATCCAGTTCGGTGTAATGAATGATGGTTAATCGTTGTATCATTTTGAAACAGAGTTTTTGAACTTAATATTAAGAATTCAGTTACAGTCACGACCCTTGTCTTGTGCATTGATTTGATAACCGGTTGAATACAGTCCAGTATACCTCTGGAACGCGGACGGGCCCTGCGTTAAACTGGTATACTGTCCTTTTCGTTTATTCGCACTTAGGGTATTATATGGTTTGCACAGTAGTTAAGATTGGTTTCCAATTTCAATAGTTCATATTGGTTGTTGATTTCAATCGAATGCACATGGTTTGCGTTTGTGATAATACTTGAACAGTCATCACTGAGATCATGAAGCGCGTCCTGTAAGGGATTCGATCCCTGTGTTGTCTTTTAAAGCAATGTCATGAATTTTTTTTTTTTTTAAATCTGTTTATGATCTTTGTATATTTTTATCTTGCATAAATATTAGTGAATGCTGGGTGTTTGCTGAACAAGGGTTTTATGTATAATGTCTCTGTAAGGAGATTGAAATCTTGGTTTGCAGTGATACACAGTGTTTAGTTTCATTGTTTAATTTGGCGAATGAATTTAATGATCATATTGTAATTAGGTATATTAGCAGAGTGACCTGAGTGTTTGGATGATAGGTAACATACCCCAATCTTCCGTAAAGAAGTTTTGTGACCTACATCATAATCACTTAGCTGATAATCCTTTATGTCTATATACTTTAGACGCATGCCTCTAAGCTTACGCATCCTGGTCGATAATAAATATAGTCTAGTCTAGTACCCTAGCTAGAACACTACACTCCTGATCTATGATCGACATCACATAGATTATTTGTTCCATAATGGTAATTGTATCATTGTTTGTTCTCCACCACGTACAAAGGACAAGCAACACGAAAACCTGCTATTCATGGCTGGTTGCGTTGAAGGAATTGCGAAAATTTTGACAAACAAGCCAGGCTAAGACAAGGGTCCTCCGCAACACTTTTCTTTAAGTCGGAACGTGTACATCATTCAGTAAACTCTGCTCAAGGTATCATTTTACTTTTAACCATATTTTCAATGTTCTGTTTTGTGTAAAAAAGTCTCTAGCTTTTGACTTTTATTTATAAGTGTGAAAAGTGAAAGATTCATTATAGTTTCACGCATTCACATTTATGTCTCAAACACTGCTTATTGCAAATGCTTCTCCTACAAGATATCGATGAGATCTTCCACCAGCCCTAATTCATTATTATTACATTCGATTTCAAGCATGGTTATAATTCCACCATCCCTAATTCATTATTATTACATTCGATTTCAAGCATTGTTATTATTATAGTTGTTCAAACTCATTATTACTATTAATTTTTTGTAATTTAATTACGACGTCTGAAACGCATGATTATTCTAGTTGATTTTAGAAATTACTACTACAATCAATGGAAAGCATTATTACAATTGATTCAAACAATTTTTTATCAATGACATATTTGTACTTCTATTACTAATTACAATAAATAATTTTCATGTTATGTTATTGAGAAATAAAAAATCAAAGGATATTTTGAAAGCTTGATTGTCTACTCACTTTGTCCAAATGCTTCCTTTTGAGATGACATTTAAATATCTATTGTATGTAATATGATACACATAGAAATCCATATATTATAAAACACATGCGATTATATTTTTGCCTGAAACATTTTTACAATAAATACATATGTTGAGAAAGTATTTGTGTCCTGCCACTGCCACTGCCACTCGTAACTAGTTGTTGAGGTTCTTTTTTATAACAAAAACTTAGATTGAAGATCAAATGCACTCTTCATATAGATTTATATGTTGTCTTTTTCTTTAATATATATTTATATATTGTCTTCTTCTTTAATAGAGAGATCTAAAATTGATACAGAATTAGTTGAACAATGGACCTAATTAATTCCAATATGTTCTCCGGCTCCCAATGTTTGTAGAGTATGATGCCTCATCATTTTGTCATAAACATTCAAAAGCATGAAACCATCAAAAATATTTCTAATTGAAATCATCAATGTACAAGAAGAAAAACCTATAAAAGCCATATTCATATTACCACCGGAGAATTGAGTAATTGATCTATAATGTATCAAGTGAGGCTTATTAAATGCTCTGTTTAATCAAGATATTGTTACAACTTACTTTCCAACTTCTTTCTTCATCATATCAATATTTATTATTGATAAGGAGGGATGTTGTCTTTTTAAATGTCATACTTTTATAATGTGTTATTATTTTCCAACTTCTCATCAAATAATGGTCATTGAGGATTTTTATCATCTTAATCTTGTGGCTTTGTTTACTGTTCTTTACATGTTAACATTTAAGTACATAATCAAAATTATTAATCTCAAAAGCTAAAAAATCTCATAAAGTCTTAAAAGTATGGTTGCATGCTATTTAAAAACAAGGCACTTTCAGAGGGAGATTAATGGAAGCTGAGATGTAAGAGTAGTTTCTAGATTGACACTCAGAAATTTGAGTAGAACGTAAAATGAAGGGCATGAAAAGTTCAAAAACGTCATCAAATTTTCATTTGACAGGCAAAGAGGATTTGAAATTCCAGGCCTGCTTCCAAGGCGTGGCAGCATCTCATATCTGAGTTTCTGGACCTGACGCTCATGGACGCCATTAAGCGAGTAGTGGTGGGGTTAGGAGAGGCGGGTCTGATCAGTAGACTCGACTGGTGTTGTGGCTCCAACGATGGCAATGGATTCCTCGGATCCAGGGGCTCTCCGCCATGGCCACAACTTTCGAGGGTTGTGGGAATGAGTCTGCGTAATGAGCCGACCCCGACCTGTTGGTCGAGCCGATCTCAAATTCATGGAGTGGTGTTTTATGAGATGCACTGTATTCATTTACAGACCGGAAAGCCTAGGAGCAAATGTCGGCCGACAATGAAAACATTAAAAACGTGAAAGAAAAAATGAAAAATATAAAAACAAAAAAAAAACTTATTAATAAAAAATAATAGACCCATGAATATGAATAAGAAATTATTAGAAATAAAAATGATTATTTAAATATCTTTATTATATATAATTATATTATTAATATAATTTAAAACATATAATTAATTTTCACTTATAAAATAAATTTATAAATTTTATTTTTAGATGTTAGGTTAAGTTTTGACTATAGTAAATATAATTATATTATTAATATAATTTAAAAATTATAATTAATTTTTATTTATAAAATAAATTATAAATTTTATTTTTTAATGTTAGGTTAAGTTTTGATTATAGTAGGGATGGAGTTTAGTCAACACATTTTAATATTAATGGTCAATACAATTTGAGTATGCCTAATGATTAAGAATATGTGTTTTCTTTTAAGAGGTTACAAGTTCAAAACCAAAAGAGTAGAATAGGTATGTGTCCTAAAGCATTAGTAATAATGTTGTTTCATCGTTCCACATAATTCATAAGAGTGGGTATTTATGTTCTCTTCAATAAGTAGATATTCAATCTTTTATTATGTTCTCTTCAATGAATGGAATTTAATCTTTTATTTATGTTCTCTTTAATAAGTGGGTATTCAATCTTTTAGTTTTAAATTTCCGATTTTGTCATAGTAACTTTAGATTTCTGACTTTCTCATTTGGATTTTGATATACTTTAGACTTTCGAGATTATGTCTTATGATTTTTTCTTGTAAATGTGCCACATGTTAAGTATTTATAAATAAGCATCTTATATAAAATAATGTTCTATTCCAAATATTTTAAAAATTTAACTGTGAAATTGAACTTTTTGGTTTAAATAAAATAATTTTAAAATTAAAAAAAAATGATACACATCGTTCATTAATATGGTTAAATTTTAATAAAATTTAATTATTATTATTATAAATGAATACAAGTAATTATTATTTTTTAGAATTAATAAAGAAAAATGTATATTTAAATGAAAATGAAAATGAAATTTGTAACTATATAGAAGAATTCAAGAAAATTACACTACATTAATTTAAAAAAAAAAGAAGTAATAATTACTCTGGGTTATATTTGAAGTTATTTTAAGTTTTTATTTAATTTTAATTAAAAATAGTAATTATTTTATATTATATTTAAAATTATTTTAATTCAAAAATCTTAAATTACAACACAGTTTTTTTTATATTGATTCAAACAAAATTATTTCTAAATAATATAAAAGGAAGGCATTGAAGTGTATGCAATTTAATCATATGTTATGGTGTTTTCCTAACAATTGAATTAAAGAAGCATTTGTATATTTATTTATTTTTATTTGTTAAAAATCTTTCATATTTGTGTTGATGAGAGAAATTTGCTTATGTTTTAAATGCTATTTATGCGTCTCTGCAACTGATTGACTAATACAGGTGATATAATTAATTGTTATATATAACAAAAATGTATGGTCACATGAAAACTTGTCATATAAACAATATTATTATAGTCGTATATGAGTTTCAATGTAAATACAAATAATGCTTATAATAAATATTAATAATTATCTAAAAGCAAAATTAGACATCAAATTGGTTTATGGGACCATCTATTTGCCAGAGGACCTCCTTTCTCTCAATGTTTTGACATATATTTATGGAGGTGCATATATTCTACCCCTTTGGATTTGAACATGTGACCATAAACATAATAAAAACTAAAAATATCTTCATACAAACTAAAAAAATGGATACATACAATATATAAATCCCGAGAGAGAGTCCAATTTTGCACATAAACACATATAGAAATATTATATATATACTATTTTGATAATAATACTTTTTTACAATATAAACATAATACCTTTAAAATAATTAAAATAGTAATTTTTACATATTTGAGTGAAACTAAAATAAATTTAATTGCCAAATTTTTTCCAATCATTTGTCTTGCATCTATGAAAATGCCCTAGTTAGAACCTTCATCTTTCTTTCAAATCATTTTATTTCAACACAACATAGACACCTGGTGGACATGGCACCATTGGTTTCTCCAATTGGGTCTCAACTTATGATATTTCCCCGTCCTTGAAAAAAGAGGTGGGGGCAAAGAACCTCTCTAAAAATGTCTCCTTTATCATTGAAAAGTCGGTTGGCACACAATGATTTGTGACCAACGCCCATAGATCTAAAAAAGTGTGTTTTAGATTCTCTAGTTATAAATTAAAATTAAAGTGTCAACATTTGATAATTCATCTCATAAATACCACAAACAAGCTAGTTACATGTATCTAGAGAATTGTTCACCAAACCACTCAAGCTAAGATTCTTTGACTACAATGATTTGGATTTTAACTAGTAACATTTCATAAATTGGTTTATTAATAAATTTAATAGTTTTTATGGAGCTTTTGAATGGAATATTTAAGTTTTTTATTAACATAAATTAAGATAGTGAAGAGTTTGTAGCATTGGATATTAAATATGTTCTCAGGGATTTGTGAAAGCAACTTAAGAAAGTTATGCTTGTTGAGGTAATTAGTTTATATGGAATGCCAAGCATTGGAAATCATTTCCCAAATTGATCTATAAATTCTACCAAGTGAATATATTTTAATGTTTTAACTTACCTTAGTCTCTGTATCTTATTGTAAAGTTGCAGCGTCACATTGCAAAAACACTCAAATTAAACTTTTCCAACATCTATGATCTCAATATCCAAAAGATTGAACTCTCTACCAATCTAAAGAACAAGATGTGAAGAAGTGTGATATTTAAGAGTAAAAATACAGAATATTAATAGATATTTTCTATATTTTACTTAATATTAATAGCTAAAAGTAAAACCCAAAATGAAATATCCCTCATCAATGCTTTACATCACCTTCATAACCTAAACCTAATGAATGTCTCCATTTAAAAAACATTAATATGTGAAATTCTTAATTTACTTAATAAAAGGAGAAATCTTTGTAAGAAAATGAGGTCCCTTCATACTTTGGCTAAGTTCTTGATCTTTGCGATAAATATAGTTCAATTCTATGATCTCAATATCCAAAAGATGGAACTCTCTATCAATCTAAAGAGTAAGATCTCTAGAAGTGTGATATTTAAGAGCAAAAATGCAGAAAATTAATAGATATTTTCTACTATTTACATATTATTAATCGTTAAATCAAAACCAAAAATGAAATATCCCTCATCCGTGCTTTACCTCACCTTCATTACCTAAACCAATTGAATGTCTCCTTTTCAAAAAAAAATGATATGTGAAATTCTTTTTTTACTTAATAAAAAGAGAAACCTTTGTAACACAATGATATCTCTTCGTACTTTGGGTAAGTTCTTGATCTTTGTAATAGATATAGTTGAATTTTTTTACTTAATAAAATGAGAAATCTTGTAACACAATGAGATGTTCATACTTTGGCTAAGGCCTTAATATTTGCAATAAATATAGATGAGAGAATATCTAATGCATCAAATGTTATTTCTTTTAATGTGAATAAAAGTTCACATATATTTCTTTATAGTTCAAGTATAGTCTATAAAAGAGTTTATTAAAATGCATCATATTCTTAAGAACAACATACTACAATGATTTATGTATTCAAAAGCTTCCCTCTCTACCATTAAAAATAACAACAAATAAGGTAAACAACTAAACAACTACATGCATATTGAAAATTCATTGTAGGGGGCCTACGTAGCAATAATAATGTGAATATGGAGCTCAACAGAGATTAGGTTAGGATTACTGTTTCACATTTTTGTCACCGTTGTTGCACTCGTGTTCAAGCTGCATCATGGCATTATCACCGTGACGGTTTGCAGACCACTGCCTACCTCATCGACAATCTATTATCCTTGATCCTGTTTCTGTCTGCAGCTTGTTGGAATGGAAATTGATGTTGTCGATTATTCGGTTGACCTGAATCCCTACGAGCCTATTTGGTCACACCCTCATGCAACACCGAAAGTGTCGAACTCTGGACCACCATGCGCACCTCCACCGCCATGGACGGGACCGCCGTCTGTCCTTGCGGATCCCGAACCCTCTATGCCCTACCAACTATTCACTACTCCCTCCACTGCCTCTCCGAGTCTCGACTGTCCACCTCTTTCACCTTCCACTCTCAATCTTTTGGTCTCCTGCATAACCCCCTCCCCATCTTTTGATCTCCCTTCACCTAATACCTCCCGGCAACCCTCGTCGTCTGCCCTTCCATCTTCGTTAGGGTTTATACATGTTGGTGGATTACCTGCCCATTCTCCGATTCCATCCACCCTCCCTAAACCTACCTTTGATCCGGGGCAGTCATCTATCCCTTCCTTCTGTTTTGAATTCTGGTTGTCAATCCTCGGAATAGTTCCCTCTCCCCGCAAGCGTACTTACAAGGCTCACAGGACCCCTTTTAGGACCATCCGATGGCACCCCGATCCAGAAACACGAAGAAGAACAAGTGTGTCAAAGCATCTCGCAAGGACCTCTCTCTCTATTTTGGGGAAGGAGTCAATATGGGTGAAGTGGTGGACACGGTGAACAAGGTACTCGTGGGTCGTGTTAGGGGCAAAACATATTCTGCAACGCGCCTTCATCTCTGGGCCATGGAGATCTGGGGGAATCTGCTTAAGGAACTTCTAACTATCAACACATTGGCATGTGGTTGGCTCGCTCTCAGCTTTCATAGGGAGGAATACATCGAATGCATTCTATCACATTTTTGACATATCGAATTGGCTCCTGTGCTCCTTAAGAGATGGATCCCTCTTTTCGATCCAGAGTGAGAACAATTAGGTGTTGGACTGATTTGGGTTAGCCTACCTGTGCTTCCATTGCATTTTTGGTCGGAAGATATATTTACTTGCATTGGTATTGTGTTGGGCACTTACTTGGACCATGATAATTCCTATACCACATCAGGCAATAAATCATTGGCTTGTATCCTGGTTCACCTTGATACCATGGAAGCTCTGGAGGAAGATCACACTTCAATGAAAACATTTCGCCCGTATACAAATTCTTGATTATGAAGGGGTGCCTTTCAGATGCAGAAGATGTCATAAGGTTGGACATATTTTCAAAGACTGCCCTTTAGTAACTTCGAGATCATCCCCTTCTAGAGGCACAGATCCTCCGAGACCTGAGGCATCTCCAGTGGGCAATCAAACTCCTCTCTACTCGACCGCAGGTTACGAATGGGGGCTCTACTTAGCCGACCTTCATTGTCTACTCTGCGGCCTCCCTCTCTGCCCATGACGAGATCTCAAGCTGCTCTTGTGGCTGCCCACTCCTCAGGTACTCTTTCTCCACTGTGTTCCTCAATGTCTTTATCTTGCACTACACAAAAATTACATGTTTCATTTGCATCCATTGCTTGCATGTCTACATCTCCCCTCTCTTATCCTTTGGACCTACCCAACACTATTTTTTCTACTACCCCTCCTTGTAACTGGTATTTCCACCATCTCATCTTTGAAACCCTCCACTTCATCTCGTCTTTCTCATCCATATAACCTTTGCTCCCGGGTATCTCTCCCAGCTGAGCCATCTGGGATTGGTCTTATCCCCCCTCCTAAATCCACCAAGATCCCTCGGGGGCGTCCATCATTGATCTCGCGAGCTATTATCCTTGCTGGGGCAGATGTGGCCCTGGGCATCCAATCCACTATTGACAGGGTTCTTAGAGCAAAGAAAACCCTCCCCCGATCTCATCTATGAAGTGGATGCCCTTCAACTGCAGAGGGTTGGCTAGCCCCACTAAAAAATTATCCCTTGAGAGACTTTTGGATTCAGAGTTGACTGGCATTATCTTTTTACAAGAAACACTTGGGAAGGCAGAGCAGGTCATCCTGACATTGATCTCTTTGAAGCCATGTTGGTTGTTTCATGCTCTTGATGTTAATGGTCGATTTGGGGGTATAACACTTGGTATCAATATCCGCTATCGATTTTTGGAATCATTTAATGCATCTCTCCATGACTAATTCCAACAATCTTATTATGGGAGGGGATCTCAACTTCACAATTGGTCATGCAGAATCTTGGGGACATAATGCACAGCTGGATCCCCTATCTGATTTTATGGAGAAACTTCTGGAGCAACACCATATGATTGATATCCCCATGAATAAGAAGCAACCGACCTGGTGCAATAGAAGAATAGGAGAAGCATCTCTGGGTCGAAGATTGGATCATTTCCTCATTAAGGAAAACTTGCTTGGCACCCTCTCAAACTATTGACAATGGTAGGATCTGGCAACATCTTTGACCATTCCCCTATCTACTTGGAATTAGCAGGCCCTTTTCAAAAACCCAGAGCACCATTCAAATTCAACTCAACTTGGCTGATGGATCCTGATTATCATAAATTGGTCACTGATTATTGGCGAGCTCACCCACCCACATAGGGGCAGACTATGGAAGAAGGTTTTTGTCGCAACCTCATTGAACTTAAGAGCCTATCCATACAATGGGAAAAAACCAAGTGCACTCAGGATGATCAGAATCTCTGCATTATTGAGGATAAGATGGTTGATCTACTGGATGAGCAAGGACGGGGTTTCATCTCTGAAGAAGCTAAAAAACTCTTACTAATTTTAAGCTTAGAGGTCTAAAATTCTTAAGGAACGAGAGGAGACCTGGAGACTTAGGAGCAGAGCTATCTGGCTGAAGGCTGGGATAGTAAAGGGAGATGGGATAGTAATACTATATGGAAGATGCCTACTGAACATGGTCAATTTACTCATAAATTTCATCAACTAGCTCATTTGGGAAATACTCACTTACAACTTTTCAGGGCTACACCTGGGGCCTCACTTGCGGAAATTATTCGCATTGCTAGAATCTTCCCTTGTTTTGTCGACCTTGATGCATCAGAAGACCTCACTAAGCCTGTGTCTATGGGGAATTGGAAATTACTCTTAAATGGTTCAAAAAGGATAAAATTCCTGGACCAGATGGATGGACGGTTGAATTCTATCTTGCCTTTTTTGAGATTATTGGACTGGACCTTCTTAAGGTTGTGGAGGAATGTAGAACTTCAGGTCACATGTATGAGGCTATCAATTCCACCTTCATAGCCCTCATTCCCAAGGTAGATTCTCCTCAATCCTTCAATGATTTCTGGCCCATTTCCCTCTGCAATTGTCTATACAATATTATAGCCAAAATCATTTCCAGTCGTATTAAACCTATCCTCTCTGCCAATATCTCTTCTAAGCAATTTTCTTTCCTGCATAACATACAAATTCATGAAGCCATTGGCACTGCTTAGGAAGCTCTCCACTCCATTAAGTTGAAGCATTTAAAAGGAGCCATTCTCAAAATTGATCTCTCCAAGGAGTTTGATCAGGTCAGTTGGCTTTATCTAAAAATGCTCCTTACTCATTTAGGATTTCCCCTCACTTTCATTCAATGGATCATGTGTTGCATTTCCTCTATCTCTTTTAGTGTTCTTATCAATGGTTTTACCTCCAATTTCTTCCATGCTGAGAGGGGTCTCAGACAAGAGTGCCCACTTTCTCCTCTACTAGTTTTGCTCGTTATGGAAGGACTAAGCAGATTGATTATGGATGAAATAAGAGAAGGGCGCTTACCGGGACTCAAGATTACAAATCAATATACAATCTCTCATCTACTATTCGTAGATGATGTGCTTATATTCCTAAATGGTGGCATCTGGGACTTCTCCACTTTCTATGATATCATGCTACTTTTCAGTGCTACCTTTGGGATGGAAATTAACATGCTAAAGTCATCTATTAAGCACTCCAAAGTTAATGTCCAGTAAATAGTGATCAACAAATAGCTTAATAAACACCAATATCAAAATAATTATTATCAATTGTCAAGTAAGTGCACTAACACTCCAAAGTTAATGTCAAGTAAATAGTGATCACAAAAAACTTATAGACACCAATATCAAAATACTTGTTAGCGTATAACAATGCCCTAACAATCAATGTGCTGCAGAGCATATTTTAACTACAAAGCATTCAATATCAAAACACTTTTTTTTGTGAATATTAAAAACAAATGAATATTTTTAACTACAAAGCATTAAATATCAAAACACTTTTATGTGAATATTAAAACACTTTTTATTTGTGAATGAATTATACCATATTATGTTGCTCGACCAAGTGTTAATGTCAATTAAATAGTGATCACAAAAGGCATAATAGACACCAATATCAAAATACTTATTATCAATGCGCTAACAATCAATGTGCTAACAGAAACAATTTTATTTGTGAATGAATTATACCATATTATATTGCTTGACCAAGTGTTAATGTCAAGTAAATAGTGATCACAAAAGTGCTCGACCAAGTGTTAATGCCAAGTAAATAGTGATCACAAAAAGCTTAATAAACACCAATATCAAAATACTTGGTTATCAATGCGCTAACAATCAATGTGCTTCAGAGCGGATTTTAACTAGAAAGCATTGAATATCAAAACACTTTTTATCACTTTTTTTTTGTGAATATTAAAACACTTGTTATTAGTGAATGAATTATGCCATATTATGTTGCTCGACCAAGTGGCATTGAATATCAAAACACTTTTTATCACTTTTGTTTTGATGAATATTAAAACACTTGTTATTTGTGAAAGAATTATGCCATATTATGTTGCTCGACCAAGTGTCCACGGTCCATAGTGCTAATAAAGACGTCAGCGTTCAGGACAGGAAAATAATGTCAGCCAACATGGATCGATTCAATGTATTCTTTTAACCATAAAATCAAATGTCTGCCATGTGAGATTCAGCTGTCTACAACACTCAGAAACATCATTTAAAAAACAACATTCACACTCAGAAACATCATTAAAAAAACAACATTCACAATGTATTTGCTATCATATATTCAAAGTAAATTATATATTTGCCATCATATATGTATTTGCCATCATATATTCAAAGTAAATTATAACCAACAGTCTACAATGCTCAGAAATACCTTCAAGATATATTCGAGGTAAATTATAACCAACAAGGGCAGTGATCATAGCCTGATACCAGTGTTCTCAAAGTAGATCCATATGAACTATGCTAATAAACGGTTGTTTGATCCACAAGCATGTGTAACAATCCTCAAAGCACATATATCATGTATTTAGGGTAGATTATCACCATCTACAAATCAAAGATGAGGCAGCAACGAATGAACAATAAACAGTAAACAGAAGTGTGACTGTGCGAGTGAAGCATACCAATAGTGAAATGTTTATTCAAGCATTTAGGTCATGCATTAAGAGTACTGTCAAAGAGATCATAATTAAGCAGTACCCGAGCACTGAAGAAGTAAACAGCAATGTGAGTGTGCGAGTGAAGCATACCAATAGTTAAATGTTTATTCAAGAATTTAGGTCATGCATTAATAGTACTGTCAAAGAGATCATAATTATGCAGTACCCGAGCACTGAAGAACCTCAGAACAGTCATGAATCTGGACATAACGAATGGGCAGTTCAGAAAATTGGCTAGTATATGTAGATACACCCCAATTTTAGAGAAATTCATGGGTGCGTGTGGAAACATCTCCAAAATTTTAAGAAATTCATGGAAAACAAAGTGGCATTTGTGAAACATTTCACAGTGCATTTTGCCAAGTTTCACAAAATTGGGGGTTTGGCAAAACGTTTCACCACATGCCCCTGCATCCCAAGGGCATGGGAAGCACCAGGGATGCACTCTCGACCATGTGCTCGAGTGCAACCATGTGGTCAATGCCCATGGAACGTGGCAAATAAATATCGCTGAACTTATTTTTCCAATTTTCTGAACCAACAGTTCATGAGATCCGCTCACAACAGACAACTTCAAGGATCCCATTCAAGGAATTAGGAAGTGATGTTAACAAAATAATCATGAGACATATTATTGATGTTGATATGCTAACTGCACAAATTTGTATTAGAATTTCAATCTGGATGAGCAGGGGAACATTAACACACGAAGATAATCAAATAAGGGAACATTAACACACAAAGATAATCAAATATAATCAAGGGAAAAAAAGTGAGGTGGTTACGCAAAAGAGAGGTCAACAAATTTTCTGCTTTGTCCAATCTGTCTAATTGGATATACAAATATGGAATACATCTTCTCATGTTTAAAAATAAATTAGCTTTACATATATCTGCCAAATAGGCCAAAAAAGAGCTTCGTACAAACCTCTTAAGCAGGCTCACACCTAATAAAAAATTGACCCAGAGAATCATAAGAATAGAGAAGACAATAAAGAATTATGCTGGATCACTGTTTTTGACAGTCATAAATACACCCCAGAATAATATTATCTTGCCAAACAATCAATTCTTATTTCTCGCAAGCATAATCAGCCATGACATGGATGTTGGAATGACAAGGCTGCTGCTTTCATAAGAAACATACCAATATTTGGTGAAATATCTGTTACTCTGACTCCCAAAAGGGTGATGGCGGGGACTTAACCACTTTTCAGCAACCCATCAGCACCATATTACCCAGCATGATCAAGTGCTATATTCATATCTCCAACTTCTTAATACATCTGCAAAAGCATAACCTGAAATTACTAGGCCTGCAGAGATATTTATTCAAAGTTGAGCTCGCTTGAATCTTGGCCTAAAATCAGGTCTCCAGTTAGTGTCAAAGGCATTACCTGCAAAAGGCAATTTGTAAATAGGTTGCCCAAGCTTTGTGCTGCGGAATTCAACTAACCTGCTCCCCAATCAATCAAATCAAGGCCAACAAGGAGGAATGAGATCCCTTGAAACAGTAAAAGGTAAAAATGAATTCCTTGAGCAGACAATAAACTCCTAGCCGAGGCTGTTGAAAGAAGAAAATCTAAAGCCAATTCTTTCTAATATAGCCGATTGGCTTTCTTTTTAAAGAGATTGTTTCTGCTGCTGTTCGCTCAATTTGTTGAGGGCATCAAGGGCTGACTCTGAAACAACCCGATGATACTTTGGGTGTTCTAATTGAGGACGGGATTCCTTCTCCATAAAAGCAATGAAATCAGCTTCAGATGATCCGCCCCAACTTTTTTGTCACCGCCCATTCATAAGCACCACCAAGTTACAATCAGCTTCAGATGATCTGCCCAACAATCTATGGGCATTACCAATTCTCGAAAGCAGACTCTCATTGTGATTCATAGTCATAAATACACCCAGAATAATATTATCTTGCTGCACAATCATTTCCCGTAAGCATAATCAGCCATGAAAATGTGACACTTGGACGTTGGAATGACAAGTCTGCGCTTTCTTTAAAAAACATACAAATATTTGGTGAAATATCTGTTACTCTTACTCCCCAAAAGGGTGATGGCTTAAACTTAGCCAATTTTTAGCAGCCCATCAGCACCATATTACCCAACATGATCAAGTGTTGTATTCATATCTCCAACTTCTTAATACATCTGCAAAACCATGCCATGAAATTACTAGGCCTGCAGCGATATTTATTTAAAGTTGTGCTCGCTTGAATATTGGCCTAAAATCAGGTCTCCAGTTAGTGTCAAAAACATTACAAGGAAAGGCAATTTGTAAAGAGGTTGCCCAAGCTTTATGCTGCGGAATTCAACTAACCTGCTCCCCAATCAAATCAAGGCCAACAAGGAGGAAAGAGATCCCTTGAAACAGTAAGAAATAAAAATGAATTCCTTGAGCAGACAATAAACTCCTAGTAGAGGTTGTTAAAAGAAGAAAAGCTAAAGCCAATTCTTCTTTCTTTTTAAAGGGCTGTTTCTGCTGCTGTTTGCTCAATTTGTTGAGGACATCAAGGGCTGACTCTGAAACAACCTGATGATACTTTGGGTGTCCAGGTGTTCTAATTAAGGACAGGATTCCTTCTCCATAAAAGCAATGAAATCAGCTTCAGATGATCTGCTCAACTTTTTTGTCACCACCCATTCATAAGCACTGTAAAGAGGTTGCCCAAGCTTTATGCTGCGGAATTCAACTAACCTGCTCCCCAATCAAATCAAGGCCAACAAGGAGGAAAGAGATCCCTTGAAACAGTAAGAAGTAAAAATGAATTCCTTGAGCAGACAATAAACTCCTATTAAAGGCTGTTAAAAGAAGAAAAGCCAAAGCCAATTCTTTCTAATAAAGCCGATTGGCTTTCTTTTTAAAGGGTTTTTTCTGCTGCTGTTCGCTCAATTTGTTGAGGATATCAAGGGCTGACTCTGAAACAACCTGATGATACTTTGGGTGTCCGGGTGTTCTAATTAAGGACAGGATTCCTTCTCCATAAAAGCAATGAAATCAGCTTCAGATGATCTACTCAACTTTTTTGTCACCACCCATTCATAAGCACTGCCAAGTTGAAAGAGCCCAGAGATCATGGCATTGAATTTTGTTACAGACATTGTGTTTTCAAAGAGAAGATATGGAACAATGAAAGGGAACGATCTTGGTGCAGAAAGTATATTAAAAAACGACATGATAGCAGGCACATAGTAAATAATTGAGCTTCTGGCAAAAACATAATCATTGGAAGGATGATACAAAAAAGAGTGAATGAATAGAAAGGGGGAATGAGCTTTCGCAGCAAAAAGAAATGGAATAATAAGTTGGCCTTCTTCGAGAAACCAATCTGCAGACACAACAGAAAAGAGCAAAGAGTTGCGATTAAGAAACAAGAGGAAAACTCATTCAGCGATTAAAAATCAGAATAAAAAACTTACAAGAACTTCACCACATAAATAACCATTAAAGCAGATTGCAAAAAGCACCTCCTTAATGTTTTAGTTTTCCTAAAAGCATGTATTATGGACTAAAACCAACCTCCTTAGAACGGATTATGTCTTGTGGACACAAAGATAATAACTGCATTGGACCCAAGTTGTCATCTTCAATGACCTTCTCACCGAAGCAGGCTGTTTTGCAATGTCGCCCAAGATCCAACATCCGAGAACAAGATGGATACCACTGCTAACAACTACAATATCTTCATCCTCCTTGGCAGAATAAGAAAGCTGGATATAAAAGAACTGCTGTCGAGTTCTCCAATATCTTCACCCCCCTTGGCAGAATAAAGCTGGCAATAAAAGACATTTGAGATCGAATCTGGCGAAGATAAAGTATGGAAAATTGTACTGAGATAAACACTGACATGACATGCTCTGGATTTGCAGTGGAATGCTCAACTGACCTCCGGCTATTATTGTTGAAATCGATAATCAGCATGCCTCTTCTGTCATAGTTTGAATCCCATATTAACTATTAGATGAAAGGCTGAAAGACTGGTGGAATTGATAACAGCTGGTGGTTGAAATGCCATTTCCATATGGTAGAAGATAATCACTACCGGTGTGACTTGTGCACTCTCCCTTTTATCATTCTCTATTGCATCAAAAAAAGTTGTCTGTCTGACTTTCTAAAGAAATAATTTTGAAAAACATTGAAACTCTTTCAAGGATATAATTAATGGAATCATCAGATATCCAGAGGGCTCAAAGTGGGGTGTGAGGCACCCACGTCCTATTTTCATTATCCAAAATATTCCTGGTATAAGCCCTGGAGGAACCAATGGATATGAGCATTGATTTACACCTCAGAGGGCTCAAAGTGGGGTGTGAGGCACCCACGTCCTATTTTCATTATCCAAAATATTCCTGGCATAAGCCCCAGAGGAACCAATGGATATGAGCATTGATCTGCCCCTCTTACAGGGGATAGATGTTGTGGCTGTGCAGTCTACTCAAAGTGGGGTGTGAGGCACCCACGTCCTATTTTCATTATCCAAAATATTCCTGGTAGAAGCCCTGGAGGAACCAATGGATATGAGCACCAATCTGCACCTCTTACAGGGGATAGATGTGGTGGTTGCACAGTATATTATCCAAAATATTCCTGGTAAAAGCCCTGGAGGAACCAATGGATATGAGCACCAATCTGCACCTCTTACAGGGGATAGATGTGGTGGTTGCGCAGTATACTGAGCCGCTGAAGGGGTTTGGGTAGACAGTGATACATGATAAAGGTGAAATTCCTATAAACCCTTGGCATTATGCATATTCCAGTAAAAAGGAGGATACATTTCTTCAACTATCTTGCTGAAGCTCTAGCACTCATTTTAGAGTGTGTTTTTTTCTTTTTTTAAGCTTGAAGCTCTAGCACTCATTTTAGAGTGTCTGTTTTTTTCTTTCTTTTCTTTTTTTAAGCTTGACCTCAATACCGTCCTTCAAACAAAGAAAAAGGTGGAGGGTAGATTCCTGCTTATTATTGTAATAAGCATTTTTCTTTTTTTAAGCTTGACCTCAATACCGTCCTTCAAACAAAGAAAAAGGTGGAGGGTAGATTCCTTCTTATTATTGTAATAAGCAAGGGTTCGTCCGTCATCAAGATGCTTTCCTGAAAATCAGACGCTGCTGGTCGGAGGGAATGCCTTCTTTGGCCTGGATCTTATCTTTTACATCTTTACCGGTGTCAAAGCTCTCAAAGCTCTCAACCTCGAGAGTTATGGTCTTAATAAGAGTTTTGACAAACATCTGCATCTTGAAACTGGAATGTAACCAACAGATATACCTGTAAATCATCACAAGCAATTTTTTTGGTCAAAATTGTTTATTTATCAACATATTATGAAAAAGCAAAACCAAATTCCATAAGAAAATGAGAAACCGTTTCCTCCCAAGGATGACAAATGCAATTCATAAACTAAAAGGAAAAACTCTCATCAAGATGCTTTCCTGCGAAAATCAGACGCTGCTGGTCAGAGGGAATGCCTTCTTTGGCCTGGATCTTATCTTTTACATCTTTGCCGGTGTCAAAGCTCTCAAAGCTCTCAACCTCGAGAGTTATGGTCTTAATAAGAGTTTTGACAAACATCTGCATCTTGAAACTGGAATATAACCAACAGATATACCTGTAAACCATCACAAGCAATTTTTTTGGTCAAAATTGTTTATTTATCAACATATTATAAAAAAGTAATACCAAATTCCATAAGAAAATGAGAAACCGTTTCCTCCCAAGGATGACAAATGCAATTCATAAACTAAAAGGAAAAACTCTCCGAAGCCAAAACTTTAAGCAGTTGCCAAAAAATAACTCTTCACATAAAACAACAAAGAGTAAGAACTCTAACAAGGTTGCATACACTTTTATACAATAGCTACAAAGACGATAAAATGCAGAACACGGTATAGCCTTGATAGCCAAATTTCAGTTCTAAATAAAATACACAAATTAGTAAAAGATTTTTTTCAAAGCTCTCAACCTCGAGAGTTATGGTCTTAATAAGAGTTTTGACAAACATCTGCATCTTGAAACTGGAATATAACCAACAGATATACCTGTAAATCATCACCCAGACCCAAAGCCAGAAGCTAGAGAGGTATGAGTAGTTAACCAGGTCAAGATCCAGATCCAAAGCCAGATAGAGAGCTTGAAGCAGATCCAGCAGTCGATTTTGACTCAAACTATGCAGTTTATAAGCACCAGTAGTATTCCTGACCTAGCACCAGTAACACCAGTAGTAGACCTAACATCAGTTTCCACAAGAAATTTTTTTTGGTCAAAATTGTTTTTTATCAACATATTATGAAAAAGCAATACCAAATTCCATGAGAAAATGAGAAACCGTTTCCTCCCAAGGATGAAAAATGCAATTCATAAACTAAAAGGAAAAACTCTCCTAAGCCAAAACTTTTAGTAGTTGCCAAAAATAACTCCACATAAAACAACGAAGAGTAGGAACTCTAACAAGGTTGCATACAATTTTATACAATAGCTACAAAGACAATAAAATGCAGAACACAGTATAGCCTTGATAGCCAAATTTCCGTTCTACATAAAATATACAAATTAGTAAAAGAATTTTTAAGAAATAACTCTTCACATAAAACAACGAAGAGTAGGAACTCTAACAAGGTTGCATACAATTTTATACAATAGCTACAAAGACAATAAAATGTAGAACAAAGTATAGCCTTGATAGCCAAATCTCTGTTCTAAATAAAATACACAAATTAGTAAAAGAATTTTTAAGATTTGATGGCTTAAACAGAAGAACCTGTAAATAGAAACCCAGAAAGGCAGAAACCCTAACAGCTTACACATCAAGAAATATAAGCTACAGAAAATAAATATGACTGTCAATAACCAAATACAGTCAGAGTAAACAGAAACCTAGAAAGGCGGAAACTCTAACAGCTTACACATCAAGAAATATAAGCTACAGAAAATAAATATGACTGTCAATAACCAAATACAGTCAGAGGCACAGCGGAACATAAACCAAAATTGACAAAACGTATGCCTACAAAATATTAACGGCATAAGTTGTCGGATGGTCACCTCAAATCTGACTCAGTGTGTTGGTGTTGGTTTGGGGTAGCATCAGATGTGCTCTAGCCACGAAATTTGGTGGAGAGGTTGGGGCACATGAGATCTCCAATACCCAGAAAGGGTTTGGGCAGATTCTAAATAGATCAGGAGATATTAAAAAAATTAATATTTTTAATGGAGTCACTAAATCTAAACTTAGGGAAAATAAAATATTAATGTGTATTAATATGAATCTGTATTAGAGTGGTTCAGAAGACATGGATCAAGCCAGATCTAATCTTAGCCGTTGATTAGGGACTTAATCTCAGTCGTTGAAATGTCAATAGGAAAAGTATAAAAGAAGGCTTGAGGATCACTTGGAGGGTACACCAGATGATCAGTCATTCTATTCTCTAGAGCAGGGTTTGCTAAGAGAGAGAATTAGTAATCGAAGAGCAGCTGAGGGGCATTGAGTATAGAGAGATAGAGAGGCAGAGATAGTGTCGAGAGAGCAGCAAAGTAGCCAAGAGAAAGTGACGCAGGAGCAGCAAGTGCTCACGCAGAGGCAGCTAAGTGTTGCACAGAGCACCAGAGAGGCCAGCGTAACTGACGCAGGGCCTCCTGGCACTGATGCAGGGCCAGCGCTGGGCTAAGAGAGGCTGACGCAATCCAGATTGGGCAGACGCTGGGGTTTCTGGGTCAAATTGGTGCCGAGTAGCTGCCGGAAGGATTATCCGGGGTTTCAACCAGTAGGTTTGTCAAAAACTAAGAAGTATTACTGGCAAGGAAATTCTCTGTTGGGTAGGCCAGGTTCGGCACCCAGATTGTACTTTGATATTTCTTAATAAGAAAACCCTCAGATAGTTGCACCGGTTTTCCCACATTGGGTATTTCTGGGGACATTAGTCCAAAAATAATGGTGTCATATGGTGTGTTTGTTTCTGTTTCTTTTAGTTGTTGATCTGTAACATGTTGAGCATGCACTAGTGTTTATTTTCAGTGTTTACATTGTAAATAACTTGTTAAGGAAAATAACAAGTAGGTAGGAATAAATCAGATAAAGTGCATGGAGGGTTTCTAACTAAGTAAACTTAGAAACATCAACATGGTATCAGAGCGAGGTTGCAGATCACAGCAGGACTAAAGGACATCAGCCGAGTGGAACAATAACAGCAGAAAACAGCTGTCCCGAGGTGACAGAAGTTGTTTCTAGCAGAGCAGCAACAAGGAAAGGTGACACAGTGCCTGCGTCATCAAGGGTGAGCCAGGAAGAGGCAGCGCAGAGGCTAAGGAAGGCAAGAGAAGCCTCACGCAGAGCCACGCAGTAGCTGGGAGGGCTGACACGGTTGGCTAAGGAGGTCGGGTTGCTGGTGCTGGGATTGCGCAGAGCCGAAGAGCACTCACCTTCAGGTTGTTGGGGTTTAGAAGGCTACGAGAATATTGCAGAGTGAAGCTGGTGAGGTACTGTAGTCAGAACAGTACCTGACAGAGCAAGGCCAAAGGAGTTGCTACTGAGGGTTTCTAGCCGAGGAACCTGGATCAGTGGTGCGGTTGCACAAGACGATCAAAGTAGGGGGCATCTCGATAGTGGAAGAAGGATTTTCAAGAGGAAAATTAGGACTTAGAGGGAGTCCAGTAGAGAACTTCCAAACAGGAAGTAGAGACTCTGAGGAGTCAAACAGAGAACTTCCAGGAGGGAAGCAGAGGAGCATCATGGCACTACACGGAGTAAGAGTAAGAGACCAGGATATACTAGACGGAGCATCGAACTTCGCAGTCTGTAAGGCCAGAATCTTATCCGTACTTGACAGGAATCGTGTCAAGAACTTCGCCTTGAAGGTAATAGCTATCCCAGTCGACCCCAATGATAATGACAAGTACGAGGAGACAATGGCAAGGGCCAAGAGCATGATCCTTGACGAGGTCAAGGATCATGTAGTACCACACATAGCCGAGAAGGAAACGGCATTTGAGATGTGGGAGGCTCTCAAGAAGTTGTACTAGCATACTTCTGTGTAGAGAAGAATGCTACTTGAGAATCAATTGAGGTCATATCAGATGAAGAAGGGAGAACCGATTGACACCTTCCTCGGATGACTGAATGAGATCCGAAATCAGCTGACTGCTATAGAGACAACACCGGATCAGGAGCTGATGGTGAGGATAGCCCTGAACGTTGTCTCAAAAGACCGGGAGGTGTTTGTCTAGACTATACTAGGCAGAGGGACTCTCCCACCTTGGGACGAGATGTGGGCAACTCTTCGCCAGGAAGAGATCAGACGGCAATCGAAGACGGGTAGCGGTAGCGAGGGGATCAAAGTCAAGCAGGAGGAGGAAGATGTGGCCCTAGCATCTGAGGGAAAGCAGGAGAAGTGGAAGAAGAAAGATCTCTCCAAGATCAAGTGCTTCCACTGTGGGGAGTTGGGTCATTATGCAACCCAGTGTCCAAGGAAGAAGAGTAAGGGAGAGTCTTCCCAGACTAAGGCAACACCAGCATGGGCAGAGAAGAAATTTTTGACAGACGATGACTGTGCCATGAGTGCACACGCGCCACTTGAGAAGAAGTGGGGAGACATCGAGCTATAGTCAGGCGGACTATAGGCGATGAGGGGTAGGATCCCCAAGGTACCCAGCCTCTTGGATTAAACCTTGCTACGGGAGCCCCGAAGAAGTGTAGCAGCACTGGCTAAGTCGGGTGGAGACGAATGCGGATGGAGCGGCAGAGAGAGTGACAGTGCAAGAGTCCCGAGATAGTGCGTGGCTAGCAGGCTGCAGCAGTGCGAGAGGCACAGGAGTGTTGCACCAGTTTAGGATGGCATAGAGAGGTGTGCAACGGTGCGAGATGCAGGAGTTGTTGCAGTAGCGCAGAGGTCAGAGTGGGAGCACTTGTCAATGGCAGAGGGAGCTTCAGCATCAATGGGTGTCTCTAGCCCAACAGGGAAGCTAGATTGGGAGATCAGTTACTTACTTCATAGTAACTGAGTTGTAGTGCAGCAGTAGGCAGCACGATGCAACATGATGAGAGGAGGTGCAGTGCGGATGCAGTGCTGGGAGAAAGGACCAGCAACAGCACGGATGCAGAGGGAGTTGTCGTACAGATGCAGCAGTGGCAGTGGCAGAACCATGGGCAGCAGTACAAGATGCAGCAATGCAGAGGATGTTGGGCAGGAAGGCCTAGCATCAGCACAGGTACCAATGTCGGATGATCATAGTAATTCTCAGTGAGGAGTATTGCTAGAGCACAGTCCTCGCTAAGAGGGAGTGTTGATTTGGGGTAGCATCGAATGTGCTCTAGCCACGAAATTTGGTGGAGAGGTTGGGGCACATGAGATCTCCAATACCCAAAAAGGGTTTGGGCAGATTCTAAATAGATTAGGAGATATTAAAATAATTAATATTTTTAATGGAGTCCCTAAGCCTAAACTTAGGGAAAATAAAATATTAATGTGTATTAATATGAATTTGTGTTAGAGTGGTCCAAAAGACATGGATCAAGCCAGATCTAATCTTAGTCGTTGATTAGGGACTTAATCTCGGCCGTTGAAATGTCAACGGGAAAAGTATAAGACGAGGCTTGAGGATCACTTGGAGGGTACACCAGATGATCAGTCATTCTATTCTCTAGAGCGGGGTTTGCTAAGAGAGATGGAATCAATGATCGAAGAGCAGCTGAGAGGCATTGAGCACAGAGAGACAGAGAGGCAGAGATAGTGTCGGGAGAGCAGCAGAGCAGCCAAGAGAAAGTGACGCAAGAGCAACCAGTGCTCACGCAGGGCCACGCAAAGGCAGCTAAGTGTTGCGCAGAGCACCAGAGAGGCCAACGTAGCTGACGCAGAGAGTCAGAGAGCTGACGCAGGGCCTCCTGGCACTGACGCAGGGCCAGCACTGGGCTAGGAGAGGCTGACGCAGTCCAGATTGGGCAAACGCTGGGGTTTCTGGGGCAGATTGGTGCTAAGTAGCTGCCGGAAGGATTATCCGGTGTTTCAACCAGTAGATTTGTCAGAAACTGAGAGGTATTACTGCCAAGGAAATTCTCTGTTGGGTAGGCCAGTTTCGACACCTAGATTGTACTCTAATATTGCTTAATAAAAAAACCCTCAGATAGCTGCACCGATTTTCCCACATTGGGTTTTTCCGAGGACATTAGTCCAAAAATAATGTTGTCATATGGTGTGTTTGTTTCCGTTTCTTTTAGTTGTTGATTTGTAATATATTGAGCATGCACTAGTGTTTATTTTCAGTATTTACATTGTAAATAACTTGTTTAGGAAAATAACAAGTAGGTAGGAATGAATCAGATAAAGTGCATGGAGGGTTTCTAACTAAGTAAACTTAGAAACATCAACAGTTGGATATTTGACCTCAGATCTGACTCAGTGTGTTGGATATTTGACGTGAAGGGGAAACCAACCCCTAGTTGCTGCAGAGAAGTGAAGAAGTTAGCAGGTCTGGCCTCCACCACCCCTGGGAGGAGGGCAGTTTGCAGTTGCCTGAAGAGTGTCTATTCCCCATTCCCCAACGTTAATTCAGCTGTCGTCTCTGGTCTCCCATGCTCCTATGGTGTTAATCTTCGCTTCAAAATTTCTCTCCAAACCAACTCACAACACATACCTTCCTGTACTACTTATAGATCTGCAATGAAGAAATGCAGCAAAAGAAATAGAAATATAAAAGACAAGCAATGATAGAAATAACTCCAATACCCAAAAGAAAGCTTTTCTTAATAATATCACCTCAGAGTTGGCTCGAGGTTGATGGTCCCCTCACCTCCTCCCTATGAGGGTTCTTTGTATCCCCAAACTGATGGTGATCTCTCTACCTTGGTGGATGTTTGAAACACTCATAGAATTAAAGAAAGTAGAGGAAAAAAGTGGATATGGTCACTGATCTCCACCTCTAATAGGGTGTACAGATGTGTGCACTCCACTGAGAAATTGTTCCTGCTCTGCTAATGGCTAGGAGTTTCTTTGTGAATCCAAAGAAATTGTGGACGGCTTTGAGCAGTACTAGTGGAATTCCTAAACCAGAGATAAAATTTGTTTACAATTATATATCAATGGAAAAGAAAAAGAGAAAGAAGCTGACAAAGTCAAAACTACCTCTATATCTGCTCAAATTCCAATGAAATCCTGCAACACTGAAGTTACCTGCCTCCCTAAGGGTTATGATTATCCCAAAATCAATATAACTCACTTTACATGCAATAAGAGAATTTGGAAAAAAGGTTCTACTTAGAGGAGAAGTTCTATTTGCAGGAAAGAAAAACTACTAAGCTCTTAATAAGCAAAGATCTTATGTTTCCTTCACTGTTGTTATGAGACCCATCATGCGAGGACATTTGCACCATATAAGAAAGTCTGGGAAGAGGATCCCATTGCTGCCATGTAATGCTACTCATTTTTAAGTAACATATAAAGGCAGGCAACTTGTGACAATGAAGGCAGTGGCAAGGTACACCCAAACCCTATCCTTCACTTCAAGTATACATTACACTCCCCTCATGCCAGGTTGTACAGCTATAAATATATCATAAGAACTATCTAGATTCACTGATATCATAGAAAAGCTTATCAAAAATATGCTTTTCTGTGAAGCTTGAGAAAGAAAAATCAGCAAATCATCAAAAAAATCAACACATGAATTGGTTTATCCTGACAGCTCAAGCTCAGTTTACTTAGTAATATTGTTTATTTTTCTAATATGTAAAAACAAAAGGTCTCAATGAAAGACATTAGTCAGTAGAGTTCTTCATAAAGGAAAAGTAAGAAAGGGAGATTTGAAAATTCAAGACTTTGAAGAGGTGGCCTAGAAAGCCTCATGTTCAAACATGCACATTTGTTCAAAGATGCAACAAATGTGCAAAGGTTTATTTCCATCTGCTGCCACAACCCACATAGATTATGGCTGCTAATGGGCAATTCCTAAGTGAAACCCATGAATGGAGAACAAGTAGTTTAAAATTTAAATAGCGCAAATATGGAGTATAAACAGAGAACTTGAAAAAAATGGAAACAAGGAAGCAAATATGAGCAAGAACTATATATGCCAGCAAGGTGCATTTGTACACCAAGCAACCCAAAGAAGGCTAGCACTTTATTTATTTTATCTATACCATATTAAGACAAACATTATTAGTTCACATTACAGAGAATGGGTACAAAATATAGACAAGCAGATACCCTTTGGAGGCAAAACTTGCCATAACCATAGGCACCTGGTGTGGGACTGCTCAATAAACCAGAAACTGATCGAGATGGTTTCAAAGAGGTTAAATCTAAATCCAACATATCAAAACAAATCAGAAAGAAATAGGAAGATCAAGAGACAAACCTTAACAAACAAACAAAAAGCATTAAACAACATGAATCAGAAACAAAGAGCTGAAGAAAGTGAGTCCTGAGACTCCAAAAAATAGAGTTTATCAAGTAAATCACCAAAAAAGCTAGGACAAGGAATCTCAAAATCACAATTACCCTTCTCAAACCAAACCCTAACAAAAAAAATATTAAACAACATGAATGAGAACAGAGAGTTAAGCAAAGAGCATTGGACAAATGGAGATGTTCAGGTAAATCTCCAAAAAAGGTGTAATAAAGAAATCACAATTCCCCTTCCCAGTGAGACTTGGACAAATGGAGATGTTCAAGTAAATCTCCAACAAAGCTATAATAAAGAAATCACAATTCCCCTTCCCAAACTTCTGAACCAAGCAGGCTAACACGAGACTCTTGCCCTCAACCATCAGTGATAGTGAGATCGAGGGAGGTCAAACTTGTAATTCAGGTACCAGGAGAATTGAGATGTAATGGATAGTGAGATCGAGAGAGGTCAAACTTGTAATTCAGGTACCAGGAGAATTGAGATGTAATGGAGAAACGGCAGTAGGGCATTGATGAGGAGACAGAATCAGAATCCTTTATGAGAAAATGGAGGATGTAAACATGGAATTTTTAGCATTATTGTATGATCATAACTTCCTAGAAACTCTATCTAAAGATTGGCTTAATGTTCTGCAACACAAAATACAAAATGGAAACAAGGCCTCACTTAAAATCTAAGTCACCTGACATGGGGATTCGGGATTCGGACACGTTGACCCCCCGGAACAGGACACGTAGGATTCGTTATATATTATTTTATTAAAATATATATATATATATATATATATATTAAAAATTAGATATTTCTTACACAAATTTTAATTAATGATACATATTTATTGATTTCAAACATAGATCTTCATCTATAACTATTAGCATGCATAGTACATACAAAATTCAAATACATGTCAGTGGTACCCACTAGTCACATAAATCATGATTCATAATTCATAACTGAAAGACAACTTACAACTACAAGATAGTAAGATAAACACACTGACAACTGTAGTTTTCTCATTAAGTCATCAAATCAAAATGTGTTACATAGGTAGTGCTAGTGCAATGCCAATGGCAAATAGAAATAGAAAATATAAAACAACTACAGGTATACAAGCCTCAAGGCATCAATCAGCATCAGAATCAGCATCAATGTCCTCATCATCATGGTCCCCACTGCTCTCCTCTGCATCCTCCTCCTCCCCTGTATCCATAGTCGCCTCTGCATCTGCTGGTGTGGAGGATGACCCCTCTAAGTCATAAAATCTAATAGGCTCTAGCGTTGGATAATTGAGATCCATGTTGGCCAATGCCAACTCAACACTGGTGTCCAGACCCATATCATCAAGAACAGTGTTACTTGGGAGCGGGAGCGAAAGCGGGGAGCGAGAGTGAAAATGGGAGCGGGAGTGACATTTTTAGAAGCTCCTTGTTTGGTGCTCTTGATTAAATACGAGTTCCATACCCTAATACATGACAAATTTCAATGGAAACATTGCAATCCCCCAATCCTAAAATCCTGAAAAACTGATAAGTCTGCTGGATTTTGAATGAAATCTAAAATTCTACTTTCTACATATGAAATCCAATGAGGCCAAAACCACTCTCAAACATCCTGAGTCATTTCATGGTAATGTTAAAAATTTAAGTAAAAAAGGAGAATGTCACTTTTACTTTAAGAATTTAACATTACCATGAATAGCATATCAATACTAGGGCCTAGACTTGATCATGAAGCTGCCAAAACGCTTTCCAAATGAAAATATGCGTGGCTGTAATGACCAAATGCGACCTTTTCATACCCGCGCAGGTCACTTTTTAGCTTAGCGAGTCCTGGAAAATAGGACACAATTCCCAAAATCGTGACACGCTGAGAAAATCGTGACACGCAGTCAAATTCGACGTGTCAAAAAAGGACATGACATGTCATGGGTTTTGGACACGAATCTGGAGAGAATCACGTCGGACACGATGGATTCGGGATTCGTGGGGCCTATAGGATGAATCCGGTTTCATAGCTTAAAATCAAGTTAAACTTGTAATTCAGGTACCAGGGGAATTGAGATGTAATGGAGACACGGCAGCAGGAGATTGACGAGGAGACAGAATCATAATCCTTTATGAGAAAATGGAGGATGTAAACATGGAATTTTTAGCATTATTGTATGATCATAACTTCCTAGAAACTCTATCTAAAGATAGGCTTAATGTTCTGCAACACAAAATATAAAATGGAAACAAGGCTTCATTTAAAATCAAGTTTAAAACCTCTCAGAGTCAAAGTAATGGGCATCAAAGAAAATCCTTTAAAGTACCAAAACAAAAATCAAGCAAGGCCTCATCTAAAATCAAGTTAAAAACCTCTCAGAGTCAAAGCATTGGGCATCAAGGCAAATCCTTTGAAGTTCCAAAACACAATCCAAATAAATATAAGAATGAACGGAAAACATCTAAGGAAAAACTACGAGAAGAGGGTTAGTTTCTTGTTGATTCAAGTAAAACTCAGATTCTTTGAGAGGTTTAACTTTATCTCTCCAAAACAGTAATAATAGAAGAGGGTTAGTTACTTGTTGATTCAAGTAAAACTCAGATTCTTTGAGAGGTTTAAACTTTATATCTCCAAAACAGTCATAATAGAAGAGGGTTAGTTACTTGTTGATTCAAGTAAAACTCAGATTCTTTGAGAGGTTTAAACTTTATCTCTCCAAAACAGTCATAATAACCTAAAATGAAAAACCTATCCTGAAATATTAGCGGACTCAATGCTCCAGGTAAAAGAGGAGGGACTCCTAACAAGGAAACACATGATGGGTAAACCAGGTCTGTAATTTCTCCAAGAAGCAAATTGCAGATTCTCTCAGAAGATTTGGATGGGGTGTAGATGTATCACCCCCATGATTTTGCAAACTTTCAACCACAAATATCTTCCAACTCTCCTATCTAGTATCTATGATATGTCCTAAAATGAAAAATCTATCGTGAAATATTAGTGGACTCAGTGCTCCAGGTAAAAGAGGAGACTCCTAACAAGGAAACACATGATGGGTAAATCAGGTCTGTGATTTCTCAGAGAGGAAAGTGCAGATTCTCTCAGAAGATTTGGAGTGGGTGTAGATGTATCACCCCCATGATTTTGCAAACTTTCAACCACAAATATCTTCCAACTCTCCTATCTAGTATATATGCTACACAGGAACATAGCATCTTTTTTACTTTCTAAAGCTTGACTTGCATTAAGCTTATACTTTGCAGTTTTCTGTCTCTGTCCTTATCATCTTTTCCAAGTATTCTGCTGAAATTATGCTAGCATTATCACGTCAGACAGTTCTGTATCAGACATATCCACTTTGACAGGACTTAATTTGACTTACTTTCTACTGTTATGATGTGTTAACAATCTACAAACTCCATGTTCCAAGCATTGCAACATAAATGGCAGCATAAACTTACAGGACATGTACTAGAAAAAACAAAATGCATAAACTTTACCAGAATTCATCTGACTGTTATTAAATACTTTTAAATACACATGACAATTTAAAATTTCAAGGAAATTACAGACGTTGACCATCAAGTACAAAGAAAACACAGTATGAAGAAAAGAATAATTTAGGATACCTTGGGTTGGGATTGTCTTTTACTACTTTCTGTCCATATACTTGCGCCAGCGATACCCATCATCAAGGATATCGATATCACTGGTTGCTTGTACAACAAGAAGGCTCCCGAATAGTTCTAGTTACCCCTATGATGTCCATCGTATTGGTTTCTTTCTTCCTGTCAATTTTCAGAGAAGCATTTGACACATATTAGAGCAAGTAATTAGTTACATCTGCAAAAATGATCAAATAACAAATAAATATGAATTCTAATAGAAGTAACCTGTGGTTTGAATCAGATTCTTCTTCATCAAGATCTTCATCACCAGAGAACTTGTCCACCTGTGTCCTTCCATCATCGTCTTCACTTGCAGAAATTGATGATTGCTCCGGTGTACCTAGTGACTCCAGGTGATTAGAATTTTGCCTTCGCGGTGGAGTAGACAATGGATCTGAGAGATCAGTAACAACAAAAGCTGATAAGGACCTTTCAAGACCTGCACTCTTTCCTTGTTGAGAATAACTTGAAGCATCATTAACTTTCATTAGCCCTAATTTAGTGTTTTCCCAAGAGAACCCACTTTCAACTTTGACAAGAGAACCACGGCCTTCGGTACTTTGTCCCTCTTTATTATGGTTATGAACAGCCTTGTATTCACTACCTTTAACATGCTTTTGCCCATATTTGCGCCCATCGTCAGAAGGCCTCTCAATTCCAGTAGGAGGAACTATTGCAGTTTGGTTAAACTTGAAAGCTGCCTTTGTTGCTGCTCCTCAAAAGAAGCTGCCTGTGAAGGAACAGCCCGAAGCTAGTGGTTCAGATGAAGAATCTACCACAGGCTCTTTTGTCTTGCTAAAGATTGGGGAAGTCCACATCTGAGCATCATCCTGGACCCCTTTAGAGACTGGTGGTGGTTGTAAACAAAAGTTGACTTCAAGATAAGACCCATAAAACTGTTAATTTTCCAACTTCCAATGTTACTAACTTGAAATAAAATCTAGAGAGAGCTAAAATGGAAAAATCAATCAATTATAAAACTAGAGAGAGGATTCCAGTAAGCTCAAGATCAACATGCTCATTGTAGCCCCATATAAGTCTATTAGTGTGTGCAGCTGAAACAATCCCCTATAAATTGAAATTGTTTGAATTGGGTGACAAATCCAAATAGAAATACATTTCTAATTCTGTAAGTATAGCTCAAATTGGATTTCCCTTTTCTAGCTTGATCCCTACTTTTCAATCTAGCCCAGCATCCATTACATCTTGCCATTTCTTTTCTATTCTAGTCTAATCAAGACTGAATTTTACAGAGGCATGGAAAGCAAAAAAAAACATCAAATACAATCTTGTTCAAAAACAAAAATCTTACTATGGCGTTAACAAATTGTGTTTCCGAAAAGCCAGAGGCAAAGAGTTGCATGATGATTACCAGGTTTCCCAAAGATTGCATGTCTGAACTAAGGTTGGAACTGGCAAGAGGTTTGAAAGCAAAGCTGGAGCAGCTGCCATCCTCATTCTTTACAATATCTAAAGCAGCAGTAGCAGCAGTGCTTTGAAATGAAAACACTGCCTTGCAGCAGGATCGGAAGGGTAAATCCTAGACCAACTTGACAACTGTTAGCCATATGTTACATAGGGACGGATTCATTGAAATATTAACCAGATAAGTGCCTGGCTGCCAGCATAACTACATAATCATTAAAGCAAACAAGTTTTACCAGAATTACATAAGCTAAATTAATTATGCTGAATAACCTTCTGTCTGCTGCCAGTCTTGCTACCTTAGATCAACTTATCATTGAAGTTGAAGTGGGCACTTAATGGTAAATCAACAACAAAAAGGAGCCATCTCTTTTCATAGGGACAGATTCATAGATGGTAATGGAACATAAGTTGACTGCTCCTGAATAAAATTACATGTTTTGAAACTGCTAATTCATATTAAAACACAGTATGCACAATATCTAAACAATGCCCATTAAATAATGAATTTAATATTTTCCTCCAATAATATTGGTGCTAGGTGGCATTCTATTTTACAGCTATGGTTGGTGAAAATGGACACTTGGGGCCCACGTGGTCTCAAGGGGTGTCATATGGCAGAGTGGGGCCATGCATATTTAAAGGTGTATGTTTATCTAAGAGGGCAATCTGGAACACGTTCATTCATTCCGGCATTCATTCAAACATCCATTATCCATCATTCTGGTGAACTACGTTTTTGTGCGACCAGCTAGTGAGCCCTATGCTTGGAAACTGACATCAGCTAGAAGCTATTTTGGTTTATGGCTGAAAAGGTGCCTAGAGAGTAGCACGATCTCGTGTAAGCCTAGAGTTGAGACCATCTCTGGCTCACTGTAAGGCACCTTGAAGAGGTGGGCAGCACCAAAGACTGGCAGGGCACAAAGAAGGGGTGTGCCACTTAGGCACAGGTTCACGAGAGTGGAAGCATGTGGTTGGAGCAGTGTCTGCTAAGTTAATAGTTCATCCGAGGATATGTGTTTGTTATTAGGTTTTCACCGTTGCACGTGGAGTTGCAGCCTCGGTTCGAGGGTGACCCGTGGTTGAGATTTATGAACCACACAATCTATGGTTGGCTAGAACGTGGAGAGCCCACAACCAATTGGATTTCAATTGTAAATAAGTTTCTACTATACAATTTATTATATTTATGTGCATTGTGCCATGCTTATAATTGCATGTTTTCTTGTTGGAAACCCTAGTGAGGGTTTGGTATTTATGTATATGTGTTCCATTGCGCATGAACCTAATATGTTGTATTTAAACCCTAATTTTCTTGTGCATAAACCTTAGTTGGTGGAGTGTGGATTGGTAATTGGTAATGTGCTTATAGGGTTTTACTAAATAGGGTTTTATGAGTTAAATATACTTTGTTGCGTATGACTAAATTATTGCATAAACCCTAATTACTATGTGAATGTTAATGGCTAAAGCATTGTTATAATTACTCGTTAATTATACATGTTTTTAATGGATTGAATGTTATGGTTAATACCCAGGTGCTAAAGCATTGTGTTAATTACTCATTAATTATACATGTTTTTAATGGATTCAATGATATGGTTAATACCCAAGTGACAAAATTACTGTGGGGTTTGCACAGAGTTACAAGGGCTCTAGCAGTGAGCCAGGGTTTAATATCTAAAATCGGTAATTATGTGCTTTTGCAGGAATTTTTGGGGAATTTTAGTTTATGGGTTAGAAGTGTTGTCTAGTTGGGGGGCAGGGATGATACACAATTGATGTGGTAGTTCAATGTGCTCACCTCAATCTACGTCGTGGCATGCATGAATAGTTCTGGCAAGTAGTATCCATAACCACCTTATCCATCTTGTGGTAACCTCTAGTCCTCCCCCTTTCGTTCCTCTTGTTCTAAAAACTCCTTCCCCTCTTCACGTCTTGCACCTTCCCTCCCTTGTTTGTCGTTAACATGAGTCCTAGTCTGGGGCCTGTGAATCTCTATTAGGAGGTATAACTCTTCTCAGTCTCTTTCAGACAGTCAATGCAATTGCAATTGCAAAGAAGAAAACTTAGCTCGATTGTTTCTTCAACAATAATCACCACATTAAAAATAGCACTCTCATTTTTTTCAGTTGAATCTTCAATTATGCTTCTTCTTGTAGAAGTTGGAGGTTGTTCCCTCACCCTGAGCATATGTAGTCACCAAAGCTATTGTTGTAGATGTGCATGTCTCAGTGCAAGCCAAAGCATATACCTAGATTAAACCAAATGTTGGGAAATTAGGGAACTGTAATGGATGCTTCCACCAAGAAAGAAGGTGGAATGAGGAGGAATGTTGACTCTCGTGCCTTTTCCTCTGCTTATGGCTTTGAATATGCCTTAGACACCTGGGATGACGCTAGAACTTACTCACAAGTCAATTGATGGTCTACCTATGAGGTGGTGGAGGAATGTCATCCATGCGCTACCAAGTATCACAAATTGTTACAGGATTGACACACCCACCCCATCCATTGCAATGAACTATAAAGCATCAGTTGTAGCAAACTCTGCAATTTGAATAAGACTGCAACGCCTCACCAACAACATGGAATACAAGGAATTGCAAAGCATTAATTGCATGGAGCTCTACAACCTCATAATTATTTAATAAGCCTACATATTGACCAATACAAAAATCAATTTTTTAATGATTAATGATTCCTAACAGTTGAATTTTCTAAGTCTATCCATTAGAAAATTAATCTGTATTCTGCTGGTTTATTTCTTCTACTTGTTTAAAATCGAACAAGTTATTTAATACATTAAACATTGAAATAAACACAATACAGTCACAACATCCATAGATCATCAACTGAAAGAAAACAAGCACACAAGTGACATTGCTATTTTTGGACCAATGTCCCCGGAAAAACCCAATGTGGGAAAATCGGTGCAGCTATTTAAAGGGTCATATTATTATGCAGTTTATCTGAGTACAACTGGGTGCCTAACCATCTCACCCGACAGAGAAAAATACACGGCAGCAATACCTCTATATCCAAAAACAGGTATTCAAAAAACTTGTCCCACGAAACCCTCTCCGGCACAACTGAAGCTCAGCGCTGGCCCTTCTGGCCACTATATCAACCTCCTGCTGACTTGCATCAATCCCAGGACCCTCTGCGTCAACCCTCTGAGGCACTGCGCAGCTTCTGGGAGCCTCTGCGTCACTCCCTCTGCCCTCTGCGTGGATGACGCAGTCTCTCTGGGCTCTACGCTGCCTCAACTGGGCTCTGCGTAGCCTGGACTAGCTGTTGTTCTTGCTCTTCTCGCTTCTGTGTTGGTCTCCCAGTACTGTCTCTGCCTCGTACTCACTACCCCTTGTTGTTGATCACTGATTCAACTTTGCTTAGCAACCTCGCTCTAACAAAATGAATGACTGATCACTTAGGTGTGTTCTCCAACTAACCCTCAAGCCTCTTCTTATACTTTTCTCGTTGGTCCTTCAATGACCGAAATTAAATCCCTAATCAATTCTAAGATTAGATTTGGCTTGATCCATGACTTTTGTAACCTTCTAACCCAGTTTTATATTAATACCCATTAACTCCATTAAAAATATTAATTATTTTAATATCTCCCAAATTGGGTACAATCTGTCCAAACCATTTCTGGGTCTTGAGATCTCATGTGCTTTAGCCTATCCACCAATTTTCATGGCTAGAGCACATCCAATGCTACCCCAAATCAACACTCCCTCTTAGCGAGGACTGTGCTCTAGTAATACTCCACACTAAGCATCACACTGATTATCCGGCACCAGTACCTGTGCTGATGCTAGGTCTCTCTGCCCAACATCCTTTGTATTGTTGCATCCTGTACTGCTACACATGGCTCTGCCACTTCCACTGCTGCATCTGTACGACAGCTCCCTCTGAATCTGTTCTGTTGTTGGTCCATCCTCTAAACACTGCATCCGTACGACAACTCCCTCTACATCCATTTTGCTATTGGTCCATCCTCCAAACAGTCCATCTGCACTACATCACCCTCTCATCATGCTGCATCGTGCTATTGCATACTTCTACTGCATAGCAACTCAGTTACTAAGAAGTAAGTAACTGATCCACCCAACATCTGACATCCTTATCACACTAAGAACACTCTCGATGTTGAAGCTCCCTCCGCCGCTATCAAGTGCTCCCTCTACTGACCTCTGCGTTGCCGCAACAACTCCTTGCATCTCGCACTGTTGCACACCTCTCTATGCTATCCTACATTGGTGCAACACTCTCCATGCCTCTCGCACTGTTGCGACCTACTAGCCTCGCACTGCCCGAGTTCTCCTACACTGTAGCACTCTTTGTCGCTTCATCCACATCCATATTTATTGACATCCGGCAGTCCTGCTACTCTCTCTTCGGAGCTCCCAAAGCAAGGTATAATCCAGGAGGTTGGGTACCTCAAGGATCCTTCTCCTTATCACCTGTAATCCTCCTAACTACAGCTCAAAGTCTCCTCACTTCTTCTCAAGTGCCACATGAGCACTCATGGCACAATCGTCATCCTCCTCGACTTCTTTCTCCGCCCTTGCTGGCGCTGCCTTGGACTCAGAAGACTCTCCGTTGTTCTTTTTCCTTAGACACTGGTTCACAAAATGACCCAGTTCCCCACAATGGAAGCACTTGACCTTGGAGAGGTCCTTCTTCTTCCTCTTCTCTTACTTTCCCATAGATGTTAGAGCTGCATCCTCTTCCTCCTCCTCCTTGATCCTGACCCCTTTGCCACTACTCCCCACCTTGGTCAGCCGTCTAATCTCTTCTTGACAAAGAGCCTTTCACAGTTCTTCCCAATCTAGAAGACTCGTCCTGCCCAGTTTGCTCTGAAAAAATACCTCCCAATCCTCGGAAACTGCATTAAGTGCGGTCCTCACCATCAATTCCTCATCCAACGTGGCCCCTATGGAAGTTAGCTGGTCATGGATCTCCTTCAACCGAACGAGGAAGTCATCTATCTGCTCTCCCTTCTACATCTGTTATGCCCTTAGTTGATTCTCTGGGAGCATTTTCCTCTACACGGAAGTATGCTGGTACAATGTCTTCAAAGTGTCCCACATCTCCTTTGTTGTTTCCCTCTCGGCAATATGCGGTACCACATGATCCTTGAGACACCATCAAGGATGATGCACTTTGCCTTAGCCATTGCCTCCTCGTACCTATCATTTGCTACCGGGTCAACTAAGATAGCCATCGTTCTCAAGGGAAAGCCCTTGATGCGATGTCTATCTAGAATGGACAAGATCCTGGCCTTCCAAACCACAAAGTTGGACGCTCCGTCCAGCCTATCCTGATCTCTCAGCCCATTCACGGGCATCTCGCTGCTCTTCTTTCGACTCCTTTGAGTCTCTCTACTTCTCGTCTGGAAGTTCTCTTCTGGACTTCTCTGAATCTTGATTTCCCTCCTCGAAATCCTTCTGCCAACATCAAGTTGTTCCACTCCGATCACCTGTGCAACTGCAACACTGATTTGGATTCCTTGGCTAGAAATCCTTATCACACTAAGAGCACTCTCGATGTTGAAGCTCCCTCCGCCGCTATCAAGTGCTCCCTCTACTGACCTCTGCGCTGCCGCAACAACTCCGTGCATCTCGCACTGTTGCACACCTCTCTATGCTATCCTACATTGGTGCAACACTCTCCATGCCTCTCGCACTGTTGCGGCCTGCTAGCCTCGCACTGCCCGAGTTCTCCTACACTGTAGCACTCTTTGCCGCTTCATCCACATCCATCTTTATTGATATCCGGCAGTCCTGCTACTCTCTCTTCGGAGCTCCCAAAGCAAGGTATAATCCAGGAGGTTGGGTACCTCAAGGATCCTTCTCCTTATCACCTGTAATCCTCCTAACTACAGCTCGATGTCTCCTCACTTCTTCTCAAGTGCCACATGAGCACTCATGGCACAATCGTCATCCTCCTCGACTTCTTTCTCCGCCCTTGCTGGCGCTGCCTTGGACTCAGAAGACTCTCCGTTGTTCTTTTTCCTTAGACACTGGTTCACAAAATGACCCAGTTCCCCACAATGGAAGCACTTGACCTTGGAGAGGTCCTTCTTCTTCCTCTTCTCTTACTTTCCCATAGATGTTAGAGCTGCATCCTCTTCCTCCTCCTCCTTGATCCTAACCCCTTTGCCACTACTCCCCACCTTGGTCAACCGTCTAATCTCTTCTTGACAAAGAGCCTTTCACAGTTCTTCCCAATCTAGAAGACTCGTCCTGCCCAGTTTGCTCTGAAAAAATACCTCCCAATCCTCGGAAATTGCATTAAGTGCGGTCCTCACCATCAATTCCTCATCCAGTGTGGCCCCTATGGAAGTTAGCTGGTCATGGATCTCCTTCAACCGACCGAGGAAGACATCTATCTGCTCTCCCTTCTACATCTGTTATGCCGTTAGCTGATTCTCTGGGAGCATTTTCGTCTACACAGAAGTATGCTGGTACAATGTCTTCAAAGTGTCCCACATCTCCTTTGTTGTTTCCCTCTCGGCAATATGTGGTACCACATGATCCTGGAGACACCATCAAGGATGATGCACTTCGCCTTAGCCATTGCCTCCTCTTACCTATCATTTGCTACCGGGTCAACTAGGATAGCCATCGTTCTCAAGGGAAAGCCCTTGATGCAATGTCTATCTAGAATGGACAAGATCCTGGCCTTCCAAACCACAAATTTGGACGCTCTGTTCAGCCTATCCTGATCTCTCAGCCCATTCACGAGCATCTCGCTGCTCTTCTTTCGACTCCTCTGAGTCTCTCTACTTCTCGTCTGGAAGTTCTCTTCTGGACTTCTCTGAATCTTGATTTCCCTCCTCGAAATCCTTCTGCCAACATCAAGTTGTTCCACTCCGATCACCTGTGCAACTGCAACACTGATTTGGATTCCTTGGCTAGAAATCCTTATCACACTAAGAACACTCTCGATGTTGAAGCTCCCTCCGCCGCTATCAAGTGCTCCCTCTACTGACCTCTGCGCTGCCGCAACAACTCCTTGCATCTCGCACTGTTGCACACCTCTCTGTGCTATCCTACATTGGTGCAACACTCTCCATGCCTCTCACACTGTTGCGGCCTGCTAGCCTCGCACTGCCCGAGTTCTCCTACACTGTAGCACTCTTTGCCGCTTCATCCACATCCATCTTTATTGACATTCGGCAATCCTGCTACTCTCTCTTCAGATCTCCTAAAGCAAGGTATAATCCAGGAGGTTGGGTACCTCAAGGATCCTTCTCCTTATCACCTGTAATCCTCCTAACTACAGCTTGATGTCTCCTCACTTCTTCTCAAGTGCCACATGAGCACTCATGGCATAATCGTCATCCTCCTCGACTTCTTTCTCCGCCCTTGCTGGCGCTACCTTGGACTCATAAGACTCTCCGTTGTTCTTTTTCCTCAGACACTGGTTCACAAAATGACCCAGTGCCCCACAATGGAAGCACTTGACCTTGGAGAGGTCCTTCTTCTTCCTCTTCTCTTACTTTCCCATAGATGTTAGAGCTGCATCCTCTTCCTCCTCCTCCTTGATCCTGACCCCTTTGCCACTACTCCCCACCTTGGTCAGCCGTCTAATCTCTTCTTGACAAACAGCCTTTCACAGTTCTTCCCAATCTAGAAGACTCATCCTGCCCAGTTTTCTCTGAAAAAATACCTCCCAATCCTCGGAAACTGCATTAAGTGCAGTCCTCACCATCAATTCCTCATCTAGTGTGGCCCCTATGGAAGTTAGCTGGTCATGGATCTCCTTCAACCGACCGAGGAAGACATCTATCTGCTCTTCCTTCTACATCTGTTATGCCCTTAGTTGATTCTCTGGGAGCATTTTCCTCTACATGGAAGTATGCTGGTACAATGTCTTCAAAGTGTCCCACATCTCCTTTGTTGTTTCCCTCTCGGCAATATGTGGTACCACATGATCCTTGAGACACCATCAAGGATGATGCACTTTGCCTTAGCCATTGCCTCCTTGTACCTATCATTTGCTACCGGGTCAACTAGGATAGCCATCGTTCTCAAGGGAAAGCCCTTGATGCGATGTCTATCTAGAATGGAAAAGATCCTGGCCTTCCAAACCACAAAGTTGGACGCTCCGTCCAACCTATCCTGATCTCTCAGCCCATTCACGGGCATCTTGCTGCTCTTCTTTCGACTCCTCTGAGTCTCTCTACTTCTCATCTGGAAGTTCTCTTCTGGACTTCTCTGAATCTTGATTTCCCTCCTCGAAATCCTTCTGCCAACATCAAGTTGCTCCACTCCGATCACCTGTGCAACTGCAACACTGATTTGGATTCAATCCGCCTCAGCAGCAACTCCCTCCACCTTGATCTTGCCCTGTTAGGTACTGTTCTGACAACAGTACCCCACCATCTTCACTCTGCAAACTACCCACAGCATCCTATGCCCCATCAATTGAAGGATTGAGCCTCTTGGCTCTGCACAATCTTCGCACCAGCAAAACAGCTCCCTCAGCCAACTGCGTCAACCCACTAGGCCTCTACATGAGCCTGTTTCTGCCCTCCTCAGCCTCTACGCTGCCTCTCTCTAGCCCAAATTGATGACGCAATCCCTCTGCGTCAACCCTTCTTCTGTCGCTTTCTGCAAGGAACAACTTCTATCACTCGAGATAGTTGTTTCTACTGCAATTGCTCTGCTTCAGTTGGTGCCTTCAGCGCTCTTGTGATCTGCAACCACACTCCAATACCATGTTGAATTTTCTAAATCTATCTGTTAGAAAATTAATATGTATTATGTTGGTTTATTTCTTCTACTTGTTTAAAATCGAACAAGTTATTTAATACATTAAACATTGAAATAAACACAATACAGTCACAACATCTACAGATCATCAAATGAAAGAAAACAAGCACACAAGTGACACTGTTATTTTTGGAACAATGTCCCCAGAAAAACCAAATGTGGGAAAACCGATGCAGCTATCCAGAGGGTCATATTATTATGCACTCTATCTGAGTACAACTGGGTGCCTAACCAGCTCACCCGACAAAGAAAAATACACAACAACAATACCTCTATATCCGGAAACAGGTATTCAGAAAACTTGTCCCACAAAACCCTCTCTAGCACAACTGAAGCTCAACGCTGGCCCTTCTGGCCACTGCATCAGCCTCCCACTGACCTGCATCAGCCCCAGGACCCTCTGCGTCAGCCCTCTGAGGCACTGCGCAACCTCTGGGAGCCTTTGCGTCACTCCCTTTGCCCTCTGCATGGATGACGCAGTCTCTCTGGGCTATATGCTGCCTCTATTGGGCTCTGCGTAGCTTGGACTGGTTGTTATTCTCGCTCTTCCTGCTTCTGTGCTGGTCTCCTAGTATTGTCTCTGCCTCTCTGCCTCGTACTCACTGCCCTTTGTTGTTGATCACTAATTCAACTTTGCTTAGCAACCCCACTCTAGCAAAATGAATCACTGACCACCCTGGTGTGTTCTCCAACTGACCCTCAAGCTTCTTCTTATACTTTTCTCGTTGGTCCTTCAATGGCCGAGATTAAATCTCTAATCTTATCCGACTAGATTTGGCTTGATCCATGACTTTTGGAACCTTCTAACCCAGATTTATATTAATACCCATTAATATTTTATTTTTCCTAAGTTTAGACTTAAAAACTCCATTAAAAATATTAATTATTTTAATATCTCCCAAACCGGGTACAATTTGTCCAAACCATTTCTGGGTCTTGGAGATCTCATGTGCTTTAACCTCTCCACCAATTTTCATGGCTAAAGCACATCCGATGCTACCCCAAATCAACATTAACAATTAAATATAAATAAATCACAGAGATCTCTTCATGGCTAGAGCATATCCGATGCTACCCCAAAACAACATTAACAATTAAATATAAATAGATCACAAAGTCAAGAGATCCGAGTCAAGTCGGGAGATCTAAGTCAAATCATGTAAGAATGAACCCATGGAAAAGGCATATTTCAAATTTCAAAAATATAAAAATAAATTGATTTTTTCTAAATAAATAAAATAAATATTAAAATTTAATGAGACTTGGAATAAATATGATGAAACTGAGCAAATTAATATACATTCAATGGATTTTGACTACTACGGAAAAATTATAGTCCCTGGCTAGAGGGAGGGACTGAAAATGTCACCATACAAAAATGTCTATAATGAAACATCATAAACTAATATTGTGAAATTCTTAATTGGCCTTATTTAATATTTAATTTACTTACAACCAAGTTCATTGTGAATAATTGATTTGTTTGCTTGAAAAATGTCACGGGTGAGAGGAAATAAATGTGGTCACATTGCCTCAAACCCGAACAATCACACAAGGGGGAAGGGCCATGCACCCTCATTATATGATGGTTATGGAACTTAACCCCAATAAATGTGGTCACTCTGCCACACAAGGGGGAAGGACCATGCACCCTCATTGCAAGAGTGTTATGGATCTTAACCCTAATAAATGTGGTCCCTCGGCCTCAAACCAACACAATCATGTAGGGAAGGACATTGCACCCTCACGATATGAGGGTTATGTACCTTAACCCTCAAAGAGAAGGATCAAAAATAGGTTATTTCCTCTCCACCAACACTAATGGTAGAAGTCAAATTACTAAGTGGAGTGGCACAATAGAAGAATCATAACAAGTGCATGTGGATAAGGTTTAAGAATGGATATAAAGTAATGGATTCAATATTCTTATGTATATGAGGGTTATGAACCTTAACCCTCAAAGAGAAGGATGAAAAATAGGTTACTTCCTCTCCACCAACATTAATGGTAGAAGTCAAATTACTAAGTGGAGTGGCGCAAGAGAAGAATCATAACAAGTGCATGTGGATAAGGTTTTAGAATGGATATAAAGTAATGGATTCAATATTCTTACGTATTTTTTGTTTTTGTTGCATGCTTTTATGTTAATTTTAGGTATGTTCTATGCTTAGAGCAATTTATTTCAATTTTCATAGTTAGCTCAATATCTTTTCCAGATTAGCAATCACATCAGCATTAAAGTAAACTGCAGATAGAACATAAACATAAATCGTAGAAGACAAGCCAAGACAAGAGGAGACAAGATGTGGCGCTAGCCAAGGACAAACCCCAATGTGGGGAAACCCTTGATCAATTCTTCTTCTATGTTCTTCAATAGTTCAACAGAGAGAGAGAGAGAAAGAGAGATAGTACATTTACAACAGAAGTCAACACTTTGACTTTCTATATCTACATGAGATCAGTTGAAGACATGCTGCTTCAACTGACTCTCTAAGGTGACTTCTTCACCTATCATAGTGTTGCATCTCGTCCACTTGCTGCACCTCACCGTGCTGCACCATGTTGCACTTATCATCACAGTGCTGGACCTAATGACCATACTATGCATTTCATGTTGTTGCTCCTGTCACTGTGCTGCTCCAATCATTGAGCTGCTCTTATCACGGATCTACACCTAATGTTGTACTCATCGCTGATCTGCACTCAATGCTGCACCATCACTGATCTGTACTCAATGACTGCTATGCTGCACTTCATCATCAGTTGCACCATTGTCTTGTTGTCACCTACATGCTGCATATGGCAATATTGTAGCTCTGTCATGGAACAGCCTTAGCTGCTTGCTATGGCTTGCAGCCTAGCAAAGCAGCTAGTTGTAGCAAGAGATTCTTCCAACAAATCTCATGAACCCTTTATACATATCCAGACATAATCTTGTTACAACGTTGTTTGCTATACTTGACTTTGCTGTCAGCACTTTGATTCACCAACCAAGTAAACAGTCCTAGGAACAAATCATGTCCAAGCATCTTGTTGTAATACAATAACTCTTGCTACAGTTTTAGATCCACTTTCCTTGCTGTGTCTAAGGGTCCTTTCATACATAGATAAGGGCTCCTTCAATTAAGGTTTTCCTCCTATATTTGCTGCAGCCAGGATGTCCTCCATTAGGACTGTGACAAAGGGCAACACTGGCCCTCCTTTGACAGCGGATGAGGGCATACCGGAACGCATCTTAAACTTCTGTTTGGATAGCGGTTAATGGACAATTTGACACCTACTAGGAACTTTGTTAGTGGGCTTGAACCTCCTTCTTGGACTATTGTTAGGGTAGATAGGAGCCTCATCAAACTGTGGATTAGGGCTCCTAGATTGGGCTACGTAATAGTGCCTCTTGACTGCGTTAAAACTGCGGATTAAATCCCTTCCTTAGACAACATATAACTCTCTTCCTTGACTATGTGTGCATCTCTCCCTTGACTGCGTTTAAGGCACCAAATTGTGACACTTGATTGGACTGTGGTTAGAGCTTGTCAAGCCTTTCTTTTTACAGTGAATACATGCCTCCTTTTGGTGCCAATGAAACCCTCATTGACTACGGCCTAGGAGTCTTCTTTCTCTGCGGATATGACCCCTTCAGGACAACGTTAGGTTGCTTAGCATATAGGTCTCTCCTTGAAGTGTAATGGGATCATCCTTCACCTTCTTGACAACGTTCTAGAGTATCTCCTTCCATGGTTGTGATTTGATCTTCGTTAGGGCATTAGGGCTTTGTGAGGATTCTTCCTTTTACATTTGATTAGGGCATCATTAGGCCAGCATATATCCTAGGGCACTCTCTCTAAATCTCATCTTCATCAAACCCAAAAATAGGATAAAGAGAGATCACAAGAGTGAGTGTATCAAATGACTTAAAGTCCTCTTCTATTTATACTAAAACGTAGAGCACAAGAGGGGGTTATTTGGTTGCTCGCTGACCTTGACGAATTGTCCAATAACACAAATAAATTCATATCTCCATGAATACTTATCGGAATCAGATGATATTTAGATCAATCCTACACCTCTCGATGAGAGGGATCCAAGAAAAATATCGGCTTCCATTAATAAGATGACCCACATGGAGTTTGGCCCTAGTTGCCAATTTTAACACTCCCTCTCAACTAGGGAGAACTCCATCCGCTGATCCATATGTCCGACTATAATATCTCTACCATCAGCGCCCTGCATTGCTCTGCTCTGCTAAGCTCTGCTTTACTTTGCTCTGCTCTGCTCTGCTAAACCATGAAGAAGAAGAATTGATCGAGAATGTCTCATACCATTCTCTACTGACCCGAAGTCAGTTTTATCTGAAGAGAGTGTGTCACATCACTCTTACTGACCTGAAGTCAGTTTTATTGATCCCTGATCAATATCACAAAAGAGTGTCTCAAACCGCTCATATTGATCCCAGATCAATGGAGGTCATCCTAACATACGGAGTACGGTCGATACAACGATGCGTCCATCGATAGTACTACTATGGTCCCTATCCTCATTTCCCTACTCATTGATCAGATGAGAGGTACTTCCCATGAGTCCCAGACTGCATGGGTAGGATGCCTCGACAGGAGAACTAATCATCCTGTCCACAGGAGAATGAATCATCATGTCCAATGGATGCCATGGAGAACTAATCATCCTAGCCTACAGGAGAACTAATCATCCTGTTACACAGTCGCCACGGGGTGTCAATGTATGCAAAATGCAGGACCCTTTTACAAGGGTCTCTCAACGACTCCAAGTCGTTTGGGAAAATCACAGATTTGATCTTTCCACGGGGCTTTGACAAAGTGTATGCGACCTATACATAAATCTCAATGCAATGGAGCTTCCTCACTCATCGATCCCAGATAAGGTAGTATCTGATGTCTATCTGCTGGAGCAATCATCGAATACGAGATTTCTCAATAATCGAATCCCCACTGGTTATCACAAAGAATCACAGTGTTATTCATCATATGTACAAAAAGCTCACTGTAGAGCTTCCTCAACCAGGCAGCTTCATACGAGATCATAGTCGTAGCTATGTATTCGGTCTCGGCGGTGCTTATAACAACCGAATTCTGCTACCTGCTCATCCATGATATCAAAGCAGAATCCAAAGAGAACCAGCATTGAGAAGTGCTCTAGTGTTCCTCCACACTACCTACCCAGTCAACATTCGAATAATCATGCAGTTTCATATTTCCGGCAGTGTATCTCAATCCATGAGAGATTGTGCCCTGAAGATATCTCAGAAGATTCTTGGCACCAATCCAGTGAGGCTCAACTAAATATGAGCTCACCATGCTAACTGCAAAACATATGTCCGAATGGAAGTTCACCAAGAACATCAACGCGAATGAGTTTATGAAACTCGGAAGCATTTCCCAAATCTGGTCCGACATCACTACCATATAACTTTTGAAGGTTAAGATCCTCGAGGTAGTCACAGGCTTGCAGTTTATCATTCCACATCTGGAATCCAACTCCCTCTTACTTCTGCAAATGAGAGGATCTGCACCTGTCAGAAATAGGTCGTCCTCATAAGGTGCCGATATGAGAGATCTATCATCCACAACCTTCGGGTAATGATGTGGATCGGTTTCACTCCTAGTGAGTCTCAGCTTCATCAAACAGCTATCAATCCTCTCATACTACGCTCGGGGTATTTTGCTTCAAGCCATAAAGGGCTTTCTTCCACCTGTATACATGAGATTCCTGATCATGAATCTCAAACCCCTCGGGTTGTTCCAAACCTATGGACCTGCTACATGAGGGGAATGGTCCCCATGTAAAATTTTCCTTCGATACATTTCAGACATGTACCTTCATGCTCTTCAAGAATTCGGGCATCCCTGTTACCATCTAACTCACATCGGGTAGGGCCCCATAATAGACCTCAGGTGCTATAGATGAGATGTGTCAACTAACATGGTCCCCAATGGACCATCCTGCAACTTTGTACAAATTGCCAATCCTGAACCCATGAGTAAAAGCATCGTTGAAAATTCCATTTTCAAACACGTACCTTTCCATCGATGAATGCCACCTTGAAACCATTTACTTTCATTGTCGAAATGGACACCAGGTTCTTCTTGCGATCAGGTACATAAAAGAGATTCTGTAGATGAATCGAGTTACCCTCATTCAATTGAGGGGTAACACCCTTTCCGGAATAGGCGGCATCGACTCCAAGTATTATCTCACGAATGTTTCCATCTCTACCAAATTAGAGAGACATCACCCTTCTAACCGATGAAGTGCCTCGAAGCACTACAATCAATAAGCCAAATTCCCAAAGAATCTGAAGGAGAGGGCCAATACAAGATTATGCTTCTTTATCTTATGAAAAACAACATTTGATTCTTCATACCTGGGGTTCATTTCTTTCTTTGAAGAGTCGGCCATTTCCTTGATGACCTGCATTACCTGTCATTCCTTTGATCATTGAAGATGTCCCTGGAATGATTGTTATCTTCATCAAGAGATGTGTCTCTGCCATTCAGACACTCCTTCGCATAATGGCCGAACTTATTGCAACCAAGGCATGCCTTTCCTTCCACCCTTAGATCCAGACTTCTCAATGAAGTGATCTTTAGGTAGGCCATCAGAAACTTCCGTTGCGCCATTCTGATAATATTCTCTGCTTCAACTTCACCCTTGGTGAATTTGAAGAGGGATGAGGAATCCACTGATCCTTTTGTCCTTCCCCAACTGTCTTCGGTGATTGCTCTTTCACTCTTGCTTGGGCATTGTCTTCACCTCAGCTCTGATACCATGTTAATTTTAGGTATGTTCTATGCTTAGACCAATTTATTTCAGTTTTCATAGTTAGCTCAATATCTTTTCCAGATTAGCAATCACATCAACATTAAAGTAAACTGCAGATAGAACATAAACATAAAACGCAGAAGACAAGCCAAGACAAGGGGACACAAGATGTGGCACTAGCCAATGTTGCACGAAGCAGGAGCGAAGCGGAAGCGGGAGCGCGGAAGCGTCATTTTCCAAAAATCTAGGAAGCGAAGCGTCCGCGGAAGCGTCTGCTATATATATATATATATATATATATATATATATATATATATATATATATATATATATTTATATTTTTTTGCATTTATACTCAAAACAAACATCCCAAATACCAAATTAATTGTAGAAGACATGAAAACATGCATATTTTTGCATAAATCAAGATAGATATGGCATCCATGATTCCATTGTAGTTACAAGTATGTACAACAATCATCTATATTCTAGCTATTACAAACATACATCAAATTTTTAAGCATATTATAAAACATAAAACATTTAAGCATATTATAAAACATAAAACATAGAGCATATTATGATTTATCTAGCAAGTGAGCAACTGTCAACATTTGTCATGTCCAAAATTCAAATAATAATGTTTACAAAATATGTCACTTGGTCACCGCCAAGCCAAAAAGGTTCAAAATTCAAATTCAGAAGTCTACAAGTCTAATGAGTAATCTATGACAAAAAGTAGTAGATTGTGAATATATCTACTAATCTCTCCTTCCACCACGAATAAAACGTGGTGGCGGGCCACGTGGTGGCAATGAAGAAGATGGTGCCTGTGGAAGTCGTGGCACTGAAACTGATGAAGAAGAACCCCTTGCTGTTGGTGTTGAACCATGGAACCTAGGAACCAAGGGACCAGATGGGGGTGGGGGTGGTGGCATATCAACACGGTCATCATCATCCTAGAATCGCTCAAAAAATTCATGCAAAAAAAAAAAACACTAGTTAACAAAAAAATTAAAAACATGAATAATTGAATTAAAGAAATGCTTTATAAGGGAAAATTGGAAAATTCATACCACAATGGACATACCTGGAAAAGAGCATCCTCTAATTGCTCTAGTCGCAACACTCCATCCTCCAAATTGGGCTCCTCTGGATTCTTGTCCCAAATCAACAAGTCTTTATTAGACTTTGCATCTTCACAGTAATGGGACAACAATCGCAAGTAGTAATGAACATAAACCAAGCTCTCTGCCCGGTCTAAACTCAACATGTTCCTTTTAACACTGTGGATGAAAGAATAAGAGCTCCAACACCTCTCTGCAGAAGAAGTGTTTACCACCTGTGATAGCACCCGCAATGCCAAACTCTGTAGAAGTGGAGTACCCCCTCCATGCATGTTCCACCACTCAAGAGCAGAAAAAGTCTCTCGATCTTTAATTGCATGCATGCTCCCAAATGGACCAGTGTTGAGCGTATAGTTGCTCACCTGTCTCCGTACCAATGCAGCCTCCTCCTCATCAGGGATTAATTTACTCAATGCAGCCATATATTTTTGGTGAACCTCTTGATCTTGGTGTGGTTTTCTCCTGCTTCCCCCCCCAGGTGCTGGTGTTGAAAGCCATGATGGATGATAGTATTTTGGTGTCAAAACATATGCTAATGCATGCAATGGAATATTTAGCATTTCCCATCGGTTTTTCACCTCTACACGAATATAATTGTACAAGGTGGTATCTCTAGGCTCAACAATGTCTTTAATCTGCCCCAACATGCTATCCATTTGCTCATACACCTCCCTAATTACTGGTCGATCTGAATCTGCAAACTTGATCATGTAATAAATTGGTTTGGTGAATTGCAAAATATATTTAACCTGTGACCAAAAGTAACTGTCAAGAACAGTGTCCTTGACTGCATTAGCACCATCTGTGTCAGTGTTAATTTCATCCCATGTTTCAGCACACACTAGATTAGTTAAAGCTTGTCTCACCTTCACTAGCCGCCTAAAGGTGAGGTAATAACTAGCAAATCTTGTCTTTGCAATTTTAAGCAATTGCAACTTGGAGTAAGTGCCATAGAAGTAGTTTACCCTTGTATGCCCTGTGATGAATTTAATGAGCTGCTTCCCTTTCCTGTAAACCTCAGCAATCCACCCACAATCTTTGTGTTTCACAATATCATGCATCAAAAGGTTCAATGTGTGAACCAGGCACCCAGACCAAAAGATGTGTGGATGAGTACGCTCAATAATTTTTCCTGCTGCCTTACAATTTGCTGCATTATCTGTGATCACTTGAACCACATTATTCGGACCAACATCTTTGATTGATTTCAATAGGAGATCTGCAATGTTTTGTGCAGTTGCACTGATGGAGGAGGAGTCATGACATGCAATAAATACTGCACCACTAGAAGAAACACCAAGAACATTTATCAAATGTTGGTTTCTAATATTTGTCCACCCGTCTGATACAATGGATACCCCAGAATCCACCCACTCATTTGTAAAATGTGTCAAAGCTCTTTGAACCTTAGCTTTTTCTCTTTCTAATAACACTGTTCTAGCTTTCTCATAGTTGGGGGCCTTGTATCCTTTTGGGGCTTCATTGATGGCCTTTACCATGTCATGCCAATAGGGAGAGCGAAGCACAGTGAATGGTACACCGCAAGCACAAAGAAAACGGACTATCTTTCCATCCACATCATCCCTCCCAGCAACATTAAGGAAATCCCCTATTGTTCTTCTACCTCCAGAGGTTGCAAAAGTACCATGAGGAGATGAGCAACTACCAAATTTAGAGGTTGCACTTGATTCAGAATGAGTTTTTGGTTTCTTGTTTTTTTGTTGTGCAGCCATCTCTATTTGGATGTATTTTCTTCTTTCTTCAGTTGAAATGTTTGGGCAAATTTGTACCCCCACAGAACCCTTTTTTTCATCACTGTCCAGCACCCCACAAAGATGCCTCCTCAGACGGGTATATGAACCACAATATGGTTTTCCTCCATGACAACCATGAGGGCACACAAATTTGTAAGATCCACCACCCTTTCCCCCATCAAGTTTGGTCACATAGTTCCACAAGGGTGTTGATGTAGCTTTCCCATCTTGTGTTTCAGTGTCCCCTTCAAGTTCATCCCCTTCCTCTTCAAACCCTTCCTCCTCATCATACATTGGGTCACTACTATTAGGACCATCACCAATGTCCTCTTCTGTTTCTTCCCTTCTATTCTTCACCCTTGCCATCATTAAAACCACGAGTGGAATGATACATAGAAGCCAAAAGAACACCATCTTGGAATATGGATATAGGTGGTGGACAACCTATAAATAAAGGAGCAAGTAGAAACAATGGGAAAGAGTAGGAGAGGGAGGAGAAAAATACAAATTTTTTTTCAAAAAAACAAGGGAGTTTGGGGTTTGAACTTACCTCTTTAGCTCTTGTAGATGAAGTCCTCCAAGCTCTTGCTCCAAGCTCCTCCTCCTTCTCCTTGCTCTTCCTTCTTCACTCCTCCAAGCTCTCCTCTCTTCTCCTCTCTTTTCCTCTCTTCTCTTCTCCTCTCCTCTCTTCTCTTCTCCAACTCTCATAAACTCAAAGTGAGAAAATGAAGAATGAATGGGGGCTTTATTCTTTTCATTCCTCACATTAACCTCACTCTAACCTCACCCTAACCCACCCCCTCAATGCTAACTTAAGTTAACTTTAAAAAAAAATAAAAAAAATGATGTATTTTTCCCTTGGCTGCGCGGTTTTGGAGGAAGCGCTGCGTGAAGCGCACGCTTCCAGGCTCGAAGCGTGGCGCTTCGGAGGCCCGAAGCGCCATCCGAAGCGCGCTTCGGGGCCCACGCTTCCTAAAATCCAGGAAGCGCTTTAAAAATTCCGAATCGCGCTTCGCAGTTTTTGGAATCGCGCTTCCGGGGGCGCTTCCGTACGGAGCGCGATTCCGGCCTAGGATCCGGGGGGGGGCGCTTCCTGCAACACTGGCGCTAGCCAGGGACAACCCCAATGTGGGGAAAACCTTGATCAATTCTTCTTCTATGTTCTTCAATAGTTCAGCAGAGAGAGAGAGAGAGATAGTACATTTACAACAAAAGTCAACACTTTGACTTTCTATATCTACATGAGATCAGTGGAAGACATGTTGCTTCAACTGACTCTCTAAGGTGACTTCTTCACCTATCATAATGCTACATCTCGTCCTCTTGTTGCACCTCACTGTGCTGCACCATGCTGCACTTATCATCACAGTGTTGGACCTAATGACCATACTATGCATTTCATGTTGTTGCTCCTGTCACTACGATGCTCCAATCATTGAGCTGCTCTTATCACGGATCTGCACTTAATGTTGTACTCATCGTTGATCTACACTAAATGCTACACCATCACTAATCTGTACTCAATCACTGCTATGCTGCACTTCATCATCAGTTGCACTATTGTCTTGTTGTCACCTACATGCTGCATATGGCAATACTATAGCTCTGTCATGGAACAACCTTAGCTAGTTGCTATGGCTTGCAGCCTAGCAAAGCAGCTAGTTGTAGCAAGAGATTCTTCCAACAGATCTCATGAACCCTTTATACATATCCAGACATAATCTTGTTACAACGCTATTTGCTATACTTGACTTTGTTGTCAGCACTTTGATTCACCAACCAAGTAAACAGTCCTAGGACCAATCATGTCCAAGCATCTTGTTGTAATACAATAACTCTTGCTATAGTTTTAGATCCACTTTCCTTGCTATGTCTAAGGGTCCTTTCATACATAGATAAGGGCTCCTCCAATTAAGGTTTTCCTCCTATATTTGCTGCAGCCAGGATGTCCTCCATTAGCACTCTGACTAAGGGCAACACCGGCCCTCCTTTGACAGTGGATGAGGGCATACCGGAGCGCATCTTAAACTTTTGTTTGGACAGTGGTTTAATGGACAATTTGACACCTGCTAGGAACCTTGTTAGCAGTGGCTTGAACCTCCTTCTTGGACTGTTGTTAGGGTAGATAGGAGCCTCATCAAACCACAGATTAGGGCTCCTAGATTAGGCTATGTAATATTGCCTCTTGACTGCGTTAAAACTGCATATTAAATCCCTTCCTTGGACAATGTATAACTCTCTTCCTTGATTGTGTGTGCATCTCTCCCTTGACTGCGTTTAGGGCACCAGATTGTGACACTTGATTGGACTATGGTTAGAGCTTGTCAAGCCTTTCTTTTTACAACGAATACATGCCTCATTTTGGTGCCAATGAAACCCTCATTGACTGTGGCCTAGGAGTCTTCTTTCTCTGCGGATATGACCCCTTTAAGATAGCGGTAGGTTGCTTAGCATATAGGTCTCTCCTTGAAGCGTAATGGGATCATCCTTCACCTTCTTGACAATGTTCTAGAGTATCTCCTTCCATGGCTATGATTTGATCTTCCTTAGGGCATTAGGGCATCATGAGGCTTCTTCCTTTTACAGCTAATTAGGGCATCATTAGGCCAGTGTATATCCTAGGGCACTCCCTCTAGATCTCATCTTCATCAAACCCAAAAATAGGATAAAGAGAGATCACAAGAGTGAGTGTATCAAATGACTTAAAGTCCTCTTCTATTTATACTAAAACGTAGAGCACAAGAGGGGGTTATTTGGTTGCTGGCCGACCTTGACGAATTGTCCCATAACACAAATAAATTCATATCTCCATGAATACTTATTGGAATCAGATGATCTTTAGATCAATCCTACACCTCTCGATGAGAGGGATCCAAGAAAAATATCAGCTTCCATTAATAAGATGACCCACATGGAGTTTGGCCCTAGTTGCCAATTTTAACATTTTATCTCCCTTCTTTTGTCAGATAAAAGATCATGTTCCTTTTAGTTGTTGTATTCTTAGGTTATTTTGAGGGTAAATCTTAGATACACCAATGTTGATGCCTAGGGTAAGGAGATCATTATAAAGTAGCAAAGCTTGGACAAGTGGCCACTAGACAAGTGGTCACACCTATCATGAGTATAGGAGAACAAACATGTGTGGGACCTCCACCTCAAACCAGCATGACAAAGTAGGGTGAAAAACCATGCAGCTTCATGATATGACAATGATGGATCTTAACCCCAAGAGAATGGATTCGAAATTGTTTCACCCTTTGTAGAAGTCACATTATTGTATGAATTGGCAGGATGGAAGAATCCTATGAATTGCTAAGTAAAAAAGGTGTTGAGAATGAAGAGAAAGTCATATAGCTTCAATCATATAATGCATTTGTTTCTTTCAGGGGTTTTAGCCCCTGTTTTAAGAAACGGCCGTTTCAAAACCGAAACGGCCGGCTTGATCCGAGTTGATAGCTGGCAGAGTGACCCGGCCTAGGAAACGGTCCGGTTGGCCAAGTCACCCATGACTCGGCCGAGTCATTCAATGACTTGGCCGAGTCATGGGTGACTCGGCCAACCCGGCCGTTTCCGATTTGACTCGGCCGAGTCACAAAGGGACGGCCCTCCACGCGTAAACAGCAATAAAATAATGATTTTTTTGGGATTTTTAAAATGTTTAATGTTTGTTTTGGATGTCAAACTGTTATACGAATATCATTCATGATTTTTGGGGTCCATTTCCCCCTCCCAAACCCTATTTAAGTGACCCAAGTGCTCTCATTCACGCACAGCAGTCTTATGCATTTGAGTGAGAGTCTTCTTTGAGAGTTAGTGAGCAGTTCTTGAGCTTGTTTTGGAGCAGCAGTGAGGAGTCTTGGAGGAGCATTGTAGTTGGAGTGAGGAGCTTCTTGGGCAGCCATTTGGAGCAGCATTGAGGAGCTAATTCTTGGAGCAAGCTTGAGGAGGCAGTTTGTGCCTGGAGGTATTTTTTTCCACCTCTATAAATCTGTTTTTGCTTAGTAAATTTTAGGTGCATATCTAGAAAGCTTAGAGAGTGTTTTTTGTCAAATAAATGAACATTGAATCAATGTTTTTTTTTTTGTCATTTTCAGATTGTTTGCTTTCATTTCCTAGTCAAAAAATGGCACCTAGAGCAAGAGATCCTGCTTGGGCATATGTTGAAATGGTTGATAGTCAAATGCAATGCAAATTTTGCCATAGGAAAATTAAGGAAGGTCCTGGGGGCATTAATAGGCTGAAACAACACTTGGCAGGGATTAGAGGCCAAATTACCCCATGTAACTCACCAGAAATTGGGGAGATTAGAAAGAATTTGTTGGTCAGCTTTGAGAAATTTAAAGAAGATAAGGCTAGGCAAAAAGACATACAGGCTGAAATTGGGAGGAAGAGGGAGATACAAAAAATGATGGCTACCAACCCCCACTATGATTTTGAGGGTTCTTCCTCTATCCCTCAAACTGAGGCATCCAACCCTTTCCGATATGTTCCTCCCTCTTTTGCTTCTGTTCAAGATAAGGGAAAGGGTAGAATGAATTTGAAAAAGGGTGATGTGACTATCAAAAGTTATTTCACTCCCTCCTCTCCATCAGATGCACATGGTCCTGAAGTTAGTAAACCTCAAATGCAGCCCACTTTAGATGACCATTGGAAGAAAGAATTGAGGGAGACTGCTTGTGATTACATAGCTAGATGGTGGTATGATGCTGATATCCCCTTTAATGCTGCTCGTTCACCATATTATGAGCCTATGTTTGATGCCATACATGCTGCTGGAAAAGGCTTCAAAGGCCCTACTATGCATGAGCTAAGGGGGTTTCGTTTGCAGAAAGAAATTCAATCCATTAATGAGTATTTGCAAGAGTTCAGGGACTCATGGGCAAGAACAGGGTGTACCATCATGTCAGATGGATGGACTGATCAAAGAAACCGTACCATCATAAACTTTCTTGTCTTCTGCCCACAGGGAACCATGTTTTTAAAATCAATTGATGCATCTAATAAGATAAAAGATGGCCACTTGTTGTTTCAGCTATTGGATCAGGTTGTTGAGGAGGTGGGGGTGGCTAATGTTGTTCAAATCATCACAGATAATGCCTCTAACTATGTTCTTGCTGGTAAACTGTTAGAGGAAAAACACAAGACCATATTTTGGACCCCATGCGCTGCACATTGCATAGACCTCATGCTTGAGGATATTGGAAAATTAGATTGGGTCAAAAACACGATAGATCATGCCAAAAGCATAACAAAATTTATCTACAATCATACATTGGTTTTGAGCCTCATGAGGAAACACACTGGGGGCAAGGATATTATTAGGCCTGCCATCACTAGATTTGCTACACATTTTTTGACATTGCAATCTATGCTTTCCCAACATAAAAACTTGCAAAAGATGTTTTCCAGTGATGAATGGAATCAAAGCAATTGGTCTAACAAACCAGAAGGCAAAGAATTGAAAAGGAAAGTCCATGAAGAAACTTTTTGGAGAAAGGCAGCAGAGATTGTGAAGCTTGCTGAGCCACTAGTTAAGGTGTTGCGGTTGGTGGATGGGGAAAGGTTGGCTATGGGCTTCATTTATGAGGCTATGGATCAAGCAAAGGAGCAAATAAAGACGGTATACAAGGATAGAGTGGCAAAGTATGGGCCCATTTGGGCAATCATTGATGAAAGATGGAACAATCAACTCCATCGCCTTATACATGCAGCTGGGTATTTTTTGAACCCACGGTATCATTATAAAGCTAAGGAGTCAGGAGCTTTGACGGGGGAGGTCAGAGATGGACTGGTTGATTGCTTTGAACGCATGATCCCATTGGAGTCTGATCAGCTGGAGATACACCGACAGGCCAATGTCTTCAGCAATGCAGCAAGTACCTTTGGGAAGAACCTAGCAAAGATTGCAAGAGAAGCAGATGAGCCAGGTAAACAAAAATTTCAATTTTCAAATTCTTAATAGTTTTACTTTTTTTAAAGTTTCTTAAATCGTCTATAATTTGAAAGTTAGATATAATTTGTAATTTTGTTGAGCTAACTCATTACACTCCTATGTTTCTTGCAGCACAATGGTGGGAGGCCTTTGGTGGCCATTGTTCTGAATTGCAAAGGTTTGCAATTCGTATTTTGAGTCAAACTTGCAGTGCATCTGGGTGTGAGCGCAATTGGGCTGTATTTGAGAGGATTCACACAAAGAAGAGAAACCGTTTGGATCAAAAACGGTTAAATGATCTAGTTTTTGTCCAATACAACCTCCGGCTCAGACGAAACCATTTGTTGAACAAAAGACCGGATTCAGATCCCATTGTGTTGGAAGACATTGATCCAACATCAGATTGGGTAGTGGAGAGTTGTCCAGCAGAGTTTGGTCCTGATGAGGATCTTGATTTAGATTTAGATCTGGAGACATCAGCTGAACTTAGAGATGTTGTTCAACTTCAGCCTATTCAGTTGAATGCAGATCCCAATCCACCAGCCTCAGTGTCACAGCCAGCAGGGACTCCAGTTGTAGGTGCTTCCTCTGCTCAGCCACGACAGAAGCGCAGCCGCATATCTACTCTATCTCAGCTTGCATCTGCTGCAGTTGCACAGCCTGCTAGTGGTACCACTTCTACAGTTGCAGTTGGGGATGATGATGATGATGAGGAGCCATGGGGCCCACTGTCTGACTCTGATGATGATGATCCAGAGATTGATCGACGTGATCTTGGCTCCTCTGACAGTAGCTACTAGCCAGTGGCCCAGTAGTACTGTAGTACTAGTACTGGAGTCTGGTCACCGTCACAGTTTACTTTTGTTGTAGAGGCCATTTCTAGCCTCCTTGGTTATGTGTTTTTTGTTTTGAGTCTTCGATCATGTATGACAGTTGACTATGTATTACCATTGGGTACCATTTTGATATAATGGATTGGTTCATGAGCCTACTTTGATCATATGTTGTCTTCCATCTATATTATAATGCTGTGTGTTTGGAAACATGAATGAAAATCTTTAAAATTATGTTTAAAATCTTTAAAATTAGGTTTTTTTTATAAAAAAAAATAAATATTTAATGTATTTTTTACAACGACCGAGTCATTGAAATCGAGCCAGCCGAGTCATTACCATTTCGGAGTCGGAGTCGGATTCGATCCTCGGCCGAGTCGGAGTCGGAGTCGGAGTCTTAAAACATTGGGCTTTGTATGAGGATGGAGCACAATGGATGGTAGACCTCTTTTACGGGAGGGCTTGTAGGCTCTAGGTAGTATTTGGGTTTGTCATCAAGAGATGGGATAACTTAGAATGCTCCACATTGACTCATGATACATGACGTTCGTTTATTGGTTGCGTACAAGGATCAGAGATGAGGCATGGATGGGCTCTAGCAGTTAGTAGTACCTAACTGCAATAGTCAATTATGACCAGAGTGGCACAACGACATCACGGTAATTTCTTCTTGAAGTTAGCATGTGACCTTGACATTATAGGGCATGACAACTCAGCTACCATTATGGGTGAGTTGGTCTTTACAGGGGAGGACCACTCAGATCTTCCATTGGATTTTAGTTTGGAGGAGGGCGTTTCACTTCTCAGTGATTCGTTGTTGCATTAGAGGTGACAGTGTTTGGTTTATGGGGGCAAGGACGCTTTTCAGCAAGAGTTGGATTGTACTTCTAGGAGTTCACCCTTGAGGTGCATGAGGTTGGTTTTTCGATAGAGCAACTTCTTGAGGAGATGGCCAAGATTTTTCATTTTCAAGATGCTCTACTTATTGGCAGTGTGCAGAGGGCGTCTGGTATCTATGCCTTGTTGGGGAGTGCGTGGGGCGAGGAATGGTTCATGATGATCAGGATGGTTTGGGATCGTGGTATTATTTTGGATCAGATTGTGGGGAAGCAACATGCGATGACATTGCTTGAGGACAAGCAATTTTGGGGAGGGGAGACTGTAATGTACCCAAATTTTGGATTACCAGGTTTTCTAGAGCTTGTGTCAACTTGGTCATAGGAGCGGGATTACTTCATTGGTGGGCCCGAAGGGTTTTAGAGGAGTATTACGGGTTCAGCTGGGATCGCTTTCCTTATTTCATTATCGCGATCAATTCCACATGGTTTGTTCTTGGTTCCGTTGCATTCTGATGATTTCCGTAAAACGATGTTATTAACAGACATATTTTAATTAATTACGTTTAAGGTGTTGTTTTGGGCTGATTACTTGGAGAAACACCTTAGTGTAATAGCTCGTTGGAATGGGGGCAAAATAAGCTACAGGGAAGCATGATAAAAAGAGGCTTTGGGTGGCCAGTGTGACCACAAAGGCAAATTAAGCATTTTCTGACATTAAAAGTGACTTTAATTAGTTTATAAAAGTCACTCTATTAAATAAAGAAAGAAAAAGTGCTTCTAAATATTTAATTGGAGGGAAAAGGCAAGTGAGTTATAAATAAGGGAATTGAGGGGGTCTCTCATTATTCATTCATGCATTTGAGTTTTCAGAGAAAGAGCTCTTGGAGAGAGTTTGAAGCAGAAACATAGGGTTTCTGCAACCCTAACCGCCATAGCAGACTTCAGTGTTATAACTAGACACCATAGTTTGGATTTTGAGAGTGAAGTCACCCAGATTTCACCTCCGAGCTTCAATGGAGAACAAGATTTACAAGAAATACTGAGGTACCCAGGTATTATCGGTTGATTTTATTAGCTTATTGGGTATTTCCATTTCATCTTATAGGTTGAAGGAGAAGTTATGGAGAGCCAAGTTACCAAGTTTGAATCTGGCCAACATTTGTTTAAAGAGAAAGACCCGAACCAGTGAGTTAGAGGTTCAAATCCGTCGAGGTAGAAATGCTAATTCTAGGCTTCTAATAAATGGTTTCTCTCTACTGGAAAAAGGGACGAAATACCATTTTCATACCCTAGGCGGGTTCTGTGAGATAATACATTCTGGAGATTGAAGGAGGAATCTGAATAGAGGTTGAGTCCTTAACCAGAGAAGTCTGCACTCATTTTATTTGGCTGGACGTGGATTTTGTTCTTGCTGGAGGTTATTTCTTTGCTGAGGTGGCTATGTATCTGTGTTGGAGAAGCTGTGGACACTTATCTCTCACTGTTGGGTGCTATTTAGAAGAAGAATGGCAACGGCATACTTGAAAAAGTGACTCCTCTTCACTGACTGGACCTGAGGCATTCTTCCTGAGTTTAAACCGATTTCTGGGCAAGAGATTCGAACCAGTGATAGCTGGGAAGTTTTCTGAGTGATTGGGGAGCTGATATAAAGAGTTGGGCCTGCATGTTATCTCCTGGCAGCGTATTTGTCAACCCAAGTACGAGACTATCATTTCAGGCTGAACTATAACTGCTGTATGTATCTTATCTAAATGCTGTCATAGAAAATCAGGTTCCATATCTCTTAGTCCCTTACTGTATATTATGATTTTAATGAGAAATTATTCTATGGGCTGCCTTATCATATATAAGTGATGTTACGAATTTCTGAGTGCATATAGTGAATGTATATATGTTATTTCTTGGAAGCTGGTTGGTGCATGTAATGTTGAATGCACTATTCATAAAACAAAAATCACATAGAGCACCTACAGGAAGTGTAGACCATATGTTGAAGGAATTTGTTACTGAAATAACTCAAATCAAAACCCAGAAATTTTGAGATAAACTGGCAGTTTTCCCAACTGGAATATTATAAAGGACAAGGCAGTAGTCCAAGTCTTTGTAATCAAACTTAAACTTTCTCCATAAGCTTCTCCTCTCAAATTCAGTCCATTTAAGGCTAGAAATAAAAGCTAGGGCTTGGAGCCAAATTTTAAGGAGGAGGCTTTTTGGTGGTTTAAGAACCTAAACATCAAAAGGTAGGTCTAGGCTATGTAATTTATCAAGTTGGTGGGCATGCACTCAAATTTCATTTTTAAAATCTCTTTCCATAGGTGTTGCTCCAAGAAGGAAACCCTAGTTTCTTCTCCCTAAACTTGACTTTCTGGAGGGTTTCATGAGCCTTGGATTAGTTCAATATCATTGTAAGAAACCCTTTCTCTTGGCCCTTGACCTTGTTAATACCTATCATGATCGAAAAACCTCAAAACCCTAGGTCTTGAGCCTTCTTTTCTAGGGCTTTTCTTGGAGAGTGATTTGCTTCTTGGAAGCCTTGTACCGTTATTGAGCCTCTCTTTTGAATGAGCTCTAGCTTGATCACATTGTGCCTTGTACCTAGCATATCCATTCTAAGTGATATCTTTCCAACCTGGTCCTGCCTTGTACCTAGCATATCCATTCTAAGTGATATCTTTCCAACCTGGTCCCTTCCCATCAGTGTAAGTACGTAAAGAGCAGGGGGTTTTGGCTGAGGTGACATTGGGCCTTTACCCAATTGTTAGCACTTTCTCTAGCTTTTGTCTTGTAGGTTTTCCCTCTTCAAGGGATGCTAGATTTTTTTATAACATTTTTGGCACAGTTGCCAGGAAGACGCGAGTCCACCTTTATGAAATATTTACTTTCTTCCGTAACAACAATATAGATGATTATTTGGCAAGTCCATTGGAAGAGTGAAGCCCTTGTTCTTGATTGAGATTCAAGGTTTAATGCTTGTAGGGTGAAGCAAACATTCTTTAAGGCACTTGAAATTCACCCTGGCGACTCTGCATTTGGTTATGCAAATTTAAAAAAAACGGATCATATGAAGGATGCCTAGGGGGATGCTTGCGTGGAAGAGATGATCCCTAATTTGCCTTGTAATAACCAAGATCTAGTTTAAGTTTTAAATCCCAAAACTCTCCAAATACTTGAAGAAAAAGTGAATAAATATTGGGAGCTTTGTAGCCCAGTAGTTGAAAGATGCATCGATAAAAAATTTATGTTGAATTTATGTAGCAAGCATGGAAAGGAGCTCTATGAGATGCGACACGAATATGAAAAGAATCCTACAAACACCCTTCTCGTAGACCTCATTTACAAGCATTGTGTAGTCAACATCTTATGTAATACTGTACGAGAAATACATTGTAGCTCACAATAGGGCCATTGACAATGTTACCCCACCCCTAAAGAAGTCCTAAAGCTCGATGTGCCAAAGGAGGGTTGGGATGACCCAAACGAAATCACAGGTGAAGAAGGTAATTGTCCCTTAGATGATCAATCAAATGAGGAATCTATGGAAGAGTTTTGGGTTGCTAGTTGGCGAATTGGTTATAGTCATAAAAAGAAGAGTATTCTATAAGAACACCAAAAGTTGATGACTAGTTTAGTCAACATGAGGCATCTCCACATGCACCAAATCTTGAGTTTTACCTTGATGAGTGGAAGGACCTCTTCTTTACGTTTCAAAGTGATGTCTAGGCCACCTCAACTGTTGAAGAAGAGTTTGGAGACCATCTTGGGCAATCAACGGATGGCCCTCATATAGCATGGATTGATAAGGACCCTCAACCCCATGATATCAATGGTAAGGTTTTTTTTCATGTTTGACGAGCATACCCCTCAGTGTACCATTGATGATGCTGATCATGAGGAGGCATGTAATGAAGCTCACCGTGTAGTTTGAATGAATAATTAATCTCTATACTTGAAGAAAGGAAATTGTGGTTCTTCCCAAAGTATGATGATGATACCACGCCTTTCTCTTTCCATGATGATTAGGATGATGTAGTTGGGCCACCCTTGGATCATTCTGTCGTCATAACCCATTGGAGAAATATTGAGAATGATAAGCATGTGATCCCTTTACAATATTAAACTTACACTCAACAATCTCATTATTATTATCTTCCACCCTCGCCCTTTTCAATATGAGCCTAGGGCCATCTAGTAGGATTCCATATGTAAGGAAGCTTTTTAGACGAAATTGTTAAGCTTGATCACTAGGTTCTCCATTTTTAGGGTTGAATGAATGAGCCAATTGTTGGTCTTCATTAATGTATTTGAGTCATCATATAATCTACTTGTCAAAAGAATAAAGAAAATAATAATAATAATAATTATTATTATTATTATTATTATGACTTATTAAAGCATGGGTTTCATGCTTGGGTCATCATGTTTTAGGTCAAAGTCCCCATTGAGGACTTCTAGGATTTATTCTGAGTTAATAGAGTCATTGTACTTTTAAAGAGACCCTTCTTGGGCTTTTGAATCATGGAAAAAGGTTTAGTATTGAGTCAAAAATGAAATATGTTGCCTCCACACCAAGTCGGCCTCAAGGAGGGCTATTCGACCTCACCCAAAGGCTATAAAAGAAGCAGTTCGAATTCATTTGGAGGAGATGATCTCAAGCAAGTTCGATCTCTCTGGAAGCTGGGAAAAGTTTGAAGTGAAGGAAGAGGGCTAAAGAAGTGTGAGTTTGATCAAGGTGAAGGAAGAAAGGAAAATCAAAATTTTGGTGCATCTCTCTCTCTCATGCCCTAGATTGGAAGATCAAAGTTCTCTTGTTGTCGTCGCTGTAAATTGTTGCATGTTGCTGTCGCTAGAACAATTATAGGTTGAGGTTGTTGTTGTTGGGTGATGCTGCCTCAAGATGTTGTATTGGGCCAAGATCGAAGTTCCTAAGTCAAGATCGAAGTCTTTCAGCCAAGATCAAAGTCTCCCAAGCAAAGTCGAAGTTATTGGGTCCAAGAAAGTGCTACTACTACTGCCAGGTCAAATAGGATCATCTGCAAAGGAAAAGAAAGGTTGATTTGGTGTGAAGGAAAGTTTGTGTCAAAGTATAGAGTCTTGGTTTATCTCAGGAAAACTATTGAAGGAAGAATTACTAACTGGGTTTTCCCCTAGAGAGGGGTTTTGCCCTGTTTGTGTGCCTATGTCGGGTGTCCATTGATTTATGTGCTATTGATTTGGTAATTGCTTGACGAACTAAAAGGAAAGAAGATATAAAGGAAATCTAATAAGTGTTGAAGTTTCTAAGTTTACTTAGTTTAGAAACCCTTTACTTAGTTTAGAAACCCTTCATACACCTTTTCTAATTTATTCCGACCTACTTGTTATTTTTCTTTAACAAATTATTTACAAAGTAAATGCTGAAAATAAGCACCAGTGCATGCTCAACAAATTACAAATCAGCAACTAAAAGAAACAAGAACAAACGCACCACATGACACCATTATTTTTGGACTAATATCCCCGGAAAAACCCAATGCAGGGAAGTCGGTGCAACTATATGAGGGTTTTCTTATTAAGCAATATCAAACTACAATCCGGGTGTTGTAACTGGCCTACACAATAGGGAATTTCCTTAGCAGCTATACCTCACAGTTTGAGAGAAATCTCTTGGCTGAAACCACAGAAAATCCTTCCTGCAGCTCCTCAGCACAAAACTGCTCTGCAACCCCAATGTCTGCCCAATCTGGATTGTGTCAGACCCTCTCTGTCTCACACTGGCCCCTGCGTTAGCCTTTCTTAGCCTCCTTCAGCCCCAGGAGGCCCTGCGTCAGCTTTCTGGGCCTCTGCGTCAGACACACTGGCCTCTTTGGTGCTCTGCGCAACACTTGGCTGCCTCTACGTGGCCCTGCGTGAGCCCTTGTTGGCTCCGTGTCACTCTTCTTGCCTGCTGCACTGCTCTCCCGGCACAATCTCTGCCTTCTCTGTTTCTCTGTACTCAATGCCCCTCAGCTTCTATCTCGATCACTAATTCTATCTCTCTTAGCAAACCCCGCACTAGAGAATAGAATGACTGATCACTTTGGTGTACTCTCCAAGTGACCCTCAAGCCTTCTCTTATACGTTTCCTGTTGACATCTAAACGGTCGAGATTAAGTCCCTAATCAACGGCTAAGATTAGATCTAGCTTGATCCATGTCTTTTGGACCACTTTAACACGGATTCATATTAGTACACATTAATATTTTATTTTCCCTAAGTTTAGACTTAGAGACTCCTGTAAAAATAATAATTATTTTAATATCTCCTGATCTGTTTAGAATCTGCCCAAACCCTTTCTAGGTATTGGAGATCTCATGTGCCCCAACCTCTCCACCAAATTTTGTGGCTAGAGCACATCTGGTGCTACCCCAAATCAACACTCCCTCTTAGCGAGGACTGTGCTCTAGCAATACCCCTCACTGGGTATTACTCTGATCATTCGACATCGGTACCTGTGCTGATGCTAGGCCTTCTTGCCCACCATCCTCTGCACTGTTGCCTCTTGTACTGCTGCCCATGGTTTTGCCACTGCCACTGTTGCATTTGTACGACAGCTCGCTCTGCATCCGTGTTGCTGCTGGTCCTTTTTCCCAGCACTGCATCCGCACTGCACCTCCTCTCATCATGCTGCATCGTGCTGTCCACTGATGCACTGCAACTCAGTTACTGAGAAGTAAGTAACTGAGCTCCCTATTGGGCTAGAAACACCCACTGATGTTGAAGCTCCCTCTGCCGCTGACAAGCGCTCCCTCTCTGACCTCTGCGCTGTTGCAACAACTCCCTGCATCTCGCACCGTTGCACACCTCTTTGTGCCTTCTTGCACCGGTGCAACACTCCTGTGCCTCTCGCACTGCTGCAACCTGCTAGCTCTCCGCTGTCTCGGGACTCCTGCACTATAGCTGTCTCTGTCGCTTCATCCACATCCGCCTCTACCCACTCAACCAGTCCTGCTACTTCTCGTCGGGGCTCCCATAGCAAGTTCTAATCCAAGAGGCTGGGTACCTCAAGGATCATGCCCCTCATTGCCTGTAGTCCATCTGACTACAACTCGATGTCTCCCCACTTTTGCTCAAGTGGTGCGTGTGCACTCATGGCACTGTCATCATCTGTCAAAACTTCTTTCTCTGCCCGTGCTAGCGTTGCGTTAGTCATGGAAGTCTCTCCCTTACTCTTCTTCCTTGGGCATTGGGTCGCATAATGACCCATCTCCCCATAGTGGAAGCACTTGATCTTGGAGAGATCTTTCTTCTTTTGCTTGTCCTGATTTCCCTCAGATGCTAGGGCCATATCCTCCTTTTGCTTGACCTTGATCCCTTTGCTGCTGCTACCTGCCTTCGACTGTCGTCTGATCTCTTCCCAGTGAAGAGCTGCCCACATCTCGTCCCAAGGTGGGAGAGTCCCTCTGCGTAGGATACTCTGGACAAACACTTCCCAATCTTCTAAGACAGCGTTCAGGGCTACCCTCACCATAAATTCCTGATCCGGTGTCGCTCCTATAGCAATCAACTGGTCTCGGATCTCATTCAGTGCTCCCAGGAAGGTGTCAATCGATTGACCCCCCTTCATCTGATACGACCTCATTTGGTTCTCGAGCAGCATTCTTCTCTGCACAGAAGTATGCTGGTACAGGTTCTTGAGAGCCTCCCACATCTCAACTGTCGTTTCCTTCTCGGCTATATGTGGTACCACATGATCCTTGACCCCGTCAAGGATGGTGCGCTTGGCCCTCGCCATGGCCTCTTCGTACTTGTCATTATCATTGGGGTTGACTGGGATAGCTATAACCTTCAAGGCGAAGTTCTTGACGCGATTCCTATCAAGCACTGATAAGATTTTGGCCTTCCAGACTGCGAAGTTCGATGCTCCGTCCAGTCTATCTTGGTCTCTTACCCCGTGTAGTGCCATGACGCTCCTCTACTTCCTTCCTGGAAGTTCTCTGTTCGACTCTTCTGAGTCTCTACTTCCAGGTTCCTCGGCTAGAAATCCTCGGTAACAACTCCTCTGGCCCTACTCTGTCAGGTACGGTTTTGACTACAGTACCTCACCAACTCCACTCAGCAATATTTCTGCAGCGTTCTAGACTCCAGCAACTACCTCTCTGTGAACTATGTCAGCCCATCTTTGCCTCACGATGGCTCTGCGTCACCGCAGATGGGTCTGCGTCAGCAATGCTGGCCTCTTTGAGGCTCTGCGCAACTCCCGACTTCTTCTACGTGGCTCTGGTTGGCTTTGCGTCACACTTCTTGGCTTCTATGCTACTAGAGACAACTTGTCACCTTGGGACAACTGTTTTCTGCTGCTATTGCTTCGCTCAACTGATGTCACTTAGTCCTCTTGTGATCTACAATCACACTCTGATACCATGTTGAAGTTTCTAAGTTTACTTAGTTTAGAAATCCTTCATACACCTTTTCTGATTTATTCCTACCTACTTGTTCTTTTTGTTTAACAAGTTATTTACAAAATAAATATTGAAAATAAACACCAGTACATGCTCAACATATTACAAATCAACAACTTAAAGAAACAAAAACAAACACACCACATGACACCATTATTTTTGGACCAGTGTCCCTAGAAAGACCCAATGCGGGAAAACCAGTGCAACTATCTAAGGGTTTTCTTATTAAGCAATATTAGAGTACAATCTAGGTGTCGAAACTGGCCTACCCAACGGAGAATTTCCTTAGCAGCTATACCTCATAGTTTGAGAGAAATCTCCTGACTGAAACCCCGGAAAATCCTTTCGGCAGCTCCTCAGCACAAAACTGCTCTGCAACCCCAACGTTTGCCCAATCTGGACTGCGTCAGCCCCTCTCTGTCTCACGCTGGCCCTTGCATCAAACTTTCTTGGCCTGCGCCAGCGCCAGGAGGCCCTGTGTTAGCTTTCTGGGCCTTTGCATCAGACACGTTGTCCTGTCTGGTGCTCTGCGCAGCACTTGCCTGCCTCTACGTGGCCTTACGTGAGCCCTTGCTGGCTCTGCGTCATTCTATGTGGCTACTGCACTGCTTTTCCAGCACAATCTCTACCTTTTCTGTTTCTCTGTACTCAATGCCCCTCAGCTGCTCTCCCAATCACTGATTCTATCTCTCTTAGCGAACCCCGCTCTAGAGAATAGAATGATTGATCGCTCTGGTGTATTCTCCAAGTGACCCTCAAGCCTCCTCTTATATTGGACCACTCTAACACAAATTTATATTAATACACATTAATATTTTATTTTCCTTAAGTGTAGACTTAGGGACTCCATTAAAAATATTAATTATTTTAATATCTCCTGATCTGTTTAGAATCTGCCCAAATCCTTTCTGGGTATTGGAGATCTCATGCACTCCAACCTCTCCACCAAATTTCGTGGCTAGAGCACATCTGATGCTACCCCAAATCAACAATAAGAAACCAAGAACATCACAAGTAATTATCAAATATAAGAAAATATTTTTTCCTTTTTGGTTTTTTAACATGATATCAGAGCTTTGGTGAAGAAAGAAGAAAAAGGCAGTCTCAAGTACTTGATCAAGGAATCATTCAAAAGGATTATTCAAGGGAAGAAGTCTACTATCTTCAAGGACAATGCCTAACACAATCAAAGGAGAGAAGAAACTTGAAGGAGCCTCAAAATACAGGGCTTGGAAGAAGAGGATTGAACTCATTCTTGGATAGAACAAGGTACTAGACTTGGTCAAAGGAAAAGTAAAGAAGCCTACGAAAGACTCCAATGATGCTGATAAAGTGAAGTTCATAGAATTAGAATTAGTGGCCAAGACTCTCCCAACCTTGTCCCATTCATAACCAACATTAACCATGCTCTAGAAATGTATGAGGCCTTGTCAAAGTTATTCCCTATTAAGAACATTGGTCAAGTAGCAAGCTTGAAGAATGAACTAAGGACCACAAAGGTGACTAAAGAAGACATAGTGGCCTCCTTCTTTGTGAAAATACAAGAATTAGAGATGATCTTTTGGCAATGGATGAAATTGTTCCAGACAAGGAACTTGTGATCACCGCTCTATTAGGATTGCCACCTACTTGGGGTCCAATGCTAGATGCGGGCATCTATTTTGAACATACACAACGATGTTGGTAGCTTCTCCCCATAAGAACTTCGACAGGTCTTGGTCATGAAGCATGGCACAAGTGGCTTTTATGATAGATCGATTCTTCCTTTCGGTAACTCCATTTTTCTTAGGAGTATGTATAGTAGTGGTCTCCCTCTTAATGACAACTCTACAATAGTCATTGAATTCATTTGACTCATATTCGGTTCCATTATTGGCCCTCATTATTTTGATCTTCTTCCCTGTTTGATTCTTGACCAAGACTTTGAAAGAGCAGAACCATTTGAACACTTCGTCCTTATTCTTCAAGAAATAGAGCCATGTTTTGCGAGAGAAGTCATCCATAAAAGTTGCATAGTATAAATATCCACCCAAAGATGTTACAGGCAACATACCTGATAGATCAGAATGAACCAATTTGAAGAATATCGATAGTTTGACTTTGACTTGAAGGGAATGGTCCCCTTGTATGTTTTCCAGCGGCACAACCGTGAACAAATCCTTCCTTATCTAAGTTGAATTCGGGCATACCTGTGACCATCTTCCTTACATCAGGTAAGGCTTTGTAATGAAGGTGAGCAAATCTTCAGTGCCATAATTCAAATTGAAGAGAAGTATCGCAAGTCATTGCTCGCAACGGACTTCCTCCAACTTGATAGAGACCATCAACTCTAAATCCAAGAGTGAATGCATCTTTCGAGTTCCTTTGCCGAACACAAACCTTCCCATTAACAAATGTCCATATTTGTTTTCTTTTCAATCAAGTTTGAGAGGGCCTCCTTGTACTCAATGAAGTGCCTTAAGGCACCACTATCAATCAACCAATGATCCAGTGTATTCGGAGCAATGTTTTAAAACTCCGACTCGGCCGAGGGTCGACTCCGACTCGGTATCAACTCGGCCGGCTCGATTTCAATGACTCGGTCATTGTAAAAAATACATTAAATATTTGTTTTTTATAAAAACACATAATTTTAAAGATTTTCATTCATGTTTCCAAACACACAACATTAGAATATAGATAGAAGACAACATATGATCAAAGTAGGCTCATGAATATATCCATTATATCAAAATGGCACCCAATGCATTGTCCAATACATACACGATGATGATATAGAAATCAAAACAAAAACACATAACCAAGGAGGCTATAAATGGCCTCTACAACAAAAGTCTGTGACCAGTACTACTGGCTACTGCTAGAGTTGCCAACATCATCTGGCTCAGTGTTACTTGGAAGTTGGGAGCAAGAGCGAAAGTGGGGAGCGAGAGCGAAAACGGGAGCGGGAGCGACATTTTTAAAAGCTCCTGGTTTGGGAGCGAATCCCAGAGGAGTTCGACAACCAATGTCACTAACATCAAGGTACATAGAGGGATTAGTTCTCTTGATTAAATACGAGTTCCATACCCTAATACATGACTAAATTCAATGGAAACATTGCAATCCTCCAATCCTGAAATCCTGAAAAACTGATAAGTCTGCTGGATTTTGAATGAAATCTAAAATTCTACTTTCTCCATATGAAATCCAATGAGGCCGAAACCACTCTCAAACATCCTGAGTCATTTCATGGTAATGTTAAAAATTTAAGTAAAAGGATGAAAATGAAGATTAAGGAGAATGTCACTTTTACTTTAAGAATTTAACATTACCATGAAATTTGAATAGCATATCAATAGTAGAGAGAATTTGAGTGTGTTAAATAGGGTTTGGGAGGGGGAAATGGACCCCAAATAACATTTAACTAATTCATGAAACACTTTGGAGTTCAAATCAATCAGCAAACAACTCAAAATTTCATTAAAAAAATGTCAAATCGATGTTTTGATGGGGTTACAGGCCACTGGTTATGACTCGGCCGAGTCAATACAGAAACAGCTGAGTTGGCCGAGTCAGCCATGACTCGGCCGAGTCATGGCTGACTCGGCCTAGTGAACCATTTCCTCCAACGAGTCACATTTCTGGGCAATGAAACAGATCAACTCCGTCGTTTCCATTTCGAATCGGCCGAATTTTAAAACTATGACAAAGCCTCGAAATGTCCTACTAAAGGTGGGTCATGCAGCTCCCTCATGATGATCTCCCCAAGTGCGTTCTCAGGAGCAGAACATATGGTGCCTCTACAATAGGTCATGTCGTTCCTAATCTTGTATTTGCCAACTCATATGTTGAACATATGCCTCAACTGGAAAGTCACTCTCCTATCCACGATGCACGATGTCTCACCCAACTGTCTCAAGTGACCCCCATGTGTCTTGCTATATGTGTTGAGAGCATCAAAGAACGACAATAAAAGCCTTTGCAACAATATGTAGGGCTGCAAAGTGATAGAAGCATGGGTTAATCCCAAGGGCGTGATCAAGAACCCATATGGATCCGCAAGGGTAGTCCTGCGAGTATCCTACCCTTTGACTCTCTGTTCAGGTGATGTTCCAATCGAAGATCAATCTTCGAGGAATGCAATGCTACCTGATGCTCATCCATCCTCTCATTGAACCTAGATAAGCTAGGCCCACTAGTATACCTGATGTCCCAATCAGTCTCACCAGAAGCAATGCTCCAAGATCTTGTTGTGCAGCACCATACACCACTGCATAAAACCATGCATCCTCGTACTCCTCTACATGCCGCTACACACCATGGCATATCCCTGTACCACATTAGGTATCACCGCCTACAACAGACATACCCCATACTGTCTCGTATCCCACATGCACAATGTATCTGCCACATTTCTATTGGGCCCACTATGATGTGAGTCATATCTCCTTCTCCATCCTGGTAGACCTAAGTGGCATGAATCCTCACATGCTAATGGGGATGTCACTGCTATGCTGATCCTTGGTGGCTCTTTTGCCCAAAACATCAGTGGAAGGACATCATCCCCATATATTGCTCTATCGTGTGCCATACAAATGTCATCCCATCTAAATAACTCCTATCAGGGCATGCGGGGGAATGTCCCTCCCCCTCAAACTACTCCTGAAGTGCGATTTGCTCGAGAGCGGCTCGGGAGTGACCTCGAGAGCACTCTCCCTAAAAAAATTTATGCTCCCTGGTTTTTAAGGAAAGAACGAGGAAGCATTCAGGAGCATTCGCTCCCTGACCACTCTCAGAGCGATCTTTTTAAGGCAGGAGCGATCAGGGAGCAAATACTCCCAACCACTCCTGCCTTAAAAAAAATCGCTCTCGTGGCCGAAAAAGGCGCGCAACAAACAAGCAAGGAAGGGGAAGGAAAAAATGAGATAAAATGCCCTCATCCCCTCCCATTATTCACCATTTTCACAATGAGAGAGCAAGAAAGGCCTTTTGGAATTGGAGCTTGAGGAGCTTGCAAGGGAGATTGGAGCTTGGGAGTGAAGGCCAAAGAGGTAGGATCCAGACTCTAATCTAGCATTTGTGTTTTTTATATGTTCATTGCTAAATGAAAAAGTTCTCTTCTCACTTTCCCATTCCCATTCCTCCATTTTATTGCAGGCAAAATAATATAACTCCACCAAAGAACATCATGGCTATATGGATTGGCATTCCCTTGACGTTGGTTCCTTTTTTTGTTATTATGGTGTTCGAGAGTAGAAGGAGGGTTGATCATGATGAAGAGGGTGAGGACTTGGGTTTTGGTGGATTTGAAAACCTGGAGAGGAGGAGGAGTACCTTGGTGAGGAGGAAGAGGAGAGTGGACTTGATGAAGGCACAAAGACAAAAGCAGACCAAACTGTTATTTTTTGGTAGCATCGGAAGTGCTCTAGCCTTGAAAATTGGTGGAGAAGCTAAGGCACATGAGTTCTAACAAGCCAAGAAACCGTTTGGTGAAATTCCACCCAGATTGTATTTTATTAAAATAATTAATATTCTTAATGGAGTTCCTAAGTCTAAACTTAGGGAAATTAAAATATTAATGGGTATTAATCAAAATATGGGTGAAAATGATCTAGAAGGCGGATCAAGTCATGTTTTAATCTTAGCCATTGATTAGAGACTTAATCTCAGTCATTGAAGACTCGACAGGAAAAGTATAAAATGAAGGCTTGGGGTTCATTTGGAAACACACGGATAGAATGAATTGATCAAGAATTCGATTACTAGGACAGGGTTTGCTAAGGATTTCGAATTAAGTGATCATTCTGTGGCAAAGGGGCAGGGAGGATCCAAGAGAAGGAATTTCCGGAGAATACAGATAGAGAGGCGGCAAAAGCCAGTAGAGCACAAAAGTTGCCTGTCACGCAGAAGTCGGAACTACCGGAACAACTGGGAAAGCTAACGCAAAGGGCAGAAGCCAGAACTATCGAGAACAGCCAGAACTGCCGAAACAGCTGGGAAAACTGACGCAGAGGGTAGAAGTCGGAACTATTGTGTCTAGAAATAAGTGTGTCCTATGTATCTTGTTCTTTGCTCTGTTTTCTGTTTCATGAGATCAAATATTTAATTAGTGTAGGCTGCAAAAGTAATTTTCTTAAGTATTCAGAAGAATAACTTGGTTAATGTATGTTAAAAATCAAATAGGTGAAGTAGATTCAGATTTGCTGCAATAGGGTTTCCTAGAGTCTAGGATTTTTCACATGGTATCAGAGACATTGATTTTGAAACAAGAAGAGCAGATCCAGCATTGAGCAGTGAGGCCGAAAGTTGTACTTGGCAGCAATTCGAATCCGCTTGAAGGGATTGTGTAGTCCTTGCCGGGAAGCAAATTCGAGGAAATCTCTCTAAGTGGGACAACAGAGGTACGATTTCCAGTTCGTGAGTTTACAAAAGCAGAGGGAGTGAAGCAGAGCCTCAGCGCAGTGCTTGAAGGGCGCAATGCTTGAAGGGCACAGTTTCTGCTGGGGCAAAAGTCCGCTGGAAAAGAACGATGACACGTAGAAGGGGAATTTTCTCCTCAAAGAACTTTCTGCCAGAAAGTTCGAATTTCTCACTTGTTGAGTAGCTTAGCAGTGCTAAGCAGTGACTAGAGGATTCGGTTCGACAATTGGATAAGATGGCATCGCATGGGCCCAGAGATCAAGACAGGTTGGACGGAGCCTCCAACTATGTCATATGGAAGACCAGAATCTTAGCTGTTCTGGAGGAATATGATCTCGAGGCGTACGTCAATAGTGTTGTAGTTGTTCCTGCTAACAACGATCAAAAGAAGTACAAAGTTGAACAGGGGAAGGCAAAGAGGCTCATTATCAATGGAGTTCGAGATCATGTGGTCTCACACTTGCAGGGCAAGGATACAGACCAAGAGATGTGGGAAGCCTTGTCTTCTCTGTATGAAGGCTCTTCTGAACAACGGAAGATTTATTTGGTGCAAAAGTTACAATAGACTTTGATGTAGAAAGGAGAAGGGTTGAACCTCTATCTTCAGCGTCTTCAGGACACCAAAGACCAGCTTGTTGCAGTAGGTTCCACTCCTAACCCAACCGCGATGGTGAGGATAGCCCTGAATGGAGTCTCAGATGAATGGCAAGTTTTCGTCCAAAGCATATTGGGTAGAGAAAAACTACCTTCATGGGAGGACATGCGGGTGGTTCTTCAACAGGAGGAGTTACGGAGGGACCTAGTGAAGGTCAATCTCAATGGCAGTAGTGGGAGTGTCATAAAGACGAAGGAGGAGGAGGAGAACGCAACTTTGGCATCGAAGGTACAGTAGAAGCTGAAGCGAAGAAGGAAATTTCGAACGTGAAATGTTTCAGTTGTGGGGAGTTGGGCTACTATGCATCCAAGGGTCCCTTGAAGAAAAAGGACAAGGATGAGAAACATGATCCTAAGGCTCCTTCAGCAAAGATTGACGAGGATGAGTTTGCCATGAGTGCTCACGCATCTCTAGGAGGGAGATGGGGCAATATTGAGCTGTAGTCTGGAGGACTACATGTGGGCAGGATCCTTGAGGAGTCCACCTCCTGGATCAATTCCTTGCTACGGGAGCCCAAGATTCAGCAGTAGTGAGCTGGACTTAGTGTCAGATGATGCAGTGGAGTGTTTGGACGACAGACATAGTAGCTAGGGACCAGAGACTGGTCAGCGCAAAGCAAGGTTGGCAGCAGTGTAGTTGGCACAGTACAAGAGTCAGCAGCAGCACAGAAGATTCAGAGGGTCAGAATCAGCAGCAGTCATATTCCAACATTCATTGTATTATGTTGAACACAATTAAGTTCAACTAATTTTGGATGTTTTTTAGTTTCTTCTCTCAGCAACTGAGTTGCAGTACAGATGCAGTGTTAGCAGTGGCAGTGCTAGCAGAATAACAAATGCAGCGCTTGAGAGGGCACTGTAGTACAGATGCAACAATGGCAGTGGCAGTGTCATGGGAAACAGTGCAATACAACGGTAGTAGCAACACAGTGTTGGTGGCAATAGCAGTGCAGAAAGGAGGTGCTTCAGAAACAGAGCAACATGCAAGTGGACATTGTTGCTAAAGCACTTTCCTCGCTAAGAGGGAGTGTTAGATTTTGATAGCAACGGAAGTGCTCTAGCCTTGAAAATTGGGGGAGAAGCTAAGGCACATGAGTTCTAAAGAACCCAGAAACCGTTTGGTGAAATTCCACCCGGATTGTATTTTATTAAAATAATTAATATTTTTAATGGAGTTCCTAAGTCTAAACTTAGGAAAATTAAAATATTAATGGGTATTAATCAAAATATGGGTGAGAATGATCTAGAAGGCAGATCAAGTCATGTTTTAATCTTAGCCATTGATTAGAGACTTAATCTCGGTCGTTGAAGACTCAACAGGAAAAGTATAAAATGGAGGCTTGGGGTTCATCTGGAAACACACACGGAGAGAACGCGTTGATCAAGAATTTGATTCCTAGGGCAAGGTTTGCTAAGGATTTCGAATTAAGTGATCATTCTGCAGCAGAGGGGCAGTGAGAATCTGGGAGAAGGGCTTTCCGAAAAATACAGACAAAGAGGCAAAGAGAGCCAGCAGAGCCAAAAAGTTGCCTGTCGCGCAGAAGCCGGAACTGCCGAGAACAGCCGAAACTATCGGGAACTTCCGGAACAGCCAGGAAAGCTAACGCAGAGGGCGGAAGCCGGAACTGCCGAGAACAGCTGGAACTATCGGAACTGCCAGGAACAGCTGACGAAGAGGGCAGAAGTCGAAACTACTGGGAATATTCGAAACTATCGGGAACTGCCAGAACAACCGAGAAAGCTGACACAGAGGGCAGAAGCCGGAACTGTCGGGAATAGTCGGAACTGCCTGGAACAACCGGAACTGCAGGGAACAATCAAAACTGCCAGAACAACCGGGAGAGCTGACGCAAAGGGAAGAGAAGGTGACGCGGGGCTGACGTAGGGCCAGCACATAAATAGTCGAGGTTAGCCAGTCTTGCGCTGGATCAGCTAGAATTCTGCCAGCTGAAGTGAGGTAAAACTCACTCAGATTTTCCACCAGTATTTTCTCTGTAAAGGATTGCTAGATGAGAATCCTAGATTTGTATTCAGATATTTCTCCTGCATAATTATAAACCCTCAGAATTATTGCACCGGTTTTCCCACACTGGGTTTTTCCGGGGACTATTCTGTCCAAAAATAAGTGTGTCCTATGTATCTTGTTCTTTGCTCTGTTTTTTGTTTCATGAGATCAAATATTTAATTAGTGTAGGCTGCAGAAGTAATTTTCTTCAGTATTCAGAAAAATAACTTGTTTAATGTATAAACCCTTATAACTGTTGAACCGGTTTTCCCGCATTGGGTTTTCCGAGGACTATTGTGTCCAAAAATAAGTGTGTCCTATGTATCTTGTTCTTTGCTCTGTTTTCAGTTTCATGAGATCAAATATTTAATTAGTGTGGGCTGCAGAAGTAATTTTCTTCAGTATTCAGAAGAATAACTTAGTTAATGTACGTTAAAAATCAAGTAGATGAAGTAAATTCAAATTTGCTACAGTAGAGGTTTCCTAGAGTCTAGGAATTTTCACACAAACCCCATTGTGGAAATATGTTTCTAGGTCTAAAGTAGGGAAAGTGGGTGGAACTACAAAATTTACATGCCTGGAGGCATGTCAACAACTCCACACAGATACAACTCCACTTACACAGGGTCTCTAGTATCCACACTCCACTCATGTCAACTGAACCTGGATCCCAAAAGGATGTTAGTTTTTGTAGCATCGGTTGTCTTCTAGTCATGAAACTTGGTCGAGAACCTAGAATACATGAGAACTCCAAAACCCAGATATCGTTTCTGAAAAATTCACCTAGAGATGACTTAATTAGGTTATTAACCTATTTTTTAATGTATCCTAAGTCTAAACTTAGGAAAATTGGTTAGTTAATCAGAATTAATTCAGTCAAGGTGAGAATTCTCTAGAAACTCACACAGATCGAGAGGGAATTAATCTAGGCCCTTGAATAAGTTCTAATATTGGTCGTTGGTGCTCCAATAGAGGATTATAAGAAGAAGTCGATGGGTAGATGGAGAACACACCAGAGATACTTGGAGATTCAATTTTCCAGAGTAGCAGCAGTCAGTTGCCAGAGAGTTCGAGCTTTAGTGAGGAATCAGGGACAATGAGACTGGAGGAAGTTTTCCATATACAGCAAGTGCATTTCTAGAGGCCGAGATTTCTCCAAGAGGTTGCCCAGAGGCAACGCAGAGCCTCAAGAAGGCAGTTCGATTTGCTGGGAAGGAAGACATTTTCAAGTGCCAAACAAACCTTTTTTCGGTCAGCAGCAGGCAGGACGGCGAGACTCGTAGTCAGTTCGGGCAACATTTGTAGTAGGCAGCATCAAGTTGACGCAGAGCCTGCGCAAACCCAGTTGGACGACTTGCTTTTCAGAGGCAGTCCAGTGTCGGATTTGCCCGGAGTGAGGGTAATTTCCCTTTAGTTATTTTTGCTAGTATTTTCTTTGTAAGATTTCCAGATTTCGACATCCAGATTATTGTACTCAGAATTTCTCACTACTGCATAATAATAAAACCCTCAATTGTTGCACCGATTTTCCCATGTTGAGTTTTTCCGAGGACAATTGTCCAAAAATAACAGTGTCATATTTATGTGTGTCTGCTAGATTTTCTCAGTTTCCAACGCTGTTGTTTTCCACGGTTTATTTGTGAAATTCAGAGTGTGATTTATATGATATTTTTTATAGCAAACAACAGATAAATTGTTAAATAAATTAACAACTAAAAAAATAATTTCCAGTTGTGTTAGATGAAATTTTCTCAAAGGATGTATCCCAATGTGAAATATGTGTCTCCGCGTCCCATGAGTGTATAATCATAAACCTCTGGAACATACCTCTCTGCAAGTGCCAGTTCATCCAGGTGCTCCTCGTGCTCCACTATCACTATAAGCTCCTCTATCAAATCGTGAGTGCCTCTAACATCCTTTTGTGTGATGGTTTCCATAGTTAACTGATTGTCTGCTATGGAGGATGAAAAACGCACATAACTTAACTCCATACAAAGCTGCTCAACCTACAACTCTGATTCTTAAAGGGCCATCTGAGTGCTCTTCATGGACTCTTGGGTAGTCTCAAGCTCATGTGTAAGCTTGTCAACTTGCCAACAATTGTTCAGAAAAATGCTCTTTTTTTTAACAACCCATAGCTGAGCCAAGATTAAGGCAATGATACCACTGTAATATGCTAGATACGAGTTTGGTAACTTGGCCCTCCATAACTTCTTCAACCTATAAGATGAAATGGAAAGACCCAATAAGTTAATAAAATCCAAGTAAAGAATATATCCTCATAATCACCCAAACAATTGCAAAATAGAAGGAAATAAAGGGCACCTAATGTGGCAAAGTTCATGAAATGGCTATGAAACTACGAGATAGCTATGCCCACGTGTAGCTACCTAGGGTGCAAGAGATACAAAGACTAGATAAGCACCAATCAAATCAAGATTTCTAAATATGATCAGCATGGTAGCTCTAGCATGAGAAGAAATGACTTACGAGGGGCAAAACAAAGGCTACATGAGACAATGCTAGCACAAAACAAGCAAAGGTGTGAGTTGCAATGATCTAGTGGCATACTAGTGAAGACAAAAATATCTAACATGAGTATGTAGATGTTGAGATAATGTGAAAAGAAGAATGAAAACAATAGAAAAAGGAAGATATAGAAAGAGAGAAAATTGGTTATGACACTAGGGTGGTACTAGCTGAGTCAAGGAGAAAAATATTAGACGAAGGATGCGTTGGATAAATGATTAAGCAATCCCATAGCTGCAGTCTACAAGATGCAACAACCAAAACCAACGTTCCAAAGAAGTAACAAGGAGGAAGGAGCATGTTGACTAGAACCATCTAGGAAGAAGTATCTCAAGTCGGGCCCTACTTGTGACAATGACTTAGAGGGAATCAAACACTCGTGAGGTGACCAAAAATAGAGTTGACAAAACGAGAAAATATAGAGAGAGGCCAAAAGAAAATAATGGAAAAGACTAATTTCTGCCATTTCCATGAATGATTCACAAGTGGGAGACTACTATTGCATTCTAAAAATTCAAACATGGTAATCTCATTGTCCAAGCAAGCTATGTACCTGCACTGATAATATTTTTGGGTTAGCTCAAGTAGAGGCAAAGGCAACATCAACTCCTTAGCCTAAAAAAATTACAAGAAAGTCACTGCTCATCCACAAGGTGAAGCAGACTAAGAGAGTAACCATGGTATGCCAAATGTAAACAAAACCATCGAATATAGAGGGTGTTGATAAATCTAGGGGTAGCTAGATTAGGTGATTTCTCTTACTTTGATAACTGCTTGTGAAGTTCTTTTACTTGATTAGCTTCTTCTTTCACTTGATTATTATTATTTTCTTATCATCAAACAACTACCAAACTTTGAAGATCAAAGAGAGAAGAAAACACAAAATATAGGCTCTTAGCCAGGGCCAAAATCTCTCCTTTTGGGAGGAAAACCCACAAGAATTCTTCCGTTCTTATAGAATGTTCAGATGACGAATTCTAATACCTGTGACCTTTGACAAGACCCCTCCAAGACCAAGTCAAACCTTCCTTTGATGAGCTTCTCTTCTACAAAGTCAACGCCAGTGAAGCTTGCTCCAATACTTCAGATTTCGGCCCTTCCTCGGAATTTCGGCTTCTTGTTTCAATACTGCAATTTCAGCTTCTACTGCAGATACCCTAGGGCCTAGACTAGAACGTGTGAGAAAATAATGGTGAGACTTGCCTTCTTTCTCCTTCGCTTGATTTGCCTCTTCCCCTCTTTGATAATTTGGACTGCAAACCTGACTCCTTTTGACACTAGATTTGGCTCTTTTGTGGTGACTGCAATTCAGTCCTACTGCAATAGAATTTTTCCCTAGTTCCTTCGCACGTGTGAGAGATTCTGCACAAAAACACTCCTTAAAATTCGTTTTCTTCTTCCTTTTTTCTCTCTTTTTTCGTTGGTTCTAGATGTTCTTCTCTTGGTAATCGAACTTGGATTGATAGTCTTAAATGAGTTCAAGTGCTTCCTTATATATAGTCTTCTTTTGGTGGACGAATAGCCCTATCTTGAGGCCGACTTGTCACTTCTTGTAGGTCAACATCTCTTCTTGAAGGCTGACTTGTATTGGAGGGTATCTTTTGACATTTTGACTTTATAATAAATTTCTTTGACTTGATACATGATGCCCAAATGGGTCTTATACATATTAGAATGACTCAATTGACTTCTTTGACTCAATGACAAATCCTAGAAGCACTCAATGGGTGCTTAAACTACAAATAAAATAATCTTGAGCATGAAACCCATGCTACAATAATAATAATAAAATTCCATTTTCTCTTTTCATCAAATACATAAAATCATGATTACATTAGACATTATGAAGACCAAACCTAGCTACACTTTTCAACACTCCCTCTTAACTATGGAGGTATTAATAATCCATACAAGGTACTTGGACATTCTCATACTGAAGAATTCTCATAAGAAGAGTCGGATTCGTAAGCCATCTCATAGGTTATCATATCAGCTTATATCAGTGCATCTCATCATATCAAGCAGCATTGCAATATAACAAGGCCTTTTTGACTAACATCTCTATCTCTCCACAAGAATAGAGCACTATGTCGGGGAGACAACGACTAATAGACACCTTCATCATTGTCTCTCAAGGCACATACCCCATCTGGATGTCACAAGGTATGTCCTTCTAACACCATTCCCATCTTGGATTAATACATCCTCATGGAATTTCCTCTTTGACTACTCTTACAATTTACCTATTGGATGTCCTACCTCATCCTCAAAGAGTATCAGAATCAATCTCAGATGCTTACCCAATCCTCCATTCTTTCTTCATCTCATGAAAATAAGAATGATGTGACTATCTCTCCCTCTCAACTAGGGAAACTACTCATTCCTATAAAAGGAATATACCCAAGTTCCCTCTTAACAAGGTAGTTTTCATCAACAACATCACTATTCGGTTGAGATAATATCAGCGGCTTGTAGGGCTCCTCCTTTCGGAATTATGAACAACTTATTCATCACAAAGCCTTCTTCTTCTCTGTAGGGCATCGACCATCTTCTTCATCACTTCCCTTCAATGAAAAATCGTGTTGAACCAATAGTCATGTCATCCTTCTCTTCATCAGAAATTGATCTTCTAGTCAACATTTGGCTATCTTCATACAGCTACCTCTTCAAAGTCATGTTTCTTTCAAGATCTTCCATCTAATCTCATGAATGCTAGTTGTAGGTAACTTCTACAACCCTCTTCTGGTAGTTGTGTTTCAACCCAACCAGATCTCTTCAAAAATCAAAATGAACATCAAATCGAAGTTGCCCTTTTATGATGGCATTTCATCATGATATCTTCTTCCTGCATCAACATCCTTTCGCATATTGTATGAATCCATGTCCAAGACATACATTACCAAGTTTTTCTTTTTGCAACATATCAGGGTCTTCATATCTTTCTCCATGAGATGTCATAGTTAATCCTTCTAGTTATTAGATATTGGTCATTTATCTTAGATGCATCTTCTCACGAACTCTTCCTTCACATATTTCTTCCTCGGGATCGTTTATACATAGTTCCTTCATTATGGGAACCATAATATTCTTCATGAGGTCATGTTATGTTGATTTCATCTTGTCAATACATTGAAAAGTTCAAGGCATATTATCTACGTGTCGTCATCCATTATTCTAAAAGAAGCGTATCTTCTTCTTTCATCATGCTCATTGGATAGAACATTCAACCATCCAGTCTGCAATTATATGATGACATGAATTTATTTATCTATTATAAATATATACATACCTCTTCCTTCATGTAGTCATCTAGACTTCATTCCCACAGCTTCCTTTCCTTACTTGAAGATGAAATATACTTCAACTAAATTCACATGTTGCATTCCTTTGTCATCATATCTTTATCCTTCTAACCAGTGGATCCCACACAAGGTGGAATGTAGAGTTTCTACAAGACGCTTCTTCTAAGTAGAGGTGAACCTTCTAATGAAGATTCCAATGGAGGACCTAGATGATCCTTATTCTGCAAATGCTTCTTCCTAATGATCATGATGTATGATGATCTATTTATCTTCTATCTTGCTAGATGACTTTCTCCAACCATATAGATTGTTACATAGGTTTTCCCTTATATGATTCCAATGAAGATGCCATGAGCTACTTCCTCTTTATGATGCCAGTTTCAACTATATTAACTGCTACTTCAGCTAAACTTCCATGCCTCTATGATGATGTCATCTTTATCTCAGCAATAACGCATCCTATCATTTTTGGGAGGGTTCCTCACTATGACTTGCTAACTTCTATGCACTTTGAAGTCTTTTAGAATCAAGAGGCTCAATATCCCTCCTAAAGGCATGGTATAAGCCTCAAAACATGGTGAGGTTTTCCGAGTCCCCTCAAAATGTCTAGCCTCAAAATGTGGGTGTCATGCCCCAGGGAGCACCTCTTAGCTCTAAGCTTCCCAAGTCCCCCATGGTGTGGAACATCGGCATGCTTTCTCCTCAATGGTGAAACCATCTTGAGTTTACTAGTGCTCGTACTCTAGCCCAGGTACCCAATACTAAGACCAATATCTTGTACTTGCGAAATTAGTGTTCAATAAAATCTCACTACAATAGCCACTTCAAAACTTAACATCAATTACAATTTACTTCAATTAAATTACGTTCAGCAATAATCAAATTCATTCATAAACAACAATAACACTTCAATAAACGAGAGGGGGAACTCCCAAAATGATTTCCCAACTGTTCTTTGACTATAAAACTTCAATACACAAAACTTCGGTTTACAATGAACGTTGATTCGGTTGGGTTGAAATCCAAAGAATTCGCTGCCACAACCCTTCACTAATACAAATATACAATAAAAGAGTTACAACCCTTCAACTAGCAACCCACAATCAAACCCAATATATAACCAAGTTGTAGCCATTCAACTTGCACACAACCTCAACAAACAAATACCCCACGGTGTACCACCCTCAGCAATACTTCGTTCCACAAGCTTGCTCAACTTCCTTCCACAGCTTGCTTTAGAGAGTGAGCTCCTTCGTGAGACACAACTCTCTTCTTCCTTCTTTTCTTGTGATGACAAGTTGTTGATCTTCATTTGATTGATGTTTTAACTCTCCTCTCATCTTATATATAAGAGTCACCCTCCATGAATAGTCATGTCTCTTCCAAGGGACATGTCGGTTGGGCATTCGAGCCAACCTTCCTTCATTTAAGCTGACCATAAACTCCAAATTATGTCACATCATTTGTCGCATACAAAATTTCCCTCAGTTCACCTTCAGTCGTACGCCTTCACGTCTCATCCTTGGTTGTGTACCTTTCCAACTCAAGAGGTTGTGCCTCAGTTGGGCATGCCTTGTCTTCAGTCGAGCACATTTCGAGTAGGGGAACCTTGTCTTTTGTCAAGTGTGGCTCGGCTAGGCACCATCGTCGTGCTAAATCTCCAGTTTGTTCCAATCATTCCATCGAACTCCTCTAAGGTGTGTTCTTCACGCGCTCGTCTCACCAAAGTCTTTCCATTGAATTCGTCTCAATCGCGCTCTTCATCCCAACCAAGTTGTTCTACCAAACTCGACTCAACCTAACATAGGCATGCTCAAGTGCCTAGGCTAAGGGCTTGGTATCCCCCCCCCAACTTGAAAAAGGTTGTCGTCCTTGACAACACACCTCTCGACAAAGTTCTTAACCAAATCCTGATGACTTCCCTCATCATGAATAACCTTCACTTCAAATTTCTTCATCAATATAGAAGAATCTCGTCATTGAAATATATCCCATGTCATTGCATGTATCGCAACCTGTAAGAATGACATGTGTTGGATCCCCTCGTGCAATCAACTAGTCAAGTAGCTAATCTGACTGTAGCATCAACTCCACAAGAACACAAGCACCCAAACATGTGCAACCATTGTCACCGCTTCCATGTCACACGTATTTGTCTCAATTCACGTATTATGTTGCGACCTGGAAGTGCGGTCAGAAGTTCTGGAAATCTGACGTAAAAATTTGGAAGGGTTTTGATTTCTTTTATTTGCTTGCTCAAGGGTCTTGCTGAAAGTTGAGTGCAAGTGGTTACCATCTTCTGCGGCATATCAGAATCAGTGGCAAATTAAGCTCTGAAATGATGAACAATTTCTGAACTTGGTTACCACATTTATTTTGGGCACATTAGTTATCAAATATATTTTGGGCACATCTACATCATCGTGGAGGATGTAGCCTGAAATTTGCATTCACCTTTTATGGAAAACATTGAGTTAAGGCCAACGAGTGATTAGAAATGATTTGGACCCTGTTTCACGTCTAGGGCAGAGACCCAATAGTTGCTGCCTTTTTCTCGAATCTTCTATAATAATAATATGGGATCTGGAATGAACGCTATTTATTTATGTCACAGAAGACATGGTCATAGTCTAATATCCATTACATAAATACTTGCAGAGCTCTAGATATTTGTATCACAGATGAATAACCAGAGGTCCAGGGATTGATTTTCATAAGGAATAACTTTCGTTGTTTTTTTTTGTGCTTCCATTTTGATCTTATGAATTCACGTTGTGGACAATGAACATGTTACCTTGAGTTGGAACATAAGATGTAAAAGTTTGTTTATGTGACATTGCATCTAGAGCATTTACTCATACTTTATGTGGTCACCATGAAACTAAAGGATTGAGTGAGGCTAATAGAATGATCAGGCTAGGAGATGCCAAGTGAAAATTGTTGTATAATGAGAGCAGAAACAGGGTTGGATTAGTTGTAGCAATTAAGGCATTGATGACTATAGTGTATACCTGTTGAAATGCAGTAGTAGAGGAGGAATTAATTGACAATTAATGACCTAGTGACCTTGTTGTGAAGTAAAAACACAACTCTGATATGACTATGACAGAAGTGTTGTGGCAACCATGTTTTCTTGAAAGTTATGATTGTGAAACCTTGATGACAGTGAACCTTACCTCATATGGCACTGATGAACTTCATAGAACAGAACTGTGACATAGCTCGCTCTTATATTACTCTATAAGCTTCTATCTTGATGGATTTAATATGGCAGTGTCTGTGGCTGTGACAATAACATGGATACAGTGATCTCTGATGCATAACCTTATATGACAATACATGACATGATTGTGACCTTGTGAACCTTACCTATATTAAAGTGACCCTTGATGACTGTGACTTATATATGACAGATATGTGATACATGATAAAGTGAGAGTAACCTTGTTTCCTATGATAGTAATAATATTTGATTTGACTGTGCCACTATTACAGTGTCCCTAACTCATAACAACAATTTGGAAGAAGGCGACTTAGTGTATGACAATAACCTTATATCAAAGACAGTGACCTGTCCATGAAACTTGATGACAGTGATGATTTTGCATAAGATGATGAACCCATGACATTTGCTTGAAAATGGAGCAGAGATTGGCAGCTGAGAAAGTATAGATTCTAGAAGAAATAATACAGTCTGCTTTTGCTGATACAACTAGGGCATCCATAGAGCGGAGATTTGGTGTGACAACTTGGAAGTAACCCTTGACTTAATGTATGCCATAGACGTATGACAGTACAATATGATGTATGGCAGTCATTGAAGTGCAGCAGCAATGAGTAACAATGAACTGTGGGAGCAGTAGATGACTATAGTGTAGCAACATTGGAAATGGAAGACAATTAAGTAGTACTGGGAACTAATGTGGCAAGTATGACAGAGCAGTGTGATAGAGACAAGTTTGACAGTGAGAGTTGGGGTTCTCCAACTTAACATTGTGCAGCAGTGGCAATCATAACAGTTGCAGAGGAAGAGGACATCAGTACAGTGAGGTTGGACACCAGCACAAAGACACTAAGAGAAGCAACAACAACAACAGAGTATGTGGACAACAGTATAGTGATTGTAGACACAGAGGCAGTGAGAACAACAACAGTAGCAGCAGAATATTTGGACAGGAGTGGGACCAGTGTTGCACGAAGTGCCCCCCCCCCCCCCCCCCGCGGTTCCAAGCCCCGAAGCGCGTCCCGTACGGAAGCGCCTAGGAAGCTTGGCCGGAAGCGCGCTTCCGAAATTTTTAGACGCTTCCTGGAAATTTGGAAGCGCCGAAGCGCGCTTCGTATGGCACTTCCCAGACGCTTCCCAGGCGCTTCCCAGACGCTTCCCAGACACTTCCGTACGCTTCCAGAAAAGCTTCCGGAAAAGCATTTAGAAAATCGTTTTTTTTTTCAATTTTTTTTAAATTTTAGGTGAGTTTGCTTGTTGGGGGTGGGTCCACCTTGGGTTAGGGTGACAAATGAAAGCAAAAAAAAATATAAATATAGCAGATGCTCCCTCATGGTAATGTTAAATTCTTAAAGTAAAAGTGACATTCTCCTTTATTTTTCATTTTCATCCTTTTACTTAAATTTTTAACATTACCATGAAATGACTCAGAATGTTTGAGAGTGGTTCCAGCCTCATTGGACTTCATATGGAGAAAATAGAATTTCATATCCTATTCAAAATTCAGCAGACTTAACAGTTTTCAGGTATTCAGGATCAATGGGATTGTGGCATTTCATTAGATTATATCAAGTATGAAGGTATGCGATTAGCATTTAATCAAGAGCACCAAGCCCTATATGTACCCTGGTGTTGGTGGTGTTAATTGTTGAACTCCTTTGTCACGCGACACGCCCTTAGCAAAAAATTACCTTTCAATCAAGTCAAAATCATCGATCAAACATGTTAAGCTTTTTCTACCATATATTAAGTCTTGAATTAGGTAGTTTGATCAAAATTGGGCAATGTTGACTAATATCCCTAGACAATCGAGGTAGAGGCAAACGCTAGACAAGAGGAGAAGAATCTAGATTCTAGATCATTAATGTACAATGGATGTTATATCTATCTTGATTTATGCAAAAATATGCATGTTTTCATGTCTTCTACAATTAATTTGGTATTTGGGATGTTTGTTTTGAGTATAAATGCAAAAAAATATAAAATATATATATATATAGCAGACGCTTCCGCGGACGCTTCGCTTCCTAGATTTTTGGAAAATGACGCTTCGGCGTCCCGCTTCCAAAAAACGCTTCCGCTTCGCTCCCGCTTCGTGCAACATTGAGTGGGACAGTGCAGAGCAAATGTGTCAGTATAAAGAAGCAATGAACAGTGGCAGCGTGGCAGAAGCAGAAGCAGTGGAAGTTGTAGTGGCAACAATTGAGTAATTAATTATACTTGGGCCATTATCCCTGGTACGAGAGCCCAACCCCTTTGGGAGAAATTTTGCTTCCTTCTAGCTTGCTGGAAAACTCTTGGGAGTGTTTCACTTCCTTCCAGGTCTTCCTGGTAAAGTATTGTATCTACATTGTACACTACATAAAACAACACTTTGTTAAAGCCAAATCCCTTGTGTACTGCTCTTCATGTGATACGTTTTATGGTTTTATGATGATGCTCTAAATTGTCTTTAAGAATTAACCAATTGTGAAAAATAATATATATTGATTCACACCCCTCTCAGTGTTTCCAACATTACTAATACTCGAACTACGTCTCTAGCCTATGCACCCAGTGGCGAGACCAATATCTTGCAAAATTAGTATTCAATCAAATATCAAAACAATAACAACTTCGAAACTTAACTCCGATTACAGTTTACTTCCATTAACTTAACGTCAACAATAATCACATTTTTCATAAACAACACAAACCATGTACAGAAATAACACTTCAATAAATGGGAGGGGGAACTCCCAAAACGATTTCCCAACTGCTCTTCGATTATAAAATTTCAATACAACAAAATTTGGTTTACAATGGGCTTTGGTTCGGTTGGGCCGAACTCCAAACAATTCACTACCACAACCCTTCACTAATACAAATATGCAATAACCAAGTTACATCCCTTCAGCTAGTAACCCACAACAGAACCTAATAAATAACCAAGTCACGACCCTTCAACCTGCACACAACCTCAATACAAAAATACCCCACGACATGCCACCCACAACAATACTTCGTTCCACAAGCACACACGACTTCATTTCGCATCTTGCTTTAGAGAGCAAGCTCCTTCGTGAGACTAGGCCCTCTTCTTCCTTCTATCTCTTTCTTGTCTTGCAATGAGAAATTTTTGATCTTCAATTGATTGATGTTCTAACTCGTCTCCTCCTCATCTTATATATACAAGTCAACCTTTGTCATGAACGGTCACGTCTCTTCCAACAGACGCATCAGTTCGGCGTTCAAGACAGCCTTGCTTAATTTGGCCTCACCATTAACCCCAAATTACGTCGTATTGCTTTTCACAAAACTTGCTTTTGGTTCACCTTCAGCGATGCGGCTTTGCGTCTTGTCCTCAATCGCGTGCCTTGCAAATCGGGCGCACATGTCTCGGTTAGTTGCACCTTGTCCTTGGCTGGGCGTGCCTTGTCTTCAATATAGCGCTCCTTCGTTGGGTGTCCTTGTCGTGCCGACTCACCAAGTTGTTCCAATCATTCCATTCTCTTGTTCCAATCTCTTGTTGGCTCAGCAATGGCCATGATTGAATCCTCATCAACGACTCAGATCATCTCTAAGTCGATCCATGTGAGTTTCTAGAGTAATCCCACCTTTCTCAATTAATTCCTATTAATTAAATCACTTTTCCTAAGTTATACTTAGGAAATATTTAATTATTGACTAATTAACTTAATTAAGCCATTTCTTTGTGTTTCCTCCTGAAACTTTTTCTGGGTTCTAGAGTTATAGTGTTTCTAAGCCTCTTTGACCAAAGTTTAGACTAGAACACCTATTTGATGCTATCCAACCATCAAAAATAACACTCCCTCTTAACGAGGAAGGTGTTCTAAACGATCTCATAACATCCTCCCATTCAAGTTGTTGATGTCAGACAACTGTGACAACCTGCCACTTGCCACCAACTACTGGGCAACTCTAATTTATCTGCTACACTGAGTTAAATCACCCTGCATTTGCGTTGTTGCTGACACTGTATTGTACTACCTGTACAACTGCCAACTCTGCTCTTCGCTGCAATTGATCTCCTATTGTTGCAACTACTACAACTGAGAACAAATCTATGAATCAAATGTGCCACTGGAGTGGCTCTACAACTACTTCCTGAGTCTCTCGCTGCTACTAGCCTTTGCATTGTCCATTGAATAATTGTTTGCGTTGCAACTTCTCTGCTCTGCACCACTCAACATCTGACTCTAACTAGTACTGCAACTGTCCTTCAAGAACTTACGGCGCCATCCTTAACACTGATCCATCTACTACTGAATACTATGGGACCCTGCAGCGAGGGTATTGATCCAAGAGGAAACACTTGTTCGATGCTCTCAAAGGATCCTGCCCATCTCTACGCAACTCTAGAGTATAGAGCTCAACGTCTCCCCATCTCTCTCTTGAAGGTATAGTTGCATACAATGTGAAACCTTCCTCCAACTTGGATGACAACTAGTTAATCTTTGTCGAAGCCATTGCCCACTCTTGCTTCTTCTTGTCCTTCTTCCTCTGAGGACATCGAGAACTATAGTCACCAAACTCACCACACCTGAAGCATTTGATCTTCGACAAATCTTTATTCTTCTTTTCTCCTCCCCGTGAGCCTTGTCTCTGAATGGGACCTTTCTTTGCCTTTCCCTTTGATGCAAGGACTAAATTCTCCTCCTCCTTCACACTCTTCAATCCTCTGTTGCTGCCACAAAGACTACTCTTGACTAGAGCAAGTCGCATCTACCCCTGTGTGAAGTCTATCCACAATCGATCCCAACTAGGTAGTTGATCTCGTCCAGTAATACCTTGGACAAAAATAGCCCACTCCTCGACGAAACCATTGATAGCTACATGCAACAATTCAGCTTCTTGAGGCATCTCTCCAACTACGGCAAGCTCTTTCCAGATATCCTGAATCCTGGTGAGGTATGGGGTAACTCCTCCCTTCTACATCCTAGTGGTTCTCAGCTTCTCCGTCAGAAACATCTTTCGATTCTTGGAAGGATTCTGGTATAGTGCTACAAGAGCATCCCACATTTCTTTGGAGGTATTCTTGACCGCAATGTGTCAGACTACATGATCTCAAACACCACCGCGAATCAACCACTTCGCCTTGGCCATCTCCTTATTGTAGTTCTCTAGCTACTATGGGTCTGCGTACATCTTCAGACCATGATCATCTAGGAGAAAAGTCATCCTGGCTTTCCAAATACAATAATTCGAGGCTCCATCTAGCTTATCCTATACTCAAAGTCCTACTGAGGACATTTTCTGCAAAACTCACAACTGGGAAAATAAACAGGAATCTCCTCCTTCCTGCTCAGCTGCTAGCACTACTACTCGCACTCCCTCTTGGAATGCATAGATTTTCCTGCTTCTCCTGCAACTAGAAATCACAGATTTCCTCTAGTAAACTAGATTTGAAAACCCTCTAATAAATTCCTCTGATATGTGCCTTTTCTCTTCCTTGCCCAGGATTGATCCTACCCTGCAAATCTGCTGCAAAATCAACTATACCTAGATGAAGAATTTTCTCTACGAAAACACTAATCTTTTCACCTACTGCCTACTAGAATTGCTCCTAGGTAATTCAAACTTTTCTTGGAACCCGCCACTAGAAAATTGAACCCTCTGCTCAACAACTTGAACTGCTTGGTTGGTTCTGCGCAAATTTGGAAATCGATCTGCTAGACTCCCTTTGAATCTGCACGAATTCTCTCTTCCGCCTCTGACCTTCTGATCTGATCAACTTTGCTATGATACCATGTGAAATTTTCCTTAAATTTCAGCAACTGGAAATTTATTCATCTAAATGATTAATTATGCAATTTATTTGCTACAACAAACAACGAATAAATCTCACTATAATTCTTCACAAATAAAACATTGCGGAAAATAAACAGGAACTAAGAGATATAAATGCACACACACAGTAACATTGATAGTTATTTTTGGACAATTGTCCCCGGAAAAACCCAATGCAAGAAAACCGGTGCAACAGATGAGGGTTTTATTATTATGCAGTAGTCAAATAATCTGAGCATAATCTGGACGTCGAAAACTAGCAATCCTCTACAAGATAATCTGGCCAAAAATTAGTGTGGCAAATTTTGTCTCACCTAACACTGATCCAACTCCAAAACTAGCACAAACAGCCCACTCAAACTGCCCCTGCGTCAGCCTCTGCGCTGCCTCTGTGCAGGCCAAACTCGCACTGCCTGGAAGTTGCTCTAATCAAGATGTCCAGCCCAACTCACATTATGAGAATGACTCACTTGGCATTACGGAATTTCTCCTGGCATCCAACAACTAAATCAACCCTCACTCCAGTTGAATCGAACTCCTCCTTTAAAGTTGTTTACGTAGTCCCTACACAGCCTCACTGCAGAAAACTCTTCTCTCCTGCAACTTAATATCCAAAATTGGAATTTCCAACAAAATCAATGTCTCTGCCCCTCATTGACTCTACTTCCCTTCTGGCTCGAACTTCTCTTAACTATTCAGTTGTTGTTACTGGATAACTCAATTTGCCAAAGAAATCAATCTCAAGTGTCTCTTCCTCCAACCCCATCAACCTCTTATAATCTCTCGTTGGCTCACCAACAACCATGATTAAATCCTCATCCACAGTTAAAATCATCTCTAAGTCAATCCATGTGAGTTTCTAGAGAAATCTCACCTTCTCAATTAATTCTTGTTAATTAATTACTTTTCCCAAGTTAGACTTTGGAAATATTTAATTATTGACTAATTAACTTGATTGAGCCATTTCCAGTTGTTTTCTCCTAAATTTTTTTATGGTTTATGGAGTTCTAGCGTTTCCAAGCCTTTCTGATCAAAGTATAGCTATGCCCACCTATAGCTACCTAGAAAGCAAGAGATTCAAAGATTGGTGAAGCACCAATGACAGTAAAATTTGGAAATAAAATCACCAAGGTAGCTCTAGCATGAGAAGAACTGACTTTCAAGAGGCAAAAGTAAACGCTACATGAGACAATGCTAGCACAAAAAAATCAAAGGTGTGACTTGTGATGAGCTAGTTACATACTAGTGAAGACAAACATATCTAACATGAGCATGTAGATATAGAGAGAATGAGAAAAGAATAATGAAAACAATAGAAAAAGGTAGATATAGAAAGAGAGAAAATTGGTTACGACACTAGGGTGGTACTAGCTCAGTCAAGGAGCAAAACATTAGAGGAAGGTTGTGTTGGATAAATGATTAAGCAATCCCATAGCTACAGTCTACAGGATGCAACAACCAAAACCAATGTTCCAGGTAACAAGGAGGAAGGAGCATGGTGACTAGAACCATCTAGGAAGAATTATCTCAAGTTAGGTCCTACTCATCATAATGACTTAGAGGGAATCAATCACTAGTGGGGTGACCAAAACTAGAGTTGACAAAAAGAATAAATATATAGAGAGAGCCATGTTGACCACTCCATGTCAACTACCCCATAGCTGTGCATTTTTTCGTGCATAGATTTCCATCATATCCAAGCACTCAGGTGATCCACAAATTCATCATTATCAGCGATATGTACACTGGAGTTTTGTAAATCCATTCTGCATTTTGTAACGTAAATGATCCTAGTAAGACAAATGTATGTAACAACCTAGGTAAATTTATTTTTCTCATGATGATTTCTATCATAGGAGGTTTTTTGTCTAATTGATTCATGTGTGCTTTAAAACACAGATGATTTGCAGAGTTTTTCCCTCGAGCCTCACCCCAAAGCTAAGGTGGATTTTGTCGTCAGGATTTTAAATGAGTCATAGTGTTATTTATCGAGGCTCTGTAAAAGTGATTTGGGAATAATTCTAACTATTTGGTTAAATTATTTTATTACAAGTCACTTAGTCTACTAGATCATATTTTGTGTCGCGGAAATGGGTAAATGTTCAGGGTCTGTAAGGAACGGGTGTTCCCCCTTCATGAGTTAGACATGTAATATTTCATGTGAAAAATATTTTAGCTATAATGCTAAAGTATTAGAGGGTTGGAAAAATTAATAATCCCCTCATGAGTCAATTAATTAAATTTCTGGCTAAAATAAATTAAAATGCTAAAGCCAGAAATTTAATTAATTTAGGTCCTATGAAAAATTAAATTCTCCAACAATTAAAATTCATGCGTTTTAAAGTTTTTAATTTTTGGAGGTCCCCGACCAAGGGAGTATTGAAAATTTCAAGATATTTTGGACCCTTGGACCATAGTAGTTAAGTCAAAGTCAACTTTTTGAGGTAATTAACTCAAAATAATCATTTTTAGTTAATTAAAAGGAAATAAAAGTGAAAGTCGAATTTCCTCAAAAAGTAACTTTATTTCAACAATAATGATTAAAAGATCATTTGATATTTATCAACGGTTGAGATTGCTTTGACGTGGATCAAGCCAACTAGCCTAAGCAAGATACCAGATTTCCAAGAGTTATATCAGCAATCAAAAGATTGCTTTCGGATTTCAAGCAGAGAACCAAACAGTGAGTAATCCATTTAGGGTTCGAGGATCATATCAGGAACAAGAGATCTTGTGGTTTAGGAGGAAAACGAAACTAGTAGTTCCAGGTTGGAAGGAAAGTTGACAGATCTTCAGGGATAGTTTCAATAACCCTAGATTTTAAGGCAAAAAATCATCAGTCAAAGACAAATGTCAGAAAATCAGCAATAGAGGGTTAGTTGAGCATATCTTGGCCATCAAGATCTGTGTATTCACATTTTCAACAGCGGAAAATAATTCCAGATCCAAGGGATTTGACTCAAGCAGTTCAATAATTTGAGAGATTATACAATCAATTTCTAGATTTAGTTTTATTTTAATTTATTATTTCATTTTATTTCCAAAAAGCTAGTGATAGCTTTGAGATGTAATTATCATATATTATTTGATTTGTAATATGTGGGGGTTGGAATTTGATGCCAAAACCCTGACATTTTTTGTAAAGACTTCTACTTCAAAATTTTCAATCAAAGGTTTTTGGCTTCAGTTTTATGACCGAATTTGTTTCAAATGTATGTTCTTTCCTATAATTCCATATCTTTATTTTTGCATACATGTGGGGGTGTGTTGGTATTCAGGAAAGGTTGGGTTGAGTATCACCCCTCCCCCCGAAATCCCACCATGAAGTTATTTTCATTAATGAGTAAATCAGAATGACAGTGTGTCACTGTTGATGCCTCAACATCACAAGATTGTCGCTATCTAAACATTTCTTGTATGTATTTTGTTTAGCTGTTGAGAGTGTCTCTTCACGCTTTCTGATCTTATTAGCTAGTCTAAGTGTTCAGTGTGAATAACTACGCTAAATTTTAACACTTGAGGGATCCCCCTCTAGTTCAAGGACCAACTTGAACCTAAAGTTGGTTGAGTTGGTTTCTCGAGGCAGTTTCACAGCCAAGAACAGCCTTCGAGAAACAAATACAAAACTTATATTTAACAAAAGAGTTGTCTTCATTTTGCAGCATTTTGAAGGATGCGAAAGATGTGAAAATGGTAACATCGCTACCAAAATAGGTTATAATCCGACAATGGTCATGTTAGAGTTTTACCTTTAAGAGGGTAGAAGGTGACACTGACTCCGTGACAAGGACACGAGAAAACAAGGGGCATATTGACATTGCTTTAACACCATCAAAAATAAAAGGCAGAAATTTCCATATTAAAAAATAAAGGGCATTTAAAGTGGATGAAATAGCTATGAAGCTAAGAGGTACCTATGCCCACATGTAACTACCTAGGGTGCAAGATATATGAAGACTAGTGAAGCACCAAAGGCAGGGTATAAGCCAAAAAACATGGTAAGGTTCTTCTCGTAGAAATAAATTACCTCAACCAAGCCAATGTCTAGCCCTATAAGTTCATATGTCAACATGTGTGATGTGAAAAGGGGCTAAATTGTTAATTTATGGTATGTTCTATGCTTAGAGCAATTTACTTCTCTTTCTTATTATTATTCACAGATTAGCAATCACATGTGCATAAGTAAAGTGCAGATAGAACATTAAACGATCAACAAAAAACAAGCCAAGACAAGAGACACAAGATGTGGCGGCTAGCCAAGGACAAACCCCAATATGGGGAAACCCTTTGATCAAATCTTCTTTTATCTTCAATAATTCAGCACAGAGAAATAGTACAAAAATTTGATTTATATCAGTAGTAGAAAACCCTAGATCAGCAGCATCAGCATTAGCGGCTTCATCATCAAAACTAGGGCAGTCGATATCTCGCAAACCGACTGTCAGATCGGCTTAATTCCACCACCAAAAAATGCGGCCTTCAAAGGAGGTCCAAATGAACCTACAGTGCAGTTTTGAGGAGGGGATCTTCTAGTCAACGTTGGTCAAACTTTGGTTCTGCAGTTGCAGCACTAAATTCTACGTCCTTCCTTCCACCTGTGTGAGAGAGAGTCACCTACTGCGCAGGAGAGAAGAGACTCTTTACTACGCTGGAGAGAGAGAGATGTGATGAGTTGAGTGAGTCCAAATGAGGAAAAGTCCTCCTGTATTTATACACATCTGATGATATTTGAATAGATGCGACTGTTGGGCTTCTGAGCCTACATGAGTTGTTGGTAGGCTTGATAATAATTCCATAATCAAAATAAATTCATATCTCCATAAATACTTATCGGAATCGGATGATCTTTAGATCAATCCTACACCTCTCGACGAGAGGAGTCTAATAAAAATATTATCAGCCATGAATAAGATGACCCACATGGAGTTTGGCCCTAGTTGCCAATTTTAACACTCCCTCTCAACTAAGGAGAACTCCATATGCAATCTGTCTGTCAGTCGCTACTATTCATCCATCAAATGCACTGCCTTGTACAGCCTGACCCTTGCCCTGCTCAGCTCTATTCTGCCTGTTCTGCTTTGTCTTGTTCTGCCCTGTACTGATCTGCACTGCCCTGCTTTGTTCTACTCTGATCTACTTTGTTCTGTTTTGCTCTGCTTTTGTCCGAATTATGAAGAAGAAGAAATGATCGACGATGCATCATACTAACTCAAAGTCAGTCTCAGAGTATGTACCACTGGTCCCAGACCAGTCTCAACCAACCCGAAGTCAGCGTCATAGTGAGTACAACTCCTACCACTGGTCCCAGACCAATATCATCCTCCACTGACTCAAAGTCAGTCTCGGAGTGCGTACCACTGGTCCCAGACTAGTCTCAACCGACCCAAAGTCAGTGTCATAGTAGGTACCACTCCTACCACTAGTCCCAGACTAGTATCATTGATCCCAGATCAATGAAGGTCATCCTAGCATAGGGAGTACAGTAGATACAACGATGCGTCCATCGGTACTACTATGGTCCCTAACTTCATTTCCCTGCTCATTGATCATATGAGAGGTACTTCCCATGACTCCCTGACTGCATGGGTAGGATGCCTTGACAGGAGAACTTAATCAATCCCGTCCTCACAAGAGAACTAATCATCCTGCTACAATTTGTCATGGAGAACACATCATCCAGACCTCACAGGAGAACTAATCATCCTGCTACATAGTCGCCACGGGGTGATATAAGGAAGGTTTTGATTCTTTTACCCTGTCGTCATATGTCGCTCCAAGAAGTACCCCGCGCCCCCCCGGAGCTCCCAAAGCTCAATATATCATACAGGACCCTCATTAGAGGATTTCTGAACGACACCAAGTCGTTCTCGGAAAGTCAAGAATTTGACCTTTCCTAGGGGCTTTGTCAGAATGTCGGCGACCTGTTCATCTGTACCGATATGTTGGACCCTGATAGCTCCCCACTGCACCATATCTCGAATAAAGTGGTACTTGATATTGATATGCTCGGAGTGATCATGAAATACAGGATTCTCTGACAAACGAATCCCACTCTGGTTGTCGCATAGGATCACGGTGGTATCCAGTGTAAATCCAAACAGCTCACTGAAGAGCTTCCGAACCAGACTACCTCACAAGATGCCATGCTAGCAGCAATATATTCTACTTCGACGGTGCTCAGGGCCACCAACTTCTGTTTCTGCTCATCCAGGATATCAAAGCAGATCCCAAGGAGAAACAGCACCCGGAAGTGCTCTTACGATCTACCACACTGCCTGCCCAATCAGCATCAGTGTATCCAAGTAGTCTCACATCTCTGGCAGTGTATCTTAACCCATAAGTGATTGTGCCACGAAGATATCTCAACAGATTCTTGGCACTAATCCAATATATGTGGTGAGGTTCAACCATATGTTGACTCAACGTGTTGACTGCGGAGCATATATCTGGACAGGAGTTCACTAAGAACATTAATGCTCCGATGAGTTGATGATACTCAGTGGCATTTCGTAAAACAGGTCCAGCAGCGCTACCACTTAGCTTCTTAAAGTCAAGCTCCATCGAAGTAGTTACAGGCTTGCAGTCTACCATACTGAATCTTTCCAATATCTTCACCGCATATCTTCCTTGAGATAGGAAAATTTCCCTTGGCTTCTGCCAGACTTCAAGTCCTAGGAAATAGTGCATCAGTCCTAGGTCCTCTATTTCAAATTCAGAAGCCAACTCCCTCTTACATTTGTGAATGAGAGGGTTTGCACCTGTTAATAATAAGTCATTCACATACAATACCAGTATGAGAGACTTGTCATCTTCAACCTTGAAGTAGAGGTTAGGGTCGACTTCACTCCTAGTGAATCCCAACTTCATCAAGTAGTTGTCGATCCTTTCATACCATGCTCAGGATGCTTGCTTTAGCCCATAGAGAGCTTTCTTCAACCTGCACACATGAGATTTTTTATCATGAATCTCAAATCCTTCGGGCTGCTCCATGTAGACCTCTTCTTTGATCAAACCATGTAAGAACGTTGTCTTGGCATCCATCTGATGTAGATTCCATCATTGTGAAGCCGCAAGGGCTATAATTGAGCAGATGGTGGTATATCTGGCAATAGGTGCAAATATCTCGTCATAATCTATACCTTCCTTCTGGGAGAAGCCACGAGCGATAAAACGAGCCTTATATTTTTTGGTACTTCCATCTGCTGCATTCTTTATCTTGTAAAGCCATTTAGAAGTGACAACTGTCTTGTCCTGGGGTCTGGGAACTACTTCCCAGACATCATTCTTCATAATAGACTCATATTCTTCAGTCATAGCATCCTTCCATACTTGATGCTTGACGACATCTGAGAATGATGAAGGCTCATTTTGTATGATCGTGCTCATGATGGTCAGGTATCCCTGATACCTGTTGGGTTTCTTACTTTCACGGAAGGTTCCTCGGGGTGCAGTGTGTCCTTCAACATCATCGAGTAGCCCCCTAAGCCAAGAGGGCCTCTTCCTAGAAGAGGAGGGCTTAGGTTGATCAATAGGATCCATGGGTTCTTCCACATCAGGGATTATTTCATCATCTTTCTCTTTCGGTTCCCTAGTGTCGGTTTCTTGAGAGTTCCTTAAAGTTGGAAGATTTTCCACCTTGCTGAGGGCTATATCTTCATCAAAGGTGACATCATGACTAATCACGACTTCCCTTTGACTGGCAACATAGATTCTATAGCCTTTAGTATTTTCACCATAGCCCACGAAGATTCCTTTCTTTCCAGATGCACCCAATTTATTCCTTTTCTATTTCGGCACATGAAAATATACAGGGCTTCCAAAAATTCTAAAATGAGATGCGTCAGGTTTCTTACTGATGAACATTTCTTTAGGAGTCTTGGAACCCAATGCTTGATGAGGGCATCGGTTTTGTACATATACAGCGGTGTTTGCAGCTTCGGCCCATAGAAACTTCGGAAGTCTTTGATCATGGAGCATGGCACGGACAACTTCCACAATGGTATGGTTCTTCCTTTCTGCTACACCATTCTGTTCAGGATTATATGGTGTAGTAGTCTCCCTCTTGATGCCAGCCTCTTTACAAAAGTCATGAAACTCGTTAGACTCATATTCATCCCATTATCAGTCCTTAAGATCTTGATCTTCTTTTCGGTTTGATTCTCGATCAGGGCTTTGAAGTGTCGAAACCAAGAGAACACTTCATCCTTCTTTTTCAAGAAGTATATCCAAGTCTTTCGAGAATAGTCATCTGTAAAAGTAAGATAATATAAATATCCTCCCAAGGAGTTCACAGGCATCATACCAGATATGTTTGAGTGAACCAGTTGTAATATATCGGAGGTCTTGCTTTGGCTTGAGGGGAATGGTCCCCTTTTGAGCTTTCCTTCGGCACATCCCGGACATACACCTTCTTTCTCTACTCGGAATTCGGGCATCCCTGTTACCATTTGTCTTACATCGTGTAGAGCTTTATAATGAAGGTAGGCAAACCTTCAATGCCAAAGTTCAGACTGAACAGATGTGTCACAAGACATGACACCTAGTGGACTTCCACCGACTTGATTTAATGAATCAACTCGAAACCCAAGAGTGAAGGCATCTTTAACATTATTTTTCCATATACATACCTTGCCATCGCTGAAGGTCACCTTGTAGCCTTTGTCTTCCATTGCTAAGATGGACACCAGGTTCTTCTTGCGGTCAGGTACATATAATACATCCTGTAAGTGGATCGTATTTCATTGATTCAATTTAAGAGAGACATTGCCTACACCTTTCACGGGATATTTCATATTATCTCCAAGGACAAATTCCAGGTTAGTTTCCTTCTCTATTAGATTATGGAGAACTTCTTTGTAACCAGTGAAATGCCTTGATGCACCACTATCAATGAGCCAAATTCCCATTGAGTTTGAAGGAGCAGAGGTAGATAGAGCAGCTGGTAAATAATATTCATCCTGCTTATTTTCAACAATGTTAGATTCATACCCGGAATTTCTAGCCTTCTTGAATGGTTGTCCTCTTCCTTGATTACCAGCGCTCCTTTTACCTTTGCTATTAGATTTCCCATTCCTTTGATTGCCATGAGAGGAATTTTGATCATTGTCCCAGTGTGAGATCTTTCTATCAGGACACTCCTTCACATAGTGTCCTGGTTTATCGCAAATGTAACATCGTCCTTTTCTTCCACCCTTAGGTCCAGCCTTTCTTTTTGGTTTAGTCCCGGAATTATTTCTTTTCTTAGCATGAGAAGAAAAGGCAATAGGAGGACCTTTAGGCATGGGCATTTCTTGCTCTTCAACCCTTGTTTCTTCTTGAATGCATCTAGCCATTAATTCCTCGAAACCAGGAATTACATTATTGTTCAAAAGAGTAGTCCTGAACACGTACCATTCGGATGGTAATCCTCCAAGAGTTGTGAGTGCCATTTCCCTATCGATAATAATCTCCCCAATAGATAGGAGATCGTTCCTGATCTTGGTGATCCTTAAGAAGTATGCTTGCATACTCTCATCTTTGTCCTTCTTAATTTCCTTTAGCTTATTTCTAAGAAACAAAACTTGATTTGCATCATTAACTTTAAATAAATTCACCAATCTATCGTAGATTTCCTTGGAGGTGTTCAGATCGGAGATGTAGGCCACCAAGCGCTTGTCGATAGAGTCCTGGATGATCTTCTTTGTTTTGACTTTGCCGGTTTTCCATTTGTTCCTCGCAGCAGTGGGTGCATTTGATGGAGGCTCAACAATATTGCCTCTCACATGGTCCAACACTCCTTGATCTTCTAAGGTTAGATCGATAGACATCTTCCATCTGTAATAGTCAGTTTTCTCACAGAGCTTGTCTTCGGCAGGGAAGAGTGTTGAGGACCCCATAGTTCTTTTAGGATAGCCTTGCCAATCTTTTCTCCGGTGATTGCTCTTGCTCTTACTCGGGCTTTGTCTTCACCTCAGCTCCGATACCATGTTAATTTATGGTATGTTCTATGCTTAGAGCAATTTAATTCTCTTTCTTATTATTATTCACAAATTAGCAATCACATGTGCATAAGTAAAGTGCAGATAGAACATTATACAATCAACAGAAAACAAGCCAAGACAAGAGACACAAGATGTGGCAGCTAGCCAGGGACAAACCCCAATATGGGGAAACCCTTTAATCAAATCTTCTTTTATCTTCAATAATTCAGCAGAGAGAAATAGTACAAAAATCTGATTTATATCAGTAGTAGCAAACCCTAGATTAGCAGCATCAGCATTAGCGGCTTCATCATCAAAACTAGGGCAGTCGATATCTCGCAAACCGACCGTCAGATCGGCTTAATTCCACCACCAAAAAATGCAGCCTTCAGAGGAGGTCTAGATGGACCTACAACGCAGTTCTAAGGAGGGGATCTTCTGGTCAATGCTGGTCAAACTTTGGTTCTGCAGTTGCAGCACTAAATTTTGCATCCTTCCTTCCACTTGTGTGAGAGAGAGTCACCTACTGCGCAAGAGAGAAGAGACTCTTTACTATGCTGGAGAGAGAGAGAGATGTGATGAGTTGAGACTCTTTACTGCGCTGGAGAGAGAGAGAGAGATGTGATGAGTTGAGTGAGTCCAAATGAGAAAAAGTCCTCTTTGTATTTATACACATCTGATGATATTTGAATAGATGCGACTATTGGGCTTCTGAGCCTACATGAGTTGTTGGTAGGCTTGATAATAATTCCATAATCAAAATAAATTCATATCTCCATAAATACTTATCGGAATCGGATGATCTTTAGATCAATCCTACACCTCTCGACGAGAGGAGTCTAATAAAAATATTATCAGCCACAAATAAGATGACCCACATGGAGTTTGGCCCTAGTTGCCAATTTTAACATAAATAGGACGACAACTCCTCCAAAAGTGTTCATAGATCAAGTTGAGGGGTTTCCAAGGTAAGAATATATCCTCATAATCATCCAAGCAACCTCGTCAATTGCAAAATAGATGGAAATAAAGGGCATCAAAAGTGGCAAAGTTGATGAAATAGCTATGAAACTACGAGATAGCTATGCCCACTTGTAACTACCTAGGGTGCAAGAGATACAAAGACTGGTAAAGGACCAAGGAAGGCAAGATTTGGAAATACGATCACCATGGTAGCTCTAGCATTAGAAGAAGTGAATTTCTAGAGGCAACAGAAAAGGCTACATGAAACAATGCTAGCACAAAACAAGCAAAGGTGTGAGTTGCGATGAGCTAGTGGCATACTAGTGAAGACAAAAATATCTAACATGAATATGTAGATGTTGAGAGAATGAGAAAAGAAGATTGAAAACAATAGAAAAAGGTTGATATAGAATGAGAGAAAATTGGTTATGACACTAGGGTGGTACTAGCTAAGTCAAGGAGCATAATATTAGAGGAAGGATGTGTAGGATAAATGATTAAGCAATCCCATAGCTGCAGTCTACAGGATGCAACAACCAAAACCAACATTCCAAGGAACTAACAAGGAGGAAGGAGCATGTTGACTAGAACCATCTATGAAGAAGTATCTCAAGTTGGGCCCTACTCATGATAATGACTTAGAGGGAATCAATCACTAGTGAGGTGACCGGAAATAGAGTTGACAAAACAAGAAAATATAGAGAGAGGCAAAAACAAAAAAATGGAAAAGAATGTCTTCCCACCATTGGCATGAATGATTCACAAGTGGGAGACTACTATGGCATGCTAAAAATTTGAACATGGTAATCTCATTATCCAAGCAAGCTATATACCTCCACTGATAACATTTTTGGGTTGGATCAAGTAGAGGCAAAAGCAACACCAACTCCTTAGCCCAGAAAAATTTACAAGAAAGTCACTTTTCATCCACAAGGTAAAGAAGACTAACACAATAAGCAAAGTATGCCAAATGTAAACAAAACCATCGAATATAGAGGGTCATCCCCTAAAGGTTGAAATCTTTTAAGATCAAGACACTCAATATCCCTCCCGAAGGCATGGTATAAGCCTCAAAACATGGTGAGGTTTCCCTCCTAGAAATAACTTCCCTCAAGCAAGCCAATGTCTATCCTCAAAATAAGGGTGTCACGCCACCAGGGCACACCTTTGAGCTATGAGCTTCCCGAGTCCCTTGAGGTGTGCGGCACCGACGCGCTTTCTCCTAAATGGTAAACTAACTTGAGTTTACTAATGTCAGTACTATGCCTCTAGCACATGTACCCTATATTGAGATCGATATCTTATACTTGCAAAATTGGTGTTCAATCAAATCTCACTATAAAAGCCACTTCAAAACGTAACTTCAATTAGAGTGTACTTCAATTAACTTAAGTTCAGCTATAATCACATTCATTCATAAACAACACGAATCATGTACATAAATAACACATCACTAAATGAGAGGGGGAACTCCCAAAACAATTTCCAAAATGCTCTTTGACGATAAAACTTCAATACACAAAACTTCAGATTATAATGGACTTTGGTTCGGTTAGGAGGAACTCCAAACAGTTCGCTGCCACAACCCTTCACAGGTACAAATATACAATAACCGAGTTTCGACCCTTCAACTAGAGACCCACAACCAAAAGTAATAAATAACAAAGTTTCGACCCTTCGACCTACACACAACCTCAGTAAAAATACCCCAAGGTGTACCACCCTCAGCAATACTACATTCCACAAGCTTGCACAACTTCCTTCCGCAGCTTGCTTTAGAGAGCAAGCTCCTTTATGAGACCCAACTCTCTTCTTCCTTCGTTGTCTCCTTTTCTTGCGATGACAAGTTGTTGATATTCGGTTGATTGACGTTCTAACTCCCCTCCTATCATCTTATATATATGAGTCACCCTCCATGAACAATTGTGTCTCTTCCAAGGGACGTGTCAGTTGGGTGTTCGAGTCGACCATAAATTCCAAATTATGTCGCATCATTTGTCGCATACAAGCTTTCCTTCAATTCAACGTCGTTCGTGTGCCTTCACATCTCAACCTTGATCGTGTACCTTCACAACTCAGGAGGAGGCATCTTAGCTAAGCAAGCTTTTTCTTTGTTCAAGCGTATCTCGGATAGACGCACCTTGTCTTCAATCGGGTGCACCTTGGCTAGGCACCCTCATCGTGCCGACTCTCAAATTTTTTACAACCATTCCACCAAACTCATCTCAGGTGTGTTCTTTGTGTGCTCGTCTCACCAAAGTCTTTCCATAAAACTCCTCTCAAGCACGCCCTTCGTGCCAACCAAGTCATTCCACCGGACTCGATCTGGGCTAACTCAAGCATGCTCGGGAGCCTAGCCTAAGGACTTGACATCCTCCCACACGTCAAAATGGTTGGCGTCCTCAACAACACACCCCTCAACAAACTTCTTAACCAAATCCTGAAGACTGTCCTCATCATGAACAACCTTCGCATCAATTGTCTTCATCAATACAGAAGAATCTCATCTCTGACCTATATCCAATGTCTATGCATGTATCGCAACCTGTAAGAATGACATGTGTTCGATCCCCTCTTGCAATCGACTAGTCAGGTAGCTAATCTGACCATAGCATCAACTCCACAACAACACAGGCACCCAAACATGTGTAACCATTGTCACCTCTTTCCATATCACACAATATTTGCTTCGATTATGCTCATCGTGAGGTGCCATTCAATGGAATTGCAAGCTCCCAACGGTCTCACCATCTCGAGCAAGTGATAGTAAGCTCATCTGCTTCATGAGCTTCAAAAAGATGGTGGTGTGGGGAAGTCATACGACTTCGCTTTCACAACACAAGGCCATCTCTCCTCGTCTCCGAGAAGAATCCACCCATACCTGCCATGAACCCTGCATACTTCTCTATAATATACTCCTCTTCACGTATAAGCCTCAAAACATGATGAGGTTTCCCTCCTAGAAATAACTTCCCTCGGGTAAGCCAATGTCTAGCCTCAAAATATGGGTATAATGCCACCAGGGCACACCTCTGAGCTATGAGCTTCCCGAGTCCCCTGAGGTGTGCGGCACCGGCACGCTTTCTCCTCAACAGTGAAACCAACTTGAGTTTACTAATGCTCGTACTATGCCTCTAGCCCATGTACCCTATATTGAGACTGATATCTTATACTTGTGAAATTGGTGTTCAATCAAATCTCACTACAATAGCCACTTCAAAACTTAACTTCACTTACAGTTTACTTCAAATTAACTTAAGTTCAGCTATAATCACATTCATTCATAAACAACACGGATCATGTACATAAATAACACTTTAATAAACGAGCGGAGGAACTCCCAAAACAATTTTCCAACTACTCTTTGACTATAAAACTTCAATACACAAAACTTCAATTTATAATGGGCTTCGGTTTTGTTAGAAGGAACTCCAAACATTTCACTACCACAACCCTTCACAGATACAAATATACAATAACCAAGTTACAACCCTTCAACTAGCGACCCACAACCAAACCCAATAAATAACCAAGGTGTGGCCCTTCGACCTACACACAACATCAATACACAAATACCCCACGGTATAACACCCTTAGCAATACCGTGTTCCACAAGCTTGTACAACTTCCTTCCGCAACTTGCTTTAAGGAGCGAGCTCCTTCATGCGACCCAACTCTCTTCTTCCTTCGTTGTCTCCTCCTTTTCTTGCAATGACAAGTTGTTGATCTTCATGTTGATTGATGTTCTAACTCCTCTCTTATCATCTTATATATATGAGTCACCCTCCATGAACAGTCGTGTCTCTTCCAAAAGACGTGTCAGTTGGTCGTTTGAGTCGACCTTCCTTCGTTCGAGCCAACAATGAACTCCAAATTATGTCGCATCATTTGTCGTATACAAACTTTCCTTCAGTTCACCATCTGTCGTGTGCTTTCGTGTCTCATCTTCAATCGAGTAACTTCCCAACTTGGGCAGGTGCGTCTTAGCTAGGCAAGCCTTGTCTTCAGTCAGGCGCATCTTGTCTGGGAGTGCCTTGCCTTCAGTCAGGTGCACCTCGACTAGGCACCCTCGTCGTGGCGTCTCTCAAATTCATTCCAATCATTCCACCAAACTCATCTCAGGTGTGTTCTTCATGTGCTCGTCTCACCAAGGTGTTTCCATCGAACTCATCTCAGACGCACCCTTCGTGCCAACCAAGTCCTTCAACCAAACTCGACTCGGCCTAACTGGGGCGTGCTTAGGTGCCTAGCCTAAGGGCTTGACATCTTCCCCCACGTCAAAATGGTTGTCATCCTTGACAACACCTCGACAAAATTCTTAACCAAATCCTAAAGATTGTCCTCATCATGAACAACCTTCGCATCAACTTGTCTTCATCGATACAAAAAATAATCATCTCCGACATATATCCCATGTATATGCATGTATCGCAACCTATAATAATAAAATGTGTTGGATCCCCTCGTGCAATCGACTAGTGAGGTAGCTAATTTGACTGTAGCATCAACTCCACAAGAACACATGCACCCAAACATGTACAACCATTGTCACCTATTTCCATGTCACACAATCTTTCCTCCAATTATGCTCATCATGAGGCGACATTTGATGGAATCTCAAGCTCCCAGGGGTCGCACAATCTCGGGCAATTGACAATAAGCCCATCTCCTTCATGAGCTTCAAAAAGATGGTGGTGTGAGGAAGTCATACAACTTGCTTGTCAACATCACAAGGCCATCTCTCCTTGTCTCTGAGAAGAATCCAACCTTGCCTGGTATGAACCCACCATACTTCTATACAATATACTCCTCTTCACGTTGATCCTTGATCGTGTGCATTCGCAAATCAGACAGAAGCATCTTGCTTGGGCGCACCTTGTCTTTTTTGGGTGCGCCTTGTCTTCGATAGAGTGTGCCATGGATGGGTACCCTTATCGTGTCGCCTCACCAAGTCATTCCAATTGTTCCACCGAACTCATCATGGGCGCACTCTTCGTGTGCCCGTCTCACCAAAGTTTTTCCATCAAACTCATTTCGGTCACACTCTTCATGTCGTCCAACTCGTTCCACCAAACTTGACTCGGCCTAACTGGAGCACATTTGAGCGCCTAAGCAAAAGAAGAATGAAAACAATAGAAAAAAGTAGATATAGAATGAGAGAAAAATGGCTACAACACTAGGGTGGTACTAGCTAAGTCAAGGAGCAAAAGATTAGAGGAAGGATACGTTGGATAAATGATTAAGCAATCCCATAGCTACAGTCTACAAGATGCAACAACCAAAACCAACGTTCCAAGGAAGTAACAAGGAGGAAGAAGCATGTTCACTAGAACCATCTAGGAATAAGTATCTCAAGTTGGGCCCTACTCATGATAATGACTTAAGAGGGAATCAATCACTACGGAGGTGAGCAAAAATAGAGTTGAAAAAACGAGAAAATATAGAGAGAGAGGCAAAAATAAATAAATAAATGGAAAAGACTAATTCATGCCATTGGCGTTAATGATTCACAAGTGGGAGACTACTATTGCATGCTAAAAATTCAAACATGGTAATCTCATTGTCCAAGCAAGCTATATAACTCAAATGATAATATTTTTGGGTTGGCTCAAGTAGAGACAAAGGCAACACCAACTCCTTAGCCTAGAAAATTTACAAAAAAGTCACTTGTCATCCACAAGGAAAGGAGACTAAAACAATAAGCAAGGTATGCCAAATGTAAAAAATACCATCGAAGATAGAGGGTTGTCGCCAAAAGGATGAAATCTTTTAGGATCAAGAGGCTCAATATCCCTACCAAACGCATGGTGTAAACCTCAAAAAATGGTGAGGTTTCCCTCCTAGAAATAACTTCCCTCAGGCAACCCAAAGTCTATCCTCGAAATCTAAGTGTGACGCCATTAGGGCACACCTCTGAGCTATGAGCTTCCCGATTCCCATGAGGTGTGCGGCACCAGCGCGCTTTCTCCTCAATGGTGAAACCAACTTGAGTTTACTAATGCTCGTACTATGCCTCTATACCGAGACATATAACTTATACTTGCGAAATTGGTATTCAATCAAATCTCGCTACAATAGCCACTTCAAAAATTAACTGCAATTACACTTTACTTCAATTAACTTAAGTTCAACAATAATCGCATTCATTCATAAACAACATGAATCATATACATAAAGAACACTTCAATAAACGAGAGGGGGAACTCCCAAAACAATTTCTCAACTGCTCTTTGAATATAAAACTTCAATACACAAAACTTCGATTTATAATGGACTTCGATACGATTGGGAGGAACTCCAAACAGTTCACTACCACAACCCTGTTAGTTTTTGGTAGATTCGGATGTGCTCTATCCATGAAAATTGGTGGAGAGGCTAAGGCACATGAGTTCTAAAGAAACCAGAAACCATTTGGTGAAATTCCACCTGGACTATATTTTATTAAAATAATTAATATTTATAATGGGGTAAGTATTAATGGGTATTAATAAAAATATGGGTGAGAATGTTCTAGAATGCGAATCAAGTCAAGTTTTAATCTTAGTCGTTGATTAGAGACTTAAACTCGACCTTTGAAGTCACAATGAGAAAAGTATAAGGAGGAGGCTTGGGGTTCATTTCGAAAAACACACAGAGAGAACGAATTAATCTGGAGTTCGATTTCTAGGGCTAGGATGCTGAGAAATTCGAACTAGGTGATCATTCTGCAACAGAGGGGCAGGGATAGTTCGGGAATACTGGACAGAGAGGCGAAGAGCCACTACTGGACGCAGCGCATCATCTAGAGGGACTGGCGCTGGGCCAGTCTAGGCCCACGCAGGCCTGACACAACGCCAGAAAGGCCAGTGCAGAGGAGAAAATTCCCTCACGCAGAAATTCAGAATTCAACCGGAGAGTTGTTGGAACAGCCGGGAGAGGTTGACACAGAAGGTCCATGAGGCAAAAGAGACAGCGCAGGGCTGACGCAGAGCCTGTAAGGCTAACGCATGGCCTACGTAGGGCCAGCGCAGAGATAGCCAGAGTTAGCCAGTTCTGTTGCCGATCAACCAGAAACTGTCGGGTGAAGTGAGGTAATCTCACTCAGTGTTCCGCCATTATATTTTTTCTCTGTAACTGAATTGTCAGGAGGGCATCCATAATTGTATTCAAAACTACTACTTAATAATATAAAACCCTCATAGTTGTTGCACTGGTTTTCCCGCATTTGGCTTTTCCGAGGACTATTTTGTCCAAAAATAACGATGTCCTATGTATATCTTGTTCTTTGCTCAGTTTCTTGTTTCATGTAATCAAATTAAATTGGTGTAAGCTGCAGAAGTAATTTACTTCAGTATTATTCAAAAAATAACTTGATAATGTATATTAAAATCAAGTAGGAGAAGTAAACTCAGTTTTTCTACAGTAGGGGTTCCTTGAATGTAGGAATTTTCACATGGTATTGGAGCATTGATTTTGAAACAGGAAGAGCAGATACAACGCTGAGCAAAGAGACCAATAGCTGTGTTTGGCAGAAATTCGAATCCCCTTGAAGGGATTGCGCAGTCCTTGCCGGGAAAGCAAAGATTCTGAGGAAATCCCTCTCTGAGAGAGTCGATAGAGAGGTACCATTTCCAGTTCGTAAGCTTGCAGAGGCATAGGGAGTGACGTAGAGCCTCAGCGCAGTGCTTGAAGGGCGTAGTTTCTGCCGGGGCAGAAACATGTCGAAAAAGAGCAAAGACACATAGAAGGGGAATTTTCTCCTAAGAGGACTTTTCTCGCCAAAAGTCCAAATTTTTCACTTGTCGAGTAGCAGACCAGTGGTGTGCAGTGACTATAGGAGTCAATTCGACAATTTGGGTGAGATGGCATCACATGGGCTCAGAGATCAAGACAGGTTGGAAGGAGCTTCCAACTATGTCATATGGAAAGCAAGAGTCTCAGTTGTTCTGAAGGAGTACGATCTCGAAGCCTACGTCAAGAGTGTTTTGGTTGTTCCCACAGACAATGATCAGAAGAAGAAGTACAAGGCAGAGCAGAGAAAGGCAAAGAGGTTCATACTCAATGGAGTTCAAGATCATGTGGTCTCACACTTGCAGGGCAAAGATACAGCCCGTTAAATGTGGGAAGCTTTGTCTTCATTGTATGAAGGTTCTTTCGAACAGTGGAAGATGTACTTAGAACAAAAGTTGCAGCGGACATTGATGCAGAAGGGGGAAGGGGTTAATTCCTATCTTCAACGTCTTCAGGACACCAGAGACCAGCTTGTTGCAGTGGGGTCTACTCCTCAGTCTACCGCAATGGTAAGGACGGCCCTAAATGGAGTCTCGGATGAATGGCAAGTCTTCGTCCAAAGTATATTAGGCGGGGAAAGACTACCTTCATGGGAGGAGATGTGGGCAGCCCTTCAACAGGAAGAATTAAGGAGGGATCTAGTTAAGGTCAACCTCAATGGCAGCAGTGGGAGTGGCACGAAGACCAAGGAGGAGGAAGAGAACGCAGCTCTAGCATCAAAGGGACAGCAAAAGTAGAAGCGGAAGAAGAACATTTTGAAGGTGAAATGTTTCAGATATGGCGAGATGGGCGACTTTGCATCCCAGTGTCCTTTGAAACAAAAGGATAAGGATGAGAAACATGATCCTAAGGCTACTCCAGCAAAAATGACGAAGATGAGTTTGCCATGAATGCCCATGCATCTCTGGGAGGGAAATGGGGTGATATTGAACTCTAGTAGGGAGGACTACATGTGGGCAGGATCCTTGAGGAGTCCACCCCTTGGATCAATTCCTTGCTACAAGAGCCCGAGATTCAGCAGTAGTGAGACGGACTTAGTGTCAGATGATGCAATGGGTTGTTTGGAGAGATAGATGCAGTAGCCTAAGACCAGAGATTGATCAGCGCAGAGCAAGGTTGGCAACAATGCAGATGGCACAGTGCAAAAGTCAACAGCAGCGCAGAAGATTCAGAGGGTCAGAGACTAGTAGCAGTGAGATTCCAACATTCACATGGTATTATGCTAAACACAGTTAATTCAGAAATTTTTGATGCTTTTTCGTTGCTGAGCAGCAACAATTAGAAAATGACACAGTGCAGAGCTAGCAGTGGCAGTGTTAGCAGCAGATGCAGAGGGAGTTGTAGTACAGATGCGGCAGTGGCAATGGCAGTGTCATAGGCAGCAGTATAGTAGCAACAACACAATGTTGGTGGCAGCAACAGTGTGGAGAGGAGATGCTTCAGAGACAAAGCAGCATGCAATTGAACATTGTTGCTAGAGCACTTTCCTCGCTAAGAGGGAGTGTTAGTTTTTGGTAGCATTGGATGTGCTCTAGCCATGAAAATTAGTGGAGAGGCTAAGGCACATGAGTTCTAAAGAACCCAAAAACCATTTGGTGAAATTCCACCCGAATTGTATTTTATTAAAATAATTAATATTTTTAATGGGGTTCCTAAGTCTAAACTTAGGGAAATTAAAGTATTAATGGGCATTAATCAAAATATGGGTGAGAATGTTCTAGAAAGCGAATCAAGTCAAGTTTTAATCTTAGTTGTTGATTAGAGACTTAATCTCGGCCATTAAAGTCTCAAAAAGAAAAGTATAAGAAAGAGTCATGGGGTTCACTTAGAAACACACACGGAGAGAACGAATTGATCTGGAGTTCGATTTTTGGGGCTAGGAACATGAGAAATTCGAACTAGGGGGTAGAGAGGCAGAGAGCCACTAGTGGAGGCAGCGCAACATCTAAAGGGACTGACGCTGGGCCAGTCTGGGCCCACGCAATCCTGACACAGAGCCAGAAGGGCCAGTGCAGAGGAGAAGCTAACCTCACACAGAAATTCGGAATTCAGACGGGGAGCTACCAGAACAGCAGGGAGAGGTTGAGGCAGAAGCTCCAGGAGGTAGAAGAGACAACGCAGGGCTGACGCAGAGTCTGTAAGGCTGACATAGGGCCAGCGCAGAGATAGCCAGGGTTAGCCAATTCTACTGTCAGATCAGCCGGAAACTGCCAAGTGAAGTGATGTAATCTCACTCAATTTTCTGCCATTATATTTTTTCTCTATAATTGGATTGTCAAGAGGGCATGCAGCATTGTATTCAGAACTACTGCTTAATAATATAAAACCCTCAGAGTTGTTGCACTGGTTTTCCCGCATTGGGTTTTTCCGGGGATTATTTTGTCCAAAAATAACGGTGTCCTATGTATCTTGTTCTTTGCTCAGTTTATTGTTTCATGTAATCAAATTAAATTGGTGTAGGCTACAAAAATAATTTACTTCAATATTATTCAGAAAATAACTTGATAATGTATATTAAAATCAAGTAGAAGTAAATTCAGTTTGCTGCAGTAGGGGTTCATTGAATGTAGGAATTTTCACAAACCCTTCACAAATACAAATATACAATAACTGAGTTACAACCCTTCAACTAGCAACCAACAACCAAACCCAATAAATAACCAAGTTGCGGCCCTTCAACCTACACAAAACCTCAATACACAAATACTGTGATACCCATTTTTAGAAATTAACCAGATATGTAAAATTTGAGCCCTAAATTTAGAAATTAAATTAAACCATTCCAGAAAATATACCGAGACTTTTAATTGACTCATAGCCCTAATTTCGAAAGAATAATAAAATCGATGCTCAAAATTCAAACAATGATATTTTAAAGCAGAATTTGCCAACTTAATATGGACACTGGTTTCCCCAAGAGACTGTGGGGTTTTTCCAGGGTCAGTTTGACCAAAAAATAAATGTCTCTTATGTGATGAATGATTGCAATAATTTTACATTAATTATCAGTAGTTAGGAAAGTGAAAAAGTGTAGATGCACTATTTATGTTTGCAATAAATGCTTGTAGAAGTTATATCAGCATGTCAAAACACGTGGGTTGGGCCCAAACAAATACTTGCAATATTGTAAAATGGGTTAAGGGTGCAACTCATTAAATTTTCTACATGATATAAGAGAAAGGTTGAAGGCTCAGATCTAAAATTCCATACAGCTGATAAAGAGGGAAGCAAGAATTAAATCTTGCTAACAGTGAACCAAAACCTTTTGAAAATTTGTCAGAAACCCAAAGACTTCAGCAGTTCAGAGGGAAGAAGGCTCTAGCTCACAGATTTGCTCCAAATTGTTCACTGTGGGGTCATGGCAACAGGGTTGAGAGTAGAGAACAAATTGGCAAGGTCTGAAAATTTTGGCCCATGGAAGGAGAGATTCATGATTTTACTGGAGGAAGTTGAAGTGTGGGATGTTGTTGAAGCAGTTGTGCAAACACCCACTGATCTAGCTCAGTTGGTGGATTTCAACAAGAATAATGTGAAGGGAAAGAGGATCCTTCTAGATGCCATCAAGGACCATTTATTCCCTCGTGTTCGAGATGAGATTTGCCTATCAGATGTGGGAGTCCTTGGTCTCTTTACACTAGAGTTCTAATGAGAACAGGAATATGGTGTTTAGACAAAAGCTACGCAACACCAAGATGACCAAGATGGACAGTGTGACCTCATATCTCACCAAGATCTCACTAGTGAAGGATGAGTTAGCTGCCATTGGAGAGGCTAATCCAGATGAACAATTGGTTAGAATTGATTTGGATGGGTTCCACGAGAAGTGGGATGGTTTTAACCATGGCATGGCGGCTAGAGAGCATTTTCTTGGTTGGAGGATGTGGGACGATTTCATCCAGGAGGAGACCAAAAGGAGTGCAAAGGGCAACAAGAGTGGTGGAGGAGGTGAAAAGGAGAATGTTGCTCTTGTGGCAAAGGGAAAGAAGAAGGCCAAGAAGGGTTCTACTAGTGGAGCAAAGCAGGAGAAGTGGAAGCAGAAGGCTAAGGACAAGGGCATGAGTAAAGTGAAATGCTTTGCTTGTAGAAAGATGGGTCACTATGTTGTACAATGTCCCAAACAGAAGAGTAAGAAGAAACAGGAAGTTGCAACTTCAGCTGAGGTGGATGATTTTGTGGCTAGATTTGATTCAGAGTATGCATCGGTGGTTAGTTTAGCCACTCATATTACATCTTCCCGTGCATGGTTCATTGACAGTGGAGCAACTTTCCATATGACCGGAGTGAGAGAGCACTTCACGAGCCTTTTAGAGGATGATGTAGACTTGGAGGTTGTGCTTGGAGACAACTCCAAAGTCAAAGCAACATGAGTGGGGACAGTTTCATTTCAGAGGGAGTCATCACCTCCTTTGAAGGTGACAGATGTTCTTTGTGTTCTGGGGTTGAAGATTTTGATATCAGTCTCTAGGTAGGAGGACAAGGGGTTTGAGGTACTGTTTTGAAAAGGACAAGTGTTGATAGATCCCAGAGGATCCAGTATCAAATATGCTCGTGTGGTTGGAGATCGTAGTGGGAGACTATACAGACTTATGTTTCATCCTCTTAGAGCTATGGTAGCGTAGACCAATAGCAGTGAGTTGTGTGAGCTATGGCACATGAGGATGACCCACTTGCACCATGGAGCTTTCAGGATGTTGAGGCAGTTGGTTATAGGTTTCCCTGACTTCAGCACAAAGCATCATGATGTGTGCAGGGGGTGTGCTTTGGGAAAGTACACCAAGACACCTTTCCCGAGCAGTGACAGGCAGGTATCCTTGATTTGATTCATTAACATTGTTGTATATTTGCAGAACATGAGTCAACACAGAGTCTTGGGGAGCAAGATTCTTGAGGAGGTGTTTACCAGCAGGAAGCCGAAAGTTGGGCACATTAGGATATTTGGGTGCCTTACTTATTCACACGTCCCTGAGGAGTAGAGGACGAAGTTGTAACCCACTGCAGAGAAGGGTATCCTAGTGGGTTACAGTGAGACCAGCAAAGCCTACCGTATATATATTCCTGCACAAAGGAAGATTGTCCTGAGGCGGGATGTGAGATTCGAGGAGGAGAGGGCTTTGAGGAGGTCTCGAGAGGTTGATCAGGTAGAGCAGCATGATCCTTAGAAGGGGGCCACAATACAGGTTTCAGGAGCATTAGGTGGTGCATCAAGATTAGGAGGTTCACCTTCTTCAGGGGTGATAGGTTCACAAAGTACAGTTTCGCTTGGTTCAGAATCACCTGGTCCAGTCTCATCAGGCACAGGATCTCAGAGTCTAGTATCTCCATTGGTTATAGAAGAGCCTTCCTCGTCAAGAGGAGAGGCACCAGTTGACAATTTTCCCATACCACCACAGGAGACTACTACAAGGAAGAGCAAGCCAAAATGGCCCCGAGAGACCCTGAAGGAGGCTCAGGAGGCAGTGGGGAGACCCAAGTGGTCAGTGAGGGAGAACAGACCACCAGAGAGGTGGGGTGGCTTTGTGGCAGACAGAGCCAACTAGTTTGAGGAGGCCGCCAGTCAGCAGATCTGGAGGGATGCCATGGTGGAGGAGTATGCCTCTATCATGAATAATGATGTCTGGGAGGTAGTGCCACGTCCGGAGGGGAAGTAAATGGTGACTTCCAGGTGGCTCTATAAGATCAAACATGTTGCGGATGGCAACGTGGAGAAGTTCAAAACTCGATATGTGGTGCAGGGGTTCTCACAGGTAGAGGGAGTTGACTATGAGGAGAACTTTGCATCGGTTGCTCATTATACTTCCATTAGGGCAGTGATATCTATAGCAGCTAAGATGGGATGGAGGATTCACCAAATGGACGTGAAGACTGCCTTTCTCAATGGTGTTATACAGGAGGAGGTGTACATTGAGAAGCCTGAGGGCTTTGAGTTGCATGGGAGGGAGTCTCATGTGTGTAGGCTTAAGAAACCTTTGTATGGACTGAAGCAGGCACTAAGGGCATGGTATGAGAGGATAGATGCCTACCTGCAGCAAATGGGTTTCCAGAAGAGTGATGCAGATCCGAACCTATACTTTATCATGGCAGGTGAAAATCCACTCATTCTGGTTCTCTATGTGGATGAATTGTTATTATAGGGGAGGACAGACTCATCCAACACTAAAAGAGAGATCTTGCTTCAAAGTTTGATATGACAGATATGTGGTTGATGCATTACTTTCTGGGTTTCGAGGTTTAGCAGTAGGATGGGCATAACTTCGTGGGCCAGGGAAAGTATGCAGGTGATATCTTGAGGAGATTCCGTATGGAGGGTTGCAAGCCTATGGCTACTCCTATGATCACCAACTGGAAGAAGTTGCATGCTTTAGATTCTAGGCTGGTGAACCCCACTCTGTATCGACAGCTGATCGGTTCATTGATGTATCTGGTCAACACCAGACCGGATATTACTTTTGCAGTCAACACATTGAGTCGGTTTATGATGGATCCCAGGAGAGTACATTGGGTGGTTGTAAAACATGTGTTGAGGTACTTACAGGGCACAATGGATTTTAGTTTGGCCTATGTCAAGATTGATGGAGTTAGATTGATTGGTTGCACAGACTCAGATTGGCGTGGTAGTGTTATTGACCAGAAGAGTACTTTTGGGTGTTGTTTCTCATTGGGTTCAATAATTGTATCATGGTTCAGGGCAAAACAAAAGTCAATGGCATTGAGTAGTGCAAAGGCAGAGTATATGGTAGCTAGTCAGGCAGGGTGCAAGGCATTGTGACTTCGCAAGATGCGTTTTGGTTTATTTGACCAGATGTTGAGACCAGCTACGATATACTGTAATAATCAGAGTTGTATCAAACTCTCTGAGAATCCAGTATTTCATGACCGGTAAAAGCATATTGAGATCAAGTATCACTTCATTAGAGACTAGGTTCAGCGAGGGGCAGTGAAGCTTGAGTATATATCCGCTAATGAACAAGTAGCATGAATTCGCACCAAATCATTGCCAAGGGGAAAGCATATATTTTTCAAAGATGGGATGGGAGTGGTGAGAAACACCTTCCTCAGTAAGACGGAGTGTTGAAAATAGTACCAATGAGAAGTGTTACTAGCATTTTATCCCTTTTCGCCTAGTGAGCACATTAATGGCTTTTGTCTTGATGACATTTATCAGTTATATTAATGTCATGGTGGGAAAAAGTACTTAGAAGTGTTGTACCATGTACTTTTTCTAATGTTAAACTCACTTGTACTTTATAGAGTGACTTTATGTTAAAAGTACTAAGTGTACTTTTCTAATATTAAAGTGAGGAGAAAAATCACTTTATGAGAGAAATTATAAAGGTACACAACTTAAAAAAGGTACTAGGAGACTTTTAAGTGATGTGGTCAATGTATGCGGGGGGTCATTTGGGAGAAATGATCTCAACCACACATCTTGAGATTTGAGGATGAAATCTCAGCCATTGGATCCTAGGTTTAGGGATTCAATCTTTTCCAAGGAGACAAAAGAGGAAAAGGGAAGTTCATTCTTCACTACACACTTGAGAGAGCATTGAGAAGAGACTGTGCAGTAGAAAGGAGAAAAGGAGGAAGGGTTTTGTGTGAAGGAAATTGAACAACAAAGAATTTAGTTGTCGTTCGAATCTCAAGACGCTGAGCTTAAGCCTTGGAGGAGGCTCGAATATCTAGGGAGCAGCTTCTTAACCTTCAGCACCCAAGTCAAATTAATTTCTGAGCTAGAGGCAGTGTACAGAGCTTATTCCTCTCACCCATTTGTCAGCAGATAAGAGGCCGAGAATTTTGGTCTTGGGCAACGTAAATCTCAAGCTCCCAAAAATTTCGGGACTCTTAGTATCCCGAAAATTTCGGGATTGTCAGCGCAAAACTCGACGAGGCTTTTGTGTGTTGTTTCTAAATGCGTTTTAGCTCAGTGTTTGTGTGAGAACAACCATCTAATAGCCTGTGTGAAAGCCATGCAGACAGACTGAGTTTCTAAGTGAAGAGGAGCCTATTCAGAAATACAAATACCTGTGTACTTTGAGCTGATAGGAGGTTGACTTCTTCACTGAAATGAGAGGACTATGAGAAGAAAACATCATCCCAGAAATTACATTGACAGGAACCTCTGAGAAGGAAACAAAAGGGAGATAAGTCATTTATTTCCGCTGTGTAATTATTTCTTTAAAATGCAATAAAATCCTCCTTTGAAGACTGGTTTTCCCCAAGAGACTATGTGGTTTTTCCAGAGTCAATTTGACCAAAAAATAAGTGTCTCTTAAGTGATGAATGCTTGCATTAATTATCAGCTATTAGGAAAGTGAAAAAGTGTATATGCACTCTTTATGTTTGCAAAAATTCATGTAGAATTTATATCATGCATGTCGAAACATGTGGGTTGGGCCTAATCAAACACTTGCAATATTGTAAATTGGGTTAAGGGTGCAGGTCATTATATTAATTAGAGGAAGGATGTGTTGGATAAACAATTAAGCAATCACATAGCTACAGTCTATAGGATGCAACAACCAAAACCAACGTTCCAAGGAAGTAACAAGGAGGAAGGAGCATGTTGACTAGAACCATCGAGGAAGATCTCAAGTTGGGCCCTACTCATGACAACGACTTAGAGGGAATCAATCACTAGTGAGGTGACCAAAAATAGAGTTGAAAAAACGAGAAAATAGAGAGAGGGGGAGGAAAAAAGAAAAAAATGGAAAAGACTAATTCCGACCATTGGAATGAATGATCCACAAATGGGAGAATACTATTGCATGCTAAAAATTCAAACACGGTAATCTCATTATCCAAGCAAGCTTTATACATCCACTGATAATATTTTTGGGTTGGCTCAAGTAGAGGCAAAGGCAACACCAACTCCTTAGCTTAGAAACTTTACAAGAAAGTCACTTGTCATCCACAAGGTAAAGGAGACTAAGACAATAAGCAAGGTATGCCAAATGTAAACAAAAAAATCGAAGATAGACGGTCGTCCCACAAAGGATGAAATATTTTAGGATCAAGAGGCTCAATAGCCCTCTCGAAGGCATGGTATAAGCCTCAAACCATGGTGAGGTTTCCCTCCTAGAAATAACTTCCCTCAGACAAGCTAATGTGTAGTCTCAAAATCTGGGTGTCATGCCACGGTGTCCTTTTCCACATCACAAGGCCATCTCTCTTCATCTCTGACAAGAATCCACCCATACCTGGAGGTTGGTATGAACCCTCCATACTTCTCTACAATATACTCCTCTTCACGTTGATCCTTGGTCGTCTTCCTTCGCAAATCGAATGGGCGTGTCTTGGCTGGGAACAGCTTGTCTTCAACTACGCACGCCTTTGGTTACGCACATCTTTGGCTAGGCGCGCTCTTCATGTGCCCGTCTCACCAAAGTCGTTCCAACGAAATAATCATGGGCATTATTCATGTCGTTCAATTCATTCCACCAAAATTGACTCAGCCTAACTCGAGCACATTCGAGCGCGTAAGCCTGAGGTCTTGACAGTGGGAGGTCCATGCGCGTCAAGTGAGAAGGGCCAAATATGTTGAAAGCTCCTATAAAATAGCTCATAAGTCCACGAAGAGGTCTCAAACGTAAGAATATATCCTAAAAATCATGCAAGTGACCTCCAAAAATTATGAAATGACCCTCTCCAAGTGAAAAATAATGAAGCCACATGTTCACAAATAGCAAGTAGATGTGTCCGCAAAGGGTTTGGAGCTCTATTCCAATGCAAAATAGCTAGAAAGATGATGAAATAGGAGGTCATTCAAGGATATTCAACATGGAATGTTAAGAGGATGCCCATGCATGCAAAATTTGCCTAAATCGGCCTTGAATGATGTGACCAATGTCGTCGCATATGTGTACTACCATGTCAATTATGAAATTGCCCCATGAAATGTGATACCACATGAACAATCATAGAATCATCTCACATTGTCCCAAGCCAAAACTTGTTGAATACATAAAATGGGGACAATGCTAAACAAGCTTGACAAGAGTAGTGTTAAGGAGGAAGCATAAAAGAAATGCAAAAAGCAAAGGTAGAATAGTTAGAATTACGATACTTATAATTCACTGAATATATTAAAAAAAAAAACGTCTTAATGTTGGAGCTTGTTGAAGGATGTTTCCAAGGTAAGAATATAACCTCATAATCATCCAAGAAACCTCGTCAATTGCAAAATAGATGGAAATAAAGGTCATCTAAAGTGGCAAAGTTCATGAAATAGCTATGAAACTACAAGATAGTTATGCCCAGTTGTAGCTACCTAGGGTGCAGGCGATATGAAGACTGGTGAAGCACCAATGAAGGCAAGATTTGGAATATGATCACCATGGTAGCTTTAGCATGAGAAGAAGTGACTTTCGAGAGGCAAAAGCAAAGGTTACATGAGGCAATGCTATCGCAAAACAAGCAAAGGTGTGAGTTGTGATGAACTAGTGACATACTAGTGAAAACAAAAATATCTAACATGAGTATGTAGATGTTGAGAGAATGACAAAAGAAAAATGAAAACAATAGAAAAGGGTAGATATAGAAAGACAGAAAATTGGTTACGACACTAGGGTGGTACTAGTTAAGTCAAGAAGCAAAAGATTAGAGGAAGGATGTGTTGGATAAATGATTAAGCAATCCCATAGTTGCAGTCTACAAGATGGAACAACCAAAACCAACATTCCAAGTAACAAGGAGGAAGGAGCATGGTGACTAGAACCATCTAGGAAGAAGTATCTCGTTGGGCCCACTCATGACAATGACTTAGGGGGAATCAATCACTAGTGAGGTGATCAAAAGTAGAGTTAACAAAACGAGAAAATATGGAGAGAGAAGCAAAATGAAAAAAATGGAAAAGACTCGCCATTGCCATGAATGATTCAGAAGTGGGAGACTACTATTTGTTGAAATGTAACTAGTGTCGGTCTTCATAATTGTATCATGACTTGATGTAATCTTTGTACTTGTCAAAAGAAAGAAAAAATATATATATTTTTGTAAAAGAAAAAAAAATATTTATTTAAAAATGAATTTCTTGCCCATGGTTATTTGTCCTAGGTCAAAGCGCCCATTGAGTGCTCTAGGGGTTATGAAGAAAAAGTCAGAGTCAAGTTCATGATGCAAAGTCCCTTGGAGGGCTCATATATCGAGAGAAGAAAATTGTATTTTGTATATTAGAAATATCTAGATGCTCTAATAAATCAAGTTGGCCGACAAGTTAAGAAGTCGACCTTATGAAGGCTCAAAGGCCTCATGTAAAGGCTATATAAAGCAACCAATTCGACCTTCATTAGACAAACAAGAAACTCGCATAAGAAAGAGTTTGGGTCTGCGGCTAGAAGAAGGTGTGAAGGTGGAAAAAGGACTACGAAGGAGGTAGGTTTTGCTCTACATATGTAGTATCTAGGGTTAGTTACCTCAGGTTTGAGGTTAAGGAAGTACTACAACTTGTTCTTTTTAAGAGCCCTAATTTTGTTGTCCTTTGAGAACTTGTGGAGGAACTTTGGTTGATAGATTGATGGAAGCAAAGGTCTGGGGTTTGGTCTTGGAACTCTCCTTTCATTTGATTCTATAAGAATTTCTCGTGGGTATTCCCCTTGTTGAGGGGTTTTGCCCTAGTTTGGAGCCTATTTCTGGTGTCTCTCTCTTATGGTTGTGATCTGCATTGTTTTTCCACTTATTTGATGATGAACATAAACATAATAAACAAAGAAAGAACTAAATATGACAGAGAAATGTCATGTATGGAAAATGAAATAATACGTTGCCCTAATTTTGAATTTTTTCCAACATGGTATCAGAGCTTGGTTCGTTGACTTAAGAGCAAATAGAGGGTCACATCAAGGCTTCAAGGTGTCAAATAAGAAGATATCCTAAGATCGAGCCTTCGGAAAAAGAAGTTTTACAATTTTGGGGACATCTAGAAGTCTTAGTCACTAAGTTAAGGTCGCAGATCTAAAACGAGAAAAGAACAAAGGTTTTGAGATCATTTAAGAGGACCGAATATATGATGAAGCAGCCCTTTCAAGACAAAATTCATTGAAGAAAAGATCGAAGCTCTAAGCACGTTTGTTAGTCCTATCCACAAAAATAAGACCGCAAGCTTCACAAGGTAAGGTGAGGCTCTGTTCTCTAAAGGGCTAACCGTCAAGCTAAAAGAAGACTGAGTCCCTCATCATAAGGATCGAAGTTCTGGGAACTTTATTTAAGGGCTGAAATTATTATTAAGAATCTTTGTGCCCCCTTAGATCCAAAATTCCACTGAGCATATAGTTATGATTCTTTTGAGCCAGCGAAGAGTCTAGATCTCCAATGTCATTAAAATAGCTTCGAAAAGAAGAATCGAGTTTTCTGTTGAAAGGCTCTAGGCATATGTGTACCCAGGAAGGAGCCTAATGTAAAGCTACAGTGTCATTGTAAAAGGAGCCAAGACCCCCACCATATCTCTGGGCATAAGTACAGTATGACAAGCTTAGATATAGCTATAGTCACAACGTGAAAGGGCCGAGATCCTTTCCAAGCCTATTCATTAAAATAATCTGAAGATCAAATAATTTGAAGCTTGCCATCCATAGAAGAAGAATCGAAATAGTATTTTCCTCAAGTCATGCTTGAAAAATATCACAAGTAGTTCTATACATGTTTTTAATTCGTATTCAAGGCAAAGAATTGTAGCCAGAATGTAGTTTTGAAATCTATGAATATAGTAAGAAAGCTTGATCATCAGGCAAGGAGCTGACATGTGAAGATCTTCCCAGTAGTCGTAAGGAAGCCAACCCTTGTGATTTAAGGAGACTCTAGCCTCAGATATCTAAGTTAAAATTAGTTTAAGCTTTCTTGTAATAAGAAGTAGCACTAACTAAGAAAGGAGGCAGTCTTGTGCATTGTCACATAAAAGAAGATGAGTATTTCTTTACATCGTTCTAAGCACATTCAGTGACAAAAATCCCATCATTGTTTGTCAACGATATTACTTTGTTTTGAAAGGCTCGCATCTTGAGCAGCACTTCTTGATCGGTATATATCAGTTGTCTCTTCTCCCTGGGAATCCCAAATTCTGAGCAACATCCAGTATATTTTAGTGTTTCGAAGTACCCTAATCAGAGGCTCAATATCTCCAACACATGGCTTCAGGATATCTCTTGTAGTAAAAGCTTGAGAAGTTTCAATTTTGAAGGCAAAGAAGAAGGTATTGCATCATAAGCAACATCAAAGGAAAACATTGTAATCTTCCATCAGTAAGAAGAAAGGCATCTAGTCTATATTAGATGAGGCAGTCTACTACAGTGAAAGCCAAAAAGGTACATAATGAAAAAAGAGGAATTAGAAGGATGAATAAGCAAGGCAATCTTTATATTTGGTAATGATAAGCATGATGGAAGAGAATGATAACTTGATAATCAAGTTGAATCCTTGGGCGCTAGGATATATGAAAGAAGACTTATGTGGGATGGATGCTGAAGATGTTCATCATGAGGTAAGTTTTCTATTTCTGTTTTTGGTTATCGGACCTAAAAAGATGTTACAGGTACACACAAAATGACAGTTGAGGCAAGTTCCACCGAGTAAATGGATTGTTGAAGAAAAGTAACCATCTAGTACATGGCAACTGTAAAGTCAAGAAGTGATCATGTTGGGGCTGATAGGTAGCAACACGAGAAGATAACCTAAAGGTCAAAAGTTTGAAGATCACTTTCAAACTATGATCACTCTGGAAAGGCTCGACATAATGCATTCATGAATAAAGACAAGATCAGAGTGATGGATGACTTGGAACTCGTCTTGAGGAAATGGCATAAAAAGCATACGATTAAAGCAAGAGCTCGAAAGATTGCTGAAATAGAAGTCTACATGATTATTGCAGTCATCCCAATAGAAAAGAAGTAGCTCTTGGTAACCTCATCAGAAGCATAAGGAGAACTTATGGGTAAAATGAGAATCATCTAGTATGAATCTCATCATACATCATTGGGAAGGAGCATCTGCAAGATGAGGATAATTAGATCCTCTGCTAGAATCGTCTTTAGAGGGTTCATCTCTTGAAAGATGCATCGCTAAGAATTCCACTTGGGATGGGGTTCATTGTTTAGAAGAATGATGGTATGATGACAAAGGAATGCAACAGGTCAAATATGATTGAAGCACTCTCAATCAAGGACAGGAAGTTGTTGAAGGAAGCCTAGATGACCAAAGAAGAAAAAAGGTATGTATGCATATGTTCAATGAGTCAGGGCATGTCATTATCTAGTTGCAGATAGTAAGGATGCAAGCTCTACCTCATGAGCATGATCAAGGGAAAAGGATCTCTTTCATCAAAAGGATGCATAAAGGCATGGGTCACATATTAACTAGATGAAATCAACATAATATGTCCTCATATGGTATATGAGGTGGTTGACAAGAATTGAAGGAACTATGGTTGGGAGTTCCTGGGAAGTAATATGTGAATAAAGAGAAAAGATGAGATCGTAAAGGATGCAACTATGGAGAAGGCAATCAACATCCTATGACTAGAAGGATTGACTATGATACCTCCATGGGAAAGATATGAAGACTTTGGAAAAGTCTTATTAAAAAAAGGGGGGGGAGACCCTTGACAAATGAATATCTTGGAGATGTGTCAATATATATGTCGGATGTTGATGTTGCAGCAAGCAGATGTCATGAGGAAGGGCCATCACAAAAGGTAATTTTTGACTTGATGTTCATCTCAGATTTTTGAGTAATATCTGGATGGGATAATACAGGGCTACCTAAAAGAGAACAGTGGATGTCATCTACATCTGACACTCATGTGGAAGGATAGAAGATCCTGAAGAAGACATGAAGTGAAAAAGGTAGTTGTATGAGGAAAAGCCATATATGGTCCAATAGATCACTCTCCGATGAAAGGAAGGATGACATGACTGCCCTGATGCTAGAAGGAAAGTGATGGATGGTCGACGCCCTACATAGAAGTCCCAAACATGAAGGCTCCATAATATTGAAAATGAAATTCATGACATCAAATGGAGGAGTGCTAAAAATAGCTGAAGATCCCATGATCTCCACCAATGAATTAAGAATCATTGCTGGAAACAGGTCCCTAGCTAAGAGGGAGTTGGGACAAGTCCCTGGTTAACAGGGAACTTGGGTACATTCCTTTTGTAGGAATGGGTATATTCCTTCATTGAAATGGGTATATCCTCCCTACTTGAGAGGGAGAGATAGACACGTCATTCTTGTCTTCACTTGGGAAGAAAAGAATGGACGATCAGGTAAGCATTTAGCATCCAATACTCTTTGAGGATATGGTAGGGCATCCAAGATAAGAGTAGTCGTAGAGGACGGATATTCTTTGAGGACTGGAAATCCAAGATAAGAATAGTCCTAAAAGGACATACCTTGTGAACACCCGGGTGGGGTATGCTCCTCAAGAGACTTTTGAAGTTGTCTATAAATCATTGGTCTCGCCAGCATTGTGTTGCGATCTTGTGGAGATATAGAGCTGTTAGTCAAGGCCTTGCTATGTGATATGATGCTATACAAATGTGTTACCAATCTGGCTCTTCTTATGAGAACTTTTCAATGGAAGTATTGTCCTTGTACCTGTTGTTAATTATGAATACCTCCCTAGTTAAGAGGGAGTGTTCAAATGTAACTAGTGTTAGTCTTCATAATTGTATTAGTCGGCCTTATGAGGGCTCGAAGGCCTCATGTAAAGGCTATATAAAGCTACCAATTTGACCTTCATTAGGCAGACAAGAAACTCGCATAAGAAAGAGTTTTGGGTCTGCGGCTAAAAGGAGGTGCGAAGGTGCAAAAAGGTCTGCAAAGGAGGTAAGTTCTACTCTACATATGCAGTATCCAGGGTTACCTCAGGTTTGAGGTTAAGGAAGTACTACAACTCGTTCTTTTAGAGAGCCCTAATTTCGCTATCCTTGGAGAACTTGTGGAGGAAGTCTGGTTGATTGATTGATGGAAGCAAAGGTGTAGCCTTTGGTCTTGGAAGTCTCCTTTGATTTGATTCTATAAGAATAAGTTCTCGTGGGTTTTCCCCTTGTGGAGGGTTTTTTACATGGCTTGGAGCCTATTTCTGGTGTCTCCCTCTTATGGTTGTGATCAGCATTATTTTGACATTTATTTGATGAAGAACATAAACATAATAAACAAATAAATAAGAACTAAATATCACAGATAAATGTCATGTATGGAAAATGAAATAATAAGCTACCCTAATTTTGAATTTATTCCAACACTATTGTATCATAAAAATTCAAACATGGTAATCTAATTGTCCAAGCAAGCTATATACCTCCACTAATAATATTTTTGGTTTGGCTCAAGTAGAGGCAAAGGCAACACCAACTCCTCAGCCTAGAAAAATTACAAGAAAGTCACTTGTCATCCACAAGGTAAAGAGGACTAAGACAATAAGCAAGGTATGCCAAATTGTAAACAAAACCATCGAAGATAGAGGGTAGTCCCCCAAAGGATGAAGCCTTTTAGGATTAAGTGACTCAGTATACCTCCCGAAGACATGGTATAAGCCTCAAAACATGGTGAGGTTTCCCTCCTAGAAATAACTTCCCTCAGGCAAGCCGATGTCTAGCATCAAAATGTGGTTGTCATGCCCCCAGGGCGCAACTCCAAGCTATGAGCTTCCCGAGTACCCTAAGGTGTGTGGCAGCGATGCGCTTTCTCCTCAATGGAGAAAGCAATTCGAGTTTACTAATGCTTGTACTATGCCTCTAGCCCATGTACCCTGTTAGCGAGATCGATATCTTATACTTGCGAAATTACTGTTCAATCAAATCTCGGTACAATAGCCACTTCAAAACTTAACTTCAATTACAGTTCACTTCAATTAACTTCAACAATAATCACATTCATTCATAAACAACACGAATCATGTAGAGAAATAACACTTCAATAAACGGGAGGGGGAACTCTCAAAACAATTTCCCAATTACTCTTTGACGATAAAACTTCAATATACAAAAATTCGGTTTATAATGGACTTTGGTTCGGTTGGGCCAAACTCCAAACAGTTCCCTGCCACAATCCTTCACTAATACAAATATACAATAACTAAGTTACAAACCCTTCAACTAGAAACCCACAACGAAACACAAAAAATAACCAAGTTGTCGTCCTTTGACATACACAAAACATTAATACAGAAATACCCCATGGCATACCACCCTCAACAATACTTCGTTCCACAAGCTCACACAACTTCCTTCCGCAGCTTGCTTCAGAGAGCAAGCTCCTTCATGAGACCCAACTCTCTTCTTCCTTCGTTGTCTCCTCCTTGTCTTGCAATGAGAGGTTGTTGATCTTCAATTGATTGATGTTCTAACTCCTCTACTCTCATCTTATATATACAAGTCACCCCCCATGAACAGTCGTGTCTCTTCCAAGGGATGTGTCAGTTGGGCGTTCGAGCCAACCTTCCTTCGTTCAAGCCGATCATAAACCCCAAATTAAGTTGCACTGTTTCTCGCAGACAAACTTTCCTTTGGTTCACTTTCGGTCATGTGCATTCACGTCTCATCTTCGATTATGTACCTTCGCAACTCAAGCAAGCACGTCTCAGCTAGGCACACCTTGTCGTCCGTTGCGCATTGACTAGGCACCCTCGTCATGTCGACTCTCCGATTTGTTCCAATCAATCCACCCTCTTCATGCAATTGTATCACTGAATTCTTTCCATCGAACACATCTCGAGCACGCTCTTCGAGCTGACCTAGTCCTTCCACTGAACTCAACTTGCCTTAACTCAAGCATGCTTCGGTGCCTAGCCAAAGCTTGACATCCCCACGCCCACTTCAAAATGGTTTTCATCCTCGACAACACACCCCTCGACAAATTTCTTAACCAAATCTTGAAGATTCTCCTCATCATGAACATTCACATCAATTGTCTTCATCAATATAGAAGAATCTCATCTCCAACATATACACAATGTCTATTCATGTATTGCAACTTGTAAGAATGACATGTGTTGGATCACCTCGTGCAATCGACTAGTCAGGTAGCTAATCTAACCATAGCATCAACTCCACAAGAACACATGCACCCAAACATGTGCAACCATTATCACCTCTTCCTTGTCACACAATCTTTCTTCCGGTTTCGCTCATCATGAGGTGCCATTCAATGGCATCTTAAGCTCCAAGCAGTCTCACCATCCCAAGTTATAGTGAGCCCATCTCCTTCATGAGCTTCAAAAAGATGGTGGTGTGGGGGAGTCATACGACTTACCTTTCCACATCACAAGGCCATCTCTCTTCGTCTCTGACAAGAATCCAACCATACCTAGTATGAACCCTCCATACTTCTCTATGATATACTTTATTAAAGGTGGAAAGGAACACCTACCCATACTCTCTTCCATCAACTTCATCGAAACAGGATCATTATGGCCTAGTATATCTGTCTTCACAGTTCCATCCCGACCCACGGACATCCCTCTATCTTCATCTTCTTCTTGGTCTGGTTCCTACTCCCAACACTCAATCCATCTGTGAACATCTTCTTCCTCCAAATCGACATACTCCTCTTCATGTTGATCCTCATACCCTCTACACTCTTCAACGGTAGAAGTTTGGGCATCAATAGCCTTGCACTCTCCAGTGCAAGGCCCCGCATCCATCATCTTTGGCCTATCCGATAAACTTAGAAAACCACCTAACAATGCTGCTATCAATTTTGAGCGTACCATGAGCATGGACTCCACCCAATCCAACCTCTCATGAAACTCATATTCTAGTTTTCCTACCTCCACAAAAATGGCTCCTCTCACAAACCTCATATTATTGTTCTCCTACCTCCACATGAATGGCTATCATCTTGCATTCTCCTGCCATAGCTCCCATGGTAGGAACGATCGTTGGCTCTGTCATTCCTACACGAATGAATAGTTTCCCCAAGTGCAGTACTGGCACACCCTCTTACTTAATCATAAACTGATCTATGCCAAGTACAGCTTCATAGTCATCCATCCTAATGATAGTGAAGTCCACCTTTCCTTGCCAACTTCCAGTCTTCATCAAAACAGTTGTCGTTATCCCAAGGACTATGCTTCCTTCTTAATCCACCATTTTAAAAGATGCATGGTTGGAACGAACCTCAGTCCCAATCTCCTAGCCACATCTTCCTTCATGAAGTTGTGAGATGCTCCACTATCCAACATAGCCATCATTGGACTCCCAACTAAAACCATCTTCACGAAATTTAGCTTCCTCCTTTCCGGATCATGTTTCGAGGTAGCTTCCTTCACCGTAGATGCTCCTAAAACCTACATAACTCCTAATGCACGAGAACCTTGTTCTCTCTTCCTTCTCGACTTGTTGCAAAGTTGTCGCCTTCTGCATTAATGGAAAATGCTTAGTCATGGGCTCTTCACTGCACAACCAACACACAAGAGGTTTCTTCCCCCTTCAAAAAGCCACCCAACTTCATTCCATCTTCCTTCGAAAGCTTCTCTTTCCCTTTATCTGATTTCTTCCTCTCACCTTGCTCCTTCCCTTATGTCTTGCATTCACGGTAATCTAGAAGCTTGTTTGCATCAGTGATGGCTTCTTCAAGAGATTAAACCTTCTGCCTCTTTACTTCAACTTGAGCCCAAGGTTGCAACCCAATCACAAAATTGGACAACCTATCCTTCTCAGCTATATCCAGAAGCACCAACATCATACTTGAATACTCCCTCACATGTGCTTGCAGGGTCCCTCTTTGCTTCATGAACTTCACCTTCACTCTCACACCCCAAATCTCATCTTGTGGTCCAAAACGAGCTATCAAGGCTTCCTTCATCTTCTCCCATGTGGTGATGGCCTCTGTCATGTTACCAAAAGCAATTTGTTTTGCTCAACTTCTCCACCACATCGTCACATCCTTTGTTAAGGATGATACAACAATTCTTATTTTTCCCCCCTCTGAACTCACTTCGAATCAGTCCAAGTACTGCTCCATATCCCAAACAAAGTTGCCTAATATATTTGTGTTCCTCGCACCATCGTATGATTTTGGTTCTTTTACTTTCACATGGACAGAATTATTGAACGAACCCTTCCCAACAACCTTCTTCAAAACTGCTAACTCATCCATCATAGTAGTATAAAAAAGAAGGTTATAGAGAAGATGGCTATGCTAGTTTTGCCTCAATGAGAGAAAGGCTATCTAGGGAAGGTTATGTTATCCTCTAGATATGGCAAGAATCAACGAACGTTTCGAACTTTGGGTAACACAAATAGAAATCGACATAATTGTTGATGTTGTTTTAAAAATACACTAATACAAACTTTAAAAAATCCACCTAGAATGCTAGTCGATTCTATTTTCTACAAGAACCACATAACATTCATGATATAAATCTATGTTAAATTATATTGAAAATTTTAAAGAAAATTTCCCAATTCTTTTTTAAAACAAACTTCTCTATAAAAAATTTCACAATTATCTTTTATTTTCATTAAATGTATATACCACTCTATAAGGAGGAATTTATTTTATATATATATATAATGTTTTCGAGGATGTGTTGGATAAAAGATTAAGCAATCCCATAGTTGCAGTCTACAGGATGCAACAACCAAAACCAACATTCTATGGAAATAACAAGAAGGAAGGAGCATGTTGACTAGAACCATCTAGGAAGAAGTATATCAAGTTGGGCCCTAATAATGAAAATGACTTAGAGGGAATCAATCACTGGTGAGCAGACCAAAAATAGAATTGAAAAAGCGAGAACATATAACGAGAGAGGCAAAAAGAAAAATATGGAAAAGACTAATTTTGTCATTATCATGAATGATTCACAAGTGGGAGACTACTATTGCATGCTAAAAATTCAAACATGGTAATCTCATTCCCCAAGCAAGTTATATACCTCCACTAATAATATTTTTGGGTTGGCTCAAGTAGAGGCAAAGGCAACACCAAATCCTTAGCCTAGAAAATTTACTAGAAAGTCACTTGCCATCCACAAGGTAAAGGAGACTAAGACAATAAGCAAGGTATGCCAAATGTAAACAAAACCACTGAAGATAGAGGGTCGTTCCCTAGAGGATGAAATATTTTAGGATCAAGAGGTTCAATATCTCTCGCAAAGGCATGATATAAGCCTCAAAACATGGTGAGGTTACCCTCCTAGAAATAACCTCCCTCAGGCAAGCCAATGTCTAGCCTCATAATTTGGGTGTCACGCCGCCAGGGCGCACCTCTGAGCTATGAGATTCCCGAGTCCCCTGAGGTGTGCGGCATCGACGCACTTTCTCCTCAATGGTCAAACCAACTTGAGTTTACTAATGCTCGTACTATGCCTTTAGCACATGTACCCTATGTCAAGACCGATATCTTATGCTTGTGAAATTGGTGTTCAATCAAATATCACTACAATAGTCACTTCAAAGCTTAACTTCAATTACAGTTTACTTATATTAACTTAAGTTCAGCTATAATCAGATTCATTCATAAACAGCACGAATCATGTACATAAATAGCACTTCAATAAACGAGAGGGGGAACTCCCAAAATTATTTCCCAACTTCTCCTTGACTCTAAAACTTCAATACACAAAACTTTGATTTATAATGGACTTTGGTGTGGTTAGGAGGAACTCCAAACATTTCGTTGCCACAACCCTTCACAAACACCAATCTATGTCACACGGTTCGAGTTCGACAATGATTAAGTTCGATTCGAATTCGAATTTTCTGATCAGGTTCGAATGAGGTTCGGCATTACGTTCGACGACTGATTAGTTTTTAGGCCACTGTTAGATGTATTATGACACTGTACAGTGGCTACCAACCGGATGCATTTACATATGATATAATGATTAATTATGCTTGCAAGACAAGGAAGCTTGGAGGCGCACTTCAGTTCTTGGATAAAATGAAAGAAGAAGGGATTAAGCCTCTGTATGGTACTTATGCTCATCTCCTTAAGGGAATCCTCTTCGATAGAGATTTTGAGGAAGCATATTCATTCCTGATTCAACAGAGTGGAATGGATCCCAATTTGGATTCAGTAAACTATGAGTATTTGATCAGGTTTTGTCACAAAGTAGGCCTAGAGGAAGAAGCACACCATCTTTTCACAGAGATGAAAGCTAAGGGTTTGGAACTTCTAGATGACAAATTGTACACACAGATTTTACATGAGAACAATGAGCCAAAACCGATTTGAAAACAATTTAGTACAAGTGTTGATTTTCCATTTAATATGGATATCCATCATTGCTATAAAAATATATTCAGCCAAGTTTATTGTAGGAATGTCACATCATTTCAGGTATGCACCAAAGGCGTTTCTCAGTAAGATAATTTTGTAGCATTCGCGGCACATCGAATGCGGGAGTCATGATGGCTTTTGGCCTGATGGTAAATTTCATAGGAACTTCAAAAAAGATAGTTCCTCGATTTCAGCTGTAGTGCGTGAATGTTCATAGGTAAAAATCGATCCATAATTCAAATCATGCAGAAAATCTGAGCATGCAGATGCAGATGTTCAATAACACTGCCAAAAAAACCATCAAACCTCAAAAAAACCGTTGAAATTCGCGTTAAAATACGTATAAGTTCGATTTTTCAGGTTCAAATTTTAAGGTTTGATTTTCAGGTTCGATTAGTTTCGAATTCGTTCAGGTTCGCCGTTCAAGTTCAGCGAACCTGAACGGCTTTCAATTTTTTTTTCAGGTTCGCCAAATTTCGAACCTGAACCTTCAGGTTCGCCGAACCCTGTGACATAGACACCAATATACAATAAGTGAGTTACAACCCTTCAACTAGCAACCCACAACCAAACCCAATAAATATCCAAGTTGCGGCCCTTCGATCTACACAAATACCTCATAATGTTCCACAAGCTTGCACAACTTCCTTCCGCAACTTCCTTTAAAGAGCGAGCTCCTTCGTGAGACCCAACTCTCTTCTTCTTTTGTTGTCTTCTTCTTTTCTAGCGATGACAAGTTGTTGATCTTCGTTTGATTGATGTTTTAACTCCTTTCCTATCATCTATAATATATATAAGTCACCCTCCATGAACAGTAGTGTCTCTTCCAAGGGACGTGTCGGTTGGGCATTCGAGCTGACCATCCTTCGTTTGAGCCGACCATAAAGTCACATTTATGTCGCATCATTTTCGCATACAAACTTTCCTTCAGTTCACCATTGGTTGTGTGCCTCCGCATCTCATCCTCGATTGTGTAGCTTCGCAACTCAGGCTGGCGTGTCTCAGCTCAGCACACCTTGTATTCAGTCAGTTGCGCCTCGGCTAGACACCCTCGTCATTCCGACTCTCAAATTTGTTCCAATCATTCCACCAAACTCATCTCAAGTGTGTTTTGCGTGCATTTGTCTCACCAAAGTCTTTCCATTGAACTCATCTCAGGCGTGCACTTCGTGCCAACCAAGTCGTTCCACTGAACTCGACTCAGCCTAACTCAGACGCGCTCGAGTGCCTAGACTAAGGTCTTGACATCGTCCCCCATGTCAAAATGGTTGTCGTCCTCGACAACACACCCCTTGGAAAACTTCTTAACCAAATCCTAAAGACTATCCTCATCATGAACAACCTTCACATTAACTGTCTTTATCAATACAAAAGAATCTTGTCCTTGTCTTCGGTTACGTGTGCCTTATCTTCAATAAAGCGTGCTTCGGCTAGGTACCCTTGTCGTGTTGACTCACCAAGTCATTCCAATTGTTCCACCGAACTCATATTGTGCGAACTCTTCATGTGCCCATCTCACTGAAGTTGTTCCAAAGAACTCATCTCGGGCGCACTCTTCATGTCGTCCAAGTCGTTCCACCAAACTTGACTTGGCCTAACTAGAGCACATTCGACTGCCTAGGCCTGAGGGCTTGACAATGGGAGGTCTACACGCGTCAAGTGAAAAGGACCAAATATGTTGAAAGCTCCTCCAAAATAGCTCATAAGTCCAAGGATAGGTTTCGAACGTAAGAATATATCCTAAAAATCATGCAAGTGCCCTCCAAAAATTAGGAATGACCCTCTCCAAGTCAAAAATAATGAAGCCACATGGTCGCAAATAGCGAGTAGATGTGTCCGCAAAAGGGTTTGGAGCTCTATTCTAGTGCAAAATAGTTTGAAAGATGATGAAATAGGAGGTTCTTCAAGGATATTCAACATGGAATGTCAAGAGGATGTCCATGCATGCAAAATTTGCCTAAATGGGCCTTGAATGATGTGACCAATGTCGTTACATATGTGTACTACCATGTCAACTATGAAATTGCCCCATGAAATGTGATGCCACATGAACAATCATAGAATCATCTTCCATTGTCCCAAGCCAAAACGTGTCGAATACATAAAATGGGGTCCATGTTAAACAAGCTAGATAAGAGTAGTGTTAAGCAAGAAGCATAAATGAAATGCAAAAAGCCAAGGAAGAATAGTTAGAATTACGATACTTATAATTCACTAAAAACAATAGATGTCTTGATGTTGGAGGTTGTTGAAGGATGTATCCAAGTCAAGAATATATCCTCATAATCATCCAAGCAACCTCATCATTTGCAAAATAGATGGAAATAAAGGTCATCTAAAGTGGCAAAGTTCATGAAATAGCTATGAAACTACGAGATAGTTATGCCCACTTGTAGCTACCAAGCGTGCAAGAGATACAAAGCACCAACGAAGGCAAGATTTGGAAATACGATCACCATGGTAGGTCTTGCATGAGAACAAGTGACTTTCGAGAGGCAAAAGCAAAGGCTACATGAGACAATGCTATCTCAAAACAAGAAAAGGTGTGAGTTGTGATGAACTAGTGACATACTAGTGAAGACGAAAATATCTAACATGAGTATGCAGATGTTGGGAGAATGAGAAAAGAAGAATGAAAACAATAGAAAAAGGTAGATATAGAAAGAGAGAAAATTGGTTACCACACTAGGTTGGTACTAGCTAAGTCAAGAAACAAAAGATTAGAGGAAGGATGTGTTGGATAAATGATTAAGCAATCCCATAGTTGCAATCTACAGAATGCAACAAATAAAACCAATGTTCCAAGGGAGTAACAAGGAGGAAGGAGCATGGTGACTAGAACCATCTAGGAAGAAGTATCTCAAGTTGGGCCCATTCATGACAATGATTTAGAGGGAATCAATCATTAGTGAGGTGACCAAAAATAGAGTTGACAAAGCGACAAAATATAGAGAAAGAGGCAAAAAGAAAAAATGGAAATCACTAATTCCCACCATTGCCATGAATGGTTCAGAAGTGGGAGACTACTATTGTATGATAAAAATTCAAACATGGTAATCTAATTGTCTAAGCAATCTATATACCTCCACTGATAATATTTCTAGTTTGGCTCAAGTAGAGGCAAAGGCAACACCAACTCCTCAGCCTAGAAAAATTACAAGAAAGTCACTTGTCATCCAAGAGGTAAAGGATACTAAGACAATGAGCAAGGTATGCCAAATGTACACAAAACCATTGAAGATAGAGGGTTGTCCCCCAAAGGATGAAGTCTTTTAGGATCAAGTGGCTGAATATCCCTCCCAAAGGTATGGTATAAGCCTTAACAATACTTCATTCCACAAGCTCGCACACCTCCTGTTCTCTCATCTTATATATATGAGTCGCCTCCATGAACAGTCATGTCTCTTCCAAGGGATGTGTCAGTTGGGCATTCGAGCCAATCTTCCTTCGTTCAAGCCGATTATAAAACCCAAATTATGTCACATCATTTGTCACATACAAACCTTCCTTTCATTCACCTTCGGCCATGTGCCTTCACGTCTCATCCTTATCGCGTACCTTTTCAACCCAGGCGGGAGCGTCATAGCTGGGCACACCTTGTCGTCATTCGAGCGCATCTCCACTGGGAACACCTTGTCGTGGTCAGGCACATCTAGGGGAATCGCGCCTTGTCTTCGATCACTTGTGCCTCGACTAAGCACCCTCCTCGTGTTGACTCTCCAATTTGTTCCAATCATTCCACCGAACTCATCTCGGGTGTGTTCTTCGTGCGCTTGTCTCACCGAATTATTTCCATCGAACTCCCCTTGGGCGCGCTCTTTGTGTCGACCAGGACCTTCCACCTAACTTGACTCCCCCTAAATCAGGCGTGCTCAAGTGCCTAGCCTAAGGACTTGATATCCCCCCCACTTCGAAATGGTTGTCGTCCTTGACAACACACCCCTTGACAAACTTCTTAACAAAAGCTTAAAGATTGTCCTCATCATGAACAACCTCCACATCAACTGTCTTTATCAATACAAAAGAATCTAATCTCCAACATATATACCATGTCTATTCATGTATCGCAACCTGTAAGAATGACATGTGTTGGATCCCCTCATCTAATCGACTAGTGAGGTAGCTAATTCGAAAGTAGCATCAACTCCACAAGAACACATGCACCCAAACATGCGCAACCATTGTCACAATCTTTCCTCTGGTTCTGCTCATCATGAGGTGCCATTCAATGGCATCTCATTCTCCTAGGGGTCTCGCCATCTCAAGCAAGTTGTAGTGAGCCCATCTCCTTCATGAGCTTCAAAAAGATGGTGGCGTGGGGAAGTCATACGACTTCCCTTTCTACATCACAGGTTGTCTCTCTTCGTCTCCGAGAAGAATCCACCCATACTTGGTATGACCCCTCCATACTTCTCTACAATATAATTTATCAAAGGAGGATAGGAACACTTACCCATACTCTCTTCCATCAACTTCATCGAAACTGGATCGTTATGGCTTAGTGTCTTCATGGTTCCATCTCGGTCCACGAACATCCCTCCATCTTCATCCTCTCTTCAGTTTGATTCCTACTCCAAACTCTCAATCCATCTATCAACATCTTCTTCCTCCAAATCGACACTAGGGTGGTACTAGCAAAGTCAAGGAGCAAAAGATTAGAGGAAGGATGTGTTGGATAAATGATTAAGCAATCCCATAGCTGCAATCTACAGGATGCAACAACCAAAACCAATGTTCCAAGAAAGTAACGAGGAAGGAGCATGTTGACTAAACCATCTAGGAAGAAGTATCTCAAGTTGGGCCCTTACTCATGATAATGACTTAGAGGGAATCAAACACTAGTGTGGTGACCAAAAATAGAGTTGAAAAAACGAGAAAATATAGAGAGAGAGTCAAAAAGGAAAAAATGGAAAAGACTAATTCCCACCATTGGCATGAATGATTCACCAGTGAGTGACTACTACTGCATGCGAAAAATTCAAACATGGTAATCTCATTGTCCAAACAAGCTATATATATCCACTGATAATATTTTTGGGTTGGCTCAAGTAGAGGCAAAGGCAACTACGATTCCTTAGCCTAGAAAATTTACAAGAAAGTCACTTGTCATCCACAAGGTAAACGAGACTAAGACAATAAGAAAGGTATGCCAAATGTAAACAAAACCATCAAAGATAAAGGGTCATCCCCCAAAGGATGAAATCTTTTAGGATCAAGAGGCTCAATATCACTCCAAAAGGCATGCTATAAGCCTCAAAACATGGTGAGGTTTCCCTCCTAGAAATAACTTCCCTCAGGCAAGCTATTTAGTAGCATCAAAATCTAGGATTCACGTCACCAGGGCACAACTTTGAGCTATGAGATTCCTGAGTCCCCTGAGGTGTGCGACACCAGTGCACTTTCTCCTCAATGGTGAAACCAACTTGAGTTTACTAATGCTCGTACTATGCCTCTAGCCCATGTACCCTATGCCGAGACTAATATCCTATACTTGCGAAATTCTTGTTCAATTAAATCTCACTACAATAGCCACTTTAAAGCTTAACTTCAATTATAGTTTACTTCAATTGACTTAAGTTCAGCTATAATCGCATTCATCCATAAACAACACAAATCATGTACATAAATAACACTTCAATAAACGAGAGGGGGAACTCCCAAAACAATTTCCCAACTGCTTTGTGAGTTTAAAGCTTCCATACACAAAACTTGAGTTTATAATGGACTTCAGTTCGATTGGGAAGAACTCCAAACAGTTCGTTGTCGCAAGCCCTCAAAGATACAAATATACAATAACCCAGTTACAACCCTTCAACTAGCAACACACAACCAAACCCAATAAATATCCAAGTGGTGTCCTTTTAACCTACACACATCCTCAATACACAAATACCCCATGGTGTACCACTCTCAACATTACAGAAGCTTGCACAAATTCCTTCCGCAACTTGCTTTAGAGAGCAAGCTCCTTTGTGAGACCTAACTCTCTTCTTCTTTCGTTGTCTCGTTTTCTAGCTATGACAAGTTGTTGATCTTCGGTTGATTGATGTTCTAACTCCTTTCCTATCATCTTATATATATGAGTCACCCTCCATGAACAGTCGTGTCTCTTCCAAAAGACGTGTCGACTGTGCGTTTGAGCTGACCTTCCTTCGTTTGAGCCAACCATAAACTGCAAATTATGTCACAACATTTGTCGCGTACGAACTTTCTTATAGTTCACCTTCAGTCGTGTGCCTTAGCATCTCATCCCCGGTCGTGTATCTTCGCAAATCGGGCGGACGTGTCTCAGCTCGGCATGCCTTGTCTTCAGTCAGGCGCAACTCGGCTAGGCGCACCCTATCTTCGATTGGGTGCGCCTCAATTAGACACCCTCTTCGTGCTGACTCTCAAAATTTGTTGTAATCATTCCACCAAACTCATCTCAGGTGCATTCTTCGTGCACTCTTCTCACCAAAGTCTTTCCATTGAACGTCTCAAGCACGCCCTTCATGCCAACCAAGTCATTCCACCAAACTCGACTGCACCTAACTCAGGGGTTCTCAGTTGCCTAGCCTAAAGGCTTGACGTCCTCCAAGGTAAAATAGCAAGAAACATGATGAAATATGAGGTCGTTCAAGGATATTAACCATGAAATGTCAAGAGGATGCCCGTGCATGTAAAATTTGCCTAAATGGTGTTTAAATGAAGTGACCAATGTCGTCGCATGTGCATACTACCATGTCAACTATGAAATTCCCCATGAAATGTGATGCCACATGAACAATCATAGAATCATCTCCCATTGTCCCCAGCCAAAACGTGTCAAATACATAAAATGGGGTCCATGCTAAACAAGCTAGATAATAGTAGTGTTAAGCAAGAAGCATATATGAAATGCAAAAAGCCAAGGAAGAATAGTTAGAATTGCAATACTTATAATTCACTAAAAAAAAGAGATGTCTTGATGTTAGAGCTTGTTCAAGGATGTTTCCAAGGTAATAATATATCCTCATAATCATCCAAGCGACCTCGTCAATTGCAAAATAGATGGAAATAAAGGTCATCTAAAGTGGCAAAGTCCGTGAAATAGCTAAGAAACTACGAGATAGCTATGCCCACTTGTAGCTACCTATGGTGCAAGAGATACAAAGACTGGTAAAGCACCAATGAAGGCAAGGTTTGGAAATATGATCACCATGGTAGCTCTAGCATGAGAAGAAGTGACTTTTGAAAGGCAAAAGCAAAGGCTACATGAGACAATGCTATCACAAAACAAGCAAAGGTGTGAGTTGTGATGAACTAGTGACATACTAGTGCAGACAAAAATATCTAACATGAGTATGTAGATGTTGAGAGAATGAGAAAAGGAGAAAAAAACAATAGAAAAAGGTAGATATAGAAAGAGAGAAAACCGGTTAACACACTACAGTGGTACTAGCTAACTCAAGAAGCAAAATATTAGACGAGGGATGTGTTGGATAAATGATTAAGCAATCCCATAGTTGCAGTCTAAAGGATGAAACAACCAAAACCAACGTTACAAGAAAGTAATCTAATTGTTGAAGCAAGTTGTATACCTCCACTAATAATATTTTTGGTTTAGCTCAAGTAGAGGCAAAGGCAACACCAACTCCTAAGCCTAGAAAAATTACAGGAAAGTCACTTTTCATTCACAAAGTAAAGGATACTAAGATAATAAGAAAGGTATGCCAAATGTAAACAAAAACATCGAAGATAGAGAGTCGTCCCCTAAAGAATGAAGTCTTTTAGGATCAAGTGGCTCAATATCCCTCAACTCGGGCAGACGCGTCTCATCTCGGCACACCTTATCTTCGGTCGGGCGCATCTTGGCTAGGTGCACCTTGTCTTCAATTGGGTGTGCCTCGACTAGACACCCTCGTCATGCCGACTCTCAAAATTGTTCTAATCATTCCACCAAACTCATCTCAGGTGCGTTCTTCGTGCGCTCGTCTCACCAAAGTCTTTCCATTGAACGTCTCAAATGCGCCCTCCATGCCAACCAAATCGTTCCACCGAGCTCGACTCGACCTAACTCAGGCGTGCTCAGGTTCCTAGCCTAAGGGCTTGACATCCTCGCACACGACAAAATGGTTGTCGTCCTCAACAACACACCCCTTGGCAAATTTCTTAGCCAAATCATAAATATTGTCCTCATCATGAACAACCTTCACATCAATTGTCTTCATCAATACAAAAGAATCTCGTCTTTGACATATATCCCATGTTTATGCATGTATTGCAACCTGTAAGAATGACATGTGTTGGATCCCCTTGCGCAATCGACTAGTCAGGTAGCTAATCTGACTATAGCATCAACTCCACAAGAACACATGCACCCAAACATGTGCAACCATTGTCACCTCTTCCATGTCAAACAATCTTTCCTCCGATTATACTCATCATGAGGCACCATTCAATGGTATCTCAAGCTTCTAGAGGTCTCACCGTCTTGAGGAAGTGACAATAAGCCCATCTCCTTCATGAGCTTCAAAAAGATGGTGGTTCGGGAAAGTCAAATGACTTCCCTTTCCACAGAACAATGCCATATCACCTCGTCTCCGAGAAGAATCCACCCATACTTGGTATGAACCCTCCATACTTTTCTGCAATACAATCCTCTTCACGTTTATCCTCGGTGATGTGCCTTCGCAAATCGGACAGGCATGTCAGCTAGGTGTGCCTTATCTTCGATAGAGAGTGCCCTGGCTGGGTACCCTTGTCGTGCTAACTCACCAAGTTGTTCCAATTGTTCCACCGAACTCATCTTGGGCGTGCTCTTCATGTGCCCATCTCACCAAAGTCGTTCAACCAAACTCATCTCGGGGGCACTCTTCGTGTCATCCAAGTAATTCCACCAAATTTGACTCGGCCTAACTTGAGCACATTCAAGTGCCTAACCCTGAGTGCTTAATGGTGGGAGGTCCACACGCGTCAAGTGAAAAGGGCTAAATATGTTGAAAGCTCCTCCAAAATAGCTCATAAGTTCCAAGGAGAGGTTTCGAACATAAGAACATATCCTAAAAATCATGAAAGTGACCTCCAAAAATTATGAAATAACCCTCTCCAAGTCAAAAATAATGAAGCCACATGTTCGCAATTAGCAAGTAGATGTGTCCACAAAGGGTTGGGAGCTCTATTCCAAGGTAAAATAGCTAGAAAGATGATGAAATATGAGGTCGTTCAAGGATATTAACCATGAAATGTCAAGAGGATGCCCATGCATGCAAAATTTGCCTAAATGGTCCTTAAATGAATTGAGCAATGTCGTCGCATATGTGTACTACCATGTCAACTATGAAATTGCCCCATGAAATGTGATGCCACATTAACAATCATAGAATCATCTCCCATTGTCCCAAGCCAAAACATGTCAAATACATAAAATGGGGTTCATGCTAAACAAGCTAGATAATAGTAGTGTTAAGCAAGAGGCATATATGAAATACAAAAGGCCAAGGAAGAATAGTTAGAATTGTGATACTTATAATTCACTAAAAAAACGAGATGTCTTGATGTTCGAGCTTAGTCAAGGAGGTTTCTAAGGTAAGAATATATCCTCATAATCATCCAAGCGACCTCGTCAATTGCAAAATAGATTGAAATAAAGGTCATCTAAAGTGGCAAAGTCCGTGAAATAGCTATGAAACTACGAGATAGCTATGCCCACACCTAAGGTGCAAGAGATACAAAGACTGGTAAAGCACCAATGAAGGCAATATTTGGAAATACGATCACCATGGTAGCTCTAGCATGACAATAACTGACTTTCGAAAGGCAAAAGCAAAGGCTACATGAGACAATGCTACCACAAAACAAGCAAAGGTGTGAGATGTGATGAACTAGTGACATACTAGTCAAGACAAAAATATATAACATGAGAGAATGAGAAAAGAAGAAGGAAAACCATAGAAAAAGGTAGATATAGAAAGAGAGAAAAGTGGTTAGCACACTAGAGTGCTACTAGCTAAGTCAAGAAGCAAAATATTAGAGGAATGATGTGTTGGATAAATGATTAAGCAATCCCATAGCTGCAGTCTACAAGATCCAAAAACCAAAACCAACGTCCCAAGGAAGTAACAAGGAAGAAGGAGCATGTTGACTAAAACCATCTAGGAAGAAGTATCTCAAGTTGGGCCCTACTCATGATAATGACTTAGAGGGAATCAATCACTAGTGTGGTGACCGAAAATAGAGTTGAAAAAATGAGAAAATATAGAGAGTCAAGAAGAAAAAAATGGAAAACACTAATTCCCGCCATTGGCATGAATGATTCACCAGTGGGAGACTACTATTGCATGCGAAAATTTCAAGCATGGTAATCTCATTGTCCAAAAAAGCTATATACATCCACTGATAATATTTTTGGGTCGGCTCAAGTAGAGGCAAAGGCAACACCAACTCCTTAACCTAGAAAATTTAGAAGAAAGTCACTTGGCATCCACAAGGTAAAGGAGACTTGGACAATAAGCAAGGTATGCTAAATGTAAACAAAACCATCGAAGATAAGCGTTCATCCCCCAAAGGATGAAATCTTTTAAGATCAGTAGGCTCAACATCCCTCCAGAATGCATGTTATAAGCCTTAAAACATGGTGAGGTTTCCCTCCTAGAAATAACTTCCCTCAGGCAAGCTAATTAGTAGCCTCAAAATCTAGGAGTCACGCCACTAGGGCACACCTCTAAGCTATGAAATTCATGAGTCTTAAGATCAATAGGCTCAACATCCCTCCAGAATGCATGTTATAAGCCTCAAAACATGGCGAGGTTTCCCTCCTAGAAATAACTTCCCTCGGGCAAGCTAATTAGTAGCCTCAAAATCTAGGAGTCACGCCACTAGGGCACACCTCTAAGCTATGAAATTCATGAGTCCCCTGAGGTGTGCGACACCAACGCAATTTCTCCTCAATGGTGAAACCAAATTGAGTTTACTAATACTCGTACTATGCCTCTAACCCATGTACCCTATGCTGAGACTGATATCTTATAATTGCGAAATTCTTGTTCAATTAAATCTCACTACAACAGCCACTTCAAAGCTTAACTTCAATTATAGTTTACTTCAATTAACTTAATTTCATCGAGACTGATATCTTATAATTGCGAAATTCTTGTTCAATTAAATCTGACTACAATAGACACTTCAAAATTATAGTTTCCCTCCAGAATGCATGTTCTAAGCCTCAAAACATGGTGAGGTTTCCCTCCTAGAAATAACTTCCCTCAAGCAAGCTAATTAGTAGCCTCAAAAGCTTGGAGTCATGCCACTAGGGCACAACTCTGAGCTATGAAATTCATGAGTCCCCTAAGGTGTGCGACACCAACGCACTTTCTCCTCAATGGTGAAACCAACTTGAGTTTATTAATGCTCGTACTATGCCTCTAGCCCATGTACCCTATGCCGAGACTGATATCTTATAATTGCGAAATTATTGTTCAATTAAATCTCACTACAATAGCCACTTCAAAGCTTAACTTCAATCATAGTTTACTTCAATTAACTTAATTTCATCGAGACTGGTATCTTATAATTGCGAAATTCTTGTTCAATTAAATCTCACTACAATAGACACTTCAAAATTATAGTTTCCCTCTAGAATGCATGTTATAAGCCTCAAAACATGGTGAGGTTTCCCTCCTAGAAATAACTTCCCTCAGGAAAGCTAATTAGTAGCCTCAAAATCTAGGAGTCACGCCACTAGGGCACACCTCTGAGCTATAAAATTCATGAGTCCCCGTAGGTGTGCGACACCACGCACTTTCTCCTCAATGGTGAAACCAACTTGAGTTTACTAATGCTCGTACTATGCCTCTAGCCCATGTACCCTATGTCGAGATTAATATCTTATAATTGCGAAATTCTTGTTCAATTAAATCTCACTACAATAGCCACTTTAAAGCTTAACTTCAATTATAGTTTACTTCAATTAACTTAATTTCATCGAGACTGATATCTTATAATTGCGAAATTCTTGTTCAATTAAATCTCACTACAATAGACACTTCAAAGCTTAACTTCAATTATAGTTTACTTCAATTAACATAATTTCAGCTATAATCACATTCACTCATAAACAACACGAATCATCTACATAAATAACACTTCAATAAACGAGAGGGGGAACTCCCCAAACAACTTCCCAACTGCTCTATGACTATAAAACATCCATACACAACTTCGGTTTATAATGGACTTCAGTTCGATTGGGATGAACTCCAAACAGTTCGTTGACACAAGCCCTCACAGATACAAATATACAATAACCCAGTTACAACCCTTCAACTAGCAACACACAACCAAACCCAATAAACATCCAAGTTGTGGCCTTTCAACCTACACACAACCTCAATACACAAATACCCTACGGTGTACCACTCTCAGTAATACACAAGCTTGCACAAATTCCTTCCGCAACTTTCTTAAGAGAGCGAGCTCCTTCGTGAGACCCAACTCTCTTCTTCTTTCGTTGTCTCCTTTTCTAGCGATGACAGGTTGTTGATCTTCGGTTGATTGATGTTCTAACTCCTTTCCTATCATCTTATATATATGAGTCACCCTCCATGAACAGTCGTGTCTCTATCAAGAGACGTGTCGATTGGGTGTTTGAGCCGACCTTCCTTCGTTTGAGCCAACCATAAACTCCAAATTATGTCGCATCATTTGTCGCACACAAACTTTCCTTCAATTCACCTTCAGTCGTGTGCCTTCGCGTCTCATCCTCGGTCGTGTACCTTTGCAACTTGGGCGGAGGCATCTCATCTCTTTACACCTTATCTTCGGTCGGGCGCATCTTGGCTAGGTGCACCTTGTCTTCGATTGGGTACACCTCGACTAGACACCCTCGTCGTGCCGACTCTCAAAGATGTTCTAATCATTCCACCAAACTCATTTCAGGTGCGTTCTTCGTGCGCTCATCTCACTAAAGTCTTTCCATTGAACGTCTCAAGCACGCCCTTCATGTCAACCAAGTCGTTCCACCGAACTCAACTCGGCCTAACTTAGGCGTGCTCAGGTGCCTAACCTAAGGGCTTGACATCCTCCCCCGCATCAAAATGGTTGTCATCCACAACACACCCCTCGGCAAATTTCTTAACCAAATCATAAAGACTGGCCTCATCATGAACAACCTTCACATCAATTGTCTTCATCTATACAGAAGAATCTCGTCTTTGACATATATCCCACGTCTATGCATGTATCGCAACCTATAAGAATGACATGTGTTGGATCCCCTTGCGCAATCGACTAGTCAGGTAGCTAATCTGACTGTAGCATCAACTCCACAAGAACACATGCACCCAAACATGTGCAACCATTGTCACCTCTTCCATGTCACACCATCTTTCCTCCGACTATGCTCATCATGAGGCACCTTTCAATGGTATCTCAAGCTTCTAGAGGTCTCACCATCTTGAGGAAGTGAGAATAAGCCCATCTCCTTCATGAGGTTCAAAACGATGGTGGTACGGGAAAGGCATACGACTTCCCTTTCCACAAAACAATGCCATATCACCTCGTCTCCAAGAAGAATCCACCCATACCTGGTATGAACCCTCCATACTTTTCTGCAATATACTCCTCTTCTCGTTGATCCTTGGTCATGTGCCTTCGCAAATGGACAGGCATGTCTCGGTTGGGCACATCTTATCTTCAGCTAGGCGTGCCTTTTCTTCGACAGAGCGTGCCCTGGTTGGGTACCCTTGTCATGCTAACTCACCAAGTTGTTCCAATTATTCCACCGAACTCATCTTGGGCGTGCTCTTCATGTGCCCATCTCACCAAAGTCGTTCAACCAATCTCATCTCAGGGGCACTCTTCTTGTCGTCCAAGTAATTCCACCAAATTCGATTCAGCCTAACTTGAGCACATTCGAGTGCCTAAGCCTGAGTGCTTGACGGTGGGAGGTCCACACGCGTCAAGTGAAATGGGGTCCATGCTAAACAAGCTAGATAATAGTAGTGTTAAGCAAGAAGTATATATGAAATACAAAAAGCCAAGGAAGAATAGTTAGAATTGCAATACTTATAATTCACTAAAAAAAAGAGATGTCTTGATGTTAGAGCTTGTTCAAGGATGTTTCCAAGGTAAGAATATATCCTCATAATCATCCAAGCAACCTCGTCAATTGCAAAATATATAGAAATAAAGGTCATCTAAAGTGGCAAAGTCCGTGAAATAGCTATGAAACTACGAGATAGTTATGCCCACTTGTAGCTACCTAGGGTGCAAGAGATACAAAGACTAGTAAAGCACCAATGAAGACAAGATTTGGAAATACGATCACCATGGTAGCTCTAGCATGAGAAGAAGTGACTTTCGAAAGGCAAAAGCAAAGGCTACATGAGACAATGCTATCACAAAACAGGCAAAGTTGTGAGTTGTGATGAACTAGTGACATACTAATGAAGACAAAAATATCTAACATGAGCGAATGAGAAAAGAAGAAAGAAAACTATAGAAAAAGGTAGATATAAAAAGAGAGAAAATCGGTTACCACACTAGAGTGGTACTAGCTAAGTCAAGAAGCAAAATATTAGACGAAGGATGTGTTGGATAAATGATTAAGCAACCCCATTGTTGCAGTCTAAAGGATAAACAACCAAAACCAACGTTACAAGGAAGTAACAAGGAGGAACGAGCATGGTGACTAGAACCATTTAGGAAGAGGCATCTCAAGTTGGGCCCACTCATGACAATCACTTAGAGGGAATCAATCAGTAGTGAGGTGACCAAAAATAGAATTGACAAAATAAGAAAATATAGAGAGAGAACCAAAGAAAAAAATGGAAAAGACATTCCCACCATTTCCATGAATGATTCAGAAGTGGAAGACTATTATTCTATGATAAAAATTCAAACATAGTAATCTAATTGTCGAAGCAAGTTGTATACCTCCACTAATAATATTTTTGGTTTGGCTCAAGTAGAGGCAAAGGCAACACCAACTCCTAAGCCTAGAAAACTTACAGGAAAGTCACTTTTCATTCACAAAGTAAAGGAGACTAAGATAATAAGCAAGGTATGCCAAATGTACACAAAACCATTGAAGATAGAAAGTCGTCCCCCAAAGGATGAAGTCTTTCAGGATCAAGTGGCTCAATATCCCTCTTAAAGGCATGGTATTGTTGATTTGGGGTAGCATCGAATGTGCTCTAGGCCTCAAACTTTGCAGGGAGGCTCGAGCACATGTATTCTGAAGAACCCAGAAAGCGTTTTGGGAAATTCCACCCAAAAACAATGTTATTAAAATAAATTATATTTTCAATGGGCCCCTAAGTCTAAACTAAGGAAATTAAAAATATTGATGGGTATTAATCTAATCGTAGGTGTAACTTCTAGAAGAAGACAAGGATCAAGCTAAAATGATCTTAGCCATTGATTAGCCTTTAATCTGGGTCGTTGAATGTCAACGAGAAGATTATTTAAGGAAGCCTGTTGGTTATTTGCAAAACACACCAAGAGATCAAGAGATCGAATTTCTGAAGTGAGAAGTTCTCAGGAGGAAATCTTGATCACACCTTGTCATCAGTCGAGCGCGTCTCCGTTGGGAACACCTTGTTGTGGTCAAGCACATCTAGGCGAGCCACGCCTTGTCTTCGGTCAGGTGCACCTTGACTATGCACCCTCGTAGTGTTGATTCTCCAATTTGTTCCAATCATTCCACCAAACTCATCTCGGGTGTGTTCTTCTTGCGCTTGTCTCACCGAATTCTTTCCATCGAACTCCTCTCGGGCGAGCTCTGTTGAGAAATCTAGGGCATTCAATGTTAACAATTTCTCTGCTTGATAATTGCTTGTGATATGCTTGTTCTTCAATTACTTATGATCTTTCACTCTGTTAGTCTATTAGTGTGTTCTTTTTCATCAAGACAGTTACCAAAATAAAGACAAGTGACACAAAATATAGGCTTCTCCAGCCAGGGCCAAAACCTCTTCTTCTAGACCTTCAATTGACAAGTACAAGGACCATGCCACTAACCCTTGACTCCTAGTATCCTCTTTCAAGAACCTTGTCACTAACCTAGTCTTCCTTGTCCTTCCTTCTCTTGCTTCTTCTAGAGAAACTCGATCTCTACTTCACTATTCCAGAGGATTCCTTCCTTCGCTATCCCAGAATAAAATTATTCACTGCCTTCAAAAATAGTCCTTATTCGCTGCCCTAGAAGATACTACTGCCCCAGAGGAATCTACTTCGTTGTCCCAGAAGAATCTACTTCACTGTCCCAAAAGATTTTTCTTCGATTTTCCCAAAGGATTCTTCCTTCGATACCCTAGAAGAGTCTCCTTTTTATCCTAGACAAAACCCTTTCTTACTACCTCCTTTTCGCACTTCCATCTACACTTCTTTGTTGGAATTGAGTTCAAACTTGATGCTTAGAATGGACGGCGAGTTCCCCTACTTATACGCCTCTTCTCTAGGTCTTTAGGCCGACTTTATAGTGAGATGTAGGCCAACTTGTCTTGGTAGCTTCTTTAATGTTTGTAGGCCGACTTGAAGAGATTTGGTGACAAGTTCTTTGGAGGATACTTTACATAGACAAGATGAGCTTTTACATAATGTAACATGACTTCATTTACATGACAATGACTCTTATATTTTATGACTAGATGACAAATAAATCCTTAAGAATCTCAATGGGAGTCTTGACTCAAAAACAAAATCCTTGCTCATGAAACCCATGAAGCAAGTCAATATAATAATTTTCATTTATTTACATCTCTTTACATAAAATCATAATTACATGTCATTATGAAGACCGAACCTAGTTACAACTTTCAACGCGCTCTTCGTGTCGACTAGGTCGTTCCACCGAACTCATTGCCTCTAAATCAGGGATGCTCAAGTGCCTAGCCTAAGGGCTTGATATGCCCCCCCCCCCCAACTTCAAAATGGTTGTCGTCCTCGACAACGCACCCCTTAAAAAACTTCTTAACCAAAGGCCGAAGATTGTCCTCATCATGAACAACCTCTACATCAACTGTCTTCATCAATACAAAAGAATCTCATCTCCAACATATATACCATGTCTATCATGTACCGCAACCTGTAAGAATATCATGTGTTGGATCCCCTCTTGTAATCGACTAGTCAGGTAGCTAATTTGACAGTAGCATCAACTCCACAAGAACACATGCACCCAAATATGTGCAGCCATTGTCACCTCTTCCCTGTCACACAATCTCTCCTCTAGTTATGCTCATCATGAGGTGCCATTCAATGGCATCTCAATCTCCCAGGGTTCTCACCATCTCAAGCAAGTTCTAGTGAGCCTATCTCCTTCATGAGCTTCAAAAATATGGTGGTGTGGGGAAGTCATACGACTTCCCTTTCTACATCACATGGCCATCTCTCTTCGTCTCCGAGAAGAATCCACCCATACCTCGTATGACCCCTTCATACTTCTCTACAATACAATTTATCAAAGGAGGATAGGAACACCTACCCATACTCTCTTCCATCAACTTCATCGAAACTAGATCGTTATGGCTTAGTGTCTTCAAGGTTCCACCCCGGTCCACAAACATCACTCCATCTTCATCCTCTTATCGGTTTGATTCCTACTCCAAACTCTCAATCCATCTATCAACATCTTCTTCCTCCAAATCGACACTAGGGTGGTACTAGCAAAGTCAAGGAGCAAAATATTAGAGGAAGGATGTGTTGGATAAGTGATTAAGCAATCCCATAGCTACAGTCTACAAGATGCAAAAACCAAAACCAACGTCCCAAGGAAGTAACAAGGAGGAAGGATCATGTTGACTAAAACCATCTAGGAAGAAGTATCTCAAGTTGGGCCCTACTCATGATAATGACTTAGAGGGAATCAATCACTAGTGTGGTGACTGAAAATAGAGTTGAAAAAAGGAGAAAATATAGAGAGAGAGTCAAGAAGAAAAAAATGGAAAAGACTAATTCCCGCCATTGGCATGAATGATTCACATGTGAGAGACTGCTATTGCATGCGAAAAAATCAAGCATGGTAATCTCATTGTCCAAAAAAGCTATATACATCCACTGATAATATTTTTGGGTTGGCTCAAGTAGAGGCAAAGGCAACACCGACTCCTTAACCTAGAAAATTTACAAGAAAGTCACTCGGCATCCACAAGGTAAAGGAGACTAGGACAATAAGCAAGGTATGCCAAATGTAAACAAAACAATCGAAGATAAATGGTCATCCCCCAAAGGATGAAATCTTTTAGGATCAATAGGCTCAACATCCCTCCAAAAGGCATGTTATAAGCGTCAAAACATGGTGAGGTTTCCCTCCTAGAAATAACTTCCCTCCAGCAAGCTAATTAGTAGCCTCAAAATCTAGGAGTCACGCCACTAGGGCACACCTCTGAGCTATGAAATTCATGAGTCCCCTAAGGTGTGTGACACCAACGCACTTTCTACTCAATTGCGAAACCAAATTGAGTTTACTAATGCTCGTACTATGCCTCTAGCCCATGTACCCTATGTCGAGACTCGTATCTTATAATTGCAAAATTCTTGTTCAATTAAATCTCACTACAATAGCCACTTCAAAGCTTAACTTCAATTATAGTTTACTTCAATTAACTTAATTTCAGCTATAATTGCATTCACTCATAAACAACAAAAATCATCTACATAAATAACACTTCAATAAACGAGAGGGGGAACTCCCAAAACAATTTCCCAACTGCTCTGTGACTATAAAACCTCCATACACAAAACTTCGTTTATAATGGACTTCAGTTCGATTGGGAATAACTCCAAACAGTTCGTTGACACAAGCCCTCACAGATACAAATATACAATAACCCAGTTACAACCCTTCAACTAGCAACACACAACCAAACCCAATAAATATCCAAGTTGTGGCCTTTCAACCTACACACAACCTCAATACACAAATACCCTACGGTGTACCACTCTCAGCAATACAAAAGCTTGCACAAATTCCTTCCGCAACTTTCTTTAGAGAGCGAGCTCCTTCTTGAGACCCAACTCTCTTCTTCTTTCGTTGTCTCCTTTTCTAGCGATGACAGGTTGTTGATCTTCGGTTGATTGATGTTCTAACTCCTTTCCTATCATCTTATATATATGAGTCACCCTCCATGAACAGTCGTGTCTCTTCCAATAGACGTGTCGATTAGGCGTTCGAGCCGACCTTCCTTCATTTGAGCCAACCATAAACTCCAAATTATGTCGCTTCATTGGTTGCATACAAACTTTCCTTTAGTTCGCCTTCAGTCGTGTGCCTTCGCGTCTCATCCTTGGTCGTGTACCTTCGCAACTCGGGCGAACGCGTCTCATCTCAGCACACGTTACCTTTGGTCAGGCGCATCTTGGCTCGGTGCACCTTGCCTTTGATTAGGTGCGCCTTGACTAGACACCCTCTTCATGCCGACTCTCAAATTTGTTCTAATCATTCCACCAAACTCATCTCAGGTGTGTTCTTCGTGCGCTCGTCTCACCAAACTCTTTCCATTAAACGTCTCAAGTGTGCCCTCCATGCCAACCAAGTCGTTCCACCGAACTCGACTCTGCCTAACTCAGGCTTGCTCAGGTTCCTAGAGTAAGGGCTTGATATCCTCCCCCACGTCAAAATGGTTGTCGTCCTCAACAACACACCCCTCGGCAAATTTCTTAACCAAATCATAAAGACTGTCCTCATCGTGAACAACCTTCACATCAAATGTCTTCATCAATACAGAAGAATCTTGTCTTTGACATATATCCCATGTCTATGCATGTATCGCAACCTATAAGAATGACATGTGTTGGATCCCCTTGCGCAATCGACTAGTCAGGTAGCTAATCTGACTGTAGCATCAACTCCACAAGAACACATGCACCCAAACATGTGCAACCATTGTCACCTCTTCCATGTCACACAATCTTTCCTCCGACTATGCTCATCATGAGGCGCCATTCAATGGTATCTCAAGCATCTAGAGGTCTCACCATCTTGAGGAAGTGACAATAAGCCCATCTCCTTCATGAGGTTCAAAAAGATGGTGGTGCGGGAAAGTCATACGACTTCCCTTTCCACAAAACAATGCCATATCACCTCGTCTCCGAGAAGAATCCACCCATACCTGGTATGAACCCTCCATACTTTTCTGCAATATACTCCTCTTCACGTTGATCCTCGGTCATGTGCCTTCGCAAATCAGATAGGCGTGTCTCGGTTGGGCACATCTTATCTTCAGCTAGGCGTGCCTTTTCTTTGATAGAGCGTGCCCTCATTGGGTACCCTTGTCATGCTAACTCACCAAGTTGTTCCAATTATTCCACCGAACTCATCTTGGGCGTGCTCTTCATGTGCCCATCCCAAAGGCGTTCAACCAATCTCATCTCGGGGGCACTCTTCTTGTCGTCGAAGTAATTCCACCAAATTCGACTCAGCCTAACTTGAGCACATTCGAGTGCCTAAGCCTGAGTGCTTGACAGTGGGAGGTCCACACGCGTCAAGTGAAAAGGGCCAATTATGTTGAAAGCTCCTCCAAAATAGCTCATAAGTTCCAAGGAGAGATTTCGAACATAAGAACATATCCTAAAAATCATGAAAGTGACCTCCAAAGTTATTAAATGACCCTCTCCAAGTCAAAAATAATGAAGCCACATGTTTGCAAATAGCAAGTAGATGTGTCCATAAAGGGTTGGGAGCTCTATTCCAAGGTAAAATAGCTAGAAAGATGATGAAATATGAGGTCGTTCAAGGATATTAACCATGAAATGTCGAGGATGCCCATGCATGCAAAATTTGCCTAAATGTTCCTAAAATGAAATGACCAATGTTGTCGCATATGTGTACTACCATGTCAACTATGAAATTGCCCCATGAAATGTGATGCCACATAAACAATCATAGAATCATCTCCCATTGTCCCAAGCCAAAAATGTCAAATACATAAAATGGGGTCCATGCTAAACAAGCAAGATAATAGTAGTGTTAAGCAAGAAGCATATATGAAATGCAAAAAGCCAAGGAAGAATACTTAGAATTGTGATACTTATAATTCACTAAAGAAAAGAGATGTCTTGAAGTTGGAGCTTGTTCAAGGATGTTTCCAAGGTAAGAATATATCCTCATAATCATCCAAGCAACCTCGTCAATTGCAAAATAGATGGAAATAAAGGTCATCTAAAGTGGCAAAGTCCGTGAAATAGCTATGAAACTACGAGATAGCTATGCCCACTTGTAGCTACCTAGGGTGCAAGAGATACAAAGACTGGTAAAGCACCAATGAAGGCAAGATTTGGAAATACGATCACCATGGTAGCTCTAGCATGAGAAGAAGTGACTTTCGAAAGGCAAAAGCAAAGGCTACATGAGACAATGCTATCACAAAACAAGCAAAGGTGTGAGTTGTGATGAACTAGTGACATACTAGTGAAGACAAAAATATCTAACATGAGTATGTAGATGTTGAGAGAATGAGAAAAGCAGAAAGAAAACAATAGAAAAAGGTAGATATAAAGAGATAAAATTGGTTACGACACTATAGTGGTACTATCTAAGTGAAGAAGCAAAATATTAGATGAAGGATGTGTTGGATAAATGATTAAGCAATCCCATAGCTGCAGCCTAAACAATGAAACAACCAAAACCAACGTTACAAGGAAGTAACAAGGAGGAAGGAGCATGGTGACTAGAACCATTTAGGAAGAGGCGTCTCAAGTTGGGCCCATTCATGACAATGACTTAGAGGGAATAAATTAGAAGTGAGGTGACCAAAAATAGAGTTGACAGAAAAAGAAAATATAGAGAGAGAACAAACGAGAAAAAAATGGAAAAGACATTCCCACCATTGCCGTGAATTATTCGGAAGTGAGAGACTATTATTCTATGATAAAAATTCAAACATAGTAATCTAATTGTCGAAGCAAGTTGTATACCTCCACTAATAATATTTTTGGTTTGGCTCAAGTAGAGGCAAAGGCAACACCAAATCATAAGCCTAGAAAAATTACAAGAAAGTTACTTTTCATTCACAAACTAAAGGAGACTAAGATAATAAGCAAGGTATGTCAAATGTAAACAAAACCATTGAAGATAGAGATTCGTCCCCCAAAGGATGAAGTCTTTCAGGATCAAGTGGCTCAATATCCCTCTTGAAGGCATGGTATTGTTGATTTGGGGTAGCATCAGATGTGCTCTAGGCCTCAAACTTTGTAGGGAGGCTAGGGCACATGTATTCCAAAGAACCCAAAAAGTGTTTTGGGAAATTCCACCCAAAAAAAATTTAATTAAAATAATTAATATTTTTAATGGGCCCCTAAGTCTAAACTTAGGAAATTAAAAATATTAATGGGTATTAATCTAATCATAGGTGTAACTTCTAGAAGAAGACAAAGATCAAGCTAAAATGATCTTAGCCATTGATTAGCTTTTAATCTGGGTCGTTGAATGTCAACGAGAAGATTATTTAAGGAAGCTTGTGGGTCATTTGGAAAACACACCAAGAGATCAAGAGATCGAATTCTGGAGTGAGAAGTTCTCAGGAGGAAATTTTGATCACACCTTGTCGTGGTCAAGCACATCTAGGCGAGCCATGCCTTTTCTTCGGTCAGGTGTGCCTCAACTAGGCACCCTTATCGTGTTGACTCTCCAATTTGTTCCAATCATTCCACCAAACTCATCTCGGGTGTGTTCTACGTGCGCTTGTCTCACTGAATTCCTTCCATCGAACTCCCCTCGGGCGAGCTCTGTTGAGAAATCTAGGGCATTCAATGTTAACAATTTCTCTGCTTGATAATTGCTTGTGATATGCTTGTTCTTCAATTACTTATGATCTTTCACTCTGTTAGTCTATTAGTGTGTTCTTTTTCATCAAGACAATTACCAAAATAAAGACAAGTGACACAAAATATAGGCTTCTCCAGCCAGGGCCAAAACCTCTCACCTCTAGAGAGGAAAACCCGATAAAATTCTTCTTCTAGATCTTCAATTGATAAGTACCAAGACCATGACACTGACCCTTGACTCTTAGTATCCTCTTTCAAGAACCTTGTCACTAACCTAATCTTCCTTGTCCTTCCTTCTCTTGCTTCTTCTAAAGATACTCGGTCTCTACTTCTTATGGTGAACCTTCACAATTTCCCTAGAGAATCTCGGTCTCTAGGTCTTCTAGAGAAACTCGGTCTCTACTTCACTATTCCAGAGGATTCCTTCCTTCGCTATCCCAGAAGAAACTTATTCACTGCCTTCCAAAATATTCCTTATTCGCTACCCCAGAAGAATCTACTTCGTTGTCCCAAAAGAATCTACTTCGTTGTCCCAAAAGATTTTGCTTCGATTTTCCCAAAGGATTCTTTCTTTGATACCCTAGAAGAGTGTCCTTTTTATCCTACTGAAAACCCTTTCTTACTGCCTCCTTTTCGCACTTCCTTCTACACTTCTTTGCTGGAATTGAGTTCGAACTTGATGCTTAGAATGGAGGCCAAGTTCCCCTACTTATACCCCTCTTCTTCTGGGTCTTTAGGCCGACTTGACAGCTAGATGTAGGCCAACTTGTCTTGGCAGCTTCTTTCATGTTTGTAGGCCGACTTGAAGAGATTTGGTGACAAGTTCTTTGGAGGATACTTTACATAGACAAGATGACCTTTTACATAGTGTAACATGACTTCATTTACATGACAATGACTTATATTTTATGACTAGATGACGAATAAATCCTAAAGAATCTCAATGGGAGTCTTGACTAAAAAACAAAATCCTTGCTCATGAAACCCATGAAGCAAGTCAGTATAATAATTTTCATTTATTTACATCTCTTTACATAAATTCATAATTACATGTCATTATGAAGACCAAACCTAGTTACAACTTTCAACACGCTCTTCGTGTCGACCAGGTCGTTCCACCGAACTCGACTACCCCTAAATCAGGCGTGCTCAAGTGCCTAGCCTAAGGGCTTGATATCCCCCCATTTCAAAATGGCTATCATCCTCGACAAGGCACCCCTTGACAAACTTCTTAACCAAAGCCCGAAGATTGTCCTCATCACGAACAACCTCTGCAACAACTGTCTTCATCAATACAAAATAATCTCATCTCCAACATATATACCATGTCTATTCATGTATCGCAACCTGTAAGAATGACATGTGTTGGATCCCCTCGTGTAATCGACTAGTCAAGTAGCTAATTTGACAGTAGCATCAACTCCACAAGAACACATGCACCCAAACATGTGCAGCCATTGTCACCTCTTCCCTGTCACACAATCTTTCCTCTAGTTCTACTCATCATGAGGTGCCATTCAATGGCATCACAATCTCCCAGGGGTCTCACCATCTCAAGCAAGTTCTAGTGAGCCCATCTCCTTCATGAGCTTCAAAAAGTGGTGTGGGGAATTCATACGACTTCCCTTTCTACATCACATGGCCATCTCTCTTCGTCTCTGAGAAGAATCCACCCATACCTCGTATGACCCCTTCATACTTCTCTACAATACAATATATCAAAGGAGGATAGGAACACCTACCCATACTCCCTTCCATCAACTTCATCGAAACTGGATCGTTATGGCTTAGTGTCTTCACGGTTCCATCCCAGTCCACGAACATCCCTCCATCTTCATCCTCTTCTCAGTTTGTTTCCTACTCCAAAGTCTTAATCCATCTATCAACATCTTCTTCCTCCAAATCGACACTAGGGTGGTACTAGCAAAGTCAAGGAGCAAAATATTAGAGGAAGGATGTGTTGGATAAATGATTAAGCAATCCCATAGTTGTTGTCTACAAGATGCAACAACCAAAACCAACGTTCCAAGGAAGTAACAAGGAGGAAGGAGCATGTTGACTAAAACCATCTAAGAAGAAGTATCTCAAGTTGGGCCCTACTCATGATAATGACTTAGAGGGAATCAATCACTAGTGTGGTGCCCAAAAATAGAGTTGAAAAAACGAGAAAATATAGAGAGAGATTCAAAAAGAAAAAAATGGAAAATACTAATTCCCGCCATTGGCATGAATGATTCACCAGTGGGAGACAACTATTGCATGCGAAAAATTCAGGCATGGTAATCTCATTGTCCAAAAAATCTATATACTTCCACTGATAATATTTTTGGGTTGGCTCAAGTAGAGGCAAAGGCAACACCGACTCCTTAGCCTAGAAAATTTACAAGAAAGTCACTTGGCATCCACAAGGTAAAGGAGACTAGGACAATAAGCAAGGTATGCCAAATGTAAACAAAACCATCAAAGATAAAGGGTCATCCCCCAAAGGATGAAAACTTTTAGGATCAAGAGGCTCAAAACATCCCTCCAGAAGGCATGTTATAAGCCTCAAAACATGGTGAGGTTTCCCTCCTAGAAATAACTTCCCTCAGGCAAGCTAATTAGTAGCCTCAAAATCTAGGAGTCATGCCACTAGGGCACACCTCTGAGCTATGAGATTCATGAGTCCCCTGAGGTGTGCAACAGCAGCATACTTTCTCCTCAATGGTGAAACCAACTTGAGTTTACTAATGCTCGTACTATGCCTCTAGCCCATGTACCCTATGCCGTGTTATTTTTAGGTATGTTCTATGCTAGAGCAATTTATTTAAATTTTCACAGTTAGCAATCACATCAGCATTAAAGTAAACTGCAGATAGAACATAAGTATAAATCGCAGAAGACAAGCCAAGACAAGAGGACACAAGATGTGGCGCAAGCCAGGGACAAACCCCACAATGTGTGGGGAAACCCTTGATCAATTCTTCTTTTATGTTCTTCAAAGTTCAGCAGAGAAAGAGAGAGAGAGAGAGAGAGATAGTACATTTACAACAGAAGTCAACACTTTGACTTATCTAGATCTGAGCATAGATCATCTCCTATGACGATGAGATCAGTTGAAGACATTCTACTTCAACTGATTCTCCAAGGTGATGGCTTCACCTATCGTAGTGCTGCCTTTCGTCCATTTGCTGCACCTTACCGTGTAGCTCCATCATGCTACCCATGTATCATGATGCCCATGATTTTATCTATCATGCTGCCCATGCATCTTGCTGCCCATTCATCATGTTGCCCATGATCTTATCTATCATGCTGTCCATGATCTCGTTCATCATTATGTTGCCCATGATCTCGTTTATCATTATTATATTATGTTGTCCAATATGCTAAAATAGCTACAGAAGAGTATCAAGACTGCTATAGACAACCTTGGATTTGCCACGTTGTCACCTATAGCTACGTGCCATTAACATGGATCCTTCATGCTGTAACTGCTTGGCAATGGCTAGGTCCAACCTTCTAACTATTCCATCAATCTGTGATCTAGTATGACTGCTTCTTATAATAATCTGAGGTGTAGGCTATAATGTGATCTATCACCCTTGAATGCAGGTCTGATGCACCTGAGTTTAGATCACTGCATGAACTTTGACTGCGGCTACCACACCTGAAATTTCCGAGAGGAAGTATGCGAAGTTCTTATCTTCTTAACTGCATGAACATGTCTTCTTTTACTACGTGAATAGTTCACCTTTTGGCTGCGTTTTACATGTCTTCCCTGATCTGCGTATATGTCTCTTTTATGACTACATTGGATATTGTCTTTATGACAACGTGTAAGGTGTCCATGCTACGCGTATTACATCGTATGGAATCTTGCGTGAACAGTTCTCCTTTTGGCTGCGTTTTCCATGCCTCCCCTGATCTGTGTATGTCTCTTTCATGATTGCATTGGATAGTGTCTTTATGACAGCGTGCAAGGTGTCCATGCTATGCGTATTACATCGTATGAAATCCTTCCCTTACTGTGGCTTGGTGTTTCCATTACAGCGTATAGTCTAGGGCATCATCTGCGTGCAAACTACGGCATCATCTTTAGGCTAGCGTATTACTCTTGGTGTCTCACTCCTTCTCCAAAAACCCAAGACGTGGAGAGGAGGAGATCACCTCAAGAATGTGTGTTCCAAATGACATCAAATCCTCTTCAATTTATACCAAAACGTATAGGTTGAATAGACATGACGTTTGGGCTTCTTGAGCCTACATAAGTTGTTGGTCTGCTAGATAATAAATCCATAATCAAAATAAATTCATATCTCCATAAATACTTATCGCAATCGGATGATCTTTGGATCAATCCTACACCTCTCGACGAGAGGGATTCAATAAAAATATCAGCTGCCATAAATAAGCTGACCCACATGGAGTTTGGCCCTAGTTTCCAATTTAACACTCCCTCTCAACTAGGGAGAACTCCATTCGGTGATCCATAAGTCCGACTGTACTATCTCTGCCATCAGTGCCCTGCACTGCTCTGCCCAGCTCTGCTGGCTCTGCTCTGCTCTGCTCAGCTCAACTCAACTCTGCTAGGTCTGCTCAGCTCAGCTAGCTCTGGTCTGCTCAGCTCAACTCTGTTGGCTCTGCTAGCTTTGCTCTACTCTGCTCTGCTCAGCTTTGCTGGCTCTGCTCTACTCTGCTCAGCTCAACTCTGCTAGCTCTGCTCTGCTCTGCTCAGCTCAACTCTGCTAGCTCTGCTCTGCTCTGTTGTCTCTACTCTGCTCCCCTCAGCTCAGCTCTGCTAACTCTGCTAGCTTTGCTCTGCTCTGCTCAGTTCTACTAGCTCTGCTCTGCTGAACTATGAAGAAGAAGAATTGATCGAGAATGTCTCATACCATTCTCCACTGACCCGAAGTCAGTCTCAAAGTGTGTACCACTGGTCCCAAACCAGTCTCAACCGACCCAAAGTCAGCGTCATAGTGGGTACTACTCCTACCACTGGTCCCAAACCAGTATCGCAGGCTCAGAGAGTGTACCACTAGTCCCAGACTAGTCTCAACCGACCCAAAGTCAGCGTCATAGTATGTACCACTCTTACTGGTCCCAGACCAGTTCTGCACTGACACGAAGTCAGTCTCAGAGTATGTACCACTAGTCCCAGACTAGTCTCAACCGACTCGAAGTCAGCGTCATAGTAGGTACAACTCCTACCACTGGTCCCAGACCAGTATTGCAGGCTCAGAGAGTGTACCATTGGTCCTAGACCAGTCTCAACCGACCCGAAGTCAGCGTCATAGTATGTACCACTCTCACTGGTCCCAGACCAGTCCTGCACTGACATGAAGTCAGTCTCAGAGTATGTACCACCGGTCCTAGACCAGTCTCAACTGACCCGAAGTTAGCGTCATAGTAGGTACAACTCCTACCACTAGTCCCAGACTAGTATCATTGATCCCAGATCAATGAAGGTCATCCTAGCGTAGGGAGTATGGTAGATACAGCGATGCGTCCATCGGTACTAATATGGTCCCTATCTTCATTTCCCTGCTCATTGATCAGATGAGAGGTACTTCCCATGAGTCCCAGACTGCATGGGTAGGATGCCTCGACAGGAGAACTTAATCAATCCCGTCCTCACAGGAGAACTAATCATCCTGCTACAATCGCCATGGGGAACACATCATCCAGGCCTCACAGGAGAACTAATCATCCTACTACATTTGTCATGGAGAACACATCATCCAGACCTCACAGGAGAACTAATCATCCTGCTACACAGGAGAGCAAATCATCCTGTTCCACAAGAGAGCGAATCATCTTGTCCCACAAGAGAGCGAATCATCTTGTTCCAGTGCACACCACCAGGGGAGGGTGAGTCACCCTGTGGTTGTATGTTGCTCCAGTAAGAATCGCAAGCCCCCAGAGCTCCTAGAGCTCAATGTATGCAACATGCAAGACCCTTGTACAAGGGTTTCTTGACGACTCCAAGTCGTTTGGGAAAATCACAGATTTGATCTTTCCCCCAGGCTTTAACAAAGTGTATCAACCTGTACATCATCTTAATGCGATGGAGCATCCTTGCTTATCGACTTACCATATCCCAGATAAGGTAGTATCTGATGTCTATCTGCTGGAGCAATCATTGAATACGGGATTCCTCAATAATCGAATCCCACCTCTGGTTGGTACAGAGAATCACAATGGTATTCATCATGTGTACAAAAAGCTTACTGAAGAGCTTCCCCAACCAGGGAGCTTCATACGAGATTATACTCGTAGATATGTATCCGGTCTCGGCGGTGCTTATGACAACCGACTTCTGCTTCCTGCTCATCCATGATATTGAAGCAGAATCCAAAGAGAAACAGCACTAAGAAGTGCTCCAGTGATCCTACACACTGCCTACCCAATCAGCATTCAAATAATCATGCAATTTCATATTTCCGGCAATGTATCTCAATCCATGAGAGATTGTGCCCTGAAGACATCTCAGAAGATTCTTGGCACCAATCTAGTGAGGCTCAACCAAATATGAGCTCCTTGTGCTAACTGCAATACATATGTCCGGACAGAAGTTCACCAAGAACTTTCCCAAGACTGGTCTGACATTACTACCGTATAACTTCATCGAGGTAGTCACAGGCTTGCAGTTTATCATTTGACATCCGAAATCCAACTCCCTCTTACTTCTGCAAGTGAAAGGGTTTGCACCTGTCAGAAATAGTTCGTCCGCATAAGGTGCCGGTATGAGAGGTCTATCATCCACAACCTTCGGGCTATCAATCCTCTCATACTACGCCCGAGGTGTTTTGCTTCAAGCTATAGAGGGCTTTCTTCCACCTGTATACATGAGATTCCCGTTCATGAATCTCAAACTCCATGGGTTGTTCCAAACCTGTGGACCTGCTACACGAGGGAAATGGTCCCTTTGTAAGATTTTCCTTCGATACATCTTAGACATGTACCTTCATGCTCTTTTTGAATTCAGGCATCCAGATCACCGTCTGACTCACAGACCTTCGGTGCTGAGTTAATGGACATGGTCCCCAGTGGACTTGATACAACCCTGAACTCAAAAACATCTTTGAAAAATATATTTTCAAACACGTACCTTTCCATCAGTGAGTGCCACCCTGAAGCCTTTGACTTCCATTTCCAAGATGGACACCAAGTTCTTCTTGCGAACAGGTACTTAAAAGAGATTCTGGGGTTCCTTACTTTCTTTAAAGAGTCGACCATTTCCTTGATGACCTGCATTACTTATCATTCCTCTGATCATTGAAGATGTCCCTGGAATGATTATTATCTTCATCAAGAGATGTGTCCCTGTCCTTCAAACACTCCTTCGCATGATGGCAGAACTTATTGCAACCAAGGCATCTGCCTTTCATTCCACCCTTAGATCCAAACTTTCCAATGAAGTGATCTTTAGGTGGACCATAAGAAAATTCCGCTACGCCAAAAATGCTCTGCTTCGACTTCACCCTAGGTGAACTTAGAAGAGAGATGTGGAACCCATTGATCCTTCTATCTTGTCCCAATTGTCTTCGGTGATTGCTTCTTTCACTCTTGCTTGGGCATTGTCTTCACCTCAGCTCTGATACCATGTTATTTTTAGGTATGTTCTATGCTAGAGCAATTTATTTAAATTTTTACAGTTAGCAATCACATCAGCATTAAAGTAAACTGCAGATAGAACATAAGTATAAATCGCAGAAGACAAGCCAAGACAAGAGGACACAAGCTGTGGCGTAAGCCAAGGACAAACCCCACAATGTGTGGGGAAACCCTTGATCAATTCTTCTTTTATGTTCTTCAAAGTTCAGCAGAGAAAGAGAGAGAGAGAGATAGTACATTTACAACAGAAGTCAACACTTGACTTATCTAGATCTGAGCATGGATCATCTCCTATGACGATGAGATCAGTTGAAGACATTTTGGTTCAACTGATTCTCCAAGGTGATGGCTTCACCTATCGTAGTGCTGCCTTTCATCCATTTGTTGCACCTTACCGTGTAGCTCCATCATGCTGCCCATGACTTTATCTATCATGCTGCCCATGATCATTATGCTTCATGCTGCCCATTCATCATGCTGCCCATGATCTCGTTCATCATTATGTTGCCCATGATCTCGTTTATCATTATTATATTACGTTGTCCAATATGCTTAAATAGCTACAGAAGAGTGTCAAGACTGCTATAGACAACCTTGGATTTGCCACGCTGTCACCTACAGCTACGTGCCATTAACATGGATCCTTCATGTTGTAACTGCTTGGCAGTGGCTAGGTCCAACCTTCTAACTATTCCATCAATCTGTGATCTAGTATGACTGCTTCTTATAATAATCCGAGGTGTAGGCTATAATGTGATCTATCACCCTTGAATGCAGGTCTGTTGTACCTGAGTTTAGATCACTGCATATACGAATACCTTATACTTTGACTGCGACTACCACACCTGAAATTTCTGAGAGGAAGTATGCAAAGTTCTTATCTTCTTAACTGCGTGAACTGTACCTGAGTTTAGATCACGATATATACGAATACCTTATACTTTGACTGCGACTACCACACCTGAAATTTCCGAGAGGAAGTATGCAAAGTTCTTATCTTCTTAACTGCGTGAACAGTTCTCCTTTTGGCTGTGTTTTACATGCCTTCCCTGATCTGCGTATATGTCTCTTTCATGATTGCGTTGGATAGTGTCTTTATGACAGCGTGCAAGGTGTCCATGCTGTGTGTATTACATCGTATGAAATCCTTCCCTTATTGTGGCTTGGTGTTTCCATTACAGCGTATAGTCTAGTGCATCATCTGCGTGCAAAGTAGGGCATCATCTTTAGGCTAGCGTATTACTCTTGGTGTCTCACTCCTTCTCCAAAAACCCAAGACGTGGAGAGGAGGAGATCACCTCAAGAATGTGTGTTCCAAATGACATCAAATCCTCTTCAATTTATACCAAAACGTATAGGTTGAATAGACATGACGTTTGGGCTTCTTGAGCCTACATAAGTTGTTGGTCGGCTAGATAATAAATCCATAATCAAAATAAATTCATATCTCCATAAATACTTATCGCAATCACATGATCTTTGGATCAATCCTACACCTATCGACGAGAGGGATTTAATAAAAATATCAACTACCATAAATAAGCTGACCCACATGAAGTTTGGCCCTAGTTGCCAATTTAACATGCCGAGACTGATATCTTATACTTGCGAAATTCTTGTTCAATTAAATCTCACTACAATAGGCACTTCAAAGCTTAACTTCAATTATAGTTTACTTCAATTAACTTAATTTCAGCTATAATCGCATCATTCATAAACAACACGAACCATGTACATAAATAACACTTCAATAAACAAGAGGGGGAACTCTCCAAACAATTTCTCAACTGCTTGATGACTATAAAACTTCCATACACAAAACTTCGATTTATAATGGACTTCAATTCGATTGGGAAGAACTCCAAACAGTTCGCTAACACAAGCCCTCACAAATACAAATATACAATAAACCCGTTACAACCCTTCAACTAGCAAAACACAACCAAACCCAATAAATATCCAAGTTGTGGCCTTTCAACCTACACACAAGCTCAATACACAAATAACCTACGGTGTACAAATCTCAGCAATGCACAAGCTTGCACAAATTCCTTCCGCAACTTTCTTTAGAGAGCGATCTCCTTCATGAGACCCAACTCTCTTCTTCTTTCGTTGTCTCCTTTTCTAGCAATGACAGGTTGTTGATCTTCGGTTGATTGATGTTCTAACTCCTTTCCTATCATCTTATATATGAGTCACCCTCCATGAACAGTCGTGTCTCTTCCAAGAGACGTGTCGATTGGGCATTCGAGCCGACCTTCCTTAGTTTGAGCCAATCATAAACTCCAAATTATGTTGCCTCATTTCTCGCACACAAACTTTCCTTCAATTCACCTTCAGTCGTGTGCCTTTACGTCTCATCCTCGGTCGTGTACCTTCGTAACTCGGGCAGACGCGTCTCATCTCGATACACCTTATCTTTGGTCTGGCGCATCTTGGATAGGTGTACCTTGCCTTCAATTGGGTGCACCTCGACTAGACACCCTCGTCGTGCCGACTCTCAAATTTGTTCCAATCATTCAACCAAACTCATCTCAGGTGCATTCTTCATGCGCTCATCTCACCAGTCTTTCCATTAAACGTCTGAAGCACACCCTCCATGCCAACCAAGTCATTCCACCAAACTCGACTCAGCCTAACTCAGCCATGCTCAGGTGCCTAGCCTAAGGGCTTGACAGCCTCCCCCACGTCAAAATGGTTGTCGTCCTCACCAACACACCCCTCGGAAAATTTCTTAACCAAATCACAAAGACTATCCTCATCATGAACAACCTTCACATCAATTGTCTTCATCAATACAGAAGAATCTCGTCTGTGACATATATCCCATGTCTATGCGTGTATCGCAACCTGTAAGAATGACATGTGTTGGATCCCCTTGTGCAATCGACTAGTTAGGTAGCTAATCTGACTGTAGCATCAACTCCACAAGAACACATGCACCCAAACATGTGCAACCATTGTCACCTCTTCCATGTCACACAATCTTTCCTCCGACTATGCCATTCAATGGTATCTCAAGCTTCTAGAGGTCTCACCATCTTGAGGAAGTGACAATAAGCCCATCTCCTTCATAAGCTTCAAAAAGATGGTGGTGCGGGAAAGTCATACGACTTCCCTTTCCACAGAGCAATGCCCTATCACCTCATCTCTGAGAAGAATCCACCCATACCTGGTATGAACCCTCCATACTTTTCTGCAATATACTCCTCTTCACGTTGATCCTCGGTCATGTGCCTTCACAAATCGGACAAGCGCGTCTCGGTTGGGCACATCTTATCTTCAGCTAGGCATGCCTTTTCTTCGATAGAGCGTGCCCTGGCTGGGTACCCTTGACGTGCTAACTCGCCAAGTTGTTCCAATTGTTCCACCGAACTCATCTTGGGCGTGCTCTTCATGTGCCCATCTCACAAAAGTCGTTCAACCAAACTCATCTCAGGGGCACTCTTCGTGTCGTCCAAGTAATTCCACCAAATTTGACTCGGCCTAAATTGAGCACATTCAAGTGCCTAAGCCTGAGTGCTTGACGGTGGGAGGTCCACACACGTCAAATGAAAAGGGCCAAATATGTTGAAGCTCCTCCAAAATAGATCATAAGTTCAAGGAGAGGTTTCGAACATAAGAACATATCCTAAAAATCATGAATGTGACCTCCAAAAATTATGAAATGACCCTCTCCAAGTCAAAAATAATGAAGCCACATGTTCGCAAATAGCAAGTAGATGTGTCCACAAAGGGTTGGGAGCTCTATTCCAAGGTAAAATAGCTAGAAAGATGATGAAATATGAGGTCGTTCAAGGATATTAACAATGAAATGTCAAGAGGATGCCCATGCATGCAAAATTTGCCTAAATGGTCCTAAAATGAAGTGACCAATGTCGTCGCATATGTGTACTACCATGTCAACTATGAAATTGCCCCATGAAATGTGATGCCACATGAACAATCATAGAATCATCTCCCATTGTCCCAAGCCAAAACGTGTCAAATACATAAAATGGGGTCCATGCTAAACAAGCTAGATAATAGTAGTGTTAAGCAAGAAGCATATATGAAATGCAAAAAGCCAAGGAAGAATAGTTAGAATTGCAATACTTATAATTCACTAAAAAAAGAGATGTCTTGACGTTGGAGCTTGTTCAAGGATGTTTCCAAGGTAAGAATAGATCATCATAATCATCCAAGCGACCTCGTAAATTGCAAAATAGATGGAAATAAAGGTCATCTAAAGTGGCAAAGTCCATGAAATAGCTATGAAACTACGAGATAGCTATGCCCACTTGTAGCTACCTAGGGTGCAAGAGATACAAAGACTGGTAAAGCACCAATGAAGGCAAGATTTGGAAATACGATCACCATGGTAGCTCTAGCATGAGAAGAAGTGACTTTCGAAAGGCAAAAGCAAAGGCTACATGAGACAATGCTATCACAAAACATGCAAAGGTGTGAGTTGTGATGAACTAGTGACATACTAGTGAAGACAAAAATATCTAACACGAGTATCTAGATGTTGAGAGAATGAGAAAAGAATAAAGAAAACAATAGAAAAAGGTAGATATAGAAAGACATAAAATCGGTTACCACGCTAGAGTGGTACTAGCTAAGTCAAGAAGCAAAATATTAGACGAAGGATGTGTTGGATAAATGATTAAGCAATCCCATAGCTGCAATCTAAAGGATGAAACGACCAAAACCAACATTACAAGAAAGTAACAAGGAGGAAGGAGCATGGTGACCAGAACCATTTAGGAAGAAGTATCTCAAGTTGGGCCCACTCATGACAATGACGGAATCAATCAATAGTGAGGTGACCAAAAATAGAGTTGACAAAATAAGAAAATATAGGAGAGAACCAAAGAGAAAAAAATGGAAAAGACATTCCCACCATTGCCATGAATGATTCAGAAGTGGGAAACTATTATTCTATGATAAAAATTCAAACATAGTAATCTAATTGTCGAAGCAAGTTGTATACCTCCACTAATAATATTTTTGGTTTGGCTCAAGTAGAGGCAAAGGCAACACCATCTCCTAAGCCTAGAAAAATTACATGAAAGTCACTTTTCATTCACAAAGTAAAGGAGACTAAGATAATAAGCAAGGTATGCCAAATGTAAACAAAACCATCAAAGAAAGAGAGTCGTCCCCCAAAGGATGAAGTCTTTCAGGATCAAGTGGCTCAATATCCCTCTTGAAGGCATGGTATTGTTGATTTGGGGTAGCATCGGATGCGCTCTAGGCCTCAAACTTTGCAGGGAGACTTGGGCACATGTATTCCAAAGAACCTAGAAAGCGTTTTGGGAAATTCCACCCAAAAACAATTTTATTAAAATAATTAATATTTTTAATGGGCCCCTAAGTCTAAACTTAGGAAATTAAATATATTAATGGGTATTAATCTAATCGTAGGTGTAACTTCTAGAAGAAGACAAGGATCAAGCTAAAATGATCTTAGCGATTGATTAGCTTTTAATCTGGGTCGTTGAATGTCAACAAGAAGATTATTTAAGGAAGCTTGTGGGTCATTTGGAAAACACACTGAGAGATCAAGAGATCGAATTTCTGAAGTGAGAAGTTCTCAGGAGGAAATTCTAATCGAGTAGATTTCTTGCAGTTGAGGGGCAGGGATAGCATCCGAAGAGAGAGAGAGATTTTCTCAGCCAGAAAATCATCAACAGAGAGAGGGAGAGAGTGATCCAGTAGATCTCACGCAGAGGCTGACGCAGGGCACACAGAGGCAGCGTAGAGGGTGAGAGAGTCTGAAATTTTCTAGCAGAGTCAGTTTCAAAGGCGGGAGCTGGGGTGTGAGACTGGAAGGCTGAGAGCAGTGACTCCGGGCAGCAAATCAATCAGTTGGCTGGGTGACACAGTGTCTAGAGTGGTTGACGCAGGGACTGTGTGAGGACTGCGCAGAAGCAGCAAGGCCTACTAGAGGGACCTTATCCAGTGACCGGATCAACCGGGATTTTTCTCAGTGATTGTATGAGGTAATCTCAAAAAGATTTCTGTCAGTATTTCTCTCTCTGTAACTGAATAACCCTTGTGGTATTCAGGGATGTATTCATAATTTGCTACTGCTTAATAATAATAAACCCTCAGATCTATTGCACCGATTTTCCCTCATTGGGTTTTTCCGGGGACATTTGTCCAAAAATAACGGTGTTATTGTGTTGTATTTTCTTTCTTGCTCGGTCTCTTGTTTGCGTATAATATTTAATTAATTGAAGGTTGCAGTGTATGTATTTCGATATTTGTCGTAGGAAACTGCAAGTAATTTGTTTGAAGGAATTTAACAAATAGGATAAATATCATCAGTTGCTGCAGTAGGAATTCCGGTTTAGGAATTTTCACAGGTATAAGTCTCAAAACATGGTGAGATTTCCCTCGTAGAAATAACTTCCCTCGGGCAAGCCAATGTCTAGGATCAAAATGACAAAATGTGGGTGTCATGCCCCAATGGTGCACCTCTGAGTTATGAGCTTCCTGAATCCCCTGAGGTGTGTGGCACTAGTGCGCTTTCTCCTCAATGGTGAAACCATTTTGAGTTTACTAATGCTCATATTATGCCTCTAACCCATGTACCCTGTAGCGAGATCGATATCTTATACTTGCGAAATTACTATTCAATCAAATCTCAGTACAATAGTCACCTCAAAACTTAACTTCAATTACAATTTACTTCATGTAACTTAACTTCAAAAATAATCACATTCATTCATAAACAACACGAATCATGAACAAAAATAACACTTCAATAAACAGAAGGGGAAACTTTCAAAACAATTTCCCCATTGCTCTTTGACTATAAAACTTCAATATACAAAACTTCAATTTATAATGGACTTCAGTTCGGTTGGGCCAAACTCCAAACAGTTCCCTGCCACAACCCTTCACTAATACAAATATACAGTAACCGAGTTACAAACCCTTCAACTAGCAACCAACCAAACCCAAAAAATAAACAAATTGCAGCCCTTCGACCTGCACACAACCTTAATACAGAAATACCCCATGGTGTACCACCTTCAACAATACTTCGTTCCACAAGCTCGCATAACTTCCTTTCGCAGCTTGCTTTAGAGAGCAAGCTCCTTCGTGAGACCCAACTCTCTTCTTCCTTCATTGTCCCCTTCTTGTCTTGCAATGAGAGGTTGTTGATCTTCAGTTGATTGATGTTCTAACTCCTCTCCTCTCATCTTATATATATGAGTCACCCTCCATGAACAGTCATGTCTCTTCCAAGGGATGTGTCGGTTGGGCATTAGAGCCAACCTTCCTTCGTTCAAGCAAACCATAAACCCCAAATAATGTCGCATCGTTTGTCGCATAAAAACTTTCCTTTGGTTCACCTTCCGTCATGTCCCTTCATGTCTCATCCTCGCTCGCGTACCTTTGCAACTCAGGCAGGCGCGTCTCAACTGGGCATACCTTGTCATTGGTTGGGTGCATCTCGGCTAGGCGCGCCTTGTCTTCAGTCAAGTGCACCTCAGCTAAGCACCCTCGTCATTTTTTAAGAAGAGTTTCGGCGTAAATCACATGTAGAAAACCTTTGTCGACGCGTTTCAAACCAACTAGTGTGGTTCATCGTCAGGACAAGTTGAGGAGTCAGATCATGGCTGCAAGTTAAATAGGGAGAGCAGATCTTCCAAACGGCTAGGTGTGACCATTAACGGCCATAAAAAACGGCTAGATTATATAATAGTAATATAATAATGTAGTCAAAGAAACTAATTATAACTTGAATCTTATCCCTATTTGATTGATTAAATAAATTAAAAAAAGAATTGAATAAATTAATAACCAAATTTATATATAAAAGTGAAATAGAATGAGATTCTATTATATAATATATTATAATATATAAATGATTGAATTATTGATTAAGAAGGTTCTTATCCCTATTTGATTGATTAAATAAATTAAAAAGAATTGAATAAATTAAGAACCAAATTTATAAATAAAAGTGAAATAGAATGAGATTCTATTGTATAATATATTATAATATATAAATGATTGAATTATTGATTAAGAAGGTAATTAGTTTCTTTGACTACATTATTATATTACTATTATATGATCTAGCCGTTTTTTATGGCCGTTAATGGTCACACCTAGCCGTTTGGAAGATCTGCTCTCCCTATTTAACTTGCAGCCATGATCTGACTCCTCAACTTGTCCTGACGATGAACCACACTAGTTGGTTTGAAACGCGTCGACAAAGGTTTTCTACATGTGATTTACGCTGAAACTCTTCTTAAAAAATGTTATGGATCACAGAAGCCTCAATTCAACAATTGACACCCTCGTCATGTCGGCTCTCCAATTCGTTCCAATCATTCCACCGAACTCATATCGGGTGCGTTATTCATGCACTTGTCTCACCAGATTCTTTCCATTGAACCCATCTCGGGCGCGCTCTTTGTGCCGACCAAATCATTCCACTGAACTCAACTCGCCCTAACTCAGGCATGCTCGAGTGCCACACCTAAAGGCTTGACATCCCCCCCCCCCACACACTTCAAAATGGTTGTCGTCCTCGACAACACACCCCTCGACAAACTTCTTAACCAAAGCGTGAAGATTGTCCTCATCATTAACAACCTTCGCATCAACTGTCTTCATTAATACAGAAGAATATCATCTCAACATATATACCATGTCTATTCATGTATTGCAACCTGTAAGAATGACATGTGTTGGATCCCCTCGTGCAATCGACTAGTCAGGTAGCTAATCTGACCGTAGCATCAACTACACAAGAACACATGCACCCAAACATGTGCAACCATTGTCACCTCTTCCCTGTCACACAATCTTTCCGTTGGTTCTGCTCATCATGAAGTGTCATTCAATGGCATCTCAAGCCCCCGGGGGTCTCACCATCTCAAGAAAGTTACAGTGAGCCCATCTCCTTCATGAGCTTCAAAAATATGGTGTGGGGAAGTCATACAACTTCCCTTTCCACATCACAAGGCCATCTCTCTTCGTCTCCGAGAAGAATCCACCCATGCCCATATGAACCCTCCATATTTCTCTACAATATAATTTATCAAAGGTGGATAGGAACACCAACCCATACTCTATTCCATCAACTTCATCGAACTTGGATCGTTATGGACTAGTATATTTGTCTTTACGGTTCCATCTCGATCCACAAACATCCCTCCATCTTCATGCTCTTCTCGGTCTGATTCCTACTCCAAACTCTCAATCCATCTATCAACATCTTCTCCTCCAAATCAACATACTCCTCTTCACGTTGATCGCATCAATAGCCTCGCACTCTCCAATGAAAATCCCCACATCCATCATCTCTGCCCTATCCAATAAACTCAAAATACCATTATCAATTTCAAGTGTTCCATGAGAATGGACTCCACCCGATCCAACCTCTCATGAACCTCATATTCCAGTTTTCCTACCTCCACACGAATGGCTCCTCTCATGAACCTCATATTCATGTTGTCCTACCTCCACACAAATGGCTATCATCCTGCATTCTCCTACCATAGCTCCCACGGTAGGAACGCTCCTTCATTCCTACATGAATGAACAGTTTCACCAAGTGTGGTACTGGCACAGCCTCCTACTCAATCGTAAACTCTATGCCAAGTACAACTTCATAGTCATCCATCCTAATGATAGTGAAGTCCACCTTTCCTTGCCAACTTCCAATATTCATCGAAACATCTGTCGCTATCCCCAAGACTCTGCTTCCTTCTGAATTCACCGCTTTAAAAGATGCATGGGTTGGAACGAACCACAGTCCCAATCTCCTAGCCACATCTTCTTTCATGAAGTTGTGAATGCTCCACTATCCAAGATAGCCATCACTGGATTCCCAACTACATCCATCTTCACGAAATTTAGCTTCCTCCTTTCCGGATCATGTTTCAAGGTAGCTCCCTTCACCGTAGTTGCTCCTAAAATTTGCATAACTCCTGATACACGAGAACCTTGTTCTCTCTCTGCAAAGTTTTCACCTTCTTCATTGATGGAAAATGCTTGGTCATGTGCTCTTCACTACACAACCAACACACAAGAGGTTTCTTCCCCTTCGGAAAGCCACCCGACTTTGTTGCATCTTCCTTCGAAGGCTTCTCTTTCCCTTTATCTGCTTTTTCCTCCTCTCGCCTTGCTCCTTCCCTTATGTCTTGCATTCATAGTAATCTAGAAGCTTGTCTACAACAATGAAGGCTTCTTCAAGATACTAAACCTTCTGCCTCTTTACTTCAACTTGAGCCCATGGTTGCAACCCAATCACAAAATTGAACAAACTATCCTTCTTCTCAGCCATATCTAGAAGCTTCAACATCAAACTTGAATACTCCCTCACATGTGTTTGCAGGCTCCCTGTTTGCTTAATGAACCTCTCCTTCGCTCTCACACCCCAAGTCTCATCTTGTGGTCCAAAATGAGCTATCAAGGCTTCCTTCATCTTCTCCCATATGGTGATGTCCTCTGTCATGTTACCAAAAGTAATCTGTTTTGCTTGCCTTCTCCACCACAACAATTCTTATTTTTCCCCCCTCCGAAGTCACCCCGAACCAGTCCAAGTAGTGCTCCATATCCCAAATAAAGTCGCCTAATATATTTGTGTTCCTCGCAGCATCGTATGATTTTGGTTCCTTTACTTTCACGTTGACAGAATTGTTGAACCAACCCTTCCCAAAAACCTTCTTCAAAACTGCTAACTCATCCATCATGGTAATATAAAAAAACAAGGTTATAGAGAAGATGGCTATGTCGTTTTCCCTCTATGGGAGAAAGGCTATCCTATCCTCTAGATATGGCAAGGATCAGCAAATGGTTAGAACTTTGGGGTAACACGAATAGGAATCGACATAATTGTTGATGTTGTTTTAAAAATAAAATAATACAAACTTTAAGAAATCCACTTAGAATGCTAGTCAATTCTATTTTGTACAACAACCACATAACATTCATGACATAAATCTAGGTTAAATTATATTCACAAATTTAAATAAAATTTCCCAATTCTTTTTTTAAACAAAATTCTCTCTAAAAAATTCACAACTATCTTTTATTTTCAACAAACTTCTCTATAAAAAATTCACAATTATCTTTTATTTTCATTAAATGTATATAACACTCTATAAGAATTTATTATTATTATTATTATTATTATATTATATTTTATATATATAATATATATATATATATATATAAATTGTTTCAAAAGTTCTGAAACAAAATTACAGTCTTCAAAGGACTACAGGAACACGGGGACAAGAGAAAAAAAATATATCAAGAGAAAAGTATCACTTGGACGTATACAATTGTTATTGTTACTCTTACTCTTCCCCAATGAATTTGCAGAGTTTAGAGAGGTGAATGGGCATATTAGAATATGAAATTGAGGATTGTTTATTAGTCTGACATTGTGGCAAACGTATATAAATCCTATCAAACAATCGAGGTCAATATTACATTAACACAGCAAGAAAAGAGGAGAAGCAAAGAAAATCTGCATACCTAGATATCATTGTGTTATGAAATGACCAATATTTTTAGGATTCTAATTCCAGTGGAATAAGCTTACTATGAGATGTAATTCTCACTTACATACATAAAAGAATCTCCAGGGTGCATACATACAAGAATCTCTGTTGATATAGGACAATTAAAACAAAACCACCTAAACTGAGAAAGAGGGTTGGCTTGATTTTCAAGGAAGATTTGAATCAATCTGTAGCTTTTGGAGGCTATAGCAGACCTTCACTTTGATGATCAACACAATCATCCCTACCACCTCAAGTACCACGACAATTACTACTACAATTTGTTTCATACGTTTTCGAAGAGGTTATATGGAACAATAATTGATGAGTGAAAGTAAATTTTGAAGGATCCTACTAGGATTCCTCAAGAAAACCTATTGCTGTACGTACAGAAGAAGATAGATAAAAGTGATATCAATGTGTGTGTCAGGGAATCAGGTATCCATGTTGTTTTGGCAGCTCTAAAATGAAAATAAGACCAATTGAGAGGTGCAAAGAGAGTGAAAGACTGGATGAGGGTGATGTCAATAGGTTCCAAAACGATTGGGGTCTCCAGGAAATGAAAATCGGGATTTCTCATCATGAAGTCCAAACAAACCTGAATAGGAATAGGTTATTTGCCCTGTCTTCAAAGCTGTCTTCAAAGCTGGCTAAGAAGAATGAGTCGTTGTTATTTTCATTAAATGCTTACTCACATATTCATCTACCATGTGCCTAAACGATCATTGGCTTTAAGTTGTGGCGGTGTAATCTAATACAAATACTCTACAGTAGAAGGCAAGAGCTAACCTGCCATGCATTACAATTACTCTTTAAAATGGTCATTGGTAGTCGGAAAGCTTTCATTTACTGGATTAGCTTTTCCTTCACCACCCAGCATTGGCATCCAGATATTTTCCAAACAACCCTTAGATCTCAAAGTTTCCGACATTTAAAGAGTTGAAAAGGTTGAGCAAAGAAGTGATGGAAAAATCTGAGCAAATGGCCCAAACTAATTTAAATCTGAGTGCTAAATATTTGAAATATGGTGGAAAAATTGTTGATTGCCTTGGCATCTGGGTGCTATTCTTTTCTTCGACTATGAATGCACACTTCGATGCAAAACCCTTTAGCAACGCCTAAATAGCAATAATATAGTTTAGGATAGCAGGGATTGAAAAGAGGGGTTTGAGATTGTACCGTTTTTCACCTACAGCGTGCTCGGCCGCGGTGTGCGAATGGATTTGACGCAATGTGATTCTTTTCCCTTCTATCTCAACACTGCCGGCGCCTTCCGACCAGTTCACCTGATGCAATACAGCCATAGGTGTAAGACAGATCGAACCCTAAACCTTTAGATGGCAAAAGCGTTCACTTACTGACCATGATGTCGTGGCCCCTGTTGACAAGGGTTGCTTTTGGAGGGTAACAGATTCTGCTAAATTATGGCATGTCTCTTCACCACATCGATGGGAGACTGATGCGTCCCGTTCCCACGGGCCTTCCATTCCTCTTTGAGTTCCCCCCAGTGCTCAGGCCCCTTCGGACCCTCTTTGTACTCAAACTCACTCTCGTCCTCTGTTCGTTCACGCCAACAATATCGAGTTTCAGATTAGTTTATGCAGATTTCTATACGAAAATTTAGTAAAACAGAGTTATAAAAGATACGAGAAAAATAACCAGCTTCCTGAGACGATAGTTTATGAAGAGGATGAGGCCATAGTAAGGAAGCGAAACAAAGAATGAGCGGGACAGTAGAAGGTTTGGGTGAAAAGAGGCAAAATACGAAACAAATTACCAGCTTCCTGAGACGATAGTTTATGAAGAGGATGAGGCCATAGTAAGGAAGCGAAACAAAGAATGAGCGGGACAGTAGAAGGTTTGGGTGAAAAGAGGCAAAATATAGAAAACGAAATAACATAAAACCCAGACAATGAAGCTTACCTGGTAGTCAGTTGGCTTCCTCAATGGCCTCGCCGGTTATTTATTTCTTCGATTGGGAGAAGAAGGGGCTGGCGTGTAATGTGATACGGTGGGAAAACAATAAAAATGATAGAATTTCTTTCAACGTTCGTCAGTGACTGGGCCGTGCATCCATGATGTGGAAAGCAGAAACACGTCTAAATTAGGTTCTGAATAAATCCTTTAAGAAACCCCGGTGGGGCTGTGCATCCATGAAAATAATAATTCCTATCCCACAGCCAATCATCCCTACTCAAGAAAAAATCTCTATAGCAAGAAAATAGGTGTAATCGATTTCAATTGCAGGGATGGCAAATTGATAGGGTGGGTCATGGCTTTGATGAGGAAGGATAAGAAAATTCTGCTCTATTCCAGGGAACCAGGGAACCAAACCCAAAGAATAAATCATGAATATGAATATAAAATAAAAACAAGAAATATACCTGTCATGGATGCAACGTCTGTGCTTCCATGAAAATGTATCCTAGATATGGAAATCAGAAACAAACACATCTAAATTAGGTTCTGAATAAATTCTTGAAGATAATAATTCCTATCCCACAGCCAATCATCCTACTCAACCTACATTAGGCAATAAATAGACTGCAAATTGCATCCATCCATCCATCGTAGACTGCAAATTGCATATGCAAAATACCAAAGAAGAGAAGAAAATAAATATAATAGGTGGAATACAAAATTAAACAAATCTAACAGACATTATTACAGAAATTTGTTGGAAAAATAAGGTATCCATTACCTGACCCTGCATCCACAAAAGCATGAAAGAATCCCTATAGTTGATCAGCCGCTCCATGAGTGCATTGATTCTTGCAGCCTCCCTGAGTGCATTGATTCTTGCACCAGTGCATCCTTACTCAGCTGGCCTAAAATTAAAATTAAACTCCCAGACTTCGGCTCTTTCATTTCCGTTAGAGAGATTTGAATTAAATTGGTGAGCAGGCGAGGCGAAGGATTTTCTAAAGGGAGCGGATGGCTTTTTAGTTTTTCCGTTTTAGTGGAAAAAGCTTTTCTCTGTCAATTCTTTCCCTCACGCCTTTCCACCATACTTACTTACGCTCCCACTCTGCAATCCAACGGCGATTATCATCTGGCTGGCTTACACGTGAGAAAATGTATTTATCGTGCGCGTGTATTTTCAATCGCTTTCTATTTGCCCGATGGTTGGAAGTGGTGCAACGTAAAACTAAGTTGGTGCTTTTTGGGATGTAAATTATAAAGTTGGATATATAAATTTAGTAAGTGCTTTTCCCGTAAATCAAGTTAAATTTAGTAAGAGCTTTTCTTTTAATGTAAATCCATGTAAATTTAGTAAGAGCTTTTCTTTTAATGTAAATCCATGTAAATTTAGTAAATGTTTTTTTCCGAATGTAAATTAAGTTGTGTTTTTTTAAGATATATTATATAATTCCAAAAACTTATGATTAGTTCTCACTCATACTTATTCTAAATACATAAGAAGTCATGAATTTGTGTATAAGTTTTTTTTTTTGTTTTTTTTAAGCTATTTTTTTTTTTATTTTAGGGATTAGTTTAGGTTGTCATATTATCTTTATAAAATCATTGGACAATGTTTGTATTCATAATAGAAAATCACATTTAAAATATATTTATTCATAATCTAAAAAATATTCACTCAATCAAATTTTTAAACATGGATCTAATATATTATTTGAATTTTAATAGCAAATAAGTCACTTTCATAAATCTACTTCAATAGATATTTGAATGCATGCATATATTCATAATGGTTTCATATATGTTCATGTATTTTCCAAACGTGTTTGTTGTTTGGGATAAGGTTGTTCATTCCATGGTTGTAAGGGAAGAAAGATAATCTAAGATGAATTAGTTGGGTTTTTTTCTTCAAGGTCAAAATCCAATGACTAACATTTTTGGTATAACCAATTATCTATGAGGAACAAAACCCTCCTTAAAATTTTTATCTTTGTCTAATTTCACTTTAAATAGAAATGAGAAAAAAAAAAGTAGTTATCATGACTTCCCTTTCCTTGTGTGAGTGGAAGTCATTGAGCTTGAAGCCATGCCTCAAATATTTTTGGACATGGTCATACCTAATTTACTTTCCCAAAGAAGGGAATTTATGCAAATAAAAGGGCATTGGTTTATGGAATCTCACATGTAGGCTCGTTCTCTTCTCTTTCCTTAGACAAACAAAATGGTTGGTTTACCTCTTTAGTATGGTTTTTTCTTTTTTTGCAGTAAATATAGTCATAGCATTTAAGGTTTATATGAAGAGAGGGGGGATTAAATCATTACTCACTTACATAAAAAGAGTAATAAATAATATATATATATATATGGAATATTTAAAATTGAAAGTTATATTAATATAAAATTAGGGAATATATTACTGTGAATATATAATATATAATAGTTATGATAAGTTTTATTACCTTGTAGTGATATGCCTTGATTGTAACTTTTTTAGTGGCTAGGGAAAACCTTATCCTCGACAACCTTTGAAACTTTTTGAAGAAACCTTTCTAGTAGTATATCTTCCTCCCCTTGTGTCAGTTGAAGGACTTGTGTACCCTTCCTAGAGAAGGGACGTCATTAGCACTAGATTGTATTTTTTGCTCATTAATGGTCTCTTTGGTTCTAATCACTTCCTCAAGCCTATGTTAAAGGTCCATAATCACCATGGAGGTTTTTGATAACCACAAGGAAGAACCCTATGCTACTATGTTTAGATCTTTTGCTGGTGGAAAATGCCTGAAGAAGAGTAAGTTTGTGAAAAGAGTTGAGTCATCCCCAAGTTGGATATGCCTCTAGGGTTGAAGAGGAAAGCCATAATGTTGCACAAGGAAGCTCTTATTGAAAAGTTTACTAGTCTTTTTTGCACCCTCAAGAAGTCCAAGCATGGATCTCAAAGCGCCAAGCTATTGTCCCATGTCAAATCTTTGGTTATTATTGTGGCCAAGATTATTATTTGTTTTTATTTGACAACAAGGAAGAACAAGATAAAATATTCAAATCAAGTCCCTGCTTCATCAATTCCAAGGGATAATTCCTTACCCATTAGACCTTGGACTTTGATTCATTCATGGAAATATCAACTATGCTAGTGTGAGTGAGATCACCACATCTCCCAATCCTTTATAAGACAAAGATTCTCAAAAATAAATAGGAAACAATTTGGGTCATTATATAGATTGGGCTTATCTTAAAAGGAATATTTACTCTTGTGCTAGAATTTGGTTAGAAATAGATCTACAAAAGGGTATGCCAAAGGAAATCCAATTCAATATGGAGGGTTGGAGCTATGCATAGACCCTTGATGATGATTAAATTCTCTTTAGGTGTAACTCTTGTCATGATTATAGTCACTTTGTAAAAGATTGTTAAAAAATCCAAGGAACACGACACCATTTAAAGTGGGGCCTTGTTTCCTTAAACAAAGAACTTGAATCATATAAACAAGTATCTAGAAGGTATAAGAGGTGATAGCCCAAGGGATATTTGTGTGCAAAAAGACCTCCCAACCAACAACATATTTAGTGTAATTGAGCAAGAATGTGAGGAAAAAGAAATGGTGGAAATAAATAAAATTATCCACCAAATCAAGAGGAACCCACTAGAATCAAAACCCATGAGGACCAACTGGAAGTGGTAGAGAAAATTCCAAAGCCTCGGTCACTGTGTTCAATCAAAAGCTCATATATTTAAGTATCAAACAATTTGAAGGCATCTACACTTATGGTTTTGACACCCTCCCTGTTACAAGTCATTTTGTCACATCCAATCAAATGGTCTGAAACAGGATCAATCAACATCCATTGACACTTTGCATTCATCCCTAGCAAAGCCAAGAGCATCCTCTCTCCAAAAGTTCCAAGAATTTTGGGTTAAACAACTCAAAACCCTAATTTTTGGACCGTCACACTTAGCCTTCATGCAAATTGCATTGTTGCAAGTTGTACACAGAGAAACTACACTGACTAGTGCATGTTGCTTTCACTCCAAGTGCGATGGCCCTTGGAATTCGATAAAAAAAAAAAAACTAATCTTCTCTTTCTAGAAGCTTCCCAAGTGGTTTTAACTATTTACTATTGGATTAGATCTCAAACTCCTACTCTTGAGGCCTTATCTCTTATCCCTATAACTTATCTTCTCTCTAATGTGGATCTAAGTCTAGAATGGTAAATACAAAGCCACCTATTTTACCCTATAAATACACTACCTACCATAGAGTCTAGGTTAGCTTTTGGAGACTCTTAGTTATGCCCTCATTTTGTTGCTTTGTACCTAAGGATCCATTATCCATCCATGCATTTGAGTTATTATTGAAGGCTTGCTTTGTGGCAAAGGAAGGACAAGATAGTTGGGATACAACTACAAGTTCAAGATTTGAAAGGGTTGTATCTTCTCCTACATTCATTAATATAAAAAGTGTTTTGTTTTCCTATACTTATGTCTCATTTATGCATATGTAGAACAATGTCTTCATGACTCATTGTTTAGAGATGTTATATGTTATTTGTATATTTTGGTTCTCTTTCATGTTTTATTGTTTTGTAGGTTCCATTTTTAGCATTTGGAGTTGGAGTTGGAGCTTACAAGCAAGGAGAAGAGGAGAGCTTGTGTTGGATTCTAGGTAAGTATTCTTCCATATTATAAACTCTCTAAGGAAAACATAAGTCATTGTGTCTATGTTGTTTCTATATCAAGCCACTAGATCTAGGGAGTTTTCTTCTGTCCACATAAGGAAATTATTCGTCAAACAACTTGGCAAACATACTAGGGAATGAGATGTTCCTTTAGTGGTTTCCTTTGCCTACTCTTTAGGACCTTTGAAAATGACTCAATTTGACTTGTTCAAATAGTTATTAGTCTTAGAAACGTATAATTATGAGCTTGCTAGGGTTTGTTTTTTGTCTTTTGAGAAAAATCATCCCTAATGATTTTTTGTTCTGAGACAAAGCGACCTAGTGCACTTGTTTCTCTGTAAGTGTGATGAATCACACTGGTTATCATATATAGAATGTGATGGTCCTGTAGGATGAAAATATTTGCATTTTTATGCCTTTCTCTCAATTATTTTTTGATTGCAGTGATTTTTCCTGAGTCTCTGAATTGGTCAATGTCTCTGTAAAACCAACAATCCGTTTAAATTTGAGTGTGATTGTCTTTTGATGAGAGTTTGCTTGTTTTTGTTTCTTCTTGTCAATTAGGGTTTTTTATCACTTCTCTTGATTGTTGATTTGATAAAAGATTTTCGTATTATAGTTTCAGTCTGTGTGAATTCTTTTGATTCAATAATCTAGTCGCATTTCATTTTTCGTTGCATTTGAAAATTGAAAAGGAAAAGAAAATAAATTTTTCATTTTCTTCATGCATTAGGGCTTTGAATTGAATTGGAATAGTACATTTGAATATCTTAATTAGGAAGTTCTTGTTTGTTGCATCATTATTTGAAACTTCTTCCTTCCCTTAGATAGATCTTCATTGAACAAAAAAGAGTTCTTTTAATCATGCTAGATGAACCTTGAAACTGAAACTTTAATCAAGATTAACTTTAAAATTTATTCAATTAACCTAAGGAGCATTTGGAACATTAATGACACACATAGTGGTCTAGGCTAGAAGACGTGTTTCGGTGTCGTTAAACGTAGGAGTTGTCGTTACTTGTCAGTGTTACATCCTGAGCATGGTTGGTTTTCCACATACATTGGAGTATATCAAAACATTCTTCCACGTACCTTCAAGTATTCAAGAGTATGCTCCACATACATCTGAGTATATCGAAATTCCCCCATCATACGGTTACGCATTAGAAAACACTACTACAACCGCTTCCACATACCTCTTGGTATATTTTGGAGGTCCCCACTAGGTGACAATACTACCATAGGTAACTGAATTGGTTGCCTTGTTAATTGTGATACACCGAACATAGAATTCAGGGAGATTGACTGCACATACCAACAATGGTATATTGCAGTTCACAGTGACTTGGTAATCCCTTTTAGCTAGTTACCCTTTTTTATTTTTCTAAAATTAATTAATCCACCATGGAATAACACCCTAAACACCCCAACTTTCACGTAGAATGCAAATATTTCCTCCTCTACCTCCAAAGGAAACACATGATCATCGTACAGACAAGAAAATGTAAATGACCAAACCTAGTGCATTGAAAACTAGCCCTTCTGGAACTACATCTGAGATTAATCAGCCAGAATCGTCACTTCCTACCGAAACCGAAATTACATCTTTACAAAATGGTGAGCTTGAAGTAGTTGAAACTGAAACTCTTTAGTCATTAGAACTTGAAATCATTGAACCTTAATTTGTATATTCAGACACTTTACAACCTAAGGATATATAACTTTAGGAACCACAAATAACTAAACCAACTACTCCAGGAACTTATTCTTCTTTTTCTTTACCTTTATCTCTACGAAAACCTATATTTTTGGGTCCTGACGGAGAACCACTTCCACCTAGTCTTTTGAGTATTAAGGAAATTCCTCAGAAAGAGTCTTCTCGACCTCGATCTCCTATACAGTTGGCAAACACTCCTCTTTATCAAGGTTTTCCTTTTGGTACCCATGATACTTGTTTAGAGACTCCTTTACATCAAACTCCTTGTTTTAATTCACCTTTGAACTTTTCTCAAAAAAATCCTTTGAGAAGTCTAACCATGTATGAGTCAACAACAATTTCTCAACCTATATTTGCTATCATGGGTGAATCGATTGAACTTGCAACAACTTCTATGTTTTCCACTTCACTTGAACTCACCTGTATGGTGGTCCATAAGTGCCACCTGGCTACCATTCATTGTCTGGAACCTTTCTTGGTGTGTTAACTAGTCCTTGGACTTCTGATTTACCATCCTTATCTAGAATACCATGTGTTCCCTCCTTAACAAGCACCTCACAACCTAGTCAACCTATTTCACCCCAACCTCCTTTGGACCAGCAATATGGTGTGTTTCTAAATGGATTAGGACACCTACAATGGCCTACTTTGTCCTATACTAGGTACCCTCGCCCTGGGGGGAAGTTCCCTCCATTCACTCCTTATCCTTCAGTTGGGGGGGAACCTATTATTCAAATGTTCCCATCTACAGATGAAATGCTACAATTTGGTGCTTCGTCTTATTCGGTTCATGTTCCTACTAGTGCCCCATTTCTAGGAATGGTTGCTCCTCCTTGGAATCCTACCTTTCCAATTCAACCTGGTTTGGTCTTAACTCAAATGTCAACCTCTCAACTGCATTTAGATATGCCTTAGGTTCCTACTTGTCAATATGTTCAATCCATACCTCAACCTACCTAATTTATGCTTCAAATGAGTCAACTTGTTCAGGTTGTATCCCAAATACAAACTCTTTAAACGGTACTGGGGATTTTTCAAATCTTGTCTGCCTAGTCTATTCAAGGTGTATTACAAACTCCATTTAACCCACTTGGTTAGATTATTCCACAGATGCAAGTTAACCAACCTACTCAAAGCATGCCATATGTGTCAACCAGTCAATCTAATATTGGAATGATGCAAATTCCATCTGGGCAATCATTCCAAGGTATCCCACAAATTCCTGTTGGCCAAACAACTATACCACAAATACCTTATCAAGGCCAACAAATCCAAAGTCACCCTTTATAATCTTACCAAGTTTTTCATGGAACTGGGCAACCTGGTCTTGGTTATCCTGTTTATAAAACTCCTCCTTATCCCGATGGAAAGCAAGTCCCCATATCTCAACCCATTCCATCGTATCCAGGATACCCTCCACCACCGTTAACCTTTATACACAAGGTCAACCTCCTCAAATGGACTTTAATAGGAAATTGTTATTAATTGCAACGTTAGAGTTACCAGATCTCTCCTGGTTAACGAATGATCTAATTGTCATTCTCCTTGGTGGTCGATTATTCCAACCAAATTTTCGAGTGAGATTCTAAAGTTTAATGGAAACCCTGGAGAAGATCCATAAAATCACGTCATGACCTATCATTTATGGTGTTCGTCAAACTCCTTAAATGATGACTCCATTTGTTTATGACTTTTCCAGCAAACACTTACTAGTTCGACAACTAAGTTGTATGTTGAATTACCTAGAGCCTCATTTAACAAATTTAATGCATTGGAAACCACGTTTCTAACCCATTTCCAATTAACCATCCATTATGAAACTAGTACTAAGCTTTTGACCTCCTTAAATCAATTTGACTCTACTCATATATCCGATCATATACATGAGTGGAGGTGTCGACGTCGTCTGGTCAAAACTTATATTCTTGATCAGTTATTTACAAAATGGTTCATTAAATCCTTGCTACCTTCTATAATTGAAGACGTTGCCAAAGGTGGAGTTGTTACTGAAGAGCAAGTCATTGCTCGTGTTGAATATTCGGATTTAATTTACATTTGATCCATCACACTCTATGACAAGATACCCAATGCTCTGCAACCTTCAGATATTGTTCCACCTGCTCCTTCAAAGTAATCACATGTTTTTGATGACGTGATTGGCTCTGTTGGTCAACAGTCAGTGAGCGAATCTTCTAATCAAACTAATTTGAAATCTTATCCAACTGTGACCAGTCAAAGTCACTCTAATCATGCTCCTGTGAGTACAATTATAATTATACCTATGTCATCAAACACCCTTGAACAGTTGCTTGCAGCCGCCAATTACAATTTACACAATCAATTACAATATACTATTCGCACTATTAAAACAGGAGCATCAACAAAAAATCCTTTTTATAAATTTAGTAAGTTTTTTTTTAATGTAATTTATGTTGATGCTTTTTGGAATGTAATTTAAGTTAAGTTCAATATATTAATTTAATTGGGTTTTTTTGCAAATGTAATTTAAGTTGGTGAGGAATGCAAATTACAAAGGTTTGTATAAATTTTTTAGTGATTTTTTTGGAAGTAATTAAGTTGTCTTTTTTTAATGTAAATTATATATATATATATATATAATTTAAATTTATCAAAAGTTTAAATACACATAATGTTTAGAAATTTTATTAATTAACCTAGATTAATCTTAACTCCGGATCTATCAAATGTCCCCTAAGGAATCAAATCTCTTGAGGTGAAAATCTCTTTTAGAGTGAAAAGAGATTTGATCCTTCTCAGGGCTTGGTAGGTTCAGAGTTAAAATGGATATACGTTGATTTAATTATTAGCTTTTAAATGAGCTACATTAGAAAACAATACCAGATAAAATGTTAACATTACAATATCTCTACCATACTGAGTCCTAGATTTTATTTTTTTATAGAATCAAAATGTTAAACATTACAACATATTTACCACATTGGATTGGAGAGCTCGTCTCTGTACAGTAAACATTACAACATCTCCATCATAGTGGACTAGAAAGCACCTCTTCGCCCAATAAGTTTATTTTGGATTTTGTTAGAGTGTAATTTTTATAAAGGGAAAATGTAAAATGAGTTTGTATATTTGGGTTATAATATTATGGATTTGTGTATGTTATAGTGAGTGATATTTATCAAATGAAAATATGCAAATGGATTTTATGTGACTTTTTGATATTAGGATGTGTTATATGATATTTGCAAAACAATTTATACAACTCAATAAATGAGTCCACAATTAAGTTCCATTGAGGATGAACTCATTTTCATCACCAAATTTATAAGTCAACATTGCATAGAGTCAAAATCTCTTTCTATTCAATAGTTAAAGGAGAAGGAATATGGCCACAATGAGAACTATGTGAATAAATGTGAACATTTGATCATTAGATTTTAAATATTTTTCAGGCATCAATTAAGCATAATAATTAACTATTGTAAAATATCATAATTCTCTTCTGATATTAAAAAAACAAAATGTAAATGTAAAAAACATTACCTTTCACCATACATGTGTCATCATAACTTTTCTAACCACAACTTGCTCCCAAACATTAAGGTCAAGAGGGGGTGCACTTATCAACGCTATCCATAAGTTTTTAAAACTCAGTGAAAATAAAACAAACATGTGTGATCTCCTTACATCTCCCAATGTGGTTTCAAGTGTATAGTTTAAAATCAACAAACACGGAGGTTTATAGTTTGTCAAGCAAAGTGTTATGTTTAACCCTCCCAAAAGAGGACATCATCATGGTTACATAGATGAGTTGGACATAAGTCAATGGAACAAGCTTTTATCTTTTATTATTATCTATTTCCATCTTGGTATTCATTGATGGCAATAATTGTTTTTTTTATTAGCTAGACATTTTTTAGGGGAGTCATGAATCTAATATTATGCAGTCACACAAAACACAATAGTTTTCTTAACATAATTGCCTACACATGTATTCCATGGAGCTTGAGCAACTCTCATTCATGAGAACCTATACAAATAATTCTTATATATGATGACAAAAATGACAATTCTTAAAAGTTTAAAATTCTTGTTAAAATTAAAACCAATATTTAACTAATTGAAAACTCTTGGCATCATGTATTTTGATCCATCACATGTTAAGGTTCCTCATGTACAATAATATTCTTAAAAGTTAATTAAAACATTCATCATATCTTTATGAGGAATGAAACTTCATGTTGAGAAAAAGGAGAAATACTATACATTTTGGCATCTTCCCCTTTCTTAGTACAAGTTTTCAAGGATTAACTATTATAAATGAGGTATAGTTGCCTAAAAGAAGAAAATGTCACTTTTCAATGTCAATATGTTATTGGACTTTGTAAATAGTAATATATGGGATTTTTGTTTAATAAGAAATCAACCGTATAATATTCCATTTATATTATTAGAGTGTATAACAATATTTTTTATTATGTGTGAGGCATGTTATAAAGTGTTCAAAATTTTGTGGAGGACTAATGCCTAAAGGAAATATTTTAGTGATGGAGTTTTCAAAATTTTCAAGTTTATTTTTTTAATAAAAATTTAGAGTTGAATCAAAAGAAATTATTGCAATGCAATGAATAAAATAGTGTTCAAGTGTTCAGTAATTTTATCGATAAGGAAATATTTGAACCAAAGCGGGTAGTAACAAAGACGAATATACAACCATAAAAAGAACCCTTAACAAGCCAATGAGTGTTGAACTAGAACATATCTAGTCTCGCAGATATGAAATCTACACCTACCCTCTTGTTATTACAAGTGTGTTTCCTAGACCTGGTTTTGATGTCCTCGAAGCTTCATTCCTAACCAATGTCTTCACAATCTTCTTGTAAGGATCCTTGATTATGGCTCCTTCTTTTGCTTGTTATTCAAAATAAAATTTAAATCTCCTGAATTAATCCTATTAAGAGGATTTGATATAACAACAAACTCTTTGAACAAAGTACCTATAATTATAATTTTCCATGTAATTATTTGGGGCATATGAATTTGTCATTGAGAGGTGAAATCGACATCACTTACCTAAAATTTCATATAATTTATAAATATATAATACCATTAAAAACATATGGTACAATGATATGATATAATTGCATGACATCATGAGATACATTTGTCTTACATTATAATAAATTCAACACCCCTTAATCTTAGTTCTTTTGAAATCCTCCTTATGTTATCTTAGCATTTTGTTTATTTCTTGAAGGAGAA